>OX336887.1:11085041-11685041 GCA_946959425.1 Argyrosomus regius | reverse complement strand
GTCCCGTCGTGTCAAGACGTCTCTCTCGTTCTCACCTGTTGAGTTCATGATGTGGTCCACCAGGTGTGTGAGCCCGGGCGGGGCTTGGTGAGGCAGCAGGTAGGTGAAAAAATACCTGAGGCCAGGCAAAGACAACTCATTCAGACAGACAGAAACATAGACAAGCCCAATCACATAGAACATGACTTGTCTCACACTGGTGTTAAACAAACAGACTCCATAAAGCTGTCAAAAATCTAAAAAAACAGAAAGAAGACTTTTTTCCACTGAAACTGCCAATTTATTCATCACACCCCCACCGAACCACAAATTTCCAGCTGTATGACTTTACTATCAACAGCTTTTTAGTTGTGAGTTGGACCTATATTTAAGCAATCATTCATGTAGCTGCTGTTCCATCCATCCATCACACGTCTATCTCGTAGTAAAACTGTCGTTTTTCTTACCTGTAGGCGTTGTAAATGTTCCTCTTCTCACTCAGGCCCTCGCACACTCCCTGAGCCGAGCACGGCAGAGTGAAATTTCTGTGCGGAAACTGGAGAGTGCAGTCTGCATCCGTGCGACAGGAGGTCTCCTCGGCGCTGGCATCGTCGAGGTCGGTGAGCTTCAGCTCGCCGGACACGGTGACAAACTGCCGAGGCTGGAAGTCCAGCAGAGCCACGGAGCCCAGAGGAGACTGGGACAGGAAGTGGAGGAGCCTGACCAGATCCAGACACACCTGGGACGAGATCGAGACATGCCAAAACCTGATCAGCTGGAGTGAGGACTGTTTCAGTGCAAAAAAAACTTGAAATGAAATGAATGAAAAACATATTTTTCTTAAAACCTGGCAACTAGAGCCGACTCTCTCTGGGTCCAACTCTCCACTGTGATTTGCTCATTTCTTCTTATTTTATATCATGAAATATTAAGTCACTTTGCACCTTTTATCTCTGCTGCTTAATTTTATTCAATATCTACCTCTCTACTGGATACACCCACTATACTCATACTGTACAACCATTTGTAGCATATGTACATGCACTTCTAAGTCTGTTAAACTCTGTATGTCTATTATTTTTTGTCATTTTGTCTGAACATACTGCACTTTATATAGCCCTTTTGTATTTTGTGTTGCAGTGTGTGTGCACTTTAATGTCATCCTGTCTGCACTATGTTTTATGTTTCATGTAGCACCATGGTCTCATTTCACTGTGTACTGTGCTGCACTGTGTAAATGGTTGAAATGACAAAAAAAACCCACCTGACTTGACTTTTCTAATGTCGGTCAGACAAAAATATCAACTTAAAGCCTCGGGCTCTGACAACTTTCGATTGGATATTTTAAGGATTAATTTAGGGGTGCAACTATTTTAATTATCATTTGATCTGATAGCTATTTTCTCAATTAATCATTTGGCCCATACAATAAACAATAAATAAAATGCCTATTGCAATTTCTTAAAGCCCAAGAATAAGTAAGTGACATGTTCAGACAGCTTTTTTTGTCTGTCCAACAGTCCAAAACCCAAAAGTCAATTTTTGACGACAGAAAAATAATAATACTAAAATAAATAATAATAATAAAAAAAATAACAACTTGGAATTAAAAATTGGAACATAATCAATAAAAAATATGATTAATCAAAATAATCTGTAGTTGCGACTGTAGTTTCAACATTTTTTACAGAAATTAGTGAAATAAGTGAATTACATGATTTCTTCCAACTTTTTGTCCAAATAAAAAAAATAAATAAATAACTTTGGAAACTTTAAAAAAAAAAAATTCTCTGTGGCCAAACTAAAAACCAACTTGTTTTTTCCTGTGGAGGTGACATACTGGACAACGTAATTAAGTTTCATTAAATAGCTAAAAATATAAAATATATGAACCTGCAGTCTCACAAAAAAAAAGGTGTTATTTGCTTTTAAGACGTTTCACCAGCCACATTTGCAAACCATTTCCTGAGACAGTTTTTATAGTACTATTTAAATCCTACAATAAAAACAAAAAGAGGGAATAAGTAGGCTACTAAAGGCAAAATAAAAAAAGGTATTAGCCACGCACTGACAGTGCATGAAGTGATCCTGTCACACTACAAACATAGCTGCACTGTTAGGTAATGCTCAGAGTCTCCTGGACGTCACTTGGTGGCATCGAAGCGCTGTAATAACAGGGCTGGGTGAAACCAAACACCCCTGGATTACTGTAGCCTGCGCAGATGCAACGTAGCTGAAAAGGGCCGAGCAGCTCGAGGGGGGTATTATGAACGGCTATTTGAGTGATGCAGCAAAATGAGGCCCACGGTATTAGATGATACTCGCAGACTGTGATGTTACTTTTGCTAATCCAGGCGACAAAGCGAGCATGCTCTGACATATTTTCTTTTCTCCAAACTATTCTTTGTTTCTCTTTCAAACGCATCCATCCATGCGTGAAGACACACACACAGAGACACACACACACACTCACGCATACTTGGATCCCTGGAGTGTAAATTCAGCCTCTGTTGACTCCCACTGTGAGCATACCTGTGATGGGGGTTGACTAAAGCTCTGAGTGTGTGTGTGTGTGTGTGTGTGTGTGTGTGTGTGTGTGTATGTGTGTGTATGTGAGGGATGAGATGACATTCCTAGCCTGCAGTGGATTAACTCCAGGACCCATCTCCATTCCACCCACGGCCTGATCAAATACACTGAGGGACAGATGTCGAACCTCCAGGAGTTTCAAATGTCCGCCTCCCTCATCTTTCAACCTTCATCTCTCCTGCCAAGAAGAGCATGAGTGCTCGCACAGACAATACGTTCAACATGTGCGAGGGAGACTTTCAACCTTGCAGTGTGCAGTGCACCATAAGGGATAAATGACAGCGCATGTGCATCAGCAGCTGGAAGTGGGGAAACAAATGTGCTTACCCTGAATCTGTCCTCCCAGGGACTCTGGAGCAGCTGGATCATCTGGAGAGGATTCCCTTGCTCCAGTATGACCGTGACTCTTCCTCCCTCTCCTCCTCTTCCTTCTGCATCTCCAGCACAGTGACCTTTGAGCTACGGAGTGGAGAATAACTGTGGTTAGTCACTGTGGTGAGGAAAAATGTTTGTTTTTGGCATTTTAACTGTACGTAAACAAGAAGCAACAGGCTGAAGTGTCCTGAACGCAGAGGTAAGTAAAGAGGACATGATGTTCCATCATCCTTTGCTCTCTGCAGACTTGTGACAGTAAAATCACATTAGCCTACGGGGGGAATGTGCTGTGTACACTTGTGAAATTAATCGATTGAGCTGCTGGACACACACCACCGTCACACGACTGCTGGATGTGAGAAATAAACTCATCCGTTTAAGTCCAAACTAGTTTTAAATTGGGCTGTAATGGTTTGAGTGAATAAGCGCTGGGGGTTTCAGATGCATCCAGGGATAGTAGAGAGGACAGAGGCACATTGTCTGCTTCTGCCAAACTGGACCCAAAGGTCAGAAGAGGGTCAGTGAATTTAATTTAATTACATGGGAAGGTCCTGCAGAGCCACTGAGGCCTTTCATGCAGCTCAGTGTGTGTGAGACAAAGGAAAATGTGAGCAGTGGTACATGGATTATGGAAAATCTTAATAATATTCCAGAAGTAGTTCCAGTGTTGAAAAGTGAGCTTCTAAGGGCTTACATTCCTGAACTTTGCAATAAAATACATCATATTTAATGTTGCTGTGACATTTGGACATTAACCTTAAGTTCTTGAGTGTATAAACACTTTTTTAGAGTCTGAGTCAGAGGCGGCACTTTACCTTTATGACGTTTGGATGCTGCAGCCTCTGCAAGAGGACGATTTCTTTCTTCAGCTTGTAAGAAACGAGCTCACGGCAGCCTTGAGGGTCTTTAAAATCCTCCACACACTTCCCCATGTCTATCCCCTGCTCGTTGACGAGTTTTAACGCCACGGGTTGACCTCCGGCTAGATTCACTTTGACAACCAGTTTGGTGTATCCAGACCCGAGTACCTCCACCGCCTGCATGTCCACCAGAGAATCACAACCCATTTCATCCATATGCGCTTTCCTGGAGCCATGCGTGATCTCTTTCCACAGGCTGTAATCCAAAGTGGAGTCTAGCGCTTGACCAAGTTGGGAAGAATGTCCACTCTCCCCGGGTAGTCCGTTTTCATCACCATCATCATCATCATCTGGTACAAGCAGCGGAATAATTTCTTTGCGCCTCTCGTTCAGTTGGTAGATCAACGCCCCGCGGAGCGACGCAGACTCCCCCTCATCACCAGCAAGAGTTGCATTGGAAAAGTGGGATATTCTAGCTCCAAACTGCTGCACGCTGCTAATCAAGAGTGACACCAGAATAGAAAGAACCACGAAAGCCAAGAGGGCAGCCGCGCGTAAAGAGTTGCCCATCCCGGGCATTTTCCTCTCGTGGCACGGCTACTTACTCGCTGCTTTGGGTTAAAGACGCACGACCGCAGGCTCGCACGACCGCAGGCTCGGACGACCGCTCGCTTCCAAGTGAAAGCGCTCCTGACTTTTCTGCAGGAGAAATGATCAGCTCCTTGTTTCCACCTCCCCGGGAACTCCCTCTAGAGGTGTGTCCTGTTCGCTCGTAACTTTACACCCGCTGAACAACTTTGCAGGAGAGCTCGACCTCATGTTGTCACTCAATCCGTGCGCCAAAGCGCTTTCCGCAGCTGATTTTACAACAGCAATCACACCGCCTGTCTGTGATTATAAGAATAAGAAAAGCAGCGACACATTATTAAACTACTTTTTATCTAACGCAGACACCAAAAAATTAAAAGAAAATCAACATATGTTTAGATTTTAACTTACATTTTGATTGCAAAATTAAGTATTTTTTATTTAGCATGCAGTGCATATGAGTATTCAATCCAAAAAAAATACAAGATAATAATAGAGTTTGTGTGACATGAAACAACAAGCTGTGTGTGTGCACATATGTTTCACATTCTTATAGAGAGACATATGGACTGCTGTCACCTTCACAATGTGTCCAACAGGTGGCAGCAAAACACCTTTTTGTCTCCACTCATGAACAATTTCCAGAAATTGAAACATTATGGTAACACTCCACAGAAACACACTGTTCTGCTCTTTGCTTCCACGCAGTGTGTTCTCTGTTGTATTTCCCTGTTGTATCTTTATTTATCCAACTGCGTTTGTTTCACAGCTCTTCAGGCAGCGCTGAAGCTGTAATGAAGTGTTTCCCTTTGCATCACTACTCAGAGATCTGCCACAGGAAATTACCATGGCTGTCACCTCAGTACCAGCCAGAAGCCGAACGCCCTCTCCCCAGCCTCTCATTATATGTGTGTCTGGTATCCAGTTCGTGCCTGTCAGGCTTTGGGTACGTGTATTTGTGCATTTTTTCTTCTGTGTGTGTGTGTGCAGGCTGAGCAATGTAAGTTAATCAGTGTCTGAAGTCAGCAAGGCATTAGCTATGTCAGCTGCAGCACAGGCTGTTCAGAAAACTCCATGCCAACCACCAACACAGCAGGCCTTTGTTGAGTCTGAGGACAATGCTGCAACGAAAACACTTGAGCATGAAGATCATTCAGGACGTCTAAAGCTCAAATGTCCACTTACTCGCTTTCAGAGCTTTCATCTGCATCCTTTGAACATGAGGGATAGCATTTAAACCACATGTAACAGCTCTGAATCAGTCATGTGAGACGTAATCAACTCATTTTACTGTGTATGAATCAGTTTTTAACATCATGACTCACTGAAGCACCAACAGACATAAATCAGGCTTCATTAGTGAGATAGAAAATAAAGATATCCGCCCCTCCGCTGTCTTTGCTTCTCATTTCAAACAGGCAGCAGGACTTTTATCTCTCACACAAAACTTTCTCACACCCTCCTTTTCTTGATCTTTGCCTTTATTCCAATAAATCATTTCCTTTTTTTTCCTCCCCCAAGTCGGCCCCTCAGACACAAGGGCCCAGCGCCATGATTCATATTTATAACCAGAGCCAGACCAGCGGCCGCCTCATTAGCAGCAAGTCACACAGGTCTGCTGTGTCACAGTTTCTCCTTTCTTTTGAGCCGGTCGGCTCTCACTTTTCTTAATAGGTAACCCAAAGTCACATTCTGTTTTCTTCTCTTCTCTTCTCTCATCACCTCTTCTTGGGAAACAGTGAAGCTACTTTTTTGGCTTCTACAAATCAGTATTTGATGTTATACTTGAAAGAAATATCCACTTAGTATAAACAATTTATAGGAACTTGCTTTTGATCTTCCTTTGGCACAATCCACATCTTAACCAGCTCAAAGCTTGAAAATGATCTGATGAAAGTAACAAAGTACTTATTTATTAAAGGCCAAGTGTAAGATTTATAGAATATGTAAACAGAGCGAGAACTGAGAACACCTGAAAATAAGTTTTTGTTACCTTAGAATAAACCTTTTATATCTACAGATGTTCGACATGTTGAACTGACATGTTTCTACAACAGTCATGAATAGACAAACTAAGCACTGGCTCTAGATAGGGATGTTTTTTGTCTCCACATTTTGCAGTTTGTCTATCGCACTAGGAAGGAGAGGCTGAGGTGAGGGGGTTGCAATTAGCAACACCGTCACTAAATCCAAAATACTGCTCCTTGAAAAAGTATTTTGAGATGCCACATTTTTTCTTTTTAATTCTTTTCCACTACATCTCAGACGAAATGTACATACTATTACTACTGCTACTACTTTCAAATAAGGCACCTTTTATGAATTACAACTTGTTTTATTAATAGTTAATTAATAATTTACTAATGCTTTCTTAAGAGCAACTTTTGGGTTTGTGAAAAATCTTTTTGGTGTTTAACTTTTCTGTTTGGTAAGAATGCAGTAATACACGAGGCACACAGGTGTTCTCACTTTAACAGTAACAATAATAATCTCTAGTCTGCAGCTTTAAGTGTTAATAAGTCATTCATTGGTTGTTGTCGGTTGGGTTACATGTTAATAAACGTTTTTTGGGATTTTTCACAACGTGGCAACCCAAAAGTTGTTCTTATAACTCATCTATGGAGCATTAGTAAATGATTCATTAAATCCTAGTTAAAACCTTTACACATGGTGTATTATTACATATGTACACTTGCAACATTTCTTGTATTGAGAGCAGTTCTTGCGCTTTAGTTCAGTCAAATGATTTAAATATTGATTATCTTAGTCTCCCCCTTATTGATTGGTTTAAATGAAGGATTACCTGACTTCACCTCATCAGCCCTGACAGGAGTAACATGTCACGCATTCACAGTATTCAGCACCATGGTGATCAGCAGCTGGAGGTCCCAATTAAGTGTTTGTTTTAATTGAACACATCATCGCTGTCTGTGCACCTTCATAACGTACATTAAACAGCAGCTGTAGCTCCTGTCCGAGCCGATTAAACAAGCACTGATGCATTACTATCCGTCACTTTGTGCTCCAGCACCGAGGCCGGTTGGACAGCGACCAGGCAGCGTCCTCAGCATCACCGCGGATCCGCCAATCAGAGCGCAGCTCGGGGCAGATTAACCCCAACAGCCCCGATGCTGCACTGTAGTAGCAGCCTCAGAAACAAACCCCGTACCTCTCTCCCTCTCTCTGATCCTCGTGGACAGATGGAGTCTGTTTGGTTAACCCAATTGAAAAATAACAGGAAATTCATAATTCAAATTCAGCTTTAAAGCGGAATCAGGAGGGACATGGATGCTTGCTCGATAATAGGAGAAAGCACGGATGCGATAGTGATGGATGATTCTCCGACAGATGAAAGGGAAATTCGGGAGGCTTGCCAGAGGTAGGTTGTTTTTGTCTTGTCTGTAAATTTCTCTGGCGCTGACTGTGTAACTTGATTAGTGTAGAGAAATAAATGAGATTTACAGTAGTAGACGTGAATGTGAATTTGACCCTCCTGTGGCCATTGTGAGTATTGTTCAATCCAGCTGTGTTTATGACAATAGGATACTGGATATATGATTTCTGCTGCTGTTGTCTTTACATTACACTATTATAACATTATCACCTGAACATTATGGCTGCATTCATTCATGACTGCACTGTTTGTACTGCTGAGAGATGCTCATGTGCTGAACTTACTTTCAAGAATTTATGTTTGACAATCATTTTCAGGTCAGCAGCCTAGTTAATCCATGAGATCACACTTTATTTTAGCAAGATGCTGAACAACTCATGCTTTTGGCACCTTCTTTAATTTAGCATCTTCTTCATAAGAAAAAATAAGAGCATAAACTCTTTTTTGCCTTTGACAGATACAGATACAGCATGCCACACAAACAACACACTCTCTGTCACGGTTACACTCGGGCTGACTTCTGTAAAAGCTGTTCAACGTCATCAACCTCCTGCTGTAGTCAGAGCTGCTCTCTGGGTCACTGATGTCACCCTGTCACTCACCCTGCTGCATATGAAAATGGCTGTGGGGCTTCAAACATGACGGTGGGGCTGGAAACAGCTGAGGCCTGCCATTCTTTAGCTCAGCAACAGGCCATGTTTTTGTCTCTCAGGGAAGTATCCTCTCTTTTCTTGAGGGCAAGTCTTTTCCCTCTTATTAATAACACCCCCACAGAAACTAGATCTCTTTTTTTAGGAAGGTTAACAGTTTTCCTTCTGCATACAGCCCGAGCTTTTGTGCTTTTCTCGTGTGTGTGATTGGTTATTTAGGAGATGTTTGAGGACCTGAGACTGACTGGCTTCTAGTGAGTGGATGAAAGAGACTGTATAAATGGAGGCGCTGACAGAGGAGCTGACAGTCTTTAGCCTGTTAGATATTTTGTGATTTTTTTTTAAAGCTGTCCTTTAACACTGCTCTTACATTAGATTAGTGCTCACAAGATTAATTTAATTTTACTAAACTGAAACTTTGTTTGGGCAGTAAGAAAATAAAATTATTCTAACAAACTGTCAAAAGAGGAGGTTATTTATGTGCACAATAGTTAAAATTAGCTCCAGCTCGGCCAGCAACGACAGTAAAATGCTCCTTGCACAGTAATAATGATCTCATAATATAATATAGAATTGTGTAACACCCATATGGGTGATTCTTTAAGTACATTGTGTACCTTTACTGACGTAACATTTTCAAGGCAGGACTTTTACTTGTATTTCTACAGTGTTGTTCTGAATACTTCATTCCTCACAGCATACACTCAGTCATCACTAGGTTCACCTACATAAAGCTAAAGCCTTCTAATGCAACAGCCCATAAATAAATCTTACCATTGTGAACGGTCATTTTGGAGGCTACAGTTTGTTGAGCTGTTGAATTACAATGCTTTGTGCTGTGAGGTGTTTCTAATATTTTGTCTACTCTGATTAATAACTCTAATCTGTTGTATGAGACTGCATTATTTTAGTTAAGTATACATAATAAACTGATTGTTTGACTGTGAACAACTTTTGTTTTATCTCATACACTTTGTTTGTTTCATGTTTCTCAGATTTATGACATCAGTTTAAAACACGTGCCCTTTTTGTTTCCTCCCATGTGTGCTGAGTGGCTCGGTGACACCTTCCTGGATGTATTTTTGTATTCAACCAATGAAATATTGATGAGTTCCACAAATTGCTTTCCTTGTATGTGTGTGTGTGTGTGTGTGTGTGTGTGTGTGTGTGTGCCCCATGAAAAACCATCAAAGGAGAGTAATAGGCTTAAATACTAATAATTATCCTGAACCCTGTAGTGAGGAGGCTGCCGGCACAGGTTACACAGTACCCACTAATAATTTAGCGTATGTTTGAACCCGCACAGTGTTCTGGATGGATGAAGTTTATTATGCTACAGCAATAGAACTAGTGTTGACTTCCAGATACACTTTATGAGTGTATTTACTCACTCACTCCAGTGCCTAAATAGGATAAACTGGATGACAAACATTTGCGATGTGACAAAGAGCTACTGCGCACATTGTGTGCTATTTATTATTTAGATCATATTACAGTTTTTATTGTCGTACAAACACAAAATACTGAGGGTTCAGTTCCTCACTGAGCTCCATTAATCAGCTCCTTAATCCCTCTGCTACTGTATACCACCAATTCAGCAGACTACTCATCATCTGTGGTCCTTATTATAGGATGCAAATAAAACTGTGTGAGGTCATTTAGGCTCTGTTGACTTACTCCGTTGCCTTGGTGACGAGACAGGAAGCACGGTTGCATCCAGTCGACTGTGGAAAAACAAGCATGTGGTAGACTATACAGACCTCATCAGGCCCTTTTAGTGAGATACAACTACACTACAATTATAACTACAATTACTCAGTAGTCCAAGTTAGTCTATATATTTACTCTATTAGACTTTCTTAAAATTATAATTCTCGAAGTTACTGTTAAATAAAACTAAAATAAATGATCCTATCTGACTGAAAAGCAAGACTGTAATCCGATTTAACCACTGCAATATACAATCTCTCCCTGTATACTGTACGCATACAGTATATCATACATACATATATCATATCAGCTTGTTCCAGCTCTTCATTGAAGCAAATATTATGTTTAAAATATACAACCCCAGTACCTAATGTTTTTTATGGCTAGCCATAGCCATCAAATGGAAAAAGATGATGCCATAGTACTGACTTTTTTAATCTCTGGGCATTAAAACGTTTAGGTTTGAACAATATTTGGAACATGCACAGATCACTGAGGTTTAATGGTTTTAATATACTGATTGATTTTACAGGACATCTATTTGAGTGTTTTGGAATATATTAATATAGTAGATAAGGAATGGAAAAGTCTTAGAGTCTAGAACGATGCTAATTTTGAGCTAAATGCATGCTACTGTACCATCCTGATATTTAGCATGTATAATCTTTAGCATAATCAACATCTTACAGTTGCTAATTAGTAATAAAAGATAGTACAGTTGCTACTAATAGGAGTGTTGCTGTTAAATATTGGTAATGGAAGTTCTGACCCGGTAATGATGTTTAAAAAAAGTCAGATGCTCACCAAAGTCATTACAGTTTATCCTGTGGGGAACACAAATGCCTGTACCAAATTCTATGTCAAACAATAGTTGTTCAGACATTTCACTCCAAACCACAAATGTCAACCTCATTCAATTCAATTGAATTAATTTTATTTACATGGCACCAAATCATAACAGAAGTTATCTCATGACACTTTCCAAATAGAGCAGGTCTAGACTGTACTCTTTATAATAATATTTACAGAGACTCAACAATTTCAACCATGAGCAAGCACTTGGCAACAGTGGCAAGGAAAAACTTCCTTTAAGAGACAGAAACCTCAAGCAGAACATGGCTCATGGTGGGCAGCCATCTGCCGCGACCAGTTGAGTTTAGAGAGATTAGATAGATTTGATGATATTTCAATTCGGACCAAAGTGGTGGACCATAACCAACCAACCAACCAACCAACCAACCAACTGACCATCCAACCAACCAACCAACCAACCAACCAACCAACCAACCACCAACCAACTGACCATCCAACCATCCAACCAACCAACCAACCACCCAACCAACCACCAACCAGCCAACCAACACAGCCATCCCCAGAGCCACTTAGTGTGGCTAAAACTAGACATTTCTTTAACCAAGTTTCATAAAGTGAACTTGACAGGAGAATAATATTATTAACGCATCACTCCATGCTTCTCCTGACTGCTGCCATTACCCATCGTCACTCAGTCTCATGTTATCTATCCCGGACAGCCACCAGCTTCTCTCATAATGGGGTCTGTGACATGATACAAAAACAGTTTCTTTCACTCCCTCTCTTCCCCCCTCTCTCATACCCTCCTTCTTTCTATTTTAATTGGGCCTCCTTACTTCCAGTAGTCACAGTGTGTTACCCAGAAATCCATTCCTTACCTCATTAGTTCAGCTCGTCCGCTCAATTCTCTGTTGAATATGAGATGAAGCCAAGCAAAGAATGCAGTCAAGAAACTGAGACGTCAATCAGCGTGTGGTGGGAGATATATATTATTATTCCTAAGTTTTATAAACATTCCCCCTGCATATTTCATTTCCCTGTTTTACAGACTGAACTTTTGAACCTTCGGTTTAGAGTTTTGTTGCGCTCCTGCTTATTTTTCAACCATTTCTCCTCTCCTGCAACAAAATTTTCACATTTTCCTCCTGGTGTCTCCTCTTTTTCTTTTCTCACCCATCCTTCTCTCCTCCTGTCTGTCTTTTCTCCTCCTCAGTGAGATCCCTGCAGTGTCTCTGTGCCCTCCTGACAGCGAGTGTGCCACTGAGGCCCAGTTGACAGTCATTCAGTCTGAAGGGGAGCTATGTGACAGTTGCAGCAGCCTTGGCAGACCCTCTTCCTCCTGCCAGCTTTATCACCAAGTATGTATGAGCACTGTCTGTACTGTGTGTTGTTTAGGATAGATATTTTGGAGATCCATTAAAACAGAGTCATAACATCTCAAAAGGTTAGAAATAGATCCAGGATTTGGGAGGTGAAAATAGTCTTTGTGTCAGTCAAAAGACTTGAACAAGACAGAATCTTCTATGTCTCTGAATATATTTTCTATCTTTTTTTTCATTGTTAGGTTCCCCAAGGTCCTCACGCTGTTGCCTACGATTCACTACAGTCTCGAAAATGTCCCCAATGCAGCCATTATGGACCAATCAAACCAAACACCTGCCACGACTGTCATTCAAACACAACCGGTCCTCATGCTGAAGGTGGTGTAGTGGTGAAAGTGGGACATAGTTGTAGTTCTGGCCATCAGACGTCTCGTCACGGAGCGGTGAGATGTCATTGGCTGCACGGGTCAAATGAAAGCGGGGCACAGAAACCGACACAGCGACATGTGGTGACAGTAAGGTGTGTTTAAAGGAAGGGGTAGACATTTTGAGATCCACTCTCATGTTTGTACATTGCATTATGGAGCTGCAGTCAGCAGCTGGTTGGCTTAGCTTAGCATAAAGACTGGAAACAGGGGAAACAGCTAGCCTGACTTTGTTTAATTCATTTAAATAATTAAATGTAAAAATGGCAGTTTGTGCTGTGTTTATTTCAGTTTGCCATTAAACAGCAAACTGTTGATTACATTTAATTTTTGTATGGATTAAACAAATAAGATATAATGTGTTGACTTTAGAGGGGCTGGCAGTTGTGTTTTTACCTATTGACAGAGCCAGGCTAGCTGTTTCCCCTTATTTTCAGTCTTTATGCTAAGCTAAGCTAACCAGCCGCTGACTCCAGCCTTATAATCGATGTATAAACATGATGTGGCATCAATCCTCTCACCTAACTCTCATCAAGAAGAAGAATGAGCAATTTTCTCAAAATGTTGAACTCTTACTTGAAGGTGTGGCATCCTTCTCAGATTTGTAATGAATAATTATTATAATTATTTACAGGAAAGGGGGGCTCTACTGCATCCTTAGAAAGTAAGTGCTGAAACCAGTTTTCACTTTAGAGGTATTGCTGATCATAAAAATTATTTTCTTATTCACTGACTGCTTCTTCTTCTGTGGTTTTCTATTTGGCAGTTATTCCCAGTTGGTAGTGGACTATCCGTTAGCAGTGTTGGTGGGTTTTGCCGTGCTGTTGCTGGGATGCTCACTGGCTGGACTCTTCATTGGTCCACTGCCGGACTTCTCTGACCCGCTGCTGGTGAGTCTCAAACACACTCAGTCACACACACACATATATATAAAGGCATACAGTGTCTAAAATTCAATCCTGAGGTCAGCATTTGTATCTCTACTGTCACCCTTCTGTCAAGTCTACAATACAACCACCCCCCCACCCCCTCACCATGTCAGGCTGAGTGTTAATTACTGTTTCCCCAAAGACTCATGATCTCAACCGTATCCATTTACATTTTGTCTCATCTCTGATTCAATGAACCGCACTGAATTAGATCCCACTCGCTGTCATCTTAATTAAATACATCTTTTCACCTTTGAGATGGCTTCAGGATATACACTGATTAAGACATGATTCTGGAAATACAACATATGAATCACAACAATACATCATTAATGAGATAAAAAGAGCTACACGAGGGTTTCTGCTTCATAAGTGTGGAGCTCTTTCTTTTAAGACCACATCAAAAACTCATCTACCAAACAAGCTACTACTTCAGGCTGTTTTTCTACAGTAGTTACCATTATAGGCTGCTTATGATGCTAATTCATTCAGTCAGTCTCTGCAGTGCATTGATGGGCACCAGCGTCCACACTGAGTCTGTAGCTTTGATGTCTGTTAGTGTGTGAATGTGTGTGTGTGCTCTCTCTCTCTCTTCAGGGCTTTGAGCCACGGGGAACATACATCGGAGTTCGGCAGTCCAGCTTGTCCGAGCTGCAGGAGAATACAGGCCCGGGGAAAACTCTGTCTCCTTTACCACAGCAGCTCAGTAAAAGGTCAGCAGAGTATTGACATAACACCATGACAGTAGTATGTATCATCAACTTTTTCGTTTAATTATTTATTAAAGCTGTTCTAATCAATATTTTTGATATGTTTAAATAACTATGTATAATGTGGAAAATGAGAGTTATCACCTGACTGCTTTTAGCTCTCAGCTCTACAGAGCTTCCTAGCATCTTTTAGCTCATTGTTTTGGTTTCCCGGCCCACGACTTTACTGTTCTGATTCGTGTCACTGGTCTCATCACGGTCATCATGGTTTTTGGCTGCAGGAGCGGCCTATTTTGATAAACCCACTATACACTACCTGCCCAGCACTTAACGACAGACAAATGAAGTTAGCGCAATGAAACATTTAGCAGCAAAAGAGCCACGTATTTCCCCCAGGAGAGTCAAGACCAAGAACAGGGCTAAAAGAGAGTAAATATTGCACTTACATCCATCATTCAACTACTCCAAATAAATAATAATGTTGCTGTGTATGTTGCACTGCCCCCAAGTGGGCAAGAAAACATTTTTTTCCTGTTATAAAATGATTTAATTGTGACACTTATCAGTTTCATTGGAACAAAAAGTATGAGTTTAATGAGGTGGAAAAAGTGCATATGTGTGTGTATCTATCTGTGCCAGTTTTGGGAGTGCAGCCAGTGGAGACGGCAGTGGCAGCCAGGATTCCTCCAGGCTTCGCATCAAGAGGATGCTGGCTAGAAACTCATCTCCCGACACTTTCCTCTGCAATGCCCCAGGTGGGTCAGTCCTGATCAGTTCAAAGCTGTCAATAAAATTCATTGGTGATAAATACATCTTTCAAAGCTTCTTACACTGATATTGTAACAATAAAACCAAGCAACCACATCAAAATAACAACCATAATCCTAATTGTAGTTTTGTGTTGCACATTTATGAAAGTTAAGAGGGATATGCAACGCTGCTGGCTCCAGCATACTCAGCAGAGCAGACAATGAAATGGAAATATTATTAAAACAATGTAAATGTGATACGTGCCCATTCAGCATGTAAATACTGTGAGCTGAAAGCAAAGCCCTCAGAGCGCTAACCAGCGTTCGTAGCAAACTAAGGAAAAGAGCTTATTGGGTAAATGCAAATTTACAAAGAGAAGAAAATAATAAGATAATAAGAAGATGTGAATAATGGCTTTTAATGTGGCTTCAAAGAGAACATTTTCTTCTTTAAGCTCTACTTTGAAATAGTGTGGTAGTAGATCAAAGACTTTACTGCTGCTTGCCCTATAAATACACGGAAAGCTCACTAAATGGATTTATTAGTAATTCCAAGCCTTGAGGTTTTCATTTTATAAAGCCTATGTTTTATTGAACACAGACAGCCCAATATAACACACAAAAAATGTGTTGTTAGCCTGGTTTTACCTGAAATTATACCCTAAAACTTAATGGTCCAGTGTGTAAGATTTAAGGGGCTCTATTTACAAAATATGTCAGAAATGGAATATAATATTCATAACTATGTTTTCATGAGTGTACAATCACCATAAAATAAGAATCATTATGCTTTTGTTATCTTTAAAATTACCCTTATATATCTACTGACACTGGGGGTCCTCTTCCATGGAGTCCGCCATATTGAACCACCGTTTCTACAGTAGCCTAGAGCAGACAAACTAAACACAAAGGGTGACAAGAGGGGGTTGCAATCAGCAACTACATAGCTGGATGCCATTGAATCCTACGCACTGGACCTTTAACTCTTGCTGTGCTGATTCACTGTTGGTCATCTTGTTCCTGTATGTTGAATCCATCTGTCTCTCTCCATGCAGGCGAGCGTTTGGCTCAGTTGGTGTTTCGTTCAGAAAACTCAGCCAGTCTCTGGAGTCTGAAGGCCATCCACGCCATGTGTGAGATGGAGCAATCCAGGGTTCGCTCTCATCTACTCAGCCCTCCAGTTCACCTTTGCTCTTCTGCCTTTTGCTTCTTTTCTTCATCTCTTTAGTCATCAACTTCTGTCAAATCTCACTTTTCATCTTTTCTTTCACTTTAATTCCCTGAGACCTTATCCCACATTTATATGCTGAAATTAAAATTGCTACTTTATGTGCACTGCCTCATCTATAATAAATTAATTTTTTTTTGTGTGAATTTGTTTCAAAACTGGGCATGTGTTCAAAAAATCTTTCCCTTGTCTGATACAGATTCGTTCCCAGGCTCAGTTCCAGGACCTGTGCCAGCAGCATGTGAGGGGGGAGGCTGAGGGAACGTCCAGAAGCGGCTGTTGTCCGAGCTGGTCTCTGGGGAATTACTTGGCTGTCCTCACTAATGCCTCCTGCTGCCTCAGCCTCACCTCACACCAGGTACTGCGGGCCTCTTCGCATTTGAAAATTACCATACAAACAAATTACTTTGTTATTATAAACAGGCTTTTTTGCAAATAGTGCATTGTCATTGCCTATATTGTACTGTGAACCAACAATGGTGCATGTTGTTGGTGAGTTAATATTATTAATATAATTATATTAAAAAAATAACCTCTATAGTTTAAAGTAAATTAAACTATAGAGACCAAAACTGTTTTTTATACCAGGCTGTAAACATATTTATTTCTGTTGTAAACTTTCATAGATTTAGAGCATTAGTTCAACACTTGGAGTTTTCTTGCTAAAAAGTTAGATGAAAGGATTGATTGATGTCTTTATGGTTAATATAAACAGCTAGTAGCTGGTTAGCCTAGCTTAGCACAGAGAATGGAAATAGGGGGAAACAGCTAGCTTAGCTTTCTCCAAAGGTAACAAAATCCATCTATCTGCACCTCTAAAGCTAACTAATTAACTTGTTATATCTCATTTGTTTAATCCGTACAAAAATCTGTGTAAAAACAACAATTCTGCGCAGTTATGTACCGACTGGCTCTTTCTTGGCTGGCAACAGTGACTTCCTCGATTCTCCACTGGATGCCTGGCAGCTGGTCCCAGCCAATTAATAGTCAGGCACATGACCCCCCCTGTAAAATGGCACATTATCATACAGATATGAAAGTAGTATTGATCTTTTCATCCAACTTTCTGCCAGAAATCAAATAAGCGTATTTTCCCAAAAGTCAAACTTTAACTTCGACAAAAGTAGGTATAATTTCACATTTTCAACAATTAATTTTAACTAAACAAAGTTTTCTCTCTTTTACACCAGGTGTCTGAGTCTCTGAACCTTCTCCGGAAATGTGCTCCATACTATCATGAAGGACATCTTGTGGAAGCCTGTGTCGAGAGACCCAAACATGGTGGCTGTTCCTCTGTCCCGTCCCGCTGTAAACAATCGCGGGTGGTGTTTCAAATCCTGCATTTCCTGGTAGATAAAGACTTCCTTGGCCCGCAGACTGTTGAATACCAAATCCCAACACTCAAATACAGTCTTCTGTTCTTACCCGTCAACAAAGGAGAACACATGATGGAGATGTACATGAACAGTCTTGAAGGCAGGGACCTGACGTACAACAATACAACGATCACTGGCATGGACTTTGGCATCAAGCAGACACTGTTCAAGTATTACCTGGCACGGGATTCAGTCTACCCTGTCCTTGCTGTTGTGTCTCTTCTTTTCACTATGGCTCTTTATCTCCACTCTCTCTTCATAGTAGCATTATCTGCAATAGCAATCACAGGCTCCCTTCTGACTTCCTATTTCATCTACAAAGTAGCATTTCGCCTGACTTTCTTCCCCTTGGTCAACCTCTCAGCAGCTCTTATTCTCTTAGGAAGCTGCTCCAATCAGGTTTTCATCTTTGCTGATTTCTGGAATCTGCAGCTCTCCCAGAATCCCTCAGCCTCCCTCGATAAGAGAGTAAACAGAGCTTTGCAGGAAGTGGGGTATTTGATTTTAGCGTCTGGGTTGACTTCCAGTGCAGCATTTTTCTCTGGTTATCTCAGCAGCATCACAGCAATCCGATGTTTTTCTGTTTATCTAGGAACTTCCTCATTTATCAGCTCGATCTTGGCGTTGGTATGGCTGCCGTGCTCTTTCATACTGCGCGAGCGCTACACAGAAGCATCCTCTGCATCTGTAGCGGCGCAGGGATGGAAACCATGCTGCTCCAAAAACACCGGTGGTTTCTGGGATACAAGCTCACGCAAGAGATGCCTCTTCACGCTCGGGCAGAAGCTGAGAGAATTAAAAAGAGGTCTCACAGACACTTCCAACTTATTATTTATGAAAATCCTGCCTTGCGGAGTGGTGAAGTTTCGGTACATCTGGGTGTGCTGGTTTGCGGTGCTCGCTGCTGGGGGCACGTACATGTCCTGCATTGACCCAGGCATGAAGCTGCCCACCTTAGACAGCAAGGTCACCCAGCTTTTCCGCTCTAGTCACCCGTTTGAAAGATACGATGCAGAGTATCATCACATGTTTATGTTTGAGAGACAGAGGAATGGAGAGGATAAACCTGTGACATTAATGCTTGTGTGGGGTGTCAAACCAACTGACAACGGTGATCACTTCAACCCCAAGAGCAACAGCTCTTTGGTTCTTGACCCAGACTTTAACATGAGCCAGCCAGATGCTCAGGTTTGGTTAAGGGACTTGTGTGGACAGGTTCAGAACCAAAGCTTTTATTCCCCTCCGTCGCCTGAGGATAAAGATGTTATGACGGACAATATCTGTCTTGTGGAGCAGCTAATACATTGGGTATCTGTCAGACGGTGCTCAGAGAGTGATGACTCCCTCCATTTTTGCTGTAATGACATCCCTTTCCCCTACCCTCCTAGCGTTTTTGAGAACTGCCTCAGTATGATGCTGGCGGAAAGGTATGCCGAGGGCCATCTGGCCCACAGCGGAGGCCTGTACTTCCAGCCAGATGGCAGGGTCGCTGCCCTCGTGTTGGCATTCAAAACCACATACCTCTACAGCTTCAACTTCAGCAAAACCAGTCTTTTCTACAGAGAAATCCTGACATGGTTTAACAGAGAAATATCAGGAGCACCACAAGGGCTGGAGAACGGATGGTTCATCAGTCATCTGTCTCTTTTTGACCTACAACAGTCTTTGAGCTCAGAGACTCTGGTAGTAGCTGGCTTCTCTGTAGCTCTCACATTTGCTTTGCTTCTCTTAACCACATGGAATATTCCACTGAGCATATACGGGACTGCTGCTGTAGGAGGCAGTGTTTTCGTTACAGTCGGTCTCCTCGTTCTTCTTGAATGGCAGTTGAGCGGCATCGAGGCTCTGTTTATATCATCAGCAGCAGGGCTGTCTGTTGACTTTATTGCTAACTACTGCATATCTTACAGTCTGGCTCCTCATACAGACAAAATCGGGAAAGTAGCACACTCCACTAAAAGGATGGGTTGTCCTGTAGCAATAGTTTCTGGTGCATTTTTCTCCATGGGGATCATTATGTTGCCTGCCACAGCCTTGCTGTTCAGAAAACTGGGGATCTTCCTGTTTTTGGTGAAATGTGTAGCATGTGGATTTGCAACCTTCTTTTTTCAGTCCCTATGCTGCTTTTTCGGACCCCAGAAAAACTGTGGAAAGATTACGCTACCATGTTTTTCAGACCATACCGATGGTGGGCTGTCGTCTTGCTCGGCGGCAGAGCCCGGTTCCTCGTCAGCCTCGGCTGCTAATGGAGCCTTTGGCAGATCTAGAGTGAGGAGGAGTTATGACAAAGAAGCAGGTGGCTATCTCTACCCCAACCACCAACGTCAGCAGAGACAGAAACAGACCGGAGCAGGAGGAGGTGGGGGACGAGGGCCTGAGCAGTACGAGCTGCAGCCATTGGCCTATCGACTGAGTGACAGCTTTGAAAACAGTACCTGCACCAGTAAGCTGTCCAACCGACCCTCCGTGCTCTCCGATGAGATTGAGTACTGCGGGAAGGATGTGGGCAGGAATAGCATGGACAGGGACAGCGAGGAGATGTGCAGCCATCAACACAAGATCTGCCAACCACCTCCAGCGCTCCAGACTTCATCTCCTTACAAAGAAAACACCCTGCGGCCTGTAGGCCTGGCGCAAGAAGATGTAGCTAAGGACAAGCTGCTCTGTAAAACATGTCGAGGTCAGTCTAGTGGGGTGAAGCACTGGAGCAATTCATCCTTTTCCTCATCTTCAAGTCTAGAGGAGACCATCATCAGCCACACACTGGAGACCATTGACCAGCCGTCTCTCTGCAAAGACGAACAAACCACAGAGGAGAGCCTTCATCACCACCATCACTCCAACAAAGGGCACCTCTCTTTCCAGTCGCAGAGCTCCTGCGAGGGCCTTGAGGACTCTAATGAGACGTGCCTGAGTGACATCGAAGCAGGGCCTTCAAACACGCAGCAACATGAAGAGGAAGAAGAAGAAGAAGAAGAGGAGGTTCAGTTACAACCAGGGCATCTAAACGGGAAGAGAGACACACTTCGTCTCTCACTGAAAGAAACTGTTTATGAGACTTGCAATAAGGGCCGCACCAGTCAGAGTGAGGAAGTTGTCATCTTACCAAACAGTAAGCCTGACCTGCCGGATGTTTGGATAAAGAGAGATGGACAGCGGGAGGATACATGTTGATGGGTTGGAGGAATCTTTGCAAACACTGTGCGTTAATTGCTTTGAATTTATATATATTTAAAAAAAGGGAATAACTGAACTCACACAAGCATATAGATACTACAAAAGAAGCATACACTGTTACTTTTGTATAATACTAAAAGGAAATATAAGCCAACTGCAAATGTAACATGTGACAGCATGGTTGTCTAATGTTCTTGCTAAGGTTTTTATAGTGTACAAATGAATGAGGTCAGAGCATGAGTGTTTCCTTCAGCCAAAGGTCAAATCAAAGCATGACTTGTTCAACCCCCGGCATTTTCAGACAGAGGACAGTGAAAGCAGCTTATTTCTCAGTCACAACTTTGCACCAATGTCATACTTGAAGAAAATCTTTACTTTGTGCCTGGAACTTTAGATCACCTGCACAGACTGGGTCATAACAACAGCCGCTGGCCTTTCTTCATGCTACAATTGACTTTAATGAGCCATAAACATTCATGAACTTTTGAATATTTAAAGATAAATGTGAGATATGCAGAAAAAGAGGTGCATTGAGTAGCAAACAACTGTCACTCGGTTTTGCAATATGTGGCGATAATATGTACAGTATGTCCTTTGTGACCATGACGTAGAAAACCAGAAACCTGAAGTTAGTAATGTGTCATTTGTATTGTCATGGCCTGTTTGCAATTAGTGTTTCACTGTCATATTAAAAGTCATGTTTATTCTAATGTCAGTGCCAAAAAATCTGTTTACTTACTGTACTAAAAGTCAAAAGATGTAACACTATATGCAGGTTTATACCCTGTTGGTGAATTAAGGTGTGTACTATTGCAGGATCTATGGATGTCAGTGTATGCCTTAGCCTGAAAAGAAGTATTTCTAAAGCAGGAGTTGGACTATCACATGTCGCCGCTACAACAGCTCACAACTTGTATATAGACCATGCTGCAGCACTGTTAAGACCAACTCCAACAGAATATCTAAGGCCTTTATCTACACCCCATCCCACACCTGAGATGTCACATTATCTGATTTTTTTATGTGTCTCAGTAACATTCAAATTATAGTATTTATGACATGAACAGCATGTGCGAGATGTGCTTCAACAGGTTGTTTCATGTGCTGAAACTGTGTGTTTTGTGCAATGGATGTGTCCTTAAAAAAAAAAAAAGAAGTAAAATAAGAGATGTGTCTGTGTAGTGATGGTGGTTCAGACCTGGACAAGAAGAGAGTTGCGTCAAATGTGCCTATGAGCAGTGTTATTTTGAAGCTTTCTCTTTGTAAGAAGTGTTTGCTTTGGACATCTTGACTGTATAATCATATTCTTCAACGAGCCTTCACTTTATATCATTCAGCAGAATAACCTGCCTTAGAGACAAATTCAATTAATCACAGGCTTTCTATGGACGGGAGAAATTATAAAGGTCACAACCACTACGATGTACAGGTGTCAATGTTGTTAATTTTTCACAAAACTGAAATAAAACATTTATTTTCCTGCAGACTTTGGACTTTAATTTATTTCAAATCTTGGTTGGAGTACCAGACGGATTACAGGCTTAAAGGATGAAATTAAATTAAAACTATTTTCTCGACATAAAAACAGTTTTCACAAAGTAAAATGAGAATTTATATTTGTGTTTCAGGGGATAAACAGCTTGGAGCCAAAGGAAAATCACATTCTGGTGGAAACAGCATATGCTGAAAAAGATTAAGGCATTTTATGCCGCCTTCAGAAGTTGCTCAAGAATTATCACATTAGCAAAATCAAAAAACTGCCTCAGAGCAAAACCTCTTAAATATTTCTGCTCATACTTTTAAACGTCTGCAAAACATGCATGAAGGCAGTAACCTAAAAGTCATCAGCGGTCTTCATCTAATCAGTTTCCGTCCAGTCCTCTTTGGCCCAATCGGGTAAACGTGTAGAATATTCAAAATCGGGTCCTTTGTAGCGTAACGCGTGGAGATACATGATGAGCTCCTTCTCTGTAGGATCTGGTCGCACTAGCTTACATTCACTGCACAGGTGGTCTCTGGTCCCTGGAGGAGTTTTATGAGTCGTGTCAGTTATTTCTGTTTGACTTCCGTTCGATTTGATTGGAGGTTTGAGTGAGGTAATGTCAGTGTTCAGGTCTGTGCAGCTCTGACTTGCTTTATTCACCGTCTCACTGCTTGTCGCCTCCTGTGTCTGATGACTTTCTTCACTTTTCTTAGGTTCAAAGGTTTCTTCTAATTTATCTGCTTTCTCAGACGTCTTGCTTTTCTCTGCTTCTTGTTCAATCCTAATCCCATCATCTGGAATATCCAACAGGTGAAGGCTTTCCTGAGAGCGATGTTCCTCTACCAGAGCCTGCAGCAGCTCCTCATTACTCTTTCCTACCAGTCCCCCCTTACCCCTGTCAGGTCCCCAGGCTGAAGACCCATAGATGGGATCATTGAGGATAGGGAAGCCCAGGTATTGGAGGTGGACCCTGATCTGGTGTGTACGGCCAGTCAGGGGCAAACAGCGAACCACGCTGGTTTTACCATTAAAGCTAAGCCTCTGGAAGACGGTCCTGCACTCCTTTCCTTTCGGGTCAACTCGACAGAGCCCGATTTTAAAGGAAACGACCAGGATGGGCTCCTCACAGATCAGCTCACCCTCTGGAAACTCCCCCTGTACTCGGCACACATACTCTTTTTCAAGCTGTTGGAAAGCACAAAGTACACACACAAGGATGATACACACTACAGAATAACACCAGAGAAATCTTTTTTTAGTGAAAACTTAAATCCACGCCAACCTGAACATACCTGCCTGTCTCGCACCAACTGGTCCAGTTTCTGTGAGGTCTCCAGTGTCCTGGCAAACAGCAGCACTCCCGAGGTGAGCCTGTCCAGTCTGTGGACCGTGTGGAGCTCAGAGATGCCCCGCTCTTTGCCCAGGATGAAAATCACTGTGTTGTGGCGGAAGCGCCCACACGGGTGGACCGGGATGGAGGCGGGTTTGTCGACCACAAGCACTTCACCATCATCAGCCAGAACCTCCAGGGGGCGGCCGACTACAGGGGGCTCGTGGCGGTGCACAGTGTTCTTCATGTGGTCATTATTCTGTAGGGAAGATTGCATCATATAACATGTCCATCAGATATCCATCAGATTAGAGTATTGAGATAAAGTTTTAACATCAAGAAACACCTCAGACATAAAGTCAAACATGTACAGGTGACACTGACCCTGAGCACCACAGACAGGTCCTCCACAGGGGTCTCATTCAGCCGGATGCGACCCTCTTTGGCAGCCCTCTGGTAATACTCTACGGACTCGGATCTGAACTCACTCTTGAAGACCTCCAGGAGGGTCTTCCCAACCCACCGACCTTTGCAGTACGTTTTAAAGTCAAAGTAGTATGGACACACTTTGCGCAGGCCACCTTCAAAGTAGTAGGAGGTCTCGTCGAAGTGCTCCTGGCTGAAGCTGACCCCGGGGTTCCGCTTCTGCGGAGGGGGGACGTATCTCTCGCCCGGACGGTGCTTCTTCCCTCCCGTCCCTCTCCGCCTCTTCCCTTGCCCGCTTGTTTCAGGTTGATCCGGCTCTTCGCTTTTGCGTTTCCCAGTATCTGTTGCCTGCTTCGCCGTGGTTTTCTCCGCAGACACCGGGCTGTTTACCTCCACCGGTGGTGCCTCAGCGGCGACAGCTGCCTGCGCCATCGTCAAGCTGCTCTGCTGACACCGAAAATGACGATAAACGTTATAAGACGAGCTAACGTGATGTGTTATTTTATTAATTACACGTCTGTTAACCGGTCTCGAGAGCACATTACATCTAAACAGACCTCTAACCGCCAAGCTCACGTGCATTACTTTCAAGGTAGAGGTCTTTCTCGTTACAGGCGCGCCGTGATGACGTCAACATGTAGTCCAATCAGGACAACGTGTAGTTCAAAGCGTCAAACCATACCGTCTCTTCTTCTTTTAATATATTTTTAAGTGCACATCACCTCATTATCGTGGCATTATCGCAATAAATCGTCCATAATGATTATTTAGTTTGATTTGATGCTACATCACGTCGATGGCAGCACTCTGTATTAGGTATTAGAAGATATGCCAGAGTAATAAACTAATATGAGGCTGACACAAGCAGCAACCTTCGTGGATGTGAAGTGAAGCCTATGTGGAAGTGCCAAAAACTGCAGTTCCTCAAACGTCCACTTGAGGCTGGCTACAGAACAAGTCAATCTCTATGAGCCCCCATGTTAAAATGTCCAACTTCACAGCAGAAATTTACAGCCTGGTACAAAAAAAACAGTTTTGGTCTCTGTAGCTAATTTCTTTGTTCATGACAAGTGTACTGAGTCTGATTTTTTTTTTTAACTCGTGTTAAAATTATATTAAGGCTTAAAGTTATGCATAATTATCAACATGGGCGCTTTGATTGACAGGTAGGTGCTGTTACAGATGGCTTGTTTGAGCCTAGTTGAGCATAGTTGAGCATAGAAGCAGAAGAGGCAGGACTACCAACGCGGCGGCTAGCGGCACAGATTTTTGAGTTTTCAGAAACTGATGGATGATGTCATGCATCATGTTATGTCGGTTCAACATGGCAAATTCAGTGAAAGAGGACATGTAGTGCCTGTAGATATTAAAGTCTCATTCTAAGGTATCAAAAACCTGATTTTCAGGTGATTATACGCTAATGAAAACATAATTATTATATTACATTTCTACCATATTCTGTAAAGCATCCTCTAAATCTGACACACTGGACCTTGAAATAATGAGGTCTCCTTCTGCAGACGATGACATTTTCTTGTTTTTGATTAGAAGATTATTGAATTCTGTCTCCTACTCTCATTCAGAAATATGAAACATTCCATCCTTGTTCTTCCTGTAGCTCTCCCTGACCCTGAACATTAATATTCAGTCGAAAAAAGAAGACAATGGTATCCATTTAGTAGATTTTATTGATAAAGTTTACACATGATTCAGTAATTGTGTAGTTTCAAAAAAATTAAGTGCTCAATGAATCATTTTTGGCACAATGTATTACCTGCTCTACAGTAACAAAATGTTAATAGGACATATCCTACACATACAGTATATGAAGCTAGTAAGAAGAAGTTATTACTCCAAAATATATATTGCTTTGTTAATTTGATGAATTTTCATTTTGATTCCTTGGCTTGTACAAATTCAAATTCACCATTCATCTGAAATGCACCTACTTGTAGGTCTTTAAACTGTAATTGACTTTTTCTCATTGCTGAACGTCACTAACTTAACCATAAATAATGCAGTGAATCACTTAAACTGACTCCAAAGATTCTGGGGGTAAAGTCATCAGTCCAGCGGTGGTTACTCATTAAGTCACTCACTGATTTAGCACTCTTGGAAGACAATCTGGTCGGGCAAACAGAACGAAATCCTCCTTGTACGTTGCTAGGTGACAACCCAGCAGGGCAGGTGGCCATTAAGTCTGGGACTCAGTGAAGCCACGAGGAGTGCTACGGGGCCCCGGAGATGCAGCACCAACGCCACCTCCTGCAGGGGCAACCACACTGCAGTCAGAGCTCACCTCTGGGGAGAGATGGATAGCATGGATATGATCAGGAACAAGCTACAGGATGTAGGTGGATGTGACTCATGACTGCATAAAACACACAAGATTACAGGTACCTGATGGTGGTAATGCTCAAGAATGGTGTGCAGGTTTTTGTCAGTATATAGTGTTTTTCCTTTACTGATTTTGGGATTAAAACGATAGTGTGAAAGTGTTTTCATGCAATACCCAGGCCACTGGCGCCTCTTGTCAGTGAGGGGGACATAAACCACTCCCATCAAAGCTTTCTTGAGAAAGGTCCCATCACCCTGCCGATCATACTGTTCTAACACCTGACTGCCACCGTCGGGCCCCACGGGGAGAACCAACCGCCCACCAGGCTTCAACTGCTCCAAGAGCTTTAACAGACAGAGGAGAGAAAACAGAAATTTCACATGATGTGAAGTTCAAGAGGCACATTCAGCTCAGTGAGTCAGTGTAGTCCTATGGCTCAGTTTCCTCACAGCTTTCAGCACTTTAGAAAATTATTTTTAGAGACCTCTGACTGTTTAAGATTCACTTCACTACTGTAGATATACTGCATTGTGTTTTAACCTTAACTCATTGAGTGCACTGTTTCTCTTATTCTAAGTCTTGCCTATTCTATTTTCACAAGAGTAAAAGCCACACTGCAAATGTCCTTACAGCTTTAGGAACAGTAGCTGCAGCTGCACCAACATGAATGGCATCATATGGCGCTCCGTCCGGGAAGCCGAGCCTTCCGTCTCCCACTGTGGACAGAGAGGTGTGACTTTTATAGTCTTTTGTAACTGTGCAACATTTAAATTTGAAAGGTGGCATGACTCTGACACATCCTGACTCACCAACAAGTTTGATTCGCCCAGAGGTGAGCAGTTCTGGATCGTCAGCTTGCACATTTTTTATTGACATTTGAACCAGTTCCTCAATGTGTTCAATGCCAACCACTCTACCGCTGGGTCCTGTCTACAAACAACAGAAAAATTCAGCTATTGCACTGAAAAACAGCAAGTCAGTAACGTGTATGGTAAGAAATATGCAATATTTATATAGAATTTACCATCCTTGCAAAGCAGGCAGTGAGATATCCACTTCCTGAACCCACATCTAATGCAGATGCCCCTTCAGTTAGTTTGTCACTTAACAGCTCCAAAGCGTGTGCATGCTGCCAAAAAACAGCATACATGTTCATAAATTTTATAGTTCATCTTAAAATATGTGCTCACATCTCAGTTCAGTGTATGTTACTCACCATGTGGGGTGCACTGATGGTCGCCCTGTAGCCTGCAATAAGGATATCACAACACAGAGTCACTGTGCTCTTGAAACGGCTATTACACTACAACACAAGGTAGTCACTCAAATATGTGTTACCATACTGAGGGACAAGTGCATGTATAAAGAGTGACTGGAATGAATACCTATGGACTGAGGGGAGTCTGCATAAGGATAGTCTGTGGAGTACAGCCCTCTGTCTGTAGCCAGCATGGCATCAAACACTCGGTCGTTACGGATCACCCCATGATCTGGAGGAGAAAAGACAAGGCGAAGTGACACTGAACTGAGCTGGAAAATGAATGTGTGCAGGATGAGCTGTGTGACGTTTAAGTCTTTTTCCCCACTGATTTGTGTTTCCCCTCATCTTTCAACGTGAAGGGTTTTCATTTTCCATTACACATTTAAATATAAAAGTTTGCATCTCCATTAAAGTTAGGCACTTAAGCGTTCCTATTTTTCATTTGAGTTTCACTTTGTGTCTGCGTGGGTTCACTCCAGGTACTCCGGCTTCCTCCCACAATCCAAAGACATGCACTTAACAGGTAAATCGGTGACTCTAAATTGCCCGTAGGTGTGA
This sequence comes from Argyrosomus regius, assembly GCA_946959425.1. Lineage (NCBI taxonomy): Eukaryota > Metazoa > Chordata > Actinopteri > Sciaenidae > Argyrosomus > Argyrosomus regius. Next base: position 11,656,771 of record OX336887.1, on the reverse strand, counting down.
ATGTGAGTGTGAATGGTTGTTTGTTTCTATGCACCCTGTGATGAACTGGCAACTTGTCCAGGATGTATGCCGCCTCTGTCCTCAGCTGGGATGATAAGTGGATAAGTGGTTACAGAAAATGGATGGACAGATGGAGTTTCATTTTCCAATTTAAAATTGCCATTTCACAGTATCCATTTGTCATTTCAATATCTAGTATCGGTTTTTCAATTCTTTTTTTTGAAGAAAATATATATATTATATAAATTATATAAATATATATAATATATTATTTTCATTTTTTTCTTGTAATTTAAATTTTGTGTCAAATTATCCTCCATATTTCTTTCAGTGAAGTCATTAATGCACACAACCCACATGACTATAGACATTTTTAAAGCATAAAAGCATCATCTGTCACACTCAAATTATCTTTACTTTGTTAGAAATATCAAAGTCCCTGACATCAGCCCATTACCCCTCAGTCTGCTGATGAGCTCTGGATGTGTTTTGCCGCTGGACATCCACGCCATGGTCCGGGACAGCAGCACACCCATAGGTACTGCCACTACTGCCAGACGCAACGCTGCTCGCATCTCCTACACTGGATCTCCCTGCAGTGACATGGTGATCAGCGCTTTTGCAAACCTGAGTGCACGACACACACACACATAACTATAACATGCATTGAATAGTCTGGTTGTATCCCCCCGTGTGGCAATGAATGTGCCAGTTTTGAGCTAAATGTGGTAAATAAATTATTCACATATGAAATTGAACTTGACGCTCAGCCAGCGAGGCGGTTAACAGGTATCATAACAAGTTAACGTCACACTATAAACGGATAATACCACTAAACAGTTGTCAGCGCTAATGTGAGCTCTTCAAACAGTCACAATACTCACGAATAAAACAACTCAGCAGAGGTCAGCAGAGCTTGTTTACCTTCTCAGTCCGCCACCTTCCTTCTTCCAGCTGAGAGACAAACTTCCACAGCGCCTGGCCAATAAGATGCGTCCGCTCCAACGTGAAGCCGTAAAGAACCAATCACATCGCGAAGCAGGTTGATGGGCAGTCAAAGCGTCCAATCATATCACCCTAAAATAAGGAAGTGGACTGGCGTTAATTTAAAGATTGTATTATCATGGACACAGCTAGCTAGCAAGGCTAATCCTCAATCTTTAAATTTATACATTAGAGTTTATCTGTTGAGATTTTTGCACAGGTAAGACAAATCTGGCATGTATCACGATGACAAAACGTTTTAAATGCATAACAGTAGGCAACACAATTGGTTAGACACCAGTTTCGCTGAAGTATGTTGATGAAGATGAAGCTCTGATTGCTAACTGCTGTTGAAAACTGATGTTGACATCTGTTCGTCAGTGCACCACAATGGTTGATGACTTCGAGGGTCAGGAGGTCCGGTCCAGCGGGGAGCTGTGGTCCGAAATCTGCTCCAGTCTGCCGGAGGTGCGAGCTGAAGCAGCTCCAGAGAACAACACCGAGTTTAAAGACTCATTCCAGCCTGCAGCACAAGTCGGGGTGCAGGTTGTCAATGGACAGTCAAATGGGACAAATACCAGCTCCAGTACCAGCAGCGCCAAGTGGGAACCCATGGAGGACTCTGAGATCTACATAGCCAGTTTAGGTAGAGACATCCTTCCTCCAGCCTCTTTCAGACACTTTCTTGACTGTAGGCCTCTCATGTCACATTTAGCTTACTTAACCCCCATCAACCTGATTATAACATCCATGAAACATCGTTCTCAGTCATGTTGTATGGGAGATTGCAGGGCTGAAAGTGTGTGAAATATGTCACACATTTATGCTCCATGCTTTATTTCCTTAATGTTTTCTTCTGCCTTCAGCCGTGTTGTATCTGAGGTTGTTTCAGGTTTCCCCACATGGAGTCCATCGATTTGTCAGTTTGTAACTTATTTATAAATCACCCAAAATACTGGATAAACAACAGAACATTACAGTTATCTTTTACAGAATACTATATCCACTCTCCAATAGGAAAAAGGTGTGGGAAAACCTGCAAGAGAGATTTAAGTGACCACAAATTTAAAAAAAAAACCCATAATGTTGAATGTTTTGTATTTTTTTATATTTATAACTTTATTTATAACTTAAAGGTCCAGTCTGAGAGATTTAGGTGGCTCTATTTAGAGAATTTGATAGAACTGGAGTATTTTTTTTTTTAGTAATCCATACCTATCTGTCCTGTATTCTTATTTCTGCAAATAAGAATTGTTATTTTATGTTATCTTAGAAGGAGCCTTTGATATCTGCAGACGCTAACGGTGTCTGCTATGTTGAACTGCAATGTTTCTACAGTAGCTCAGAATGGACAAACTAAGAACTGTTTATAGATAGAGCCTTTCATGTTTTTCACATGTTTTGCTGCCACTGTAGTTTTTCCTTCATGCATGGAACAGGAGGATGAGTCAGGAGGGGCTGCAGTCTGCATCTATACCACTAGATGCCACTAAATCCTTCACACTGATACTTTAAATTTCTTTAAGTGTTACCTGTTCAAAACATTACAGCATCATCAACATTACAGTGTATTAGATTGCATTTGTTTGTTTTTTTTACTACTAATGGTCATTTTGCATACCTAGTATCTCTGATTCATCACTAATAACTATGCTGAAGAGAAAAAAAGTGTCTTTTCATAATCAGTTATTAGGACATTTTAGACTAAATGATTGCTTGATTTATTTGTGAAAACAATCCTCAAATTGAATGATGAATTGATAATAGTATATGACAGTATATGAAGCATGGTGTATTGAGAGACGTGTGTGTGTGAGATGCTGTGTGTTCTCTGTCAAAGGATTGATTTGATTTAAGATTTAAAATAGTGTTTTTCTGGTCTACATTTTGGTGCAGAGAACCGCCTGAAGAAACTAAAGGGCCAGTCCAGTGATGTGACCTCCAGGGACATGTTGCGCTCCTTGTCTCAAGCTAAGAAAGAATGCTGGGATAGATTTCTGCACGACGCCCAGACCTCAGAGCTCTTCCAAGGCGGTGACATGGACGAGAGGTAGGATAAGAGGGGTAGATTATGCTGTTACACACACATACAGCATCTTACTGACATTATATTATTTGTAACTTCAGATAGAATAACTCCATCTGATGTGCTGTAGTATCCTCTAAATATGCAAGAGTTATAACAAGGATCTTAAAATGGACCGCTCCTCATCTTAATACCTTTTTGACATTTTGTGTATCTCTCTTCCGTAGTGCTCTTGAACACTTCAAGAGGTGGTTGATTCCCGAGAAGGTGGCCATCAGCGCAGAGGAGCTGGAGTATCTCCTGAGGCCGTCTCAGAGTAAGGAAGCAGCTGAACCAAACAAAACACAGAGCGAAGAGGAGACAGAGGGAGAGAAACACAACCCAGAGGAAGACGACGCTCACAGCCCAGAGAAATGAGTATTTAAATCACTAACTCTGAAAGAAGAACTCATTTGGCGTGCATTTGGTAGGGGTGACTTCTTACCCCTCCCCCCGCTGCTCATTTTGAGCTGCGTTGCGTCATGGTAGTATTTTGGCCAAAGCTTTTGTTAACAGTGGTCAAAGAGGCAATTACAGCCTGTCATCATCTTCTGTATCCCCAGCAACTGAGTGTTAAGTACTTATTCAGTCGCACGTGTTTTGTCCTTGCTATTCATCTCTTCTGCAAATGACACCATGAAAAAATATATAATAAAGACATGAAATTAGACTTGTTTTTCCTGTAACAGCAGAATTTGCATCTAGTTTGTATACTGACTCCCATTATATTGGTTATAAGAATGGCTCTCTACTTTAAATACAAATGCAAAGGCTAATGAAGGACCACATGCGGTATCATGTTGTAAATTGGACCCTGATGACAGAAACAATGAATTATCTTGCAGAGACATTATTTTTCTGTTTTTTAAATTGTAACATCTAGAGTAGGAATATATTCCTGAAAGTATTGTAACATAATGTGTAACATCTTTATTTTTGTTGTGTTTATTACTTGTGAAGTTTTACCCATGTTTCAATAAAGACAAGTAGAATGGGAACCGTTTATTTGTCTACTTGTTAGCTGAAACAAGGCACTGTTATAGCTAGATATCTGAACAACACGGGGCAGCTGTAGATCATGTTGTCTAGTAATCACTGGTTCAATAACCAGTCCAGTTAAGGTGTCTTTGAGCAAGATACCGAAACACAAATTGCTGCCGATGGCTGTGACGTCAGTGTAAGTGCTTTGGATAGCTGTAGTGCTTCTGATGAGCAGATGCATTGCAACCTCTGCCCTATGAATGTGTTTGTGAATGTGACAAGAGCTGTAAAAGTGCTTTTGAGAAATAGAAATAAAATAAAATAAAAATAAATAAAATAAAATTCCATTACCATTTACATCTAAAATGCAATTATAACCAAACTGTGTGTGTGCATTCTCTTTTATCTTCGTGTGACCTTTCTTTGTTGAAAAGACATAAAAATATTCTGCTTGGAATAATAATTTATGTTGAATATGTGTTTGATCTCTGGCCTTTTCTGTCCAGACGGTGATTGGATGAAACAATGAGCTGTGACTGTTAGAACTGACCTGGTTGCTATGTTTGGTCTCCAAGTGCATCATTTAGAAATGGCCATCATTTCAAAATCACGGATTTCTACTTACACTCAACAATTTCTTTGAAAATGTCATTTTCTTTATTGCAAATAACTTATTTTTACTTGGGTATAATTCATTGCACGACAGTCACTTTCAATTCTGTGTTACTGCATTGAAGATACGTTTAGTTTGTTTCTTTTTGAGTGTGTGACCCTGTGCATGTGCATGTATGTGTTCCAACAGGTGCCAGCCTGGATGGGTTAAATGCGGAGAAGTAATTTCACATTCATGTGATTAATAAAGTTTCTAAAATTAAAAATTAAATTAAATTAAATTAATATCTATCTTTTAATATAATGTGAAAACTTTTCCAAAAAGTTATGGTATAACAGTTCATGGCATGTTAATATAAAGTGGTCTGAAGGTTGTATTGATTTTAACCCTCAGAATTTTAGTAAATAAAATGAACAACAAGCTATTTTATTAATACATTGAATTTCAAAACCATGCAAATAGAATATTGTTGAAAATTTCTATTTAATTAGACAAGATAGTATCTGTTTTAGAGTTATGACTTTGTATTAACCTCTAAAAAATAAGAACATTTTCTCATTTCTTAAACAAATCCATCTCTTTTTTCAAAAAGACATTAAAGAAGAAATCTCATATTACATGGAGCACTTTTTATTGCCAATAAAGGTTTTGGGATGAATTTTGCAGGAAAATCCAAATAATGTGACGTTTATGTGCGCTCCAGAGTGCCTTCTGTCTCTGTTTCCTTACAATGTGAACGGTGTACATCATGAGTTATGGTTGGCTTGGAAATGGAGTCCACTAATATGAACAAACAACCGGCATCCACTCCAACACCTGAGCTGGATAACTAACACCGACAAATTAACATAACTAACATAGCAAAACACGGTCTTATATGGATAACCAATATATGAATCCTGGTCTGGCTGGTAAATTGGCTGGCTTGCTGTTTACAGGTTACTTTCTTGGCTTGTGTTGTGAGGTGGTTGGATACAACCAGCTGGCTGGTTAACCATAGCTTGATTGCTTGATAATGTTATCAGAGTGGATATGTTATTTAAAGCCTGATAAATGAATCCCCCAGCTAATGTGATGATACTAAGACAAAGACAAATGGTGTTTGAATAATGTAATGGTACAAAGCAAAGGTGTCTATCTAATGACTGCTTTCTGCCAGCCAAGAGTGACACAAACTAGGGGCCAACTAACTAACTGTAACCTAAGATAGCCAATAGATTTTCAGAAAGTAACATATTGAACCTTTAACAGGTCTTTTTTTCTGCTTGTTGACACTTCTATTCTGTCAGAAAGATGCCAGTGTACTGGAAACCAGCTGGCATGCAAGTCCTCCATTAAGACATTAATGGAGACAAAGTTCAGGAGCAATGGTGGCTACTGGCCTGTTGGCCTTCTCAGCACCATTGTTTGAAACTGAAAAACGAAAGACACTGTTAACGTAACATTAAAAAGACATGTGGGAGTACTCCTGGGATTAATTGAGAGCCAATACAGGAAAAAAAAACAATAGTATTATTATTCAATTCAATTTAAAATTTCAATTCATTTTTATTTATATAGTGCCAAATGCTAACATATGCTATCTTATGACACTTTCCATATAGAACAGGTCTAGATTGCACACAATATTATTTACATAGACAATTCCCACCATGAGCAAGCACTTGGCGATGATGGTAAGGAAAATCTTCCTTTTAACAGACAGAAACCTTATGTGTTATTTGTCCTGCTCATCCTTTAGATTCAGCAAAGACTGAACATTATAACCTCCACAAAGTAAAGATTTATTGCAGGGCTGCTGCATTAGACTAGTTTCAGCAAGATTTTTCTACTAAACTGGCAATGGAGTGTTATTCTGAATTAAATCAATTCCGCCTGGGAAAGTTCATTTGAATAACAGCAACCATGGCTTCATTCTCTAATGTTAATCAATTTCACTTTCAGTTGGAGACCTGGACATGAAAACCTTTGGGAACCCCTTGATTAGCCAGCCTGCTGTCTATCTTCTGAGACCCAGCGGACTAAAAGTGTGAAACCAATTGAATGAACACACGTAAAACAACGTTTGTTCTCATTTTTCTTTCAGATGGAGAACAAATTCTGCCACTTCACAGCTTGACATAATAAAGTGGACTTCATTTCACTTATTCTAGAGGATGGTTGTTACAATTCCCCAGCCTACTCTTGGCTAATTTCCGGTCATAGAAAAATAAAATGGACAAAATAAGACTTGGGGAAGACATGGGAAATCAGTGACTGCCGTTCCCACACCTTTACTGAGATTGGATCCACCACAACATCTTGGGTCAAGCCATTGCACTCGACGTGCCACGTTCTGTGCCGACAGGACTCTGGTAAGAGGAGGGAAAGTCAGACAATAGAATTATCCCCCAACCAGAAAGTCTGGATGAATGCATAGGTGTGGGCCCTATCCTCAGCCAAAAAAATCCACCTTTCAATGAGGTGACAAGGACACATACAGCACCTCTAGCGAGTGACCTTTACACCAAAAACACGAGGCAGTCGATCCAGACAGGCTACAAAAGCAGGATCCATCACGTGTGTGGTCATGCTGCCAGGTGAGCCTTCTATGCTCACTTTGATCTCTTCAACAAAGAGTGATCTTTCAAGTCTACTCTGCCTCCAGAGGACCGACCACTGAGTCACATCCACAGTGGATGTGAGAAGAATCCTCCTGCGAGGGAATATACGTAAGCTGCTGGGCCTGATTAAAATCCCTGGCAGTATACTAAGAACATGTGCCTACCAGTTAGCTGATGTTATTACTGACATCTACAACATATCAGTGTCACAGAGAGTGTTCCCACCTGCTTCAAGATAATCCCTACAGCGTGTTGTCTACTGCCCTGTTGCATTCAACCCATTCTTATGAACTGCTTTGAGGTTCCCAGTCAGCCAGAGAGGATGCCATCTCCACTGCCCTCCACCTACCCCCCTTGAACCCACATCAGAATGCTGTTTATTGATTTCAGCTCAGCATTTAACACAATCTCCCCCATGAAACTGGTTTCATCAAACTTAGACAAACTCTCCACACTCTAGTGCCCAAAACCGGAGACCCTCAGGGCTGTGTGCTTAGCCCCCTCTTGTTCACCGTGTACGCCCAGTACTGCAATCCTCAAACATCCCTCAGACTCCAAACAGTGATGAGTGTTCATATCAGGAGGAAATGAACAGAAACATCTTTCCAGAGTGGTGCCGAGACAAAAACCCACTGCTCAGTGTCAGCAAACCCAAGGAACTGATTGTTGATTTTAGGAAAAAGGAGGTGGAGACATCAGTGGAGCTGAGGTGGAACAGGTGAACTGATTTGGTCCCGAATCAGCATCACACAGAGCCTGTCTCATAAAGAAAGCTCATCGAAGGCTGAACTTCTTGTGGAAATGTAAGGTAACATTCCTGTGAAACATTCCTGTTAACTTTTACAGAGAAGCAACAGAAAGCTTAAAGACTGGAAACATTGCGAATTGGTATAGTGCTCTACCCAGGACAGGAAGGCTCAGCAATGGGTGATTAAAACCAGAATGTCACTGGTATCTATCAAACATCAGTGATATCAGTGAGGTGAGGTGCACAGAGCCCAACGAATACTAAAAAACAATACCTTTAGACAATACCCATAGAGCCTGTTCACCCTGCTGCTGTCTGAGTAATAAGTGATACAGAAGTCGTTATATCACCAGATTAGAGAGCAACTTCTTTCCTCAGGCTGTGAAACTCCTAAACTCATCCTCCACACTCCACCGTCAGTAAATTACTCTCTCTTAAAGTTTTTTACATGAAACTTTCTGTTATACCGGTTATGCACATCACTATATCACTACCATTTTTTACACTCATTCTGACTATAACCAAAGTTTAGTTCTATTTGCACTATAGCTGTTATGAATATTACACTGATATGGCACATACTGTATATATTCTTTTGTGTGTACATGTATATAGGTATATATATGCATAATGCAATTTATTTTTCCTTTTTATCCCTTCTTTTAGTGCTACCTAGGTATATTCTATCCAATTTATTGCCTGTTTTATTGTTTTATTCTATTAAATAATTATTTTCTTCAACTGCATTTCATTGTGCAATCCTGTATTGTAAAATAACAATAAAGCTAAACTTTGAACCTCAAATTAACATTTTAGTGATTATATTGGGGACTTGCTAACTCTAGGTTTGTGGTAATAGGTTAGTTGTGATGTCAAATAATAGTATGAAGCTCTGAATGGCAGGAAATTGAAATTTGATTGACACCCATGCTCGATTAAAATGTAATCTCCATCTCTGTTGTTAATCAACAACCCCACCTGTGATGTCCCCTGAGAAAAAGAGCTTCAGCAGCTGTTTAACCCTAAATGTCATCGCTATGATGACATATTTCACTTTGATGGTTAATCTTGAAATATAATCAGTCAAATAATTCATGATTAATTTTTGTATATATTAGTTTATATTTATAGAGCTTCCGAAGCTTGAACTATATATTTATTCTTACTTATTTATAAGCACACAGAAAACAATCTTCTCTGTGTGATTTCCTGTCATACCGACAACCCGTGTCAGGTTTTGGGTGATATCCTAGAAATCTGACACAAGTGACCCCAACTAGGACACAGAAAATGACAAAAAGCAAGGACCATGACTTCTCTACCTCCATGATGTATCAAACATAGCTGCAGGACCCATTTTCATCAAGGATAAAACATCATTTTGATGAGCAAGATACCAAATGAGGCTTCAAGCTTATTGTGTTGGTAAACTGTAGGAGAGGAGCTACCTTTAGACCAGAATGTCGACTTTTCCTTTAGCAGTTGGGCTGCTTTATGCAACATCCCTAGTAAAGCCTGGATATCTAGGAGCTGTATTTGTTGACACATGGGAGGTGTGGATTTATTAGAACAGCTTATCCAGTAGTACAGCATCCGCCATAAGACCCTGAGGTGGTACTGCACACTGTTTTATTACTTTGCAGATACTGCAGCGACAAACGGCTTGAGACAGCGTGAGACCCACCCAACCGTCCTGGAGGAGGCCCAGCTGTGTAGAGTCACTCTGGACAATGTTGTCCCCATCAGTGTTGAGATCAGTACAAAGAAAAAAAGGCATCCTATGACACGTGGACAGAAACTGTTTGGATGATTGACAGTAAAAACACTCAGAAATGAATACTGATGATATTTAAATATGCATAAGTAATAAAAATGTAAATTATATATACTGTACATATATATTCATTGATTTATTCTTGTTTTTTTTTACCTGGAGATCTTGGGCTATAACGTGACGGCAGTAAACATTTGCACAATGTTTGTGGTGGAAAATGAATAAAATGTGGAAATGTTCAACAAAAACATCTTTTTGGTTGTATAATTATGTATAATGCATACATTTTTTAATTTTATTCTATGTGTTCAAAGGCAGCAGTAATAGGAAATGACTAAACTGACATGAAACATTTCTGAATTCATGACCATGGTGATAAATAACACTACTTCGAAATCAGGAAATGTCTCCATACCTTTATGGACAGTTTGGCTCTATTAAAACTTAAATATCGGTTTGTTAACTGCACCTATACATGATGAACGCTAACAAATACTGTACTGCAAAACAGTGCTACACGTTATTGCATTGATGAGACCATTATCTCGTACAAACTTGAATTTAATCGCAAAAGAACTTATTGGTTATTGCAAATTAACATAAAATTAATAATAAAATAATGATAAAACTCCTTTACCAATCCTTAATATTTTTCATGTCCTCCAGGTCATTGACATCTTTATTATCTTCACAATCAGCCCTCTGTTCATTTCAAGTAGCCCAATGCTAATGAGTTTCACACTGGATTACCCTTCACTGATACACACATGATGAATCACACAGTCACACTAGTCTTTTTGTACCTCTGGCACCAAGACATTTCACAGTTTTGAAATTAGTTTTATTTTTATGAATATTTAGGAACTGTACCGCTGGAGAGAGAGATCATGGTTTGTCCCCTAATTGTTCAATTTTTGCTCTGTTTCCTGATGCTGGTTTCTGGGTGTGTTTTTCTAGAAAGTGTCCTTGTTGCGAAGAATTGCACAGCTGGAAATTTGACATCCAGCACTGAAAATGATTCAGGGAAAGTATGGGCACAGACTGCCCAAGACAACAACTTACAACATTTAGTCAGTGTGGGAGAAGTAATATAAAAACAAGAAAATATATAATGTAAAATGTGTCAGGATCACTTTAAATTGACTATATAAACCTGCAGACACATTAGAAGTCCCTAAGGTAAAATTATAGTGGCTCCATGTCAGATAAAAGATATCATAAAACAGGGCAAGGTCATTATAAATTCACAATTTATTACCAAATAAGTATTATAGTTCCCAAGAGAAATATCATTGGAGATTATAACGATTGTTCATTGGGGTTGATGAGTGAGGTTGTCTTTTTTCTTATCATACTGGAGGTGACTCACTCACATGAACAGATACTGTATGCTGTGAGAGAGAGAGAGAGAGAGAGAGAGAGAGAGAAAGAGCGCACTTCTTTATTCTGAATCTGAGCGGACTGCAGTGAAGAGGTAAGGCTGCACAATAGTGGGACTCCCTACAGACAGAAGACACAAACAGGTGCTGGATTGGTCAAGTCATTAAAAAAATGTCAGCCTGACATCTTTCTGAGGTATTATCTCTTTTAATTTCTACTTTTTTGAAAATTCGTGCACTCTGATAACTGTTAGATTTGCATTAGATTATTTCTCACAGAAGAAATGGTTGTTTAATAATAAGATTGAGATGTATTTTGTGTATTAAGAACTTAAAAATGCTTCTTAAGACTGTTTTTTAAAAGAGCAGCTGTCTGTCTATTAGGTGCTAATCAGTGTATCGTTAATAAGTTCAGGTCAACGAGGCAACGAGCTGCTTCTGCATGAGAAGAGCACGATTTAACCAATATTTCTTTGCAAATTCAGATAAATTAGTGAGAGAAATACAGTAACATTATGATAAACGCTGTGGTTAGGAGGTCTTGCTCGGCTTAAGTAGGTCATTAATGAGCACTTATTCATGCTCTACTGTGGGTCAGTGAAGGGTTTTTATTGATATACAGATGTGATGATGAAGCTTTCCCATTTCTTTTAAAGCAGGAATTTGTCTAATCTGACAGGATTTGTTTTGTAGATACTGATTGTTTGTTATTTATGTAGATACATAATGTAATTAGTTGTTTTGTTATGATGACAGATGTTATTTATCTATTCTATCATCTTATTGTGCAAATAATAATAAGAAAATCTACTCAAACTCTCTTCATTCTCTTCATGTTGTTTTCTTTAATGAACCAAATCTTTAGGTCACAGACATGAGAAACTGATGCCTTTTCTAAGCCTCTGTGCAAAATGTGGAGCAAATCAGCCCATGCCCATTTTCATGCCTTCTCATGACATCTGATTGCACTGTGCCAGACGATGAGTATATCTTTTTGCTCAGAAAAAAAACGAATCGTTGACCTCAATGTTGATTACATTTACATATGTTTCAGCAGATGATCAGGTTGACAATCTCTGAGATTCAGTTTGACCCTAAAGATGTTTTTTTTTTTTTATGTTTATGGAAATATGACAAAGAGTGAGATGGAAAAGAGACGAGAAGAGAGAAATAAGGTGAAAGATGCAGAGTGAAGAGGAGAGGGGGATCAGATGTTGTTATGATGATGAAAGTAAGGATGGTTTATTGTTGTGGGAGACTATCTCAGCTTTTTAATGAGACTGAGATTTTTAGAGTAGTTCACTAATTATTTTATCCAAACATGATGTTAATATCACTTTGGGTTCAATCAATAGCTGTATGTATTATGAAGTTAAATCGGGTAAATATTAGACTCACATATGCAACAGGTTATTTGGTTTGATTTCATTATAAATGGTTTGTTATTCACTCTGACTTCTGCAGCTATGGACTGGGAGAAGTCACTGAACCGATCCGGGGTGAACTCTTCTACTCCGGCCTCTTCTTCATCTCCATCCATGTCTGCCTCTTCATCCACCTTCTCTTCTTCCTGCTGCAACTCCTCTCAACCCGTCTTCTTGACTTCTTCGCTCTCAGCCAATGCCTTTTCTGGCCTGGACCTCCTGTATGACCTGAAGCTCGTCTTCATCCCTCTCTACTCGGTCGTCGTCCTGGTCGCCTGCTCCGGTAACCTCCTCCTGCTCTTTCTCATCTGGCACAACAAGAAAAGACACAACACCACAAATTTCCTCATTAGTAACCTGGCGCTTGTTGACCTGGTCATGTGCATCTTCTGCGTCCCTTTGACTGCGTCCTATGCTTTTGACCAGCGTGGATGGGTATTTGGCCCCTACATGTGTCACTTTGTCACTGTAATGCAGTCTGCAGCTGTCTTCGCAGCAGTCCTGTCCCTCATGGCCATCGCAGTGGATCGGTACGTGGTTGTGGCTTATCCCATCCGCAAAAGAGCAGGGTGCCAATTTTGCTGGGGTCTGGTGGCCCTGATCTGGCTGTCTTCTCTGGCTTTATCCACACCTACAGCACTACACACAGTTTACCTGGACCTGCAGGCTGCAGGGCTTCAGATGGCCGTGTGTGAGGAGTTCTGGGATGGCCAAGAGCAAGGCCGCCTCATCTACTCCTGTTTCATCCTCCTATTCTCCTACTTCGTCCCCCTGGTTGCTGTCTCTATTTCCTACTGTGCTATATCCTATCAGCTGAAGCAGAGGATCACATCGGACTTGACGGCGTGTCCAGAGGTGAGATCTGCAAGGACTGCATGGGGCAGAAGGAGGAGGAAGACCTTCTGCCTGCTGCTGGTGTCCGTCCTCTGTTTCGCCTTCTCATGGCTCCCCTTACAGGTACATGAGAGACTGATTAATTGCTTTCTTGCTAAGAGTTTGGGTTAGTGATTATCACATTGATTCTCTCTGAGCTGTCCAACGACTCACACAGTTTGATCTAGAGAGCCAAAGGCAATGCACAGGTCATCGCAATCAACCTCTCCCCACTGTGCACACCATCACAATATAGAGGAGGAGAGGTGTGAGGCGTGCTGAGTCAGGGCTGCTGCCCTCATGTCAGTGTTGACCAATAATCTTCTTTGCCTCTGTAAGTCTGAGATGATATGTGGTTGCTTCAACTGGTCCAGAATGAAGTCCAGAACCAAACTGGTCCAGAGACTAGGTGGTTATTGTTAGAATAACCTTCTGGGGAGGTGTTACAATTAAGAATATCTGAGATACAAGGCAGACATGTAGGGTTAGGGTTAGATGAGAAGACACTGGAGCCAGCAGCTGGTTGGCCTAGCTTTGCAGGAAGACTGGAAACAGGAGGAAATGACAAAATCCACCTGCTGGCACCTCAAAATCTCAATTATTAACAAGTTATATCTTGTTTATTTGATCTCTTTTGTTTCTTCCATGTAAAAACCTACAAATTGTGGATTTATAGTGGTTATGAGTTGACTTCAAGCAGTCTTGTAGTCAACTCTGTGTCAAGTGTAATTTTTACACAGATTTTTATACAGATAAAACAAATGAGATATAAAGTGTTAATTAGCTATGATAAGTGCTGCAGACAGCAGCTTTATACAGTATTTACTGTACAGATATGTACAGTAATATTTTGATTTTAAATCTCTGCAAGAAAGCGAGTAATCTTCAGACTGAAATGAACATTTAAATGAACAATTTAAATCTTGCTAAACATTGAACTAGTCCTTTAAAATAATAAATTCCTAAAGGAATCAATTCTTGGATTAATTATCAAATGACTTTTTTTCTTGGATGAATGCTTTTGCTAACACAGTTTAACTTTACAGGTGGTGAATCTGATCCGTGACGTGGACACAGACTTCTCCATCTTGGGCAAGAGTTACGTGAACATCATCCAAGTGTCGAGCCACCTGTTAGCCATGAGCTCCGCCTGCTACAACCCTTTCATTTACGCCTCATTGCACAACAAATTCCTGTCCTGCCTGTGTCACCACTTCCTGTCCCGGAGGAGAGGAAGAGGAAAGGATAGAGGTCAGGGGTCAAGCATCCTAACAATGTCACACAGAGTGCCGCGCTTTCACACCTCCACCATTGTGGCAGATTTACCGGGTGCTGCTGTAAATAACGTTGGTCCTCAAGACAACTACTCTTAAATTGTTGTTTCAGTTGAGCAGGCACAAACGACGTATCCACCTGTCTTTTCTTTTGCTCAGTTGGATTAAAATCTCCGCTTCAGAGATGACACTTGGTATCTTCTTCACTTCGCATGTAATATGAATCTCGTCAGACTTCGTGCTGACAGAAGCTGAGTGAATTCACAGCGAAGTTACAGCCACACTCTGTACAGCTGGTCATCATCACAAACAAAAATACACACCAGCTCTGCCTTTTTGACTGAATTTAGCCTGATTTAATTTGCTTTATGTGTGTAGTGATTTAAATTGTAAATATATAGATATTTATGTACTCAAAGTCTATTCAGCACTGAAAAATATGCTGCTGTGAGCTTAAACATATATTTTAGACTGATCTTGCTCCTGTTTTTGCAAAAATACATAAAATATTTTATAGTTTTTTTAATCTTATTTGTTGTACATATTCATATTCATGTAAATGTCTAATACTGTACATCAACTTTATGGCATATTTCTGTACATAATCTAATGATACAACCCCATATGCATCAATAAGGAAAACAACAACCCATTCTCCTTCGGTCTCCCCACCTCCAACCTCTCAGAACTCAACAATAAATCCACAGTATAGCACACAACCCCTCAACTCATCCTTGCGGTGTTTAATGTATCTGTGTATTTGTGAATTTATGTGAGACTTTGTACAGACTGTGGCAACAAATGTCCCTGTAAGGACAATAAAGTATCTGTCTTATTTCTTTTCACTTTAACTGCTAGAATAATTGTACATGTGTATTACGTGTGTAATATTAGATACGTTTTGTTGAATGTCACTTAATAAACATGTTTATTTAATGCATCTTTCCCTCTCCATTTATTTAATGTTGTTTTAGGGATAAAATAAGGACATGAAGAGTTTCTGAGACAAATTAATAATGTATTTCTATCAGTCAGTTTGGCCTTGAATGCTTTTCATACTTTCTGCTGCAGCTGTGACATTTGACGAACACAACGCAGTCTGAAAAAACTGCGGCGTTTTTAAATGTCAACTTTTAGATGGTGAGAGAGAAAATCATGATCTGTGCTGTTTATTAGGGTGTGTAAAACTGTAAAGAGTGATTAAATCTGAGAGTTTATGAACTCATGTGCCAACAGCAAAACAGGCAGAGAAAAATACGACTACAGTGTAGGTGGATTTTTCAAGTTGTGTTTACCTACTGTATGCAAATGTTATAGATAAAATGTCACTGCAATTTACTGCTTTCTTGAAATTGTCACACAAATAAAAATGAACTGATTTAACCACTCATGTCACTAATATTACTGATTGTGTCTTTGACTGCCAACCACTCGGAGCAGCTCCACTGAAAGATGAGGCACTTTCACCTAAAAACGAGGAGTCTGGTGAGTCATTCACGATTGCAGCATTTTCTGACATGACCCAAGCCACTTTAATCAAGTTATAACCAGTTGTAATGAATGTGAGTAAGGCATTCCTCTGTACATTCCTCTTTCAAGAGCATGAGTGGTGCCCTAAATTGATTATATTATGTGGAAAGTCCCACATATTGACAACACTGACAGCTGTCACCTTCAGAAGTTTTCTGATGGTACAGTTGGATGTGTATCAGGAGGAAATGAGCAGACGTACAGGGGGGTCATCACAGATTTTGTCGACTGATGAAATCTCAACTGCCTTCACATCAACGGCAGCAAGACAAAGGAGATGGTGATCAACTTCAGGAGGAAGATGTCTTAGACCTAACCGGTGAACATGCAGGGATACCTGGGTGTTCACCTCGACAATAAACTGGACTGGTTGGTCAACACAGACAGAGCAAAAAGGGTCAAAGTCGTCTTCACTTGCTGAGGAGACTGAGGTCTTTTGGAGTGTGCAGGACTCTGCAGTCGTCTGCTGTGGAGAGGGACAGAGAAAAGACTCAACAAACTGGTCAAGAGGGTCAGCTCTGTCCTGGACTGCCCCCTTAGACTCCATAGAAGACTTGGGGGAGAGGAGGATGTTAGCAAAACTGACATCCATCATGAACAACTCCTCTCACCCCCTGCATGAAACTGTGGGGGCCTTAAACAGCTCCTTCAGCAACAGACTGCTACTCCCACCATGTAAGAAGGAGCGCTACCACAGGTCCCAGCTGTCAGCCTCTTCAACACCAGCATGACTTCATGACTTTTTCTATATATTTCTTATTTATGAGTAATTTCCTATCCACCTTGTGTATACGAGCTGCTGTGACAAGTGTGAGACCATTAAAGTCTGTCTTATCTTATCTTGATCAAACCTACATGTAGTTACGACACCAAAAACAAGTGTTAATCATCACTTACTTAATTGATCCGGTGTGACTATTATCTCTAATGAAAGCTAATAATTGTTAGATTAGATAAGACGTCTTATTTTGAAAGATCTTCTTTTATATAATCGTGAAGAGGGGACACTGGTACTAACAAACTTTAACCATTTATCCATTACTTTTGCAATTATATGAGAATATAGCAAAGGCAATTATACAGACTATTATTTATAATTAAACTAAATCAAACTGAGAGCTAAATGGTGTCTTTTTAGATATTTTTTTAAAAGCTGAAGCCACCTAATGGGTCTCATTTCTAAACTTTCTAAACTTAATGGCTCATTTTGTTGATTTTATCTCAGAATAAAGGCATTTGGCAGTATGGTAGTGTAGAGGTTGTTTATATATTTCACCCAGAACTCCTTTTTAGACCAATTTACATAAAGTAAAAGCATATGTTTTAGCAGCTGATGGAAATTATTGTTAAGTGGAAATGAGCTGCAGTCTGAATATTTAATTTCACAACAGAAAACAAGGAGTCACACTTCTACTTATGCACCCTGCTATCCTCATATTTGATTGTCCTTTGACCATCCTGTAAGTGGAAGCATTTGCATGTAAATGTCAGTGATCTTAATATATTAAGTAATGATAGTTGTGTGCTGCGTGTATAAATACAGAAAATATGATGGGCCTCTTTCATACTGAGGCTGTTCTGATTGTTCCCCTGAACGAATGAATTTCTAGTGCTCCGAAGGCATCATGAGACCTATGAGACGAAAAACAATATAACTTCAAGACTGGTGCTGTTCTGATGTCTACTTAACTGTCTGACGATACAAATAACACAATCAGTGTCAAAAGAGGCAATCGTGGAATAATCTTTCAGGCCATTTTGAGATGAAGAAATCAATTTTTACAGGTTTTCACTCGCTATTGTTCTATATTTCTTTTCTCTCTAGACTCAGAAGGCTCTTAGAAAAAACCATAAAAGCCACCTCCCGTGGAGGTAAAGATTTCCACCGTATCCTCCAGAGGTGTGGAAAACCAAGAATAATTAGTGAGAGTTTTGATGGAGCATGAAAATCCTGAATGTTAGATAAGTAATGGCTTTCCTCTCCCTCCATGCGGAGAGGATTTTTTGCACTCATCAAAAGACCAGCAGGAAAAACAAATCTCTGTTCTGAATAAAATCAGAACACATTCAGCTCAGGAAAACATTTTTGATTTTCTTATAGATTTTGTGTGGGGGGGAAAAAATACGAGAGAGCCACAATAATCTGAACCTTTCAAAGAGATAACACACATCAGTACATTGCTCCTGTATACAGCTGTACGGAGGGCAAGAAAGGTTCAGATGACAGCAGAGTGGTGCAAAATTGGACTGAGTCAGTCCATGGAAAGCCTTGCAGGTGTGTAATTTAAACACTGAAACAGCATAACTTGTGTAGCTAGCTGACACGAGTGAAGGAAATCCCATTTGAAGCAATTTCTACACCTCTTCATACAGCTCTGACACCTTAAAAAATCTTTTGTTGCAGAGGCTTGAGGGGAAATTTTTTTTAGTTTTCTTTGTTATTGTTGTTTGTATGTTTAAATAATGGTACATGGATACTGATTTAAGTCAGAGAGTAAGTGTCTGTAGTGTATCAAATATAATTAAAAGCAGGGGCTCCCAACATTTTTATATGAGTAGACTCCCGACTCTATCAGATGAACTCATCATCTGTCATCTTCCAAATATGTTGATTTCAGTTTATATGTTTGGCATACAATTGTATTCATACTAATATCAGGACATAAGCATGAATTACTTTTAGATATTTGAGCTGTTTATTACTTTTAACTAACAATTTCAACCACTTATCAGTTAGGCTACTTTTGGCTTTTTTGTTTTACTCTTAATTCAGACCTTTAACTATCTTTTACTTTTAGATAACAATTTCAACTAGAAACAAAATAGATTAAATATGTTGGAAAATAGTTGCTGAAAACATGTGAAAAGACTTTGAACGATATATTACTGAAATGTGGAGTTAGAGGTTAAAACAGTTTTTCAGTCCAGGATTTTTTGGGCAGTAGATGTTATCCTATGGCTGTCACTGCAGAAACCAGGACATTCAGAAGACATAGCAGCAAATCAGTCATAAACACACACTGCACAATCACTGAGCATGCACACAGACACACATACTGCTAAATAATCCATAAATTGAAGTGTCTGAACTTTGACTCTTCTTCCACAAACTCTCGCTGTTAACGGATGCAAATGATTTCCCGGCTCATACCGTTTAAAACCTCATAAACTGATGGAGTAGTGCCAGAAGCCTCATACATATTCATCAGAGGCCTGATTATTGAAGTTAGATGATTTATATCTCCTCATGTATGCTTTCAAGATGCTCACACTCTTGTTTTTTTCTGCCATGATGTGCGCACTGTAACAGATAAATGGGGTGTTAATCAGGGTGGGGGTGGGGGAAAGGCTTGAGGCGATGTAAAGGAAACAGTGGTTTTGATTTATATAGATAAGATGTTTTTTCTTTTACATTTAAATGCAAATAAAGATAAATGACAGTTGTGAAATTCAGACTGTTTTCATTGTTACACTTTGTGAAACATGCAGGAAACAGGAGTCATAGTCAGTACAGGAATCTACATACATTTCTAATTGTCCATAAAAAGCAGACAAACATTTGGCTGACTGAAGCAGAGTTGAGAACTAGATGTTATAAGAATTGATGTGATTGATTCAATCATAATTACACAGGAGCTTGATAAACCTTAGTAAGTTTGTAATGTGGATACAGGTTGCTCCCTCAGATATCCTGCCAGCTTGTAGTCAATTAATCTTGACAGCCTTTCTGGTGCTGCATGGATCTTTCCAGTAGAGCATTAGTTTGTTTCATACAATATTTGACACATCAATATTAATATTATTCTTATATCCTGATCACAGTAATTAAAATATTGGCTTAGTGAGCCACCATGTGGGCAACATCTATTACTACAGCTCTCAACCTGGGGTGAGATTTTGCCAATTAAACTCTCAAACACATGTTCAAACTCATATATTATTTATTACAATTAAATATTTTTCTTATATTACAGAGGTCCATTTGAAACCATACAAATAATCTGTGCTGTGATTAATATTTCCAAGATATTTCCAAAACGCCATGCAAAGAATAAGAACATAAAATTCACATCAGAAGAACAACCAAAGTTTAGGTTTTTGTACACCTGGGGGATAAAATTCAATTCATGTTTCTATACCTTCTCCTCTCTATGTTTTTGGTGATTCATGATCAGCATCATCTGACAAAAATGAAAGGCATTTGGAAAGTGGGTAAAAACAACAGTAACTGCTCGACTTTCTCTTCATGAAAAACACTTGGAATATATATGGGTTAATGGGAACAGGCACAGAGGACCAATTAAGACATAAGTATCACACATCTTGATTAAACATAATTAGTTTGCTGAGTGATTCCTAAGGCCATAATATATACTGTGTGTGGTTTCTAGCTCTGATCCAGGAGGAGGATTTTAAATTACAGAACCAAATGTTTTACCCAGATCTGCTTGGTTGTATTGTGCTGTGTGGGCTTTCACCATCTAACAATATTCAATGAAATATTTCAGTCAGTGGTGAAAGTATGCTGTACAGTAGTTTTGACACAGATTGACAAAAAGCAAATTGAAATAGCAGAGGCTTGTTTGAAAGTCAAATTCATTGATTAATTATAGCAAATTCTATTTTTGTAAGTGAACACACACACAATTAATCTACTCCACCCTTTGCACAGGGAGTAAAGCAGAAGTCGTCAGGATGTGAGCATTTACAAGTGACACTCCACCCAAAATCTATCTCTTTGCACACTCGGTTTGTGAGTAGTTTCCTCCTTCATGTAGAACAGCGCTTGGGGTCAGCTTAAAACATGTTGGATACAAAGGATTCAAATGGTGACAAGTTTCAGGGCGGAGTAAGACTTATAGCGTCTCAAACACTCCTGCAGTATAATCAGTTTCTTCACTGTCCACTGCATGTCTTCAGTATTTTCAGTATCTCCCCATTTGACCAAAATATGGCCGAGTACACTGACTCCATGCTGTGCTATCCAACCTCTGTGAAGCTCTGCCAGGAAGCCGTGTCTTTAGCTGTATTTTGGCAAAATGTGATAGTTTGGAACATAATGAGCTTACAGATGGACAGCTGAGAGGAGGATTATAATGACGGAGGGATTTAGAAAAGTTTCTGTGGAAATTTTGATACTTTTTGTCTGCCATGAAAACGTTTAATGACTGACATTTTTTGCAGACGCTGTTCTGCGAGAAGCACAAAACCACAAACTTTAGGCAACTGTTCAATATTTCGGGAACTGCGCATATTGCTTTCCTGTCGAGAATCGAAACACTCACGTCTGTACTGTAGATCTGAAGCTACAGGCAGCAGATGGTTAACTTAGCTTTGCACAAAGACTGGAAATGGAGAGACAGCTGTCAGAAAATTGTTGTTTTTACAGATGTAGTAAAGCAAAAATGAGCTTTACAGGTGCTGGTTGGTGGATTTTGCTGCCTTTTCTGACAGAGGTTAGGTTGCCCCCAGCATGCTAAGCTAGGCTAATCGGGTGCCACCTGTGGCTTCATATTTGGCGTGCAGCTAAGAGAGCGGTATCAATATTTTCGTTTAAAGGTGGGGTAAGTGATCCAATACCATGACAAACATCATGATATAGTGTGAGCAACAAAATGAAGTAATGAAAGTAACCTTAGCTATGTTGTGGGTTTGCAAACTGTCACTGAAGTTGCTGCTGAGCAGCTAACATGCTGAGAGGACGATCAGTTTCCCAGAGCGAGCACACCAGCTGCTACTATAGCGAACATCACAACAACAACAGATCTTGGCAAACTAGAAACTAAGCCGAATGTCCGTGGGGGAAGTAATTGACACACAAATCCTGGCTGGAATAACAAGTTAGTGTTGTGTGGCTCGGTCCAAGCCACTTTGTTTGTTTCCCATTTACAGAGCCAGGGCTGTGTACAACCACCAGATTTATCTTTGAGTGCACACAGAGTGGAAAGTTAGCGGACCGTGAGGAGATGAAATTGAAAAAAAAAAGTGGATTGGATTAGAATCCTGTTACCTAGAATCACTTACCCCACCTTTAACTCTCGACAAGAAAGTAAATAAGCGCAGTGTTGGGTGTTTTATACTAAAGATCACTTCGAATTTGAACTTCAACTCAAAATAAGTGTCAACTGAGGATCAGTTTTGTAATGTGACGGACCCGTGATGCATCTCAAGCATTTAGGAATCAAGATCAGCACACTAAAAAGCTTCATTATCCCAGGCTGATATCGGTACACATTTCTAAATGAAAGGCTGGGAATGTTCTCTAAGGCAGCAAGATCAAGGGCACAGGCTAATGCTAAGGTAAGTTTAAAATCATTGTAAAATTCAGCATTTAAAAGGTGAAGAGGCAAAGCTTTATCATTTGAGGAGAAGTGAAAGTAGAACGACAGGAAAGCTGGGCGAGGCCAAGGTACGTTTTGGTCCTGCAGGTTAAGCATTTCTGGTCACATGTTAGCAGGTGTCCTTCAAACTGTATCTGAGATCCTTCTCAATACTCCAAATGTCTTCAACATCTCAACACAACATTTAATAGGTTTGTATCGGGCAAGCGAGCTCAATCAGTCACAGAGATACTATTGCAAATGACTCACACACTTTTCATCTTCGACAGTGCAGCTAAGAAGGAGAGACAGCCTCGACCTCCTCTCTAATCAGGAATGAAAGCCACTCATCTAAAACTCTTTAAAATTATCTTTTGAAAATAAATTATATTTTCTCAGTACAGAAATAAATACACATCTTCTCTCAAACATAGGAATGAATCATCATCACAGATCTAAATGCTACACTGAATACATTACTCACCATCTCATCGGTGAACAAACAAGAATATAGGTGACTAACTGATGCCATCTGCCATGAACAGACACTCATCCAGATATATAAATGCAAATATACAGTTAGCTGACACCGGATGTTAAATCATACCTCTGGCAAACAGCTTTGAGAACACAAAATCTTTCTAAGCATTGGCATAACAAAAGTCCCCTCAATGCTCAGCTCGCGCTGCAAAATCAAATAAGCTGAACTGTGCTTTCTTTGTGGAGTGCAGGTCAGTAATAATTTGTGATACAGATATGACATAAAACCCATAATTTTGTCAGAAACTCACGAGAGATGCAGCCAAAACTTTCCTCACAGCTGTGTTCATAGTTTACTACGTAGGTCAATCACAATTACATGAAAATGGAAATGTTAAATAACGGGGACAACATGCTAATTTGCTTTCCTGCCAAGATTTAGATGAGAACATCGATACCACTCTCATGTCTAAATATGTAGCTGGAGCCAGCAGTCAATTAGCTTACGGTAGCACAAAGACTGGAAACAACTAGCCCAGCTCTGTCCAAAGCCAAAGGGAAAACAGCTAGCCTAGGGAAACCCTTTCCCCTTGTTTCCACTCTTTATGCCAAGCTAAGCTAACCGACTGGCTGGCAGTCGCTTCATATTTACTGTACAGACATAAAAGTGCTATCGATCTTCTTCTCGTCTAACTTTTAGCAAGAAAGCGAAAAAAGCACATTTCCCAAAACAGCTTGAACACAAATGTTCACACTGTAAAACTTCTGTATGCAATGCCTTGTAGAAAACTGCATGTTTCTGCATCTGCAAATTACAGAGAAATCTGATGACAAATGTGATTAAAATCGTCAGCCACTCCCGTCTCTTTTCTAAAAATATATCATGATGCGGCATGATATGCCTCGAATTTTATTTAGCTGTGTCGTATCATGGAGACACATTGTGACGTGTCTAGTATCTGTCAGGCAGACAGTAATTCACATGTAACATCAACTTCTCTTCATATCTATCAAATGTCACATTTCTAAGAGCTACAGTAGCATTTTCTACAGCAGAGTACGTTCAGGTTCTTCACACAGCTGCTACGATACCAGGGAGCCATGTATGATAAAGACCATAATAACTCTTATACAATATGTCAGACCATTACTTGTACTAAATAAATGTGTGGTTTGTAAGTATGAACAGGAGATTTCAAAACAAAATAAGCTCATCATCTTTCAATCCTTCATCCTAAACTTCCAGTTCCTCTCACACAGGCAGCAGGTAGGTACGTAGCTAATTAAAGTCGTGGAGGATGAAACCAGAGTAACATTATCTCACGTCCCATAGCATTATGTGTCATGCCCCGTCAGATGCTACTGCAGGTTCTTGAGGAGGCGTCCATAGCGGAAGTCATAGACGTGTCGACAGAAAAACACCAGCTCTGGGTCGACGTCATCGGGCACACAGTGGTGGGTGGGAATGGCGTTGCCAACAATGGGTGGCACCACGAGGGAGGCGGCACTGTCGCGTACGCCATCCCTACGGCGTTTTACCAAGGCACAAAATCTGGAGGAAGCACAAACACAGGACATCAGACTCAATCACCTTCAAAGTGTCTGTGAACTGAGAAAGTCTGCCTGCTTTTTATGTTAAACATCATCTTTTTTCCTGTGGGTATTTGAAAAAGCTTCAAAAATCAGCACTGTAGAGTTTTCTGAGCAGGACCAAGTAATCTTTCAAAAGCAATAAAGTTTCATGCAAGAAATATACTTGAAATAAATACGTTAAAGCCACCACAAAATGTAAAGGATGCTTTCCTTCTTACCGGCAATACTGTGCCAATGTTAGGACATAGCATTTGTCTTCAATACAGGCCACACTGTTCACATCCTGGTGACGAGACGCAAAGATCTCATTCTGCAGAAAAGAAAAGAAAAAAAAACAAATCATCCACCAAGACTCAAAATTACACATTCGATCGCTTTCACGGTCTCCACACAGGAACATCTCTCTGCTTCACAGTACACCTTATACACTCACTGGCCTCTTTACTAGGTACACCTTAGTTGTTAGACCTCCTTCTTCCTTCAGAACCGACTTAATTCTTCGTGGCATAGATTCAACAAGGTGCTGGAAACATTCCTCAGAGATTTTAGTCCACATTGACATGATAGCATCACGCAGTTGCTGCAGATTTGTTGGCCGCACCACATCCATCATGCAAATCTCCCGTTCCACCACATCCCAAAGGTGCTCTACTGGATTGAGATCTGTTGACCGTTGAGGATATTTCAGTACAGTGAACTCTCTGTCATGTTCAAGAAACCATTTTAAGATAATTGGAGCTTTGTGACAAGGCACGTTATCCTGCTGGAAGTAGCCATCAGAGGATGGCTACACTGTGGTTATTAATGGATGGACATGATTAGCAACAATACTTGGGTAGGCTGTGGCGTTTAAACGATGTTCAGTTGGTGCTAAGGAGCCCAATATCTCCCTCACACCATCACACCAACAGCCTGAACCGTTGATACAAGGCAGGATCGTATGTATGCCAAAGTCCGACCCTACCATCCGAATGTTGCAGCAGAAAACGAGACTCATCAGACCAGGCGGCGCTCCTCCAATCTTCTATTGTCCAATTTTGGTGAGCCAACGCAAATTGTAGCCTCAGTTTCCTGTTCTTAGCTGACAGGAATGGCACCCAGTGTGGTCTTCTGCTGCTGTAGCCCATCTGCTTCAAGGTTCGACATGTTGTGTGTTCAGAGATGGTCTTCTGCATACCTTGGTTGTTACGACTGGTTATTTGAGTTATTGTTGCCTTTCTATCATCTTGAACCAGTCTGGTCATTCTGCTCTGCCGCTCACTGGATATTTTCCCTTTTTCGGACTGTTCTGTATAAACCTTAGAGATGGTTGTGCGTGAAATTCCCAGTAAATCATCAATTTCTGAAATACTCAGACCAGCCGTCTGGCACTAACAACCATGCCATGTTCAAAGTCACTTAAATCACCTTTCTTTTCCATTCTTCAGCAGGTCGTCTTGACCGCGTCTACATGCCTAAATACATCGCTGCTGCCGTGTGATTGGCTGATTAGATATTTGCGTTTACAAGCAGTTGAACAGGTGTACCTAATAAAGTGGCGTAATGAGCGTATATTCACCAGAGAAAAAATGTTTTACTTCTTCCTCTGAGCCAAAGCCCTGTTACTGTCCTCACACTGCTGCTTTGATGTTTTTGTTGTTTGTTAATGCAGCAGAGAAACGACAGACTTCATGTGGTTTATTGTTTCTGGAGATTTAATAAAGTCCAACTTGTTCCTCCGGGAGATTACTGACAACAGGAAGCAAGCACTACAGAAGCTGCTCCTCAACATGTGTGCCTGCCTGTGTTTGTTCAGTCATTCTCATCTCTTTGAGACACATTTTTAGTTACAGAGTTAAGCCAGTCTTCTCTTCAATTGTGATTTCACTTTGATGCAAACTCATAGTGTGCAAACGGGAATAAATGAAAGGCAAAAATAAATGGGAAGAGGCTCAAAAGTGTTACATAATACATTTAGTGTGTTGCAAACTAATCCTCATATCCCACGGAAAATATTTTATTAGACGAGAGGAATTAAGTGAGCAAAAATACACATGAATGAGTCCTGAAATGACTCAAAAATGGTCAAGATTAAGGTAAGGAAGACCCACACGTGCCCATTATTTCCTTATATGGGGGCACGTTGGACTTTTACCATGGGTTTATACCAAGGACGCTTACCAACAGATTTGTTTATTGTCAACAAATCTCATGAAAAGTCCAAAATCAAGAAAGCTTTTATCATTTTCCCAGTACTTCCCCACTTCCCTACCCTGCATCTATTTTCATTTAGCCACAAACCCATTTGTTCCAACTGAGGACGTAAATCTGTCACAAATATTTAGTTTCATTGTGAAAAAGAGAGAAGTAATGTAGGAAGCAGGGTGATAAATAGTGTAAATAGGGCATTTGTTGGGGACTATTTTCAGCTGTGGATTTGATGCTGTAGTGGCGGAGGACTTACAGCAGCAGGACTTTGTGTGTGGGCTTGACTCAAAATGATAAACTACAGTGGCCATGTTTATGAAAATGAACATGTGACTCATTGCTTTTAATTTTAATACGCTTTTGGACAACAATGGAGGTTAACGACACACAAATCAGCTATAACTGGCTTTGCAAACACAGTACGTGTTGGTGGGATCAATTCACTCATTGGTTTGGTCTTTTTATGGGATTTGGACAAAAAGAGAAATATATATGATAATATATATGAAGAGTTTTATGCCAAAAAATGTTATTTATACATTTTGGTATGGGAACATAATGACTTATATCTTACACTTCTCACTTGTTTGATCTCTGCACATGTTGCTTGTCCCTGAATGGCCTATTTATTATTTTTAACTCTTTATATTAAATTAAATATTAAAATAAAAGCCTTAAAATAAATTAATTTAATTAAATTGAATTTAAAAAAATAAATTAAAATAGCCTTAATATTTAAATTGTCTGCCGGTCATGTTTAACTGTTGGTTGTTTTTTCATCTGAGAGACTTAAAGGCACGTTACAACATGGCACGAAGCCATGCTCACATGTAGCTTGCACACTGATTTACTGACTGTTTGCACACGGTTAACTGGACCTATGTTCAGGTGTCCTTGTAAATGATCATAACAAACATCTGCCGACCACTCAGAGACGAGTATAGAAGGATTTGCTCCTCACCTCACAATGTATACTGGGGTTTCTGCCCCCCTGTGTGTGTTCTGGACGGTAGTACCAAAACAAACTCATCATCAGCTCTCCTAAAGAAGAAAAAAAACAAACAGTTATTACCACATTAATTCAGGTTCCCTTGTGCTGGAAGTAAACACTTTGTACAGCGTGTTTACTACCTGACTCTGGGTCTTCCCACAAAGCAGAGATCTTGGCCACATAAGGCAGAGACTTCTTCCTAGGTCCAGATTTCAGCAGAACAGTGTCTCTGACCCGGATCAGGTCCCCATCCCTCTGGACTCCCTCAAAACACTTCCTCAGTACCAGAGTCTCCTCTCCCTGGAAACACAGAAAGCAGGAAATACTGACTCTTCATGCAGCCAGAAAGTGATAAGTTGTGAGAGGCTGTGGAGTAAAAAGCTCCAGGATGTGATTTGTATTGAATGACTTCTGTGTCTCAACAGAAACGTGGACAGTCACGTGTTTGGATGAAACTCAAAAAACAGTGAAAAAGCTCTGATGTGACAATGATGCGTGTGTGATAAATCATCCCAGACTCTCTTAGGAGCGTCAAGTTAAATTACACCATAATTAATTACAAGCGGCATCATCATGGCTGCGTCACAAAGCAGCAGCATGACTTTCTCTACGTACCACTGAGAAAACCTCCCTCTGAAAGGGCAGGCCAACTGGCTGCCAGCCGTTGGTGGTTTTTTGGCGCCCGTTCTTCGGCTGCTTGGCAACCGTTCGCTCTCCGACGCTGGCAGAGCTGAGCTTCTGTTTCTTGTCCCTGTTGAGAGGGCAGACAGCCGAGCTGATGCTGCCGGTGCCGCGCGCGCCAGACCTCGACCCGCTGGGCGACTTGGCACTCTGTGGACACTCCTTCGCCACCTGCAGCGGAGGCTGTGGTTGGCTGGGGTCAGACAGCGGAGTCTGAATGTGGGGCACTGATTGGCCGGCTGGAGGCACAGTGGGAATGGGGCAGCCAGTGAGGATTCTGGGGCTGGGACAGATGGGGATGGAGGAGGGACTGTGATGGTCATTGAGGGTTGACGGGTAGTCGTCTGAGGAAGGAAGTGAAAAAATAATGAAGCAGAGTAAGTAGGAAAATGCACACAGTCCCTTAAGGAGCAGCTACAGTGATCAACAACCTTTAACAAGGTTACATAACAGAGACATGAATGACACTCAGCTGTTATTAGCTCTGCTGAAGCAGCAGAAAAAACAAACAGAGTCTCAATTAAGGTCAATTATAGCCTTTAACGGAGCAGCCCACCTCACACGCACACACACACACACACACACACACATTAAACATCATCTTTATAAAGCTGACAGTGAAAAACACTAGTGCTAACTGTGTGAAATAACAAGAGCAGGTTGTGCACACTCCCATGACACAGTTGGGGTGAGCACAATAAGGTGAATTAATGATCAATTTATTTCAGTGTGATCTCTCAGCTCCCTGGATCCCAACTTCATCAGCAGCCTTTATTTCCTCCACGGAGAATACATTAACGTTAGGCTACTTTAGGCCTACTGTTAGCCCACTGAACCATTAGCAAACAGGCGTTATATATTATTAGATGTGTACATAGACATGCAATGTATCTAATAAGATTTTATGTGCAAAACCTGTAATTAGCATATAAAATCAGATGTATTGTTATTGTTTGAAATGCAGGACTTTTACTTGAAGCAAGACCATGAAACATTTACTGAACATTAGCCAATAGTGGTGATACATGACGCTGGTGAATGCCAAAATGTAGCATAACAGTAGCACAAGTTGTCTTCACTGTACATTATCTAACATTTACCACCATGAGCTACTGGTCATACCAGACCAGATATAGCAGCAAAGCCATCCTGAATTAACAAGGCTGCATTTAATATCTTTGAATTCAACTTTTATTTATTTTATAAAAATTTGTTCTGTTGTGTAGGGTTGCTATAAGTAAAGGATCTCAACATTTCTGCCCGTGCTGCTTAGAAACCTTACTACATCGTGGCATCATTATTGTACTTCACCTGCACACCCACACAGGTTTCACTGGTTAATTAGACCTCTGCTCAGGCATGTGTTGGGTGGAGCTCACTATGACATCAGGTCGCCAAAGTCCTAGAAGCAATAAAGTTGTTTCGCCCCATAATGTGCAACAAAATGAAGATAGGAGAGCGATGGAGATGTCAATCAAACCTGATCAGTAAATGGTAGTTATTCTTTTCTAGTCTTTCTAGTCTTCTGACCACTCAAAGTGCTTTTGCACTACATTTCTCATTCACCCATTTACACCCACATTCATACACTGATGGCACAGACTAAGGGAGCAATTTGAGGTTCAGTATCTTCCCCAAGGACACCTCGACATGCAGTCAGGAGGAGCCAAGGATCCAACCGCCAATCATCTGAATCATCTGATTAGTGGGCGACCCGCTCTACCTCCTGAGCCACAGCAGTGTGCCACACATTAGTACTGAAAGAGGTCTAATCAGGCAGAAAGTGGCAACACCTGTGCGTGTTTTCAACATTAGACATTTTGACCTGTCACAGAAGGAGCCTAGCCAAGCGGCAACCTCCATGGCTGTGAAGTGAAGCCTATGCGGAAGTGCCAAAAACGGCAGTTCCAACAATGGCCACTTGAGGCTGGCTGCAAAATATGTATAAGAAATAAACATGTTTACAGCCTGGTACAAAAAAACAGTTTTGGTCTCTATAGCTAATTTCCCCGTTCATGACAACTGTACTGAGACTAATTTGTATATAACTCAACTGTTAATTTTATATTAAGGCTTAAAGTTATGCAGAATTAACAGTGTGGCCGCTTTGACTGACAGGTGGGTGTCGTTACAGGTGGCTTGTTTGAGCACCTAAGCGTCATTTAGCCCACCTCAGGTCCACCAATGATCCACATCTTTGCTGATTTTAGATTAAGGGAAGGCTGCAGAAGCAGGACTGCCAAGATGGTGATGGCCAGAAACCTACAGGTGACGTCACGTATACGACACTCATTCTTTATACAGTCTATGGTCCTAGCAGCAAGCCATGACCACGAGCCAACGTGCACAATAACAGGGTGAGCAGCTAAATGGAATTCAGCCGTCATTTATTTTATTAGTAACACCTGTGCTTTTCCTACTGTGACACGTCAAAATGTCTTCCATAAAAAAACAACTATTTGTAAAAGATCTCCACTGAGATGAAGGCTGATGGTGCTCTTGTAGTCAAGAGTCTCAACCCCTCACAGCCTGACCTGGTTTCAACTGCTGGAGACCACAGAAAGAGTGAGAGAGTGCAGCTGAGGTGCAGCAGTGTGTGTGCGTGTTATTAGTGTTGTTTTGAGGTCATATTCAGGTGTGTTTTTAACCATACGCCCACACATTCAGGCACACACACACACACACACAAACTGACGTCCACATGCTGTTTGTGTGTGTTACACCGCAGACATCACAAAGAGTTTTCCTGTTCTGGTTCACATCTCTGACTTGAACGCGGTAACTAACTGCTGACACTGGAGCTTATACAATCAGCTCATTAGGTTTCAGCTGCACAGGCCTTGTATTCACTGTCTGGCGACTTGTATTCAAACTTAGACAAAAGAGGTCTTGCCCTTTATCTGATATTTTTTTGTTACTTCCCACTCAAGTGACATTCCAAAACGGGAGATTAAAAATGCCTGACATAATAGCTATTCTCAGCACATTGTACTGCTGTGGCAGCTGGATTGGGGGGGGGGGGCTGCATACAAAATAACCTTAGAACTATAATGTGCTCATAAATGTTTAATACTTAAACTTATTAGGAAGTCCTACTGTCTTACTTAAAGGGGTCAGTGATTTTATATATGAAGTTCAGTTTCCCTGTCACTGGATGTGCTACACAGCCTGTGAAAATAGTAATTTCTTTTGTGGCTCTGTAGGGTGCTCTCTGATAATGTCACTAAACAACAGGAAATCGTTGGAGTAACCTTTTAATCAGCCCTCCGTGATTTCTGGTCTTTGCCATCTAAAACTACTTAATAACATCTTTTTCTACTAGAATACCTGCTGTATTTTTTTAAAGAGCTGTCTAGAATTTTTCCTTTTTTTGACAATTGGATGACGGGCAACAAAGGTCCCAAAAGATTGCAAAGGTTTAAAGGTCAGAATTTTAGACACTGAGTCAAAGGCACTTCAGAAGTTCCTTTTTTCTGGCTTTCTTACAGTTTATGCTACAGTAAAATCAACAGTTAATCAACACATTCCAGCTCCTCCTGGGGGATCTGAGGCATTCCCAAGCTAGATGGACTATGTAGTCCCACCAGCGGGTACTGGGTTTGTATCCGCAATCTCATTCTTTCACTCACTACCCAAAGGTCATGACCACAGGTGAAGGTTGGAACATAGATGTATTGGAAAATCGAGAGCTTTGCCTTCCGGCTCAGCTCCCTCTTACCCACAACAGTCCTGTACAGCGTAAAAGCACTATACCAAAAATTATGGGTAAAATGATTTTAGCTGATGTGGCTGAAAGCTCCAGAAAAAGCAAGTAAGTTACCCATGTGGTACAAATTCTTTGTCTAACAGTGATTTCCATGATCAGACATAAACCTTCAAGCTCTAGATTTAAGGTAAGTTCACCTTCATTACATGATTGCCACACTTCACTCTGCAGTAGCAGTAAAAGCATCCTCTGACCATTCAAACGTCAAAGAAATGATGGACACTGTCCTGTCTTTTTGCCTTATATCGGAGGCACTTGAGGAGGTTGTCAGTGTTGCTATATAAGTGCCTCTAAGACAGATACCCATGCATTAACTCGTCTTGTTGAATTCTTCAAAAAATAACTCTGACAGACTGCTGGAGGTTGACAAAAAGTAAACCCAGTAATGTCAATCTTCTGTCTGCTCACCTCTTTTGATGCCGTGGTTACATTTGGCGCAGTCTGTGGAGCTGAAGGAGCATCCCCCTCTAGCGATGGCTGGAATCACACTGGTGTAGGAAGAGTAGCCGTTGATCCTGCAGGGCTCTCCGTAGCACGCCTCCAGTGAGGTGCAACAGTACACTGGATGGGTAATCCCTGAGGGCTGTGAACCGGTGCTAGGGAGCAGCTTGGGTCTCTTGCTGCTTCTTGGGCATAAAGTGAGGGGTGATATGGGAGAAGGGGAGTTGTCCGGGTGGCTGAAGTGGACATAGTAGCCAGGGAAACAGGTGTATGTGTGCGGGCTGATGGTTATGGCTGCTGAGTGGGCTACAGAGTGAGGGGACTGAAGATGGTGGTGATGATGATGATGGTGGTGATGGTGGTGATGGAACACCTCGGACAGCGAGCCGTCCTCTGGTTCCTTGAAGGTCTTGTCCTCTAGGAAGAGGGCCAGTCTGTGACAGTACTCGACACACCTCTCCTGGGAACAGCAGTAGCAGGAAGACACCTCGGCCTCCACCTGCTCCTCTTTGATTGTTTTCAAGGAGAATCCCAGCGAGGAGCCACAATGGAGCGAATGTTTGAGACACTCTTCTCCTCCAGTGGTGCCCTTCCACTCTGGATCCAAAGCCTCACTTTTACACAAACTACAGCACCCCTGGATGGTAGAGCCTAGCTGGGGATGAATCAGATCCTCTGTACCCTGTTTTCTGTGCTTTAGTTGGTCCTCGTGTTTGGGATGTGTTGTTCTTTTGGTCAGCGTTGTTTCTCCACACACTGGTTTACCGCTAATCTCATCCTGAGTCGTAGTTGCTGCTTCACTTCCAAGCCCTGGTTTGGACTCCATCTTTTTTTGCCGTTTGCCATAGGCGGTACTCGTAAGTTTGAGCAGCGTTGCAGCAGTGAGGCCGGCCTGACGCCGAGGCGTTGGTGCAAACAAAGCCAACCAGTCGATGTTCTGAGCCTCTGCTGCTGACCGCCTCTGTTTTTTAGGTCTTTCTTTTGGGTCTGCTTTCCCTCCAGAAGGAACTTTTTTGGTTTTATGACCTCTGTGTTCAGTTTTAGTGAGACTATCATTAGCTGGATCTTCATTAGAAGTCTGCCGTTTCTTTGTGACATTTGACGTGAGAGAATCGTCTTTGTAGAACAGCAAGCTGTTGACAGCCTCAGCATTAAGAGATGCCATTCTTCGCCTGCGTGGCTCGAAGGGCAACATGAGTAAGGCGTCAGATTGGTTGATTTTTGGTTCCAGTGCTTGCTGAATGGCTGTGGAAGTTTTCTTAAGTCCAGATTTGGTCCGTCTTTGAATGGAGCTGGAGTGAAGCTTCTTTTTGACTTTAACGCTCTTTTGCTTACCAGTTTTTGGTGCATTCTTTTCTTTACACATAATTCCTTTCTCTTCCAAACGGGTGAGCAGGACACAACAGTCCAGCGCTTCCCCATCACCCACTACCAGTGTCTTCTTTCTATGTCGATGTGACTCTTTCTTATCCTTTTTTTTCTTTCCTCTCAACTCATCCTTTCTGTCTTTTAGTTTTTTCACGCCACCTCCTTTCTCCTTGCCGGCCTTCTCCTTCCGGGGCTTCCTGCATTTCACAGGCTGGCTCCGCTGAGCTTTCACCATGGTCTGAGCGTCCGTGGGCAGATCCACCACCTCCTCTTCATCAACAAGGTCCAACGATGGTGGGTTTCAGCTCAGAGAGACCCTTCAGTGAGCATCATCATGGATCATCACCTGGTTCCATACACTCTGCGGAGAGACACAGATGAGATGGTTAAATTTAAAGCTTACCCTCATACACTCTTGTAGAATCTGAGAGTGACTTCATGTAACAGACAGGATCTTTTGATGCATTATTAAACAACCGGTTTTACTTAGTTTGCTGTCAATTTCCAGGTCCCCGGAGAATATGACCATTAGACAACCTTTCCCCCTAACATGCAAACCACACTGCACACTCAGGAAGAGTGAAGAAACTGAGATAAAAAGCACATGATGCTACGTTATGTTTAGGCCTGAGGCCTTATGCACTTCAACCTCTTGTTCTTTTTACACTTAGATCATTACATATTAATGAACTGTGCTGTAGCTGCTGCATGTTTCGATTTAATTGCAGCCAAATAATAATAATAATTAAAAAAAAAACAATAAACTATTGCCTTTTTGTCCTTTGTATCAATAATGAGCATCTTAAGCTCCTTGAACCCATGCTGAAGCACATTAATGACTCACACAATCCACCAGGAGCCCAACATTATAAGCATTCACCCACTCAGTGAGCACAGCACAGAAGCAGATGAGGCATTTAGGTGATATATTCGATGTTTGATGTGATGGATGCTTTTAGAAGTGATTTGGATCTGTAATTCACAATTCCACACTGATTTAATTTTAGCTACAGCCTGCAGCTGATCTGTGTAAGTGGTACCATGTCTTACCAAAGAGTAGGTAATTAGAGTAAACATGAAAAGACTGCAAAGACTGTTTCACCTAAAAGAACTACGTATTTCTGTTTCTACGTGGTCAAAGGGGCAGTAAACTCTTTTAAAATTGCAGTGAGGAATGAAAGTAAGTGATAACTCGTCAAACATTTGGAGACACAACAACAATATGATCAAATGACTCACAGATTGATCCTTATTTCACCAAAACTGGTGGCACAAACATTCGTCACACAATAGCCTCTTCAGTTTCCATGTCAACAGGCTGGTACTGAGTACATCAAAGCATCTCCAGCACCTTTATAGTAAAATATGTATAATCAGCTTTACAATCCTCTGCAATTCACACAAGTCTTCCAGCTCTCTCGACACAAAAAACATCCTCACTTAGGAAAAACTTAAAGTTTCTGATGATTCAAACAGTGCCCTTGATGCAATGACACTCCTGCGTGCAGCGTAAAGAGATCATTCTTCTTGCTGCAGCACTGAAACACAATTTTTCCATTTGACCTACAAGAACTAAGTCAACACGGGTCTTTTTTTATATATTAAGTGACTCTTCAGCCATAAAACCATCAAGCTTTCACAATCACACACTCTCCCAGGAATGATAAAGTCTGAATCTCACTTTCCATTAATACCTGACACATATATGAACAATTAGGAGATTGATTTTTTTAAACAAGCTGCTGCTTGTGGTGGCACATTTGTATATGCTCAGATTGGTATATGTACCTTAATGTAGCTTAAAGGAACAGTGTAAAAATTGTTCTACACATAAATCTTACACACTTTAAAGTCAATATATAAAATGAGCCATATGTTGCCTTCAGCCTGTCGTAGGAAATGTTACAATGACAAGTTGAGCTCACATGAATGTAGGGCTGCAACTATTATTTTCAGTACTGATTAATCTGCAGATTGTTATCCGTCCATCCAGGGGCTGGAGCCTATCCCAACTAACTTAGGCCGAGAGGCAGGGTATACCCTGGACAAGTCGCCAGCCTATTGCAGGGCACATTGAGACAACCATTCACACTGATATTAAACAGAGAAAAGCAGCAAATACTCACACCAGAGAAGCTAATCATTACTTAAATGATTCTAAAAATCCATGTAGGAAATGTGGCCGATTACCGGTCATCTAATCCAATAACCTTCTAACTGTTCCATGAATGATATATGATACATTATACATGCAAGTTAAAATGAGAGGAAATGTTTCCTCTGATCTAGATGTGCAGAGTTGTGACCTCGTCAACAAGTGATGGAATCCTTCACTTTATTTTGAAAATGCCTCACCTCACAAATAAAATCCCAACTTCATACAAAAACAGACTTCATCTGCAATCATGCTCTGATCTACATTCATCCATATTGGGTAAAATGTCTAGGAATCTCTCATCAGGACAAAAATTACTCGACAAAATCTCTAGTATTGACAATAACTGACTGGAATTGATGCAATGTGAGATGCTCCTACTGTACATGCCCACTGTGTAAAGGATGTTTATGTCCTTACTAATGTTTTCTTTCTATGAAAGCTTCTCATGTTTAAATGTCATTTTTTTGTGCATGCTGTCCTGTTTACTAAAGTGAGCCACTTAGAGTTGCAGCTACGCTTTAAATGCCTCTGAAGGGGCAGTCGAGGGGAGTTTATGTGTGTGAGTGTGCATGCTGCAAGTTGCTTAGAATACAAACAATACAGCTGACTCCTGTTTGCCAATACACCATTTCCTGCTCTGTCCCCACAGTATGATATTAGTAACAGTCATAAAAACTCAATTCTTCTCCTTGCAGTCGAGCAACATGCATCAGCGGCTAGTAAAGAGTTGGAAAGTCAAAACCGAGTGTGGCTCTTGACAGTATGAGGCCTTTTGTTCTGTTTCTCAAGCATGTTTTATGTCTGTCAATAACAATATTTAATAATTATAGATTTTTTTTTTCTACACTAAAACCTGAACATACCTTGTGACTCTTGTAATCTGTGATCTGTTGCACCATTTTACGCCATCTTAGAGAGCATATCTATGGTTGAGTCGTACAAATGCAAACCCACTTTGACTCCGGAGTGGACACAACTATCCGGCTGGACATTTTCAAAACCATCTCATAGCTCAGTCTGCCCTTACTGCAAAATGACTCGGTGAACCGTGAAATGCAATCCATGAGAGAGAAATTTAATTTCCAGATAACAAGAGGACAGAAGGAGCCTCACATCGAGTTTCTGTCTGAGGATATCAAATCAAGTTGCTTCATTTGAATAAGACAAGCGTGCACAATGGAAGGACAGGAGCTCGATGAAGAGCATCATTATTTTTCCCAGCTAGAACTTCACCACAACAAATGAAACAATAGATTTTCAGGTTGAAATTAATGCTGTGGTCTCATATTTACTCGCTTTTTCGTGCTGTTTAGGAAGTTAATACAAGATGCCATTTTAGAGGCACTTTGCACACTCAGCACAGCAGCACCACCAATAGCTGCACGCACCCACACATATGCACACACAACATTTGTTTCAGGACATTTTGTTTTGGATTAAATATAAACTTTAAAAGATCCTGGTTGGCGATTGTCCTACATCTGTTTTCTAAACTTCCTGCATTTACAAAATAAAATCCTTCATTCAAAAGCCTCCATTATGTGAGAAATGTGGAAGATTTTGCCTTTAAATTTAAAATGTATAGATGAACCTCTAATTATTGGCTATATACATCCTCATTATTTTTAAAAACATATGGTAAAACTCATACAGTTGATTGTTTCTTCAATTTCTTTATCATTTTAAATTTAAACGACACCCACAGGTGTGTTAAAGAAATGACACAAAGTGAAGCTTTGGCATTTAGATGGGTTAAGAGATGAAACCGAGGGGTCACAAGATGATTAACTGGACAAAACATATTCAGAAAAGGTTATATTTCTTTATTTTTTATAATACTGGACAGTTTAATCCTTTCAGGGCTCTTAAAAGTGTGCAAACAAAGCAATGTGAGAGGGGAAAATCACTTTATTTTTAACTAATCACCTCTCAAAGACAAATTAAATCTGTGATTAAACATTTTGCTTTGTCTAAAATAGGTTGGAACCAGTTAGACCAGTGTTTTCCACCTTTTTTGGCTTGACAGTGTCGATTTCTGATCCCCCTCCTTGCTGGTTATGACCTCTGTGTGGATGTGAGTTGTGAGCAGGTTAACTAAAGAGTGTTTTTTTCCCCATCAAGAACTAGTAGTTCATTGAAGGCACGAAAAGATGAAAATATCCAGGCTCAAATCATTAGAAACAGAAAAATGAACACCACCTGATTGTCTCCTATCATGCTAATCATCTGTGACCCCTCGGCTTAATCTCTTGCAGTAAATCATGGACAGTTTGTGTAACTGATACACTGCATTTCACCAATTTTAATTAATTATCTTGTAAATACCCGGTTGTTATTGATTAAAATCAAATGGAAAAGACACATTTCTACTTCTGAAAACTGCAGAGAATGACAGAAATCTTCCTAAAGCGCTACGCCATTTAAAGTAAATGGAGCATAATTGCAACATAAAACCCATTTAATAATTTGGCATTATGGATTTAACCCTCTCTCTCTCCTCCTGATGGCATATTAACTGACTGTACTTTCATCTGTATATAGAGGAGGAGGTGGCTGTCACACAGTCTCGTTCAGAAGAAGGACATGGTGTAGAGCTGTCATCATGAGAGAAAAAACCCCGAGGCAGGAGCTCTCGGGAATCTAAGCTGGTGTGCCGCTTCAGATATCACCAAGTCCACTTTTCCTGGAGCAAATCAGCACCACCAATACTAACCATCCTCCACCAACACCACCCTTCACCCCCATGCAGGTTCACGCACAGCACAGTTACAAACACACCCTCATTATAATAAACAGAAAAGAAAGGCAGCGTTATGCATGTGTTGTAATCAGGCTGTGGAAAAGCGGACTCGCCTACTGGAGCTTGTAGTTGGCCATGGTGGTGGTGGTGGTGGTGTTGGTGGACGGTGTTAATCTGACAGCATGCCGTAGCAGGAGTGCAGGCTGTGATACGAGAAGTGAAAAAAGCTCCTCAGCGGGGGGAAACGAGTCTAAAACATCCGAACATCCTCGATCAATCGCAGGGTTGTTTTTTGTTTTTTTTTTGGAGGGGGGGAGCGGAGCTGCTAGTTAATATCAATATCATAAGAAGCTCGTGTTACAGCCGAGTTGTTAGAAGCAGAGGCTACCCACCGATCCGATCATCTCCCAACTGTGACGGGAATTACAGCCGCGATTCATCATTACCTTGTGCGTCCCGTCGGAAATAAAAGATCCCCAGTCTTAAAAAAATAAATAAAATATCCAGTCCGTCCTGCTCCTGCTGGATGGTCAGTTTCTACCCGGTCTGGCTGTCGACCTGGGGAGCGATCCGCGGACCCAACAGCCCCACAGTAGCTGGAGACATGGTGAACAAATCGGTGAGCGGTGACCTACTTCCGAAGTGGCATGCTGGAGATAATATTCATGCGCTGCCTGCATTCACATTCGCCGTTGCACCGGGACATCCCTCCTCTATAACACGAAATCACGGTGCTGTAATATTCCTGCAGGGACTAAACTGTGTCTGCACACATCAGCAATCCCCCCTCACACACACTTCAAGGTATTTTTTAATCTCTTCTATAAGAAATATGCATGCGTATTTACCCCGAAATATATTTTTTAGTATACGAGTACATAGCTCTATTTTAACTTCCACCAATCTGAAATCACTTCTTAAAAATAAGGTCAGCAAAAAGTGATCATCTGAGAGCGGAGGAATCTTTATTTGCTACTAAAATGAGCTTAAAACATAAATAACATGAGCAGAAAGTGAAGAAGTTCTAGTAATAATACGCAGACAGCTGACTCTAAACTTTAGGGAAAAAATAGGTCCTGTAGGACTATTTTAGTGCCAAACATTACTGAGTTCAGTGGTGAGTTCACACCACTGAAGAAGTAATACGATTATATCAAATGCAATGTACCACCAGCATAAATATAATTAAGATCACTGTGAACTCTCTATCTGTGATAATCCATAACATAAATACACCTAAAGGAGGATTTCAGTGATTCTTTCAAAATATCAGCATGAATCTCTCTTAATTAGGCTCAAATGTAGCCTCTTTCTTATTAAAACTATTAAAAGGATTGCCTTAATTAAGGAAAATAATCAATAAACAATGATAACACTAATGCACTGTACAGTCATATACCTGACTTTCACTGTCACATGCAAGAAAACTATAGGTCCTCTAGATAAATGTACAAAAGTACTACTATAAAATCATATATAGCATCATATCTTCTCTTAATAAAGATAAAATAAGGAATAAAATCAATAAATTGCTATGAATGACACACAGATAGTTGACTCCATGCAGGAAAAGTCATTATACTGAGAACTGTAGCATCACTTTAAACTCTATATGAAAATACAGTAGAAATTATATTACAGATCATTGTAAACACACTGTGTCTAAAACACACACACACACAAGTCCCTTCTTATATATAATATAAGATATTTTCCTTTATTTGATAGTGACAGCTGAAGAGATGGACAGCAAATTCAGGGGAATAAGAGAGAGGGGATGACGTGCAGTAAAGGACTGAGGCTGGGTTCAAACCTGGGTCACTGTGATAGGGACTTTAGCCTTGATACATGGAGCACATGCTCTACCAGGTGAGCTACCGGGATACACGGGAGCATAAACATTATTAAGCATGCAGCTGACATGATTAGTTGATCTTCAGATATTTATCAGCAACAATATTGATAATCAATACATAATTTTCTCTGATTTAGCATCTCAATTGTGAAGTATTTCAGTTTTTTTGGTGATATTCTGACATTTGAAGACATCTTGTTGGGCTCAGAGAAGTTATGCTGGGCATTTATCTAAATGATTAATTCATTAATTAAGAAAATAACTAGTAGATGACTTGAAATGAAAATAATAATTAGTATACAACATAAAGATCATTGTAAACTCACTGTGTATAAAGCACATTATAGAGTTCATTACATAAAATCACTATCAAGTATAAGATCATCTCTCTAATGAGTATTGCAATCATGATATAAATCCCTAAAGAGTCTTTCTTTAGTCAGATTAATGGCAGCAGAAAATAGAAGCATGTATCCCTCTTAATTAGTCTCATTAACTGTATCCTCTTCTCTTAATGATACGTGGAATCTAATAATGATGATGAGTGATCAGTCGCCACTCCTCATTTATTAGCCTACTTCTTGAGGAAGCGCAGATAACATCGGCCTTTTACAGTATGATAAACACCAAACACTGTAAATGGTGACCTCTCAGCTGCTGGACTTACTCAGCGGACGTTCACTTGCAAGGAAAACTTTAATATCTGCACCAAAACGGCAGGTTCAGTCTCTTTTAACAACTAGCTGATTGGAAAGCCACTATGTTATCAAGTTAGCATGTAGTCAGAATCAAGCTTAATTGGGATAAATGCTGATTGTCCTCATCAATATCAGCTTTGCAGTGTGTAATTAACAGCTGTAAACAAGCTGAGTGTGTTGAGTTAATGAGGCGTGAGCACCGGGGGAAGCTGAGGGAGTATAGACTGCTGAGAGCTGACCTGCACTGCAATAAACACACTGCAACACACTGCGGAGAGAGGCAGGACACCGACCAGGACGACTAAATGCTTCCTACACGCAGGAAGCACTCACTCACTCACTCACTCACTCACTCAATAGTTGTGATAATACAAACATAAAGCGAGGATCTAAATGATTGCTGAACAGCAGACATCAATTGAAATATCAGAAAAAATAAATGAGGAAAAACAAAGAACATATATGTATATATAAAATAATTGAAAATCCTGTTTTCCATTTGAATAGTAATTTAGTTTTTAACCTCGTCATTTTGAATCACATTGCAATGATTAGCTGCAACATTAGCATTTATTTAGAGTTGTGTTTCTTTATTTTTTTTTGTCTCTACTAACTCTCAACTCCACAACTGAGATAAATATCAGGTGCATCAGCTGCTAGCAAGCTGCAATCTCTGATGCTCTGAAGTGAAACCAATGTAGAAGTTCTAAAAACTGCAGTTCCTCAAATGTCCACTTGAGGCTGGTTACAGAACAAGTCAATCTCCATAAGTCCCCATGTTAAAATGTCCAACTTCACAGCAGAAATAAACATGTTTACAGCCTGGTACAAAAAACAGTTTTGGTCTCATTGGCTAATTTCCCCGTTCATGACAACTGTACTGTAGTCTGAATTTTTATATAACTCACCTGTTAAAATTATATTAAAGCTGAGAGTTATGCAGAATTAACAGCATGGCCACTTTGATTAACAGGTAGGTGCTTGTTTGAGAATCATTCAGCCCACCTCAGCTCTACCAACACTCAACATCTTATCCACTTTTAGATTAGCCAGGAGGCGACAACCACAGCCACCACACTCTGAACTTCACACCAGCTCTTCAGAAGCCTGCTGGTGATGTCACAGATACGACGTCCATTCTTCATACTGTCTATGGCTGCTACATGCTCCATGCTATGAACTTCATCTAGCTAAAAGCTAACTCTGTCTGTGTGAGGTTTGGTACTAGGCAGTAAGTGCGCAGTTTCCTGACATAGTCCTAAAGTCACACTATGTGAGCAGTGAAACTAAACAGTTAAGTTGTTCACCAGAGAACCAAAACAAGGAGCTGAAAGATGAAGCTCCATAAATCTGAAACTGCAGAGTTGTCTGATAATTATCTGTACGTTCATCGCTACGAGTGACTCCTTTCACATTACACACAGTCATTTGATCCATGGTTACTATAAAAATATTGATTATAGCCGCTTGTTTAAAGGCACATTTCCCTTTGGCAGAACGTATGGTTCTCATTACTTTGATCATTACAGGAGTTTTAATAATTTCCCCCTAACAGTGTGAATACTTAAACTTCTGGGCTCATTTCCAAAAAGGAATTTCAATCCAGCAATTACCAATAAAGACAGATGTACATAAGTTCATCAATAACCATCAAAAGTCAACACCGTGGGAGCCTGAAATATCACAAAAAATGCATTCAGTAAAATCAAAACATTTTATCAGAACTGTTACTACAAAATCATAGATAAATAAATGAATATCTCCTTCACAAGCAAGCAAAGAGGGACTCCTAAAATAATGCCAAGAAACCCACCGGCAACTTGACAGCAATCAAGCAGTTCAGGATCATGAAAAGTATTTGAATCCACCTTGATTTTAATAACTGGCAGGATCAGAGGTCATGTAAGCAGGGAGATTGTCCCTCATGTTGGGAAACACCTTGTCGTCCTTCAGCAAGTCATGTAATATGATTTTAATCTCAACAGCATTTCTTAAGAGTCATGTGGTCCTTTATACCCAGAACATTTTCACCTCACATCTCCAAACTGCTCTACATTTGGCCCCGTATCGCCCATTCAACAAGATCTCACCCCAGAAACTCTCATCTCAGGAGATATTTACTGAAGATGATGAATTTTTCATCGAAAGGTGGAGAGATAGCATTGGTGAGAGTGAAATAACACAGTAATTCTTTATTGATCCTTTTTCTCCGCTTGCCTGTAAAGTCAGTGCTCAGATTCTGCTGCCCTGGAGCTGCCACAGCATCAGTGCACCGTGAACAAAAAGTTTACAAAAATATCTCAAGTGTGTATTTTTTTCTGTAAAAGAGACACATTTTAGATTTAACCCTTTAAAGCATGACCATTTAACCTTACCTGGTCTGGTATGACCAGTAGCATATGGCGGCTA
The DNA here is from genome assembly GCA_946959425.1 of Argyrosomus regius. Classification (NCBI taxonomy): domain Eukaryota; kingdom Metazoa; phylum Chordata; class Actinopteri; family Sciaenidae; genus Argyrosomus; species Argyrosomus regius. Next base: position 11,612,836 of record OX336887.1, on the reverse strand, counting down.
ACGTTAGCTAACGTTAGTAAACCTAAGATATTGCTGTGTAGCTGATATTACTGAGTCACTTCATTTACTTTAAGGCTCTTCTATTCACGTGCAACTGTTAGACAATGTTTGATTATCCAGTAATTGTCACAGTTGTCTCAGTTAAATTACATTTAGCATCTTTAATATTTCCCCTTTCAACTGTCCTTAAAGAACAACACATTGAATTTTTTGTCTGGTTTTTTTTTTGTAGACAAATTATTATTGTCACCTATATCACATATATTTTTATAATAACATATGTTTAAATGTCCGGCTGTTTGGTTCATTCTCACTGCTCTCATAGTGCCGTTTTCACCTGGAGCAGGCAGCTCAGCACGGACAAACCAAGCGGCAACCTCCGTGGCTTTTAAGTTAATCCAATGCGCCAAAAACTGCAGCTCCTCAAATGTCCACTTGAGGCTGGCTACAGCACGAGTCAGACGCCATAAACCCCCCATGTTAAAATGTCCAACTTCACAGCAGAAATAAACATGTTTACAGCCTGGTACAAAAAAACAGTTTCAGTCTCTTTGGCTAATTTCCCCGTTCATGACTGTACTGTACTGAGGGTGAATTTTTATAACTCACCTGTTCAAATTATATTAAGGCTTAAAGTTATGAATAATTAACAACATGGCCGCTTTAATTGACTGGTAGGTTTGGTCACAGGCTGCTCATTTGAGCACTCAGGCGTCATTCTTCCTGCCTCAGGTCCACCAACGCTCCACATCTTTTTTGACTTTTAGATTAGCTAGGAGGCAACAGAGGCTGGACTGCCAAGATGCCAATGGCCAGAACTACCACAATGTGAGCTTCAAAACAGCTCTTCAGAAACCCGTGGATGATATGACGGATACAACATCCATTTTTATACTGTCTATGAGACACAGTTAGCAACTATCTAACACACCATAGTGGAGAATTTAGGAGCTAAAGAGACAGATATCCCTTCAGGAGTTGGTAGACAATCAAAACAGATAAAAGAGAGTGAATATTGGATTTACATACATTAAGTGACTCCAGGACTCCAAATGAATGATAATGTTGCACTCTTAACTGCTGAATGTTAGACTATACAAGCTAAACTATAACAAGTTTACCATATAATCGTAAAAGGTGATGAGATGTCAATGTTATGGCCAAGAAAGTCAATTATTGTCTTGCCAAAACTGCTTTTTATTGCTCCATTTTACATAACCCTACATCTCCATCAAGTGCCATTGTGATCATGCCAGTGAAAAGCAGCAGATGTGACAGTGATAGTCAATTTTCTGTCTCTGTCCCTTGTGAACAATTTTTCTTTCAGAGTTTTGAACGGGTCAGTGGTGTTCAAGAAGTTAACACCCATCCGTGGTGATGTGATTGTGATCACACACAGTGTTAATACACCAAATGTGTGATGACCATGCAATCTCTAAACCACCAAACTGTGAATGTGATTTGATGTAAAAAAAAAAAAGAAAGCAGCAACTAGCTGTGCACCATCGCACCTGTTGAAAATGGACTGCCAGCGCTTATGAATGTGTTTACCGACCATTAGGAGAGGAAGTGAGGTGAAGAGCGCTTTTTTGACATTAAAGCGACATTTGTTTTCAATGGATGATGATTCATGCAGTACACACGTAATAAAGTGAAGTCATTCAGGAGGCTTTATCCCCTCGAAACCAGTCATTGTCACACAACTGGCTGACTACTGTGTTACGTTAGCCGAGGTTTTATAAAGAGGGTGTGTGAGCGATTTGTGTCGTGCATGGCTGGTAGCAACAACTTAATACATGACTGGTTTGTTTGTGTGATAATAACTTAAACATCCAAGATATTGTTTGTGTTGGTTAAGACACCTTTTGAATAGGGAAAATAAAGAAAATAAAATGTGGTAACTACGTAACTACATGTTAAAAATGACATATTATCCTCGACAAGGTGCAGAAAAACATTTAAACTGAGACACTGATGCATATATGTAGATTCAAAACGCAGCTTCAGTACAGACTATGTGAGGATCTCAGAAAAGCATACGTTTGCTGCACCACAGAACAGGTAGTAAGCTGTTATTTCTCAGCTTCAGCATGTAGCCTACAGTTGTAGAGATGACAGTTCAGCACTACAGAGCAGATGCAGGACAGGAAGTGTAATTATCTGCTTCTACTGTTCCTCTTTAAAGAGACGGGGCAAGATGCCAGACAGCCTGACTGGCAAAGAGAGGGAAGAGAAAAAAAGAGCAGAGACAGATAGAGAGAGCGATAGCTATGAAGACTGAATTAAAAAAAAAAAAAGATCGAAGCACCAGAGAGGAGTGGGAAAGTGGAGAGGGAGTCTCACACCTCACATCTCATCGAGCAGGAGAAAAGTCAAACTTAGTAGAAATAAGTGGGGCAATTTTTCACATTCACCCTCCTGCTTTTCTTTGCTTGACAGCTTCTCAGAGATACAGACGTTTGACACAGACTTCCTGAGAGAGCAGGCGCGAACAAGGGAGAAGAGAAATTAGGAGAATGTGTGAGAGACAGCGATGGAGGGGAGGCGAAGGGGGTCAAAAGACAAGAGAGTGATGGATTGAGATAGCACGGAGAATGGAGACAGAGAGAGATTGTCATCATCATCATGAACAATGACTCGCTGATAGAGGAGGCCTGTCGCTGGATTTTCAACCCAGCTGAGGAGGGAGAGAGGACGGGGGGTGCGGCCGCCCGCCTGCCCACCTGCCAGGGCCTCAGTCATGCTTTTAGCATCTGCCAAACTGAAGGACGCTTGGTGCCATGTGCTTTTCACTGAAGGGGCCTGACGTTTGTCAGTCACAGTGAGGGCTTCTGTTCTGTTTCGGCCTCAGCCAAACAGGGTTTAATGTCACCCTCCCCTTATACACACACACACACACTCCCAGCCCATGTAAACAATCCCAGTGTGTGTGAGACATGAACAAGACCCCAGCTCTAAAAGCTCCACATCCACTGCAGCTGTGGGCTGGACAACAGCTGACGCTGGGCTTTGGGTCTGTGCTCTCTTTCTGCTTCCTTCCCCACCAACCCCGCCTTCTCTTCTTCTATGTTTCCATGAAACAGACCTGTAATTTTCACAGCTGTGTCTCGGGCATTGTGCCAGGGTGAGTCAGGGAATGAGAGAGTGAGGGAGAGGGAGGGAGAGGGGCTGGCTAATGGCTTTTAGTGGAGCACAGGCTACAGCACAGACGCTGCTGAGACGCTCAAGATTCAAGCCAGAGAAATATTCAAACACAATTAGCATTAGCATTCTAAAAAGTTCTGCAAATTACATGGTAGCCACAAAGAATAATTCAAGTTTACAAATTGGGTCTTATTCACATCATGTCTTCATATATTGTCATCATATCTATTGGTGAAGATAACACTGTGCTCTTTGGGAAGACACCAAAAACAAAGTCAGATAATCAGGTAGAGGGTAATGAGGTCAGCAGTTTGGTTAGAGTATCTAAATGTGTTTGCAAGCGTGCACCAGAAACAACGCTAATAACCAAAACGCAGGAAATCTGTGTTCACACACAACTAAGTAAATACAGTAGGTCAAAGCTGAACCCAGACATCTGTAAACTGTGACGCATGTTTACAACAGCAATCATTTTGCTGTTTACTTCAGTTTTTGACTACCTGGGTTTTTTAAAAATATCTGACTGTTGCCTTGTCGGACTCCTTTTTAGCAGTTCTGCCATATTCCCAGATCCACATCAGATCTACCTACAGGGAATATTGGACATCTGTCCTGAAGCTCCAGAACTCGTTTTTTAAAGCCAAAACCCCCACCCGGCACGTCTTTGGCACGTCACGGCCACAACGCGGTTTTGGTCTGTTCTCCACACGACTTCAAACTCCACCAGGAGTGTTTCAAAAGCAGAGCATTTTACCCACCAGACTTTGTTAGCTTGCTAAGATTTGGTCATTTTTCATTGGTTTATGTGCTTCTAAATGTGTAAATAAAGAAAACACTATGAAGTAAATGTAAATGTTAAAAGAACATTAACTATAGATAAAAACATTCAGATTAATAGGATTTTTAAGCCCTGAGTGGTGCCTTTTTTTATCTCCTTTAAGGGAACAACCTCCACCAACAACAAGGTAAGGCACCCTGTATGTAGCCTGAGAGGCACAACCTGGGGGAAAAGAAGTCCACAAAGCACGACTTGTTGCTGCAAACTTATTGCTCTGAGGGCAAAGTAATAATTGAAGGCAACCCAGATGAGCAAATCAATATCTTTTATCAGCTCATCTCTGCTCTCACCTGGAAGCTGAATTGTAAGAGGAAGAAAAAAATATGTGAGGGGCAAACAGAGAAATTTAAATCCTTTTAAATTACACTTTCATTACTTCAGTTTGGTCCTCATATGTTGTACATCCTGAATGAACAGGGTTTTATTATTATGAACCCAGCAGTTAATTTCTGCCTCTGGGCCCCCCTCATGGGTTAATCCAGCCACGACCTCAGCAAATAACTTACCGAGTACAATGTTATTATTACCAGTTGGAATGATGGCCATAATTACACAAGTAAGACCCAAGTTATAATAAATCTGAATTATCTTGAAGGACTCTATGTCCAACTTTTCATCACACTATAACTCTTTCGGAGGTAAAACCACCAGCTTGGACATTTCACACAGGTTTCTCAATGATTTACAGCCCGGCACGCGGCCATGCAAATCTTACCCAAATGAAGTAATTTAGTTTGGCAGCAATAACAATAAGTTAAAAAGTAATTTTGACCTGAGGTAGCTTGTAACTGAACGGCATCCACAAGAAAAAAACTGCTGTGTGAGTTCCCGTTAGACAATATTTAACATCACTGTGTGGATAACAACAATGTGACTATGACAAGTGTTTTGGAAAAAAAGGGGATGTGCCAGTGTACTTTTCCCATGCATGAACAATAAAGTCATTCAGCCTGCGTGGGATGTTGTTTTCAAGTTCAGAAATATGTTCCAATACTAAACAAAATATCTTTAGGCATTTAATTTGCAAGATGAACCGCACAATAATATGAACGACAATAATAATATGTGAACAACAATGTGAACACCTAAAACTCTCTGCTGAGTACATGTGGCCTCGAGCAGGAAGTATTTGTCTCCTTTGGGATAGCAGGGAGGACAGTGTGTTTGGGTGACAGGAGGCACGCTCCCCACCTCCTCCTCCTCCTCCTCTCTATGGCCACAACAGGACACTTCTTCAGAAATAATGGGATTATGTCCAGGATTGATATCCAGCTTTATGGCTCACGTGTGGGCACTGCACCTCCACTGAACATGCTGCTATGACAGGCCTGTCAAAGCAGGCTCTGGAGAACTGACTAGACACAAATCGACCACGACCTCCAGAACTGAAGCTCTATTGTCAGGCTTTTCTGTCCACAAGAGGCTTAACAAACACCATTATACTGAAGAACTCACTAGGCAACTTGTGTGTCATGCATTATAACCCTGATATCATGTCAAAGCCTGTACTTTCCAACGGGCTTTTACAGGAGGAGACGACCAGCTTTTCACATATAACGTGGTTTTTAATCTTAATAGGGTTGTAAGGGGGGGAAAAGGACACACTGACTGATTTGCAGCTTTTAATTGTGAAAACAGACAAAATGTCTGAACACTACTGTGTCTATATCTGAGTAAAATACACAAAGATATAAGGCAAACACATACTCCACCTAGAACACGTGTATAACTGTTATGAGATGGTTAACAGAGGAAAGCTGACTGATTTTCTGAAATATATAAATTCTGAATCTTTCTGTCACTGTGGAACAGCATGCAACCTTTGTTCACTTTCTAGAATAAGCACGCTGCACGGGAAACATCAGCACTGTTGAGACTACAATCTGAAGCCTAAAGCAGAAACACACTTCTCAAAGCTGGACATTTCCAGCACAGAGGGTTACCACACATCATGCATCTCCCCAAGTCTATCAGAGGGGCTTACATACATACAGACAGACGGAGACACTTCCACGCAGATCATTTTCTCCAAACATTATCCTTCATAAACATCGAAACGTCCTCAAAAGTGATCCATGTCTAAATTATATCAGCTCTGTGCCTCCCTTGATCACGTTTATACGTCCCTGCAAACTGTGAGACAGAAACACTCCTGAAATTGGGAAAGTTCAGAAGTATTATGTACAAAAAGTATCAAAAGCACTCATTGTGCACGCAGAAGCTTTCTATTATTGGATTATTGTTGAAGCATTAACATATAAAGAGCATTTTAATACCATAACGGGTTGATGATGAACTAATTCAAACTATTTTGTGCACAAAGTACATAAATGCAATGTAATTTCTTTAGTTTTTTTCACATCTTAATAAGCAAAGTATCTCTATCTGTAAAATGAATAGAGTGGACAATATTTAGTACCTTAAGTATTAAAAAGGAAACACTAAAATACCTCGTACTTGAGCACATGAGTAAATGTACTTTCAGTCCAGAAATCAAACATATTCAGTTTACTAGCATAAAAAATAGTAAATATCCACATTTGCAGTGACTTTTTTGGTGTTTTTGCTTTAAAAAATGACAAATATGATGCATTAATCATCGTTGCTATGTCAGTGCACTAACAGATTAATCGACTCTAGATCCAAAACAAATAAACAGAAAGGACCTTTAAGTATCTCTCTCAGCTGCTGGGTATGTCTTCCTGCTGCTGTTGGCAGACTAAAACTTCCTGCACTTATTTTCCACCCAACATCTTTCATCTTCCATCAAACAAACCCCGAACAGTCACAGTAAAACCTCCAAAACAACAAACAAACTCCACAGCAGAGTCGAGACTCGGAACAGGAGCTGCTTGTGTGACATTTTCTGCGATCACGAGCTGTGTGGAGTGAGTCTCGACCGATCGTGATCTCCACGCCACGCATTTACGCGACAAAAGACGACTATGCCACCTGCAAGAAGCAACAAAACATCTCAGAAAGTTACTCCAACCAACAAGAAAGGAGCTGTTTATCTGTGGAGAGCTGACACACTATTATCCCAACCCCGCTGAGCTCCTCTCATGGCTCGATCTTGTCCCGTCTGACACTTTCAGTTTTGCCCGAGAGGCGATAAGAGTTGAAGGCTGTTGTGTCTTACCGCTTTGCAGACTGGAAAATAAACCCAGAGAGACGATTTGAGAAAGGAAGATCACTTCCACAGGGCCAAAGTGTGATGCGTCAGGTGTACGCTTCCCGCAAGTGAAGGAGGAAAACAGAGTGGAGGGCGACTCATGTTGAGCTGATCGGCTGAAGCCTTTTTTTTTTTTTTTTTTTTTAAGTCCAAACTGCGCTGCTCCTCCGTGCGCTGCGCGTAAAAATCCCCATTCAATCCACTTTAAAGCACGATACACGTTCAGAAAGCGAAGCGAGGCGTGTTAAAGGTTCAGCAAGCTCCTGCAAACTACAGCTCGACTTCAGCGTGTTTTTACATAACAGCATCATCCGCTTTTTTTATGTTGACGCATCATGTAGCGAAAACATGGAGTTTCTTAAAGGGCCACGGACGCGCCCGTCCACATGTCACCGTCCCCAGCAGCCCTGCTGTGGCTGACAGATGGCTTTCTCGTAGTTAATGTCTTTAAGCCCTGTTCTTTTGACACTTGTGTTAACCCTGGCAGCAGTCACTCAATGACCTGCTCTCGGCACTGAATGAAGTGATCTGTGGTTTGTCAACTCTGGATCAAAACCTGCTCTGACATGTGACTGTGTTCCTGGAGTACTGATAGAGAGGAGTGTGTGACTTTGTGTTTCAGTCATTTTATGTGCTGGTGTAGTGTAATTTGGACATTATGAGCTTGTCTTTTTGCACATTTTGAAGACAGTCTGTGCAATTGATCCTTAAATTCACTTAAACTCAAATAAATTAATTTCAAACATGATTAAGGGAAACCACATTATTATTTTTAACACATTACATGAACGAAACCCACACTAATCACAGACAGGTGCTAATGTAACACGTGTTTGCATACATTAACATTTAGTCTGTACACACACAACACTGTGCAATATCCAATAGCTGTGCATATATAGTATATCATGTACCTGTATATACTATACGTACACTTGCACATATTTTTTCATTTTCTATTTTGTATCTGTATTTTGTGTTTCTATATTATTCTGTTTTACCTAAAGTTTTTATAGTATTGTATTTTACTCTTTTGCTTATTTTTATTTTTATGTGTAGTGCTGTTACACTATTTTAGTACTCTTAATGTTGAGCTGACCGGTTCCTCTTGTCCATCAGATTTCATTGTATCGTTGACCCTGCGTTGATACACATAACAAATAAACCTGAAACTTAAAACAAGCTGAAACTAATTGTTTTATTAATTTTAATAAACTCTTTATAGTTCAATTAAAAGATATTAATATAGGAACAACTTTGGGGTTGCCAGGTTGAGAAAAATCCTTGTGAATCCTCTCTTGTTGTCCTGTAATAGATGGTATTCTTTTAATAAATGCACTGTCCCTTTAGAAGAAGCCATCAAGTTATTCTAATAAGTAGCTCCTGAGTTGTGACGCCACATTTCTATGATGTATACCCATTTAGTGTGTATTCTGCTTATTGTATATCAGAAAGGACATTTTGTGACTCTCTGCATTGTTGCACGTCATCCAACAAACGTTTATTAATGAGTCATCTACATGACCTTCAGACTTGAGTGTACCTTCACTGTAAAGAAAAACCCTCACTTGACAATAAGGCATTCAGTTTGAATGTCTCCCCTGCAGGGAGGAGTCCTTCCTGCTTAATAAAACAGCCACACAGCTGAGAAGACAAAGCACACTCCACTGACAGAAGTTACACAGCAGCTTCCTTCACAAATATGTGGACTCACAACCTGAAAGTCTGAATTATAATCACCTATTATTGATCTGCAAAGCATTACATGGATGATTAAATCTTAAGAAAGCTGCTAGTGACCACTCCTAAACCCTTTATGGACATGTTTTATGATAAAGATAGAATTAATCTGATCATAAGCTTATATTTTAAGAATGAATACAAATATTTGAGCAAAGCTATACACAATAAATGTCTGTTACTAACAAACAAATATGATGCTCTCTATATAACTGTCTCTTGTGTGCTACAGATTCACAATCATGTCTGAAGTAAATCATCCTTCATCTTGTCATTGTGTTTCTGACAGGAGAAATGGACCAGCTGCCACTTCAGGTCAGGAAACTGGTAGAAATACTTTGATTTATTGTCCACATCAGAGGCACATCGGTGGTATTTCTCTGGAGGTCAAAAACATTTCTATTTCACACGCATGAATTATAGTTTATAGCGTTGCTGCCTTTGCTTGAATACCTCCACCCATCAGAAGTATACAGTTTGAATTTTGCTCTTTTTAAGTTCTCTTGCACTGAACTAAAAACCATCGCTCAGAGAATTAAAAGTAATTATCAGAGTCTGAGCTGACACACACTGTGGTGGATAGTAACTAAATGCATTTACTGTACTTCAAAGAGCAGTGTGTAGGACTTAGATCTTGATCTAGGTGTTGTTGCTGATTGAAATCCCTGTAAAGGAGAAACTGTAGTGACCATGAAATGCCCAAACAACATGAAAGGCCCAATCAGAGCCACTGTTTGGTTTGTCTTTTTTGGGCTACTGTGGAAACATGGCAGTTCAACAAGGCAGACTCTAGATATAAAAGGCTCATTCTAAGGTTACAAAAACATAACGATGCATATTATATATTATAATACATGCATGTCATTCAATTTGTGCCATAGTCTGTCAGTGAAGCTACCTAAATCTTACACACTGGACCTTTCAGTACAATTTTGAGGTACTTGTACCAGTACATTTTATATATTTTAATCTCCATACATCTAGAGTTACTTGTTCCTTTACAGATTAAGATTTCACATTAAAAAACATGTCATCACTTTAAAAAAAACAATTGATTGTTACAGATTAAACTACCCAAGAGCAGTTACAGTTATCTACATCATGACAAACTACAACATTAAAGTACTTCCTGAATGTTAATAAATAACAATGCTCCATGTAAAAATATAAAGCAAACATTCAGCAAAAACAGTACTTTTATTTGTAAAATAGTACGCTGTAGAGTGGTCTGGATAGTTTTACTTAAAGATTTAGGAGGCTCTATTTGCAGAATATGGCAGAAATTGGTATAATATACATGTACATAACTGTGTTTTCATTAGCATATAATCACCTGAAAATAAGAAATGTTATGTTTTTGTTACCATAGAGTTTTTATATCTACAAACACTGTGGGTCCTCTTTGACGGAGTCTGCCATGTTGTACCGCCCTGTTTCTACAGTAGCCCAGAACAGACAAACTAAGCACTGACTCTAAACAGGACCTTTCACCTTTCACGTTTTTTGTGCGTTTCATGACCACTACAGTTTCTCCTTCCTGCTAGGAAAGAAACGATTGATTCGACGGGTTTGCAATCAGCAACAACACGTCACAATGCTAGTAAATCCTACCCACTGCTCCTTTAAGTAAATGATCTAAATACATTTTTCCATGACTGAACATTTGTTTCCTAAAAGATTCAAGTTACTTTCTCAGTCAATTCCAGAAAGTATCTCTGATCACATATCAAGGCTGGGTTATTTTTATTTTTCACACTCATGTATGATGGGATTTTAAGAGGGTATATTATCACCAGATACAGTTTGAATCTAATTTCGTAATAACATCTCATTCCAGTCGAGCTACCCGAGTGTGTTAGAGATAATAATGTTTCCTGTACAGGGAAAATCCACCCTGTAACAGAACTCCCATGTATTATTCAAATGCACAGTTCAATCACTGTCTGGTCTGTCTTCCCTTTGGCTTTTCTAGAAAACAAGGAGCTCTATGTTCACTGTGCGCAGAGGGACCATAAGAACCATGTATGTTTTCCTTATTTTTTCTATCACATCTGAACCATAGGTGTATTTCAGAACAAGCTCTGTCAAAAGAGCAGACAGAGTGTCTGTTTCATTTCTGCTGAAAAGCTGAAAAAGCATCTTCAGATCTAAAATCTTTCATCTCCACTGAAGAGTTAAGAAATAAAACAACCCATGCCAAATACTGTTAATCCTTCAGCTCAGCGCTGAGTGCTTTTATCACAGAGAGCCGGGAACGACACACAGTGGAGCGATATCGAGCAGTATCAAAGTCAAACCAAACAATCTTCTGCGCATCAATCAGCCTGAGTCTCAGCAGCTGACAGACATGAAATGACGGTAGATGGATTGGAGGCAATAAGCTGACGATCCGTCATCTGAACAGGTGATGGACAGAAAGGAGCTCCAGCAGCAGGTTACTAGGAGACGGATTGGAAAGGTGCAGGTCATTCAAGTTTGAGAAATAAGAATGATTGACGACTATGTGTTAAGTAGAATTAAGTGGCAAGTATAGTTTATTAACATAAATATCTGATAATGGTTACTTTGCAGATGAAGATTTCATATACAAACATATTATCTGTTAATAAAACATACTGCTGCTATAAATGTATTCTGGTTGAGCTCATCAATAAAATGCTGTTCTTGTACTTATAATAAAATAATATTATAGAGTTTAAAATGGGTCAATAAAATAATGACTTTAGTACATTTGCTGTTAATGCTTGTGTGCTTTACTTTTAATCAATTAGATTCATACTGCAGGATGTGAATATTACACACTGTACATACAGCACCAGTCAAATGTTTGGACACATCTTCTCATTCAATTTTATTTATTATTTTTTTTACTTTCTACATGGCAGATTAACACTGACAACATCAAAACTGTAAAATAACACACATGAAATCAATGTAGTGAACAAAAAAAATGTACACAAATAAAAATTGATAAATATTGAAGAACCTCAATGTGAAAAAGTGCTTTAACTTTGAGAAGCTTTGCACATAATTATTTTCACTATATTTTTTGGCATTTCAGAATACAGAAGTGTTTTTTTATAGTTTCATGGGAATGAGACACTTTCTCCAGACAATGTTTTTAGTCAGTTATAATAGAAATATAATATATTAGTATATAATGGAAGTGGTACACTGGTACATTTAGAGTATTGTAAGATGACTGCCTGTAGACCTACATCTACTCCGCTTTGCCTATTTTTTGTTTGTTGGTCTACATCCCCTGTACTTTCTGATTTTGACAGCCAATACTTTTTTTTTTTTAATTTGGGTTTAGTGCAAGCACCAACAAAAGAATCACAGTGTTATCCTGTAGTTCGCAAGATGAAGGATGAAGGAGCTAAGCTTCTAACAAAAGGTATTACGCTGGTTATTTAGCATACTTAGGTTAAAATGCAAGGTCACAATCAAAGTAGCAGAAGATGAGATATGTTTAATCCCTCATATGGGACAAACTCAAAAATGAAGGATCCTACATTTCCCACAATCCAACATATATTTTTGCTGAGTAAAACTCACGTTCCCAGTTTGTAATGCAGACTCTCGGTTGTAAATTTGTCTTTGTCTCAAAGACGAAGTCGAGATAACCCGGAGATGACATCATCAAACTTTGATGACATCATCATCATGGGGACCATGTTACAACGGTCTTTAACAGGTTGAGCTGCATTGCCCATGTGTTCTTGAAATTTGACTTTAACTCTGAATTATTAAGAAACCATCGAGCGCTGTATGCGTGTTGGACATTAAAAACTAGTCCAGGAATAAGAAAAAAAATTTTATTTACTGCAAACAGAACTACTTTATTACATACATATTTTCACACTGTACATTTAAATTTTGATACTCTGGAGAAAGGACAAAATATTTAGGAGGGTTTCTCCACTCGCACTGTACAGACAGGATACAATAGTGGAATATGTTTGCTGTTAAAATGAACAAACTCTTTTCTAATGCTAATTCTCTAACAAAATATTCAGACATCAGCTGCTTTTCCTTATCGATCAGAAACAGTTCGGTTTGCATTGAGATCATGAAATGGATGTTAAATACAAAAAAACGCTCCACACATTTACGATAAAGTAAAATCATAACTTCTTTTGTAATCAACTGTAGTGATATTCACTGTTACAGCCTGACAAAGTGTCCCAGAGCACCGAGCCCCACATCTGCTCCTCATTACCATCAAATACATCAGCTGTTCTTATATAATGATTTGATGATTCAGAAGATTTGATGATACAACCCTCTTGTTGTTGTTGTTGTTGTTGTTGTTGTAGTAGGAGAACATAAGCAGCATTCATCACATATTAATGTCAAACTCTTGATAGCAGCAGCTTTGGAGCTCTGGTCGGAGTGTTCAAAGATAACACAGGGATCAGTTTTCATCACGTCAACGGGTGGACATGAACTTTAATACAGTGATGAAATAAAAAAAGACGTATTAACTCTGATCACGTAAGAGGAAGATCTGCGATACTGCCCATTTATATGGTTCGATACCTGTAATTTTATTGCTTAATTGGCATTTTAGTGGGTATCAAGTCGCTGTAACTGAAACTAGTTTGCCTAGTAAAATGACATCAACACCACTTAACTTACTAAATCACCATTTAATTTGTTTTGCCCGTCAGCTTGTAAGATCAGCATCATGTGATTTCACGTTATGTTATATAGGTAAATTAAAAGTTGACACTGATTCTGTCACACGCGATATTCCAACAACATCCTAACAGCAGCAACAGTTCATACAGTGTAAGGCCCTGGGTGTGAGTAACTGTTCATCCACGACAAACCACTCGTACAGTCTTTGACGATCTCTCACTTCTGATCATTTGAACATGGAGTTGAAGGCTCGTCCGATAATGAGCCGGCGAACTTCGCTTGTGCCTGCGCCGATTTCGTACAGTTTGGCGTCACGCAAGAACCGCCCCATGGGATAGTCGTTGATGTAGCCATTCCCACCTGTTGACAGGTGACGCATACATATAAGTTAATGTGCAGTAACAGTGCTGCAGAATGACGCACATGTATTACTTTATTACATATATAAACTAAACTGAACTTTTAACATCTTCTGTCAGTTGCTTCTGATGAAACTTGTGCTGTAGGGCTGAAATAACTCAACCAATGTGTATTTTACAATTTCAACAAGTCAGACTTTATCATAATCCATCTTCCTCATCATTATTTGATGATTTTACACTACTTAAAGTAATCAGGTCAGCAGACTACAATGTGAAAAATGTCTAAATTAGGCAAGATTATATAAAATAACTTGACATTTGAATATATTGTTGCATTCTGTGCACAAAATACTATAAACTTACGGCATTTATAAGGCAAAACAAGTCAATACTGTGTTGTGTGTTTTATCAAAGCTTGGTGTGAGCTTACAAGATAACAAACACAAAGAGGCAAATTCTTTAGAAGTATACAAAAGAATTACAAAAACGCATCCAGAGAGCAATTAATGTCTGTCATTAAAATGAAGCTTATATTTAAATAAGAAATATCAATCCATTCTTTCTTCTATACACCTTAATTCATTACTTCCACTAGTCCATCCATTAATACTATATATAGTATATTCACACTTCTCTATCATCCTAGATGCTAAAAATTGAAGAGCTAACTCTGTCCATGTTCACACTATGCAGTCGAGTAAGCCTCCTCTCTCTTATCCACACTGCAGCCGTTCACTAGCCAGCGTGTTATTTATTTAACAAATTAGCTGCACCTGTATAGCCCTGCTTCCAGCTCCTGACAATGATGTTAACATCAAACCACCACCCGGGTACTACATCCCATAATTGTGTGTAAACCCCAGATTAAGTCTTCATCAGAATCTAATCTCTTTGTTGCTGCAGTTATTTGTCCACAAATTAGATTCTCCTGACTTTAATAAATTAATTCCAACTGGAAGGTAAAATCACAACAGTTGCCTTTATTTTGAGGTTCAGTTTTTCATGATCCACTCTGCTTCTTGGCACTTACCCAAACACTGAATGCCATCCAAAGCAACCTGAGTGGCGTTCTCCGCACAATACAGGATCACTCCGGCACAGTCCTGCAATGAAAGCACAAGTCAACACAGTCGCTGTGTGCAGTGATGGAGACAAACATGAGTTAACAATTTAGGAAAAGGTAAAATAAGATGAGGACTTAGGGAACAAGAGAATTATGAGAGGGGTTCTACCAAATAACACATTTCACTTTTCAAAACTTTTTATCCAAAATAGAAATAATTAGACAATTTATTTTACCCAATATGACACTAAACACGTCAATATCAACCATCTAACACTATTACATACCATAAAAAATGATATATCATAAATAAAAGAGTTACACTAATAAAGTCTTAAAATCATTATCTGAGATTCCAATTATGATTTTTTTTAGTTAAAATATTCTGACATGTACTATGTTCAATTAAACCTGTTAAACGTTTAATTGAACAAGTTATAAAAGAAAATTTCTCTTCTCTTCGTGGACATTTAACATTTTGTGCAACTTTTAAAGCTAAAATTAAATCAGCTTTTTTCTAAACTGAGTCCTGGAGGAGCAGATTAGTGACTAATCATCCTCTCACCATTGAATTGAAATGTCCTTTGTCACAAGCTCGGGCAACGTTGTAGACATACTGCCGACAGGAGCTCAGCCTGGTGTACATGTCGGCCATCTTGCCTTGCATCAGCTGCAGATGGATGAGCATAAAATGTTAACAAAGCATATTTACTGCAATTTTCTACTTTGTTGTATGAAGTGAAGACTGAAGGTCAAACCTGAAACTGGCCGATCTTCTGTCCGAAAGCTTCTCTGACGTGAAGGTAGGGAACAGCAAAGTCCAGGACTGCCTGCATGATGCTGTAAAGTAACAATCATGTTAAAGACCATTCTAATAAGTCTCAGTATACAGAATATTAATTATATAATTATACAGAATATTTAACAACCAGCATGATGTAAAATACAGGACACCAAAAACTAAAATTATTCATTTTGATGTCTGTCATATAGTTTTGCTGGATTTAGTGTGTTGAATCATCTTTGAAACTGATTTCTGTTGCCAATATTAACACATTTTATCTGATTTTAATTTGCTAATTTTAATTTATCTGATAAACATTTTTTAAACACTTGGAACAAAGAAATAAATGTTTCAATATTCACTTTAGATTCATTTCTAAGCATTACAGTAACAACAACAACAGGCCCAATAAAATAAAAACATTGCTTTTCTTATGTAGATAAATGTTAACTACACACATTTGCGAAGTGAAATTGTCACTAATTGTTTAGTCAGTGTTTATATTCAAATTATTTCCTCAGAAAACTCAGGCAGAGTTTTGAAGTACAATATTCAAAAGTAACGGTCAGATTGATAAGTACTTACTAAGGGAAATTATTATCAGTGAGCGTGTGGGCAGCACTTTGCAAACAGTAGCTGAATGTGTTACAAATATGCTAAAAAAAACACAAAAATTACCCCCATGATATCACATTTTATGTATTATTTTGCAGTATCTACTTTCATTTTATGTAATGTTGCTGTCACATGAACTTACCCAACAGGTCCTGCCGACAGCACCAGCCTCTCCAGATCTAAGCCGCTCATCAACACATAAACACCTTTGTTCAACGGACCAAGGACGTTCTCCTCTGCAACACAGAAACATTTTTAACAAAATAAATAAAAGGCCTACTTGATAAAAGAGGATCACATGACACGTGCGAAGTAATGAGCCAAAGCAAAAAAAAAAAAAAGATCTATGGATTCTCCAGTTTAATACATGTGAACATATGGCAGTGTGTGCAGTTAAACACACACCTGGGACTTTGCAGTCTTCAAAGATCAGCTCGCAGGTGTTGGATCCCCTCATGCCGAGTTTATCAAGCTTCTGTGCTGTAGAGAAACCTGGCATTCCCTAGAACACGTGCGCACACATGCAGAGAAAACCAGATCACCTTCTTTTAATCCCTATGATCTTTTTTCTTTCACATCATTTTGGATCCTATTTCTTCAACAAAATGCAAGGCTGATCCCCAGAACAGACCGAAACATGTCAACCCACCACGTCCCAAACAAGTAAAACCAGAGGCAGAGAAGATTACATCGTCGCTTATACTGGATTTACCTTTTCAACTATGAAAGCTGTGATGCCTCTTTGATGGGCCTCTGGATCTGTCTTCGCATAAACAATAAGGACGTCGGCATCTGGTCCGTTTGTGATCCAGAACTTGTTGCCATTCAGAATGTAGTAGTCACCTACAGAGAAAGTACAAAACGTAAGATTTCAAAAACATTCTGTCACTGTAAAATCTTGAATGAGCGCACAGCAGAACGACGGCTGACCTGTGATTGTGGTTATTTAATAGCTACCTTCTCATAAACATTTCAAGCCATCATATTTTCAGCTCAACAATAAATTCTCTCATCCTGGAAACATCTACAGTAAGACTGTCTGGTTGAACCAGTACAAACCAAACACACACACCACTGCTCTATCATTAACCTTACAACAATCAACAATAGTTTCAAAATCTGTATTTACAATGCATGAAGTAAGGTGCAGCCACCAAAGGATCACACCCTTGAGGTGACGGCACTCTCACATGTCTCACTCACTCAGTGGTGTAAAGCACGTACCAGCTTTATTTCCATTTCTCTGAACATGTGTGCCTCCTGCAGGCGCCTTTACATGTCTGCTTTGTTTAAGAAACATAATATGACTTTGTCTTCTGTGTCCTACTCCAAGTTCCTTCTCTCCTAACATCTTTTTTGCCTTAAAGAATGCGGTAACAGATTTTTTTGGGCCACTTGAGGGCATCAGAAACAAGTTATGAACGCAGCACTGACATATCATCACATTAGCATTCACTTGGAGTTGTTTCTGGCCACCTGATGAACCTACATTCACTACATTTACCCAGCAAGTCTTTAACTCAGGTCTTTAGTTATGATACGTTTCAAGGACGTCCCAAGGACAAATGACTTCAGAATTAAGGTTTAACTTCAACCTTTTTTTCCACATAAATTGCCTCATAATCATGAATTTTTGTCTTTGAAATGTTTAATGGGCTTTCCAACCATATTTATCATTTCATGGTGAAGCCAAAAATTGTGGAACTTCTACATCACTTAACAAAGCTAACATTCATATCATAAATGTAATAAAAACAACATATTTATGGGCCCTTTGAACAATTTTATGATATCAAAGAAGTTAAAGGAAACAAAATAACCAGAAGTCCTACAATTCACGAGAGGCTTCGGATATGTCTTCCCCGGGTAGGGCCTCCCTTTAACAGACACTGAACTATTTTCCATTTATTTTCTTGATAAATTATGGACCTGTCACCAAAAAGGGACCTGAACACTGCAGGATTCATCAGCAGCATGCCACAAATTTGAGCTAGGACCGCAGAAAGAACGTGTGTCAAGCTCGGTCCAGCACTCCAGATTTATAAATGTGGTGTCAGAATTTAAATTTGAGCTGGCGGAGCTCACAAGGCTATAACTCAAAGATTCTGGTAGGCTAAATCCAAGCACTTTCAAGCACTTTCATGCACTTCCCAGAGCCATGGCAACCCTGCTAACTGTGTCTGCGTGCTGTTTCTTGTAGGTCGAGTTTTGTCACAGAAAACAGCTGCCAGATGCAGCTGAAAACAGCACCATGTAAATTCAGTATATTTGCAGACAGACAGATAAACAATGATATAAAAGCTTCATAGAAGGGGAAGCTGTGGATTCAGCTGATGACTCGTAGGTTCATCAGTACGAGTGACACCTTTCACATTGTTTTCACATTGTCATTTGATATTAGCGTTAAAATAACATTTTTAGCCGCCTTTAAACTCGTGTTTACGTTGTTCCTGCTTGAAATTCCTGTCTGTATATTTGCATTAATTCTTTTTATTGGATTTGGTCCATTTTTGTTCATTTGCTGGTTTCCTTGGCTCATGCTCAGCCCACTCTCTCCACCCGGTGCAGCAGTATGTGGGAAATCACTGACTCTGAGTTTTTGGAGAAAATACAAACTGCTGATCTCTTCTGAGCAAAATCAGCCAAACCTGGTACTCATCTGTGCTCCAAGTGCAGTTACAAAACCTGTAAAGTGTCTAAATCCACCTTGAAATTGCAAATTTATCAAGGGAGAGTTTTGAAATCTTAGTTTCTCTGTGTACGACTACTACATTTTATGATTTGATGAAGAGATTCTGAATTTAGTCGCATGCTGTGCAAAAGATGAAAAGTTTCTCTCCGTCTCTGAACCCTTTACCAGGCTGCAAAATGAACAGTTCTCTTGTCTGGCTACATAACTGTGAAGTGATGTGACCTGAGATGGCGTATACTTAAATACATACACAATGCAGAAACGCCGCCTGTCATTGAGGCTCAGTCTCACTGGGTTGGGTCAGTTTCTGGTTTTGCTGGTCCCGTCTGGTTTATGAGCTTAAACCGGTTTGATTTTGTGCAAACCAACTGAACCGACGTTTGTCATTACGGGGCCATTCTGGCAAATTAAAAGAGACAAGAAGCAGCTCTCAGCAATGTTAACCATTTAGAGGGCGGTCGCTACGATACTCTCAGCTCTGTCTGCAGCACATGTAGTGTGTAGCATCACGGCTGAGCAGTGGGTGGTGTAGAGTTAGCGGTGTATTAATGGTAAGTTTCTAACTAGTTTGTCAAATACTGCTGGAAAGCTGAAAAACAATGATTTTCCCCTTTCAATAGAACTAATATAACTAGTGTACCTGACAAACGTTACGGCACTGTGAGGTAGCTAGTCCACTAGTACAGTCAGTAACATAGCAGAAGTATCGAGCCTTGTATTGAATCGTTCCTGTTTACCCCGTTAAAGTCACTGCATCATGCTGTTATTATAAATATAGGTATTTGTATTATCCATTTCAAATTAAAACCCTAATTTCAGACACCTTTAATTTCTTAACAAGGATTTTATTGTGAAATATTTGCAGGAGCCTGTAGTGGAAAATTAAAATGTTAGAAAGTTGTTATTAAATTATATTATTCTCATTCATGGCTCTCTTTATGTTCCACTTGGGAGCGGCTCTGTGATGCACGACACCTAGTGGTAAAGTTCGGTACTAGCTGTCCGGTCTTCAGCTTAATATCAAACTACCTCGACTGTCTAATCAGTCTGTGGCCTCTTTAGATTTATCCACTGCTCACATCAATAGTTTGGTCATCCAGCACGCACATGGCACGTTGCTGAGTCACTGTAATATTCGGCATGAAAAAAAAGAGTACAATCCCCAAGAAATAACTAATTGATGATTTTGTTTGACAGCAGAGCAACCACAGCATTGTAATACATTTCAGATATCAGGTCTATGCTGTATTCATATACATGAGTATAAATATATAAATGACTAGACAGGACATCATTAATCTCGAGAGGAGAGGTGTGAGCAGCATTGCAGCAGCACAAAGGCAGAGGTGAGTACAGATAAACAGAAGTAAGTCTCTGGTGTCCTACCTTTCTTCTTGGCTTTGAGTTTCATAGCCACAACATCAGATCCAGCGTTGGGCTCACTCATGGCCAGAGCTCCCACATGCTCTCCTGTCATTAACTGGAAACATGAAAGACCATGATGAGAATGAAGAACTGAATCCATCTCAGTGTCTGCTTTTATGTATTTTTACACATGGTTGAGCTTGAGCTGTTTTGGTCCTGACCTTTGGCAGGTACTTCTCCTTCTGTTTCTCGGTGGCGTGGCGTACCAACTGGTTGACACAGAGGTTCGAGTGGGCGCCGTAGCTGAGAGCGATGGCTGCTGAAACTCGCGACATTTCCTCCATCACAATGACATGATCGAGGTAGCCCAAACCTGTCCCCCCATATTCCACTGAAAGAGACGTAGAGAGTAAATTCATTTTAAAAAACGACAAAACAAGAAGTCTATCATGAGTGTATCACTAAAACTACTTCTAAATATCAAATGACAGTGTTTTACCTGGGGCAGTGATCCCAAGGAGTCCCATCTCCCCCATCTCTTTCCAAAACTCCTGAAGGAGTGAGAACGCAAGAAGTTACCAAGAAAGAAATCCTGCTCATGGTTTGATGGTAAATTTACACAACTACCATATAAAGCAGCACAGCAGGAGTCTGTATCAAAATGCACAGCTCTTTTCATTTAAAAAAAAAACATATTGTACATATATTTATTTTTTAGATTTAATATCTACCTACGCTTCTTGAGTAGCACTTGATTTTTATCTTTATACTTGAAACGCTGAGGCAGATTCCTTGTGCGTGAAAACTTATTTGGCAATAAACCTGATTCAATTCTATCGGGGGGCTACAGCCAAGTGTTCAATGGAGTGTTTCAACTCACCCGCATTCCTGGAAACTCATTCTTCTTGTCGATCTCATCAGCCTGAGGTGCGAGCTTTTCGGCGTAGAATTTGCGAACCGTGTTTCTGAGCTGTGCACAACGCAAATAAGAGACTTTAAAATAACGGATTCATGACTGTCATTTCACTTCAAAAGCACTGAAACATATATAAAATGATCCCATTTAGATAGATAGATAGATAGATAGATAGATAGATAGATAGATACTTCATTGATCCCAAGGGAAATTCGGGCATCCAGTACACATGCATTAAAATTAGACCTATAAAGATACATTTTAATTTTAATTTAAATATGTACAAATAGAAAACTATATAAAAAATAAAATATAGAAATAAATAAGTTTAATATGTTTATAGAGCTAGAAACAGGGATAAGAACGGATCTAAATCTACTGAATGAGACTGTAGAAAATGAATGAAAGTCAGAGGCAATGCAAGTTGAATCATGACTTGTGGTGCAAAATGAAAATAGTGCAGCCGAGTGTGAAATTGTCAGTTTGTGTACTGTGTTTCGTTTCCTCTCTGCCATAACTGAGAGCTGTTGTACAGTCTCATGGTCATGGTACTGAGTCTGTCTGTGGATTTTCCTCCTTTGTTTGGCCGCATGGCAGACTGAGACACTGATAAGCTTTATCTACGAGCAAGTGGAGACAGGTGAGCTGTTTGGTTTACATAAATCTGCTGAATACATACTCAGAAATCAGTTTACTGACTCATTACAGACATATCTAACTTTATAATGGGCCAGGACTGGAGGACACTTTCACCCAATCAAATCCTTTATATGAAGCCCACCCCCTGCACTCCCTGCCAGCGCCCACATCTCTCATTTAATGCCAAACAGCTCTGACCTGCTGTCACCTTGTGTTAAGTTTATATTTACAGATTTATAAAGCGTGTTTCTGACGAGCTCGCCACCTTTCTAGTGCCATTAACTTAGCTTGTAGCGTTACAGCTAGCGTGGCTAACAGTGAGCTTTAAACGCTGCTAATGGAGAAATTATCAGTACAGGTTGTTTTAATAATTAGACAAGTGTAAACAGACTTGATTTAGAGAAATGTTAGGTAACTGTCGAGTGTGAAAAGTCTGTTTGGTAGGTGGTTAGCTTAGCTAGGTCGGCTAATATCAAGGTCCTGACGTTATGTCATCACGTAACCTTCTTCTGTCCGTTAAACTTGTTGATGGACCACAGCTTTGTTTAAGTGACTCTGCGAGTGTGTGTGTGAAGCTGCATATCTGCACAGACACGTCAACTTTGTGTTTGTTTGCTTGTTAGCTCGCCAGTGGTGGCTAACCTGTATCTGGTCCTCGGTCAGTCCGTTCACCACGTCGTCCACCGGGGTGGACGCACCGGCGCATCCTCTCCTCGCCACCGCGGGGATGGACAACCTGGATCCGAGGCGGAGAGCGTTTCTCACGGCAAACATGGTGTGTGTCGCTTGCAGACCGATAAAGGTTACAGGAGAGAAACACACATTAAAGTTATGAAACGGTGAGTGTGTGAGAGAGGTCTCACTCTGCCTCTATTTCCCAGTACAACAGTGTGTTTCATTAGCGCCCCTTGCTGGAGTGGCGTGTATACTACCACATCTGCCAGTTAAAAACACAAACACACCAGCTTCTATAAAAGTAAATGAACTGAAGATTAACTGTATTTTGTGTCTCTAAGTGTGTGACATGAATATGACTTGGCTTTTGTATGGAACAAAGTATGGCGGTGGACCGGTAGCTGGAGAGGTGCCAGTTCTCCTCCTGGGCACTGCCGAGGTGCCCTTGAGCAAGGCACCGAACCCCTCCAACTGCTCGCAGAGTGCTGCTCTGGGTGGCTGCCTATCACTCAAAAAATTTCTCTCCACATTTGCATGTGAACCATGTGTACAGGAGTTAAAATGCATGTAAAGCTGAGGGATTAATAAAAGTATCTCTTCTTCTTCTTCTAACCTGCTTGTTGGTCCCCAATAACCTGCTGACCCCCTGTTCTTCCCACTGCCATGTGTTCAGATTTTATAAGCTGTAATACCACCTGGCCCCAGATTTAAAGGTTCAGTTTGTACCTTTTTAGGGTGATCTGTTAGCGCAGGCCTTTAATAACAGCCGAAATCCGGCCCGCGGGCCTTGAGTTTGACATGTCTGCTCGACAGGATACTTCTGCGTTTGTGACAATGACCTCTTTTGGCACACGAAGGCCACTGTAGCTTCTCTTACCCACTTGGTATGGGAGGGGTATGCAGGGGATGGTTGAATTGATTGTAATCTGCAGTCTCACCATTAGATGCCACTAAATCTTACACACTGTACCTTTAATGTGTGGCAATCTAATTTAAAAAAAAGTTTAAAAAATAGTCTTTTTAAAATTATTATTAATTATTAATTATTAATTTTTAAATACTCAATAAATAATTACAGAAAAACAAGTAGGCCTGAGGTTTCGGAGCTTTTTGGAGTATTACCTGGTTGGAAATCTATCCTCAGTGCTGTGAAAAATTAGCTTTATGCTTTACAGTGTCCAGTGTCATTACTTTACCTCATTCATTACAATGTATATTTGTTTTTACAGGCGCACTGATCCCTATCAGTGTTTTTGTTCCATGTTTTATCTGATTGTCATTGTGAGCAGAAATCTGTTCTTGATTTATTTCCTCTTATTTAAGTAATGAACAAACAAACACACCTATTCCTCACAACTATGTACATTTACTCAAATACTGTATTGTAATTGTAAGTGCAATTTGAAAAGCACGTAAATACATTATTAAAAATCAAACCAGTGCTTCAGACCTTTATGACTCCTTGTAAAAAAGTCTGTGAGTATTTCCACTCTAGATTTCTATTTCATCAATGCACCAGTCACATATAATCCATATCAATCTAATAATCAGAAACTACATCAAAGACGAGGCTCAGATATATGGTTGTATGTGCAATATGTGGGTCTGTGCATGCATGTGAGTTGAATGAAGAAATAATAGGATGAGGGTCAGAACATGAATGAACAGATACAAAGTGAAACTTAAGGAGGAGATTTCATTTTGATGATGAAGCATCTGTATGTATTTGGGATCCTTAATAAATTCAGAAAGTGGGAATTTCCCTTCGCTTAAGGCAGACTTGTTTTCTCAAAGTTCAAATGATAGATGACACATTTGTGCTTTTTTATTTGAGAGCTGCGGTAAAAGAAGACACTGATTACTAATTTCCTGGTGGTAGAGAAATGACTTCAGGCATGAGAGGGCATACAGTGACATTTATTGTGAAGTCATTCAAAAAGTTTTTGAGCTTTCTATAGAGTGTACATGACATACTTGGACACCAATTAAAACATGATCAGAAAAAAACTAAACTAAAGTTGACTGATATTATAGGATATTTTTTAAGATTAAATACTACAACCCTGTTTCCAAAAAATCTGCAAAATATTAAACCCCCATAAGACAATTATCATTGTCTTATCTCTCTTTCTTTACTCCTTCTTTGCCTTTACAAAAAACACTCCACTCACGTCATCCACTCCTACCCTCATATCCTGAGGTAAAGTGTAGACCTCCAACCTGATCAGAGTGAAGCCGGTCTCCTTCAGACTAGCACACACCTCGGCCTCATTCAGCGGGACCACAGGGATCTTTACCCCAGGCCCGCCGAAATAGTAACTCTCTCCCAGAGCTCCAATGAGAAGGAGGTGGCCGCCGGGTCGCAGGAGCCCCTGAATGTGGCCCAGGGCTCTGGTGAAGGCAGCCAGGTCAGGGCTGACGGCCTCCAGACAGAAGCATGACACTAGGCAGTCAGCTCCCACTGGGGGAAGAGCACCAGGTGCCAGAGGCTGAGGACGGTGCACGTCAACAGGGAGAATGTCAGAGACTACTGCGGGAAGCCGAGCAGCTTTCTCAGTCCACACCGAGGGCCTAATTGAGATAAAGACACTAAATTCAATACTGATGTGCTCTTCAAAATGTCCTGCACAGCATCTCATCTGCAGGATTTATAATTTCAGTGAATCATATACATTATAGTGCCAGTATTTTACTATCTACACTTTTCATATCTTGATGACGAGACTCCCCAACAGCTATATGGAGTGAACAAATATCTCATCATGGATTGCAGTTAAAATCAATGTCTCCATACTGTCGTCCCTCCAGCTTGCAGACGTGCTGCAGGTACGGTGTCCAGTCCAGGCCACAGTCTCCTTCGTCCCGGAGCCAGCGCCTCAGCTCCTGACGGTTGACCTCCAAAAAGTCTGTGAGGATGACTCTGTTGAAAACCTCACAGCCACTCAGCACCTGGTACAGGGTAGGACCTGAACCGATGTCCACCAGCAGCTCACCACTAACATCACCTGAGAGAAAAGAAGAGGAGGAGGAGAAACTCTGACAAAAAATGCAAATGTTCAAAAGGTCAGCATTCTGCCACTCAGTTAAAATCAACTCACGCCTGACGTGACCTGTTGTGCTCATTCAAACTAAATTAACATGCAAGGAATGTAAACATTACTGAAATATCCTGTTTGACTGACAGCAGCAGTTAATTCAGCAAAGTGTGCATAATGTTTCTGTAATCACAAAGAATGGATTGTGATCAATTATTTTCCTTTCTGATCAAAGCATCCTACTAAAATCGCTCCCACATTTCACATCACAGATCTAGTGTCAAACTCTGCCTGAAGACTATAAAATGATTGTTTTGTCTTCAAACATTTGCAGCAGACAACAAGTTGATCTTCATTTGACGGTTTATTATCAGTGGAGGAGACCACAGACAATCTTGCTCTGGAAACCCTTTACATTTTCCCATAAGTCCTCCATTGTATCATATCAGCACAGGTTGTTGTCTCGTACAAAGTAGCATTTGTCAGCTTCTCTCCTCTTTGAGTACTGTTGGCAAGGAGGTGGAAAGATTTGTGTGCCTAGACTATTTTTATATTTTACTCTTATTGAAAAATCCATACAAATTAACAGATGTCACAAACTCATACCTTTACCGACTCGTGGGAGGTCTCAAGATTGGGCACGTTTAAGGACACCTCTTTAGATACAAAAGGATAGCTTTCAAAGAGAATATTACATACAACATACCACTGGTTTTGCATGTTTAAGGCCACTTTAAATCACACAGATCAGTCTAAATGTAAACTGCATAAACTATAACACTGAAAAAGCAGACTTGACTCTTAGACAACTCAAGCAAGTTTCAAGAGTCTGTTGATTTATTTTTATATTTCATATTTCAAATGAATGAAAATCAGTAGCT
This sequence comes from Argyrosomus regius, assembly GCA_946959425.1. Lineage (NCBI taxonomy): Eukaryota > Metazoa > Chordata > Actinopteri > Sciaenidae > Argyrosomus > Argyrosomus regius. Next base: position 11,586,271 of record OX336887.1, on the reverse strand, counting down.
GCCTGTAATGGTGTAAAACATAATAAAGTGCCCTCTGTAGTGAACCAATGGGCGAGAAAATGTGTTTGTTTTTTTTTGTCCCTGCCCCTCTGACAGCCACTACCTTTAACTGTAACACACAATACTTGGTATGTGGGCCAGAGGATGAACCATTTCTACATCTTTGAGGTGTTCTTGGAAAGAAATCTGAATGTAGTTATACTGCAGGTAGGCTGCAGGGTCAAAGCCCTGGAAGCAGGCTGACATGGCCGCTAACTTTCTTGAACACTCACAGACCTTTAACTGGTGTCACCTGCAGATCACTCCCTTAATCCTCACATACAGGATGCTGCAGTGTGTAGAACAATAGTATATTGTACTAATGCTCACTGGATGGATGGAGACAAATCATCTTAAACATGACCCCAGAAGAGTGGCCACATGTAAACACAATGCTGATAAATATTTAAGACAACATTTGAATTGATAATGTTTCAGAATTGTTGAGTCACCACATTGACCGTAACTGTGCATTTGTTTTGTTTTTTTCTTTATAACACGTTATTAATCATCCAGTTTCACACCATCTTTCCTCTCAGCACGGACTGTTTCTTGTCAAGAGATCAGTCAGCAGTAAAACCGCACAGGAGCGTCACCTCCTGGATAATAACGACATGATATAACAATAAAGACTTTTGAATACTCTAAACTTCCTCTTATGCCACAAAAACTTTTTTTAATGTCCAAATATTTTATTTTGAAATTATTTTTTATTAGAGATAAAATGTTTTATTCTCATGACATAAATGCAACTCTCAGATTACACATTAGTTAAAATGAAACTATTTTGTGTAATTAAACCACAGTGGGAAGGTTTGAAAGTTGCAGTGAGGTTCATCGGTGCGTGTGGGTCTTTGGGTTCATTTTGATTTAAATCTGTCTGTTCAGTCCAGTTTAGTCGTGTCAGGGCGAGGCAGAAGAAAGTCTGTAACTGTTTCAAAACTTAACCTGTCAGCTGGTTTAAATTTTTCAGACAGGAAGCGAGAGATGCAATGCGGAAGATAATAAACGTTGTACAGTTGTATAAGGGAGTGCGCCAGGGCGCGCGCGCGCGTGTGTGTGAACCGCGTCGAAGCGCGAGCCACGCTTCGACCTGAGAGGGGTTCCCCTTTCCAACAGTACGCACGGAGCGGAGGGGCTGACAGATGTGTTTTAATGAGTGAAAACTAGGACAACAAACAAGTAGGAAGTGCCACAGAGGACCGACTGAACACCTGAAGTCAATCTGCGTTTCTGGAAGTGAAATGACCAGATTGGAAGCTTAAAGTGAATCGGGTTTTTGCGCCTTTTCGTCGTGCGCTCTCACGACGGATTTCGGTCTCCAATGCCAAAAGAGTGCAGGAGAAAGACCTCTAAAGACTTCGGCCTTTCTGGGACTTCAATAACCGAGGGGTCACGCTTGGAGCGAAGAACAGCCGGGAAGTCATCCCAGATTTGCGATGATCTCATTCACAAAGCCGCTCAAGTCGCCCCGTCGTCCGCAACCGGAGCGACCACTGTGATGGATGCGCGCCGGGTACCGCAGGTCACCATCACCCCGGAGGGAGGTGGCTCCTCTCGGGAGATACAGCAGGAGGACTGGGGTGATGTGGTGGACGGTCCCCTGCGGAGAAAACTGTCCAACTCCTCCATCTCCTCCACCGGGTCCTCTGCTGTGGAGTCCGAGGATGACTTACTCAGTGACAACGAGAGCAAAAGCAAAGGCATCGTCACTCTGGAGCACCTGGTGGACGCGGGAGAGGTAAGTAACGGCGATTATATAGAGGACAATAATGTGTTTTCTTAGGTTGAATTTTCATGTGTCACTGGCAGGTTTTCCAGCATATCAAGTGATCTCTGCATGACTATCCATGACTAAATCAACTACAGCTAAAGTCTATATGGAGCATCTTGTGACAAAAACATTTCAAATTGCTATCCTTGACCTCCTATGTCCTCCTCTGATCACATTTGCCTCCCTCTATAATTACCCAGTTACAGTAATGAGCTGATGTTTTGAAAACAAGAAACAGTGAAGCACAGCAACACGTAAACAGCAGTCAGCAAACTACTTCCCCACAGAAGACCTCTGGGATCTCTTTGACTGCAGAAAGGAGTCAATTACACTGATACATTTGTACAAAATTTGTTTTGTTGAAGCCCCATAAACACGTCTAATAAGTGAATTCTGCAGCAAATGAATGCTCATGGGAAATTCGCCACTTCTACATTTTTGTCTCTGTTCTGCGTTTATCAATGTTGTTTTTGAGATGTGGGGAATTTCAGTTGTGAGATCAATGCTGTGAGACTTTTCTTTCATCGTTAGATTAAACAAGCTTTACATCCCTGTCAGAGAGAGCAGGATAATCTTCAGGAAAATGCAATTGTCTCCATCGAAATCACATTATCTCTCCTTTTGTTTAATGGCTTATCAAAGCCTCTCACGTCACCTTAATGATCCAGGCGTTGTACGAACTTAAAGCAACACAGAGCAGCTGCTGAAAGCAAGATAGCCTTTGTTGGTCGCATCATTTTTGTTTACTGATGATTATTTTAAATGATACATATTGATGATAAAAACACAGCTTCATTATTAAATATTTAAAAAAGCAGCCCCATTAATCATTTTGAGTCTTTGTTTTTTTTCACAGGAGGATGACTCGTGCACACGTTACGCACTTTAATAATTACAAAAACTACACACGTGTTGCTTGTTAAATGTCAGATCAACAAGTCTGTGTTTTGGTACTGTAAGTCCTGACCTTTAACACACGTCGTCCCTCCTTCAGCACACACACCAGTGTTGAAGGATCGGCCTTTAGTTCAACATCGAGGGTGGAAATTTGTTTGCCTTTGACATTCTTGGCTGATAAAGCTTCTCTTGTGGCCGACAAGTCTCAGTCTTATTAGTTGTTCAAATAGTGCCGTTTCACATCGTCCAGAAGCAAAAAAAAAAGTATCATATTTAGGTTTTAAAATATTTTTGCAGCTGTGCCGCTTTTACTCGACCTATCATCTTTGCATGTGATTCGTAGGGAAGTTGAGTGTGATCACAGTGAGTCACCTTCTAGTTTCTCCAGTTAACAACAGAATCTGCTTTTTGTCCACACGTTCGCTCAGATTTTCACTGGTGTGTGTGTGTGTGTGTGTGCGTGTGTGTGTGTGTGTGTGTGTGTGTGTGCGTGTGTGTGTGTGTCTGTGTGTGTTTTATGGTGCCACCACTTCTCTCTGTCTTCTCCATACAAGGCCTGTAGCTGTCACTTTCTTTTAAACAGACTGAATACACATTGCCTGGTAAGCCTGTGTGTTTGTGTGAGAGGGAAATAGAGAGTGCAGGAGATTTTTCAGTCACATTGTCCAATGAAGTTAGGCTCAGTATGAAAGATTTCCCGATTAAAAGTCCATTCTAGCTCTTTATTGGCTCTTTAAGGCATTGGAACTTAATATGGAAATATGTTGGTCATGTCACCTCTGAAAATAGCTGCCCCTTCAGCCCACACATCAGCCCACACACACACACACACACACACAGTACACAGCACAGGCTAACATGTCATTGTGTAATAATGTTTTTTTTGTGGCCAGTAGCCAATTTGAGCCTTGGCCTTTGACATTTAACAAAGAACCACTTCAGGAAGTCAGAAACACTCGTGTATCAGCACTTAGCTTTCGGGAGTTTTGTCTGCTACAGCGCACAGCAAAGTGCTTTTTAATGCAAATGCAGCAGAGGAGAGAACAAACAGACAGGTGGATAAACAAGCAGCAGGATTCATTTGATAAATCTTACAGTGGTTTACATCCCATTAGCACTTTATGATGACAGTACAGCATCACATGGAAGGTATGAGTTATAATGCTTCGCCAGCAAAACCTGAGTGAGTGAGCGAGTGAGTGATATTCTCTTGGAAATGCATCAATGGACGTCGGTGAAGCTAAGTTTCAGTGACATCAGTGTTTACAATCGACTACTCTGGCTGTTGAGATCAGCATGTTGTGTCAGTGTGTCACACACACAAAAGATCAGGTGTTACAAATACAACGTGTGTTTGACAGAGCAAGTGTGCAGGGTGTGTGGAAGAAACGAAGCCGAAAGCAAAGAAACAGGTTGTTTGTTTGTCTTGTCATGTTACTTTGTTTTAAGCAGTTCTGGAAAGTAACATTAAAAAACATGTTATGTTTATACAATACAAAACAATACATTGTTGCCACCCTTTTTAGCTTGTGATGCCTTATAAAAAAGTGTAGTTAGGTTATATGTTGTATGTTGATGTTAGCAGCTCAAGACCCAAAGAGGTCAAATGATCGAAAATTCCTTAAAAAATGAACACAAATTTGTAAGACAGAACTTTGATTTTTCTTCTTTCCTGCCCCGTTTATTAATCTCACGACCACTCAGTTTTGTCGTGTGACTCTGTGGAGGCAGGATCAGACCCGAGAACACCTGAAGTAGTGGAACCTACAACATTAAAATACTACTAATACGGATTGGTGCATCAGTACCGACAATAATGTCATGTATAATCACAGGGAACGAGTACTTTTACTTGGAATTTAAATGTTTTTAGTTGTAATGGAATGTTTTACATTGTTGTTTTGTTTTTTTCTTAAGAAGAGGATTTGAATATTTTTTCTTGAAGTTGAGTATACGGTAAGCAGATCTGTAATTTCATGAGTGAAAGTGGTGTTCTTCTAAGTGTTATCAGTACAAACTCTTGTGGTTTCTGTCATCAAGGTTGAGACAGCGTGGTGTGAATAACATGAAGTTTCAAAGTCATACTGATGTGTAAAATATAAATATTGGGCACAGAGCTGCAGGGTTGTTCTGTTTACATCAAATCTCTGAGCTGACACCGAAGTTTCCATTCCTACTTAGTCTGTGGACATCACTTTATTTCAGTCAAAATGCTGAAAACAGGCTGAAAATATATCTAACTCACTCATTGTCTGCTTGCATTAATTTACAGAAAAGTTAAATACCCACAGCAACAAGACAAATACTCATTTGTGGAAGTCAAACACCTTCAAGGCGCAATATTATAAGTAGCACTGCAGTAAGTGAAGCATATCACCTGACATTTAAAAAAGACTTGGCTGGTTGCTGCCGAGTTCTGCTATTAGTGAGGACAGTGAGCTGTGAGACATTTGATTGTGAGAATCCCTGTTTCACTTCCTGTTTCGATCAGAACACACAGAATAAAATGACCCCCCCAAAGTCTAAAGCTAGGAGCAGACTACTTTCCTTTTTAATGCCTGGAAGTGTATTTCCCTTATAATTAAATTTGAGATGATTGCATGGGAATATAATCCTCTCTCAGTGGTAAAGTGTGTGTTATTTGAGATATGGTAAGTTTTCTGGGAGGGAATGAAAACAGGCAGATCCAAATAAGTGTGAAGCTCTACTGTGTCTCTGTGAAATATGCAAGCTGTTGCTGTGTTTTTCTATGTGTGTGTGTGTGTGTTTGTTTGTGTGTGTGTGGACTGAGAAAGAGAAAGAAGAAACTGAGGGTGGTGGGAGGAGAGTCCTTCAACAAACAACCATGGAAAAAAATAAACATTTCTGCCAAGAAAAAATAATTCACTCGTCTTTTTTTTCCCTGTTTTGTTCAGTGCATACTTTGATGTATTGCATGTGACACTAAAACATTCGTTCATCGCTATCAAGTGAGAGTTGAGAGGCCAGCAGCAGGGTCAATGTCACCCTTAATTATTTGGTGTTAAACCTTCAGATTTTCCCTTGAGAAAAGGAAACAACATCACAAATGTTTGTTTTAGCCAGTGTGAAAACCAGAAAATGTCTTAATGCTCCTGATGTTAGATAGTAGATTTAGACATCTCTCTGTGAATCAAAGTTGCAAGCCCATCACCACGCCAAGTTGAAGAAAGAAGCTGAATAGAGATGTTGAGTGCAGATATGAGTTTCCACAGAAATGGCATTTAACTGACCTAGATTGGAGGTTTCGCGCAGTGGAAAACCAAAAGCCTGGCATCAGATTTGCTGGGTAGCATTGCTGATGTGATCAGATTTCTGTTCAGACAGTATAGGGTGGACCAAAGTTCAGTGACCTTACAGCACGCCTTCCTGTTATCAGATCATTTATGTGAACAAGAACACACTCAGAAAACTTGATATTGTTGCTTTCCAGCAGTATCTCATCTGTTACGTTCATTCATTTCTTTTCTTGTTTTCCAGAGCAAGCCTTGGTGGAAGTTGAAGACCATCGTACACTGGCCTTTCAGTGCTACACAGAGGAGAAAACTGAACTGGGTTCAGCTTGCTGGGCATAAAGGTATGACCTGTTCAGACCATCACATACACAGTTTGATATTGTTTTGCTTGTCAGTTTTCGGTGTCCAGTCTTTGATATGGTTGTGCTGATGTATGGAATAAGAAAAATGGCGATTAAGAGGCCAGGAACAGACCGCACATTGACAAGGATTTAAATACTTTAGCACAGCAGATGCTTTCTCTCTGGGATGACTAAAGTTAAGCCTGGAATCCAAAGTATTTCTCTCTATCCTATCATGTATCTCATCTCAGGTAATTTCAAAGCAGCAGATGAGGGCAACATCTTGAAAAAGTTCTCAGAAAACGAGATGCAGTGTTTCGAGAAGCTGAGGGATGACGCGCTGCTCCCGTATGTGCCCGGTTACCACGGTGTTGTGGAAAAAGATGGAGAGTCTTTTCTTCATATGACTGACCTGCTGGCAAACTTTGATCTTCCCAATGTTATGGACTGCAAGATGGGAGTGAGGTAAGGAAGTAAGCTATCACTTTTATTATTTTCCATACAACAGTGTCAAAGATGGACAGTTCTCTCTAGTTTATGCTACAAGTGTCAATTTGAAATGATCATGTTAGATCATTTCCTTGTGTGGTTATGTATTTGATGTTCATGTTAATTCTCATGTTCTGTGTAAATAAATTAATGAGACATTGTGCAGACTGGCGACAGTATGTGCTGCCTAAAGAACTTTCGCTCTACAAGGGAACACCTGTTGTAACTGCAGGCTATATGCTTGGCTTCCTGCCACAGCGGGTGGGGTGCCTCACTGTGTTGTGTGCACAGACACAGACATGCACATACACACACACACGTAAGACACACGTACTTATATGCATGAATGCACACATTAATGTATACGTGCATATGTTGGTGCATGCACAGCCGTGCAGGTACGGACATTCTTCTCTCTCAGAGCATTACTTCCGGTTCAACAATACACGCACACGCACGCACAGAAAGACACACATGTGCACTAAACATACATACACACACATGAAGACAGACTTGAACAAATCTTTTTATTGTCCACTAAGTGTCTATGTGTATGTATTTCTGAAGCTACAAACACACACACACACACACACACATACACACACTCAGGGTGTCCCTGGAGACTCCCCTTTGTCAAAAACACTCTCAACCACAAAGTTGCAAAACCGCCAACTTGCACAAACACACTCAGACTCTCACACGGTTGAACACTGCTCGCTGGAGTCTCCTCTCAGCTTCCCTCTTCAGCACAGAGGAAGTGTAGCTCACAAACTGAAACTGAAATTCACATCTGTTTGCACGTTTCTGTCTGGTAGGAATACGACGACTGGGGCTGTACTGTCCACCAGCAAAATTTAGCTGTGCAGTTCAGTAATGGCATTTTTTAATGCACTGCACTGCTTTTTCTGCATGAGCGAACACCATTAAAAAGGAGCTGATCTGTTGCTTTTAGTGCAGAAACAGAAAAATGAGAAAGTCTTTCATAAGTTACTGCTGTAAGGTTGGATTTTTATTCAATAAAGATAAATGGCTGACTAAGAGTATAGCTAAGGATGTGGATGCAAGACAAATCCTAAAAGTAGACAGCCACTACTATTTATCTATCTATCTGCAGATAGCAATAATCTGTAAACATACAGCTTGTGCACCTAAAGGATTTCTTCCTCCTGCTGTTTCAGGACATACTTGGAGGAGGAGCTTGTCCGGGCACGGGAGCGGCCCAAGCCGAGGGAGGACCTGTACAAGAAAATGGTGGAGGTTGACAGCGAAGGGCCGACTGCCCAGGAGCATTCCCAACATGGCGTCACCAAGCCTCGCTACATGCAGTGGAGGGAGACCATGAGCTCCACCAACACCCTGGGCTTTAGGATAGAAGGGATCAAGGTAGTGGAAGTGATACGACACAGTAAAATGTCATTAAAGCAGCTATGCTTAATATTTCCATATTAACAACAGGTTGAAATAATCTCACCCTGCTCTGCAGTTCCCTACAGCTCAATGCAGTATTTTCAGCTTCTTTCATCTTTACAAAGATGAAAGACAAAAAAAGAAACATGTTCATCACTTTCCCAGCTCCAAACAGCAGACAGACTAACTAGCTGGTGAACGTAACGGAGTGTTTAGCAGCTAAAGAGCCTGATCTTTTCCTCAAGGGACTAAAACAGAACTAAAAGAAGAAAGAATATTGGACTTACATTAATCAGCTGGACAAAAACACAACTCAAAATAAATGCTAATGTTGCTTCACATCTGCTAGATGTGTTAATAGAATCATCTTTTATTTTAAAAATCATCTTTTTCAAGTGTTCACAGCTTCTTGCGCTGCTGCCAAGTGGCCAAAAACAATGAAATTAAAGCATGACAGGTTTAAAGAATGCATATAAAATCAGTCCAGTCGCAGAATAGTCTGTCTATCTCTTGACTCATGCTGCTGAATTTCAAAATACATGATAAAATATGCCGTATGTAATGAGAAACATTGCTCACACTACAAGTTAATGACTTGCTTCAATGCCATTTTATTGTGTAATATTCTTATTCAGGCCCTTTCTTGCCTTTCAGAAATGTGACGGTACATGTCGAACTGACTTCAAGAAAACCAGATCGAAGCAGGATGTCATCCAAGTGTTCAAGGACTTTGTTGGAGGGAACGTCAGCATCATAGTATGTGGCAATGAGTTAGCACAGTTATGTGATATACTGTATATTCATAAACACAGAGTAAACTTGCAGGCATTACCTGAAAGACTACACCAACTACAAACACACCATTTGAGTAAGCTCTCACATCCGTGTTCAAGGTTTAGTGCTTACATTTTAAAAAGATCAGGGCTTGTCTAATGACGAATGTAAACAGCCCCAAAGTGTTTGAACTATACGAACAAACCACAGAGTAATTCACAGAGCAAATATTCGCATTGTATTGCTGTTTGAGTTCTCTAATAGGGTGGGAGGTTCTCAACACTGTGTCTACGCCCTGTTATGTTACTACTGTAGCTTCTATGTACTCACATTAAATATATTTTCAGTTTAAAGTTAAATCAAGGGCTTCAGGTAATGTTAATATCTACGTTACACCCATCGTTGTTTGTCCTTGAATCGCAGAAGTCTTACCTGAGCAGACTGACAGAGATCCAGCAGGCCCTGAAGATGTCAGAGTTCTTCAAGCAACACGAGGTGATGACATAACAAAAGAAAAAGCAAACATAAAAAGTGTTGCAGCAGAAACTTCATCTGAAAGTCTAAAAGATATTGTGTGTTTTGATGCTATATGTTAAAAATCTCTCATAGATGTTTATTTGAACCTTTGACTTGCGAAGGCCGTATCATTTTATACCCATCAAACCATTCAATGATCCTTGTACGGCAGTGGTTCCCAAACTTTTTTGACTCCCTGTCAGATAAAATCAAGTACTCCTTCACAAGTACTCCTTATACTAGTTATTTAATGCTATTAAACATATAAACAATAATGTTTTTATATAATTAAACTGTTAAAGGTTTAGGTGGATGGTCAGGTTTGTACAACAGCTTGCAGTGGATGTAGACGTTTCACTATTTATCTATTGTTTTTAGCTAACTACACACAACAAAAATATACAAACACATTTCTTTTGTTTTTGTTCCCATTTTTCATGAGTTGAAGTAATTTTGTTCAAAAATTTGTTAATATCCGTGTTAGTGAGCACTTCTCCTTTGCAAAGATAATCCATCATACTCACAGGTGCAGCATATCAAGATGCTGACTGTGACACAGGTGTGCTCAGGACTGGTTACAATGAAAAGCCACTCTAAAATGTGCATTTTTATTTTGACATTTATTAAGCATTGGGTTATAACTGTTTCACATAGGACTACAGATGCCAGTTTTTCTCCACCAGGAGGGCAGAGTCTAGTCTTAGGCTCAGGCTTACCCTGATAGTCTAACAAAGGCGATGAGTACTATCCAATGAGACGCAGAGTGGGGTTGGCACAGCTGTGTAATAGTCATGCAAACAGCATGACTATTACACAGCTGTGCCTCCAGCATCTTGATATGCCACACTTGTCAGGGGGATGGATTATCTTGGCTATAGAGAAATGCTCACTAACATGAATTTTAACCAATTTGTGGTCATAATTTGAGAAATGTGTGTGCATAGAACGTCAATCCAAAAGAAAATGGGAGCAAAAACAATTGTTTTGCATTTCTATCTTTGTTGAGTGAAATTGAACTCTTTCCATTTAACTATTTCACCTATATATTCGCTTGCTAACTAGATTTCTCGCACTCACAGTGGTTGAGTTAATCTACATTGTTTCCACGTACCCATTGGCTACCTGGTTAGGAATCACTGCTGTATCGAAGCACCTGCATGCGTTTACTCATTATTCATGTTTTTCCTTTAATTTGTCAGTCATCTCATTTATGAATGAACAGAAGCAGAATAAAACAAGAGCAAAAGCTAATATGAAACCCTTCTTGTTTTTTGTAGGTCATTGGCAGCTCTCTCCTCTTTATCCACGATCACACGGGCAATGCCCAGGTCTGGATTATTGACTTTGGCAAGACTACAGCTTTACCAGAGGGCCAGACGTTGAACCATGACATTCCCTGGCAGGAAGGCAACAGGGAGGATGGCTACCTGTGGGGGCTGGAAAACCTCCTCCACACACTGGAGTCTGTAAGCATTGAAGGGACTAGCGAAGAAACTTTTTGCTCAGTTACCAAAGAAAATAGCCAAACTACAGAGGGAGATGGTCAGTGACTTTTGACTTGTAGATGGGTGAAAAGAACTATTTTAATGGACACCAGAGAGGATGTTGATTTGCTCTAGATGCTCTATGAGCAATGTTAAAAATAGGACAGAAATGCTACAACAAGAAAGAACGTTTAGTGTATATAAAGCCACTGACAAGAAAGACACGATGGACACTGAACAGAGGAGCAGGAAGATGTCACTAGTTACTGAACGATTGAGCAAATGAACTGACACTAATTCAACTTCCTACAAAATGAACAGAAGTGAAAGTGTAGGGATTCTGCATTTCAGTTTTAGGGATGGGTTGTTACATGTGAAAGAAATACTGATGAAATATTAATTAAAACAAGGAGAAAGTGAGTGAATCACACGTCACAAACTCCTTATTACCACCAGACCCCCTGACCTGATGTTACATCTATTAAAGGAGAAATTTGGTGCAGTATGACTACACATATACACATAATACATTGTCATTAAATGTATAAAGATTAGAGTGTGTCACTGTTCTGACAGACATATCTTTTATTGTATCTCAATTCATATTTCTTTCACTCGTTTTATTCCTGTAATCCAACTTTAATTTAAACTTAAAACTTCAAATTTAACTTTAATTATTTTAATTTCTTGTGTTGTTGCAAAACTAAAGCACATTCTTTTGGTCTTGGTCAAAGATGTTCTGCAAATGAAATTAATGAAAATGTATATGAAATTTAAAAAAAGGGAGAATAGTGATACTTTCATGTTCAATAGTAAAACACTATTGTAATCTGTTAATATGTTAATCAGGACTGAGTTCACTCATTTTTCATGTTGTACCACTGAGAAAAAACTCTGTAACTGATCAAACTCACATGAATGAGATCAATATATGTTGATTTATTTGGGGCACAGTTAGGTTAGATGAAAGTGAAAGACTGTATATTGCATAGAATGCATTTTTGGTTGAGGCAAACACCCTCAGCTACATAAAGAATGCAGAAAAAAACAACATTTCGGTGAGTGTGAAATAAAATGCACCCGGCCATAAAAAATAAACACTGTGAACAAGACGAGGATGATTTTTTTTTCTTTGTCTCTGTGAAAGAAATTCCTCAGTGATCAATATTTCTGCTATAAAGTCTTTAGAAAACTATGTGAGCCTTACCGTCTCTAAAAGATGTTATTTTCAAGATAAACATTCACTAATATCAGCAGGCCTGAGCATAAAAACATACAATAAGCCTATAGAACCCTCATATAAATTGAACATTCAACATCTTAAAAAATAAACTATCAACATGTTTAGGTTCGAAAAAAAGACACGAACACAACTACCAAATTGATTAAATAAGAATAACTTGAAAACATAAATACCCAATAGAGATTTTCACAATTAAATGATTAAGTGTATGAACTGAGATACCTGCAGCAGCATGTTTGGTATATCAAAGCTGAATACCTCCCCCTGCTGAGTAAACATAGGTACTACCAGCACACTATTCAGTAGTATCAGTAGATGCAGTGTGGAGGTATCTAATGGCAGTGATCAACTACAAATACGTATCCATCAATAACATAAATGAATTCAAATAAATGATAAAATAGCTACAAATGCAATGGGTTAGTCCAGTGTACAGAAGTGAGTACAAAAATAGCAAATATTTTCACAGCTGCATGGTCATAAAACTCTACACACTTATACATTTATGAGCCCAAGTAAATATTGGGACATGGGGAAAGAGAGCCAGGAGTAGTCAAAAAATATTCAAAGCCAAATCATGATTTATGTAGTTTGGAAAAAATAAAATCTCAACGCAAGCTCTGCTTACTTACAGACATGCAGTGTTTACCACAAACCGTTTCACACCAATATAAGGGAATCGTTCCACACTTTGGCAGACATGCCTTTTTTCTCTTTTGCAGAGAGTTAAATGAAACGATCAATACCATTCTCTGCTACAGCCAGCAGCTAGTTAGCTTAGCTTAGCACAAAGACTGGAAACAGAGGGAAACAGTTAGCCTGGCTCTAACTAAAGATAAACTTATCTGCCTGCTAGGAGCTCTAAAGCTAAAGTTTTAATCTGTACAAAAAAGTGGGTGGGACAACTTCTTGACTTTGACATGACAACTAGCAGCATCCACTGGGAAGAGGTCAAATTCACTGAAGAGGAGTCAGCGGACGGCCAGAGAAATATTCATATTTGACACCTTAGATCATCCTCGAACGAAAACATGGTTCATGATGTCCTCTTTTATACCACTACTTGTTATCACAAGACCGAAATCCCATACTTAACAACCAGTTCATCTCCATGACAACTGAGGAAACTCCATCTGCTCAGCTTTGGAAAACACTGAGTAAGTAGACCTTGTGTTAAGAGTTTTTGCCAAACTGGTGTTTCAAAGGTCGAGAATGAACCTTTAAGCTAAATATAAAAACTGAGAAAACATCAGAGGTTTTCAAAGAATACATGTTATTGCGGTATATTAGACATATGTGTTTTCACATTATTTAGGATGACAGCAAATCAGAATCATGGCAGTGTTCCAAGCTGTACTCCAACTTCCTAAAGTATGCATAACTTAATGATAATAAATGAAATAGTGTTAGTAACTCACTCAATTTTAAACTTCTAAATATAAAGAAAAATGCTTTGAGATTCTCTCTTCCCAATGAGTCAATATTTTTGGCTTGTTTTGGTCATACTGAACACTGAATACTACATATTCCAACAAATTATTCACTATGAAGCAACGTAGACTACTGCCAAAGCTTTCATGAAAAAAAACAAAAACAAACAGGTAGAAAACAAGTCAAACTACAGCAGTTATGAATGGCAGCCATCACCAGCAATGTGGACATTGAGAAAGTGCGGGGCTGCGCACCGCAGTGTTTCAGCTTCAGTGTTCAGCTACCAGAAAACAAGAAGCCCAAGAAAGAGCTCCAGTGTCGACTCTCAGTGCAGAGGAGTGTTTGAGCGTGTTTCCCATCATTCCAGGAGCTCTAATAATTTGATGTTGTGGCTCTCAGACCGTGGCGGAGCCGTTGTGATCATGCTTTTTGTTCCAGGAATCCAGAACTCTAGTCTCAGGCTGTGAGAAAAGGGCCATTTTTTTAATCATTCAAAATCCCTGTTACAGTAAGCCGTTTCTTAAATAGGGGTAACGCTGAGGTCTTCAGACAGAGAAAAGCCTGAGTCTCGGTCACGTGTGGGTTTCTCAGCTTTGGTGTGTCTCCTGACGTCCTCGTGTCCATAGCTGGCGTGGCGCTTCAGCAGCAGCTTGGGCATACAAGATGAGGAGGTATGGAGGCCGAACAGTCCCAGGCTAGTCCCTGAGGAGACACTGGGGGCAGAGCTGGTGTTTGTGATAGCTTCTGAAGCTTTGGGCATAACCAATGGTAGGCTCTCTGCCTCATAGCTCTGCTCATCGTAGGCATAATTGACGTTGCCACAGGGAAAACTCTGGAGCTTAGCCAGGTCCATACCAGCCTTTGTGCTGCCAACTGTTGGGGTCTTATGGGAGGCTGTGCTTGGGGCAGCTTGAGCCTGGCAAGAAGGGGATGTAGCTGAGGAGGTGCAGAGGCTGGAACGGCTGACGTGGGTGCTGTTGGCACTGTCGCACCCAGTCGCCTCATTGCTCTCTGAGGTTGGGTTGCAGGTCTGAGGAGCCTGTGTGTTGGAGGTGGAGGAAGAGGAGCTTGACAGTGGCATGGACTGAGTGTGAGCAAGTATTTTCTTCCCTCTGAAGTTTTCCAAAACCCAGGAGCCGTATGTAGGGTTCCACAGGTTCTTTGTCTTGTTCTTCAGCCTCTGGCTCCCTGAGGAGGAGCTGTTTCTGGAACAAGGCCGGTGATGAGGAGGCTCAGCGTGGAGCCAGTGGCCTCCTGCACACACGCCTGCTGCCGATAAACCTGGGGCAGGAACAGGCTCAGCCCAGGACGGCTCCAGAGCCTCACGGCATGACGTCACTTCGTGGTGGACAGGTTGGGTTCTCTGGAGGAGTAGCCGGGGTTTGGTAGGCTGTGGGGGAAGAGGGGTTGGACCGAGGCCCAGAGAGGAGAGACCCAGCTGGGAGGAGGAATCCTGGGAAATAGGATGGGACATCAAGAGTGGAGTGAGGCTGGTGGAGGTGTGGTCGGAGGGACGGATGACTCTGCCACCATCGTCCTCTGCGGTGGGGGTGTACTCCACTGGTAGGGGTGTGTTGATCACATCTGGGTCCTTTTTAAAAAGTAGTGAAGCAGAAAGGAAATTAAAAAAAACAGCACAGGAAAATTATAATGAAGCAAAGAAAGAAAGAAGAAATATTACATTTATATACTGCTAATGCCAATTTTATGCATATAGAGAGTATAATAGGTGTTATATAGTGTATACCTGAGAGCAGTAGTTGATTCTCTCCAGGATAGTAGAGAAGTTGGGCCGGTGCTCGGGACAGTGCTGCCAACACTGGGTCATGATCCGATAGCTACAAATTTCAGATATATTGTTTAAGCTGAAAGTTACGTAGAGCTATTAGAAACATGATATCATAGAATAATAAATGTCATTTTCCTCACTGCGTATACATCAGTTCCACATCAAAGGTGGCAGACAAAGCTGATTCTGTGCCGTTATCTCTAAAGACTTTTGATGATGATGTTTAATAGTCAAAGCTATAATGTTAAGTATAGTGTTGCACAAAGGAAAACGACCTTTTATAAAAGGTCATTTTAATGTCATCAACATCAAGTGAACTCAGTCTGCCCTGCTTGAACTTTACATCCAGACTCGTCTCTTCTGATGTGGTTCCTGTCAGTACTCACACAGGCCCTGGACAGCTCTTGGGAGGATCCATCCTGCCACCGCTTGTGACAAACTCCAGCACCTCTTGGTTGGTTTTACATGGATACGGCATGTAACCAAGAGAGATGATCTCCCACAGCAGCACCCCAAATGACCTACAGGGGGAGAGATAGATCAACAACTGAGCTGACTCTCTCACATGTATCTCATATTCAACCTTGCCTGTTCAATCAGTACTACATATTTCACCAAAGACTACTTTAACCAGCTGGAGATGTGATCATGCATCGGCTAAAAGCACCTCTTTGCATCTAATTACAAATGCTCTCAACAGTATGACAAAATCAATGTTTGCTGCCGACAGTGTCATTGCAGCTGAGTCCTTACCCATCAGTAATACAGTCTGGTATTTTAATCAAGTACAGTGGGTCCGGAAAGCACTGCGAGGATGTTTCTGTTTAGAACATTTCTAGAAAGCAACTAATATTTTTGTTAAATAATATCATTCAGTTGTTCTTTGGGGTTGATCTTGTGTAACTCTTTGTTTTTGAATTTGTTCTGCTGGAAAATGGCTCCTCTTCAAAACAGCTTTAAGCAAGAGGGAACAATGTGCTTCTTCAGAGTTGAACTATACATCTCTGTGGTCAATCTGTAGCTGGTGCTTTAACATATTCCCATCACCAAGTTTGACTCCGTTTTATGACCTGCTCTATAAATCCATCATCTCTACCTAAAAATTCTGATTGCAACTATAAAGTTCAGACTATTTTCTTCTGACTTGATCTGTAAACAAATCTGTCTTCCAGTCTTCAAACATGACATTGTGACGTTGTTTGACCCATTTGAAATATTTGAGTGGTTTGGACACTGTTCGTCATTGCGTTCTTTGTTCAGTTGGCTCAGCGTCTTGAATACAGATGCTGTTCTGTCTTGTAAAGATGTTCGCTTGATATACTGCTTTTTCCATGTTGAGTTCGCTGTAGGTCTGTGTGGTTTTGTTTAGAGTAAGATTACTTGCTTTATGAAAATCTCTCCAGTGTGTGTTGTACTGACATTTTTAAATTAGGTTTTTAAATTAGCTGCAGTTAGCTGCTGGGATACTTGTCACCACTCATGAGAACAGTTTGGCTCTTTGTCGTTGCTAGAAATGAAAAATGAGTTTCAATGAAAATTGGTTTTCAACAATTTGTCAGTTTTAGTTTTTTTTTTAATTTTATCCAGAAAAACTGAGTGTGGTGTGACAACAATAGCGTGAACACATGATTTTTAACGTTAATCAAGCAATTTGTGTCAGCTCGAAGTAATATATTCTTTAATAAGAAGTCTCAAACTGAGCAAAAAGGAATCCACTTCTTAAATTAAAAACAGTACCTTTTTATGGGTTCATACTTTGTTGTACAGTATACTGTACGTCATGTGTTTAGTATTTTACCATGTATCAGTCTTGCAAGTGAAGATTCCCTCCATGAAGGCCTCCGGTGGCATCCATTTGACTGGCAGCATGGCACGACCGCCTTTCCTGTAATAGCTGGCTCTGCGAAGAAAATAATAAAATCATATCTACAAATGTGTATTTATCATCAGTTTAGAAGTAAAGAGGAAAAGGTAAATGCCACAAGGCCATGAACCCTGTAAGTAAATTTAGAGTCTGGCCCTGCGGAGAACTATAAGAAATAAGATTTTCAACTGGTCCCCCTTTTACCACATCAACCCTGGACTCCTGCTCGATGAGAGACATAATCATAAATCAACCCTTGTGCTTTGCAATGTGGACTTCCAGTGTGTGACAATGCAAACTCATCACACAGACCTGTATATGTCACGTGCCATGCCGAAGTCTCCAATTTTGGCCACTCTGTCTGGTCCAGGGCAGGTGAGCAGACAATTTCTAGCAGCAATGTCTCTGAAAAAGCACAACATCTGTTACAACATGCAGCTTCATGATGCCACTAAAGTCTCCAACCTGTCAAATTCATTCATTGTATGATAAGTACAGTAAGAGTAAAAAAATAACACAAAATTTCAAAAGGAGATTGATGGGTGAGATGGGTATAAACCAATTTTCACCTGGATCACATAAATATTGTTGTGTTTCCTGCTGCAAGAAAATGTTGACCACTGTAGTTTACAGTAAACAAAGTTGACTTGTGATGAGAAGAGCTCAGAAAATCTAACAGATGTGTGGTAAATGTGTAGGGAATTACAGAGTTGTTGCATTATGTCTCACCCATCGCCATGTTTGTCTTATTGCTGTTTAAATCAGGTTTTCACACATTTTAGAATATTTAAAATGACACAACATTTCAGGATGTTATAAAAAGTAGTGAGTCCTAATGAAATGATACTTCAGGTGTTTTTGTTGCAGCAGAAGGGGCTCTCACAATTAGACACAGGAGATTGTAGCCCTCTACATTTTATTTCTGTGTATCGTTCAGTTTGTATTTAAACTGAGCTCTTAGCAGTAATAACTGGGTGTGGATATGAACCTGTGTATGAAGTGGTTCTCCTCCAGGTAGCGACAGCCAAAGGCAATGTCTCTGGCCATACGCAGCAAGTCCCTCATGGTAAGAGAAGTGGTCTGGCCCTGGATACAGCACAGCTCAATTTAGTGTACCACACACACAAACACACACACACACATACACAGATAAAGGTGTAACACAGACGTACAGCTCGTGGCCTGTTCTGTCTCAGGAAGCTCTTCATATCTCCTCCGGTCATCAGCTCCAGCAGGATGAAACGAGGCAGGATGTTCAGACTGACGCCGATGCAGCGCACAATGTTCTCATGGCTGAACTTGCTGTGTGGACAAACAGTGAACAAGAGTTGGGTTAGCACACGAAAAGCAGACAAAAGACATGACGATGAGAGAGACAGAGAAGACGGGTGCTGGTGCACACACTGTGATCCTTAAAATACAACACATATGCATGCACTAGGTTCATATCTGTTACAAGTTAGATGTTACAAGACTGCGCTGACAGCTGAGATATATAGCCTTCATGTTATTAGCTGTAGCATAGCTGTATAAATTAAAGCTTTCAATACAGTCATTTTGACGTTTTGTATAGTTCCTGTTTTTATCTATGAAAATGACAATAATGTAACATAAAATGTTGTTATTGTAGGCCAAGTATCAATTTAGTTTGTTAATGAAATTAAATTAATGAAACATTCATAAAAAATGCAGAATAAACACAATAAAACGAACAAATCTTTGGCAACCACTTCCGAAACTATCACAGTGAGAAACACTACAAATATTGTCAAATGTGTCTCTGATCTCTTTTAACTGCATAGAATAAATAGTATAAACGATAAAGCTCTCAAATGACTACAAAACCAATTCAAGCTTTAACCAGTCTGCAGGTGGAAATCCTGATTTGGTGCATGCTCAGTGTGAAATATTCTCTCCAATAGCTTCAACAGATTCTAAACTGTGGGAAAAAAAGGGAAGTCTATAGGGGGTCTAACAAGACAATGCTCCACTTCCTGGTTTAAATCTAGTGGGTTTTACTCTGCTCTTACTTGAAGTTTCTTCTGAGGAATAAAAACTTTTAAAATAGCAGCACATAGTTTTGAAATAGCGAGAAAAGGATGCCCTACTGCTCCCTTAAATCTACAGACAAAGCTCCTCTTCTGTATTCACTTCACAAACTTGTCCTGAGCTAACAAATCTGTTGTTGTGTGCACCCAAACACCAAAAACTGGCTTTTATATTTATGTCACTTATTGCCTTCCTGTATGTCAGTGTGTGATTTCGGCTGTTTTATTTAGAGGGACTGAAACCTTAAATTAGGAAATCTTCTTTGATCTGGATCAAGTCTTGTCTTTCTAAAAACATCTTTAATAGAGTGAAAATACCCAACAGATGTTTGGAAGAAGACTTCTTATTAGTACTTAACAATTAACATCACACAGGTCATAAAACAAGAATTAAACTATCTGTATTATAGTTATTTTCCTTAGATCTCTCATGTCATTAGCTGAAACTAATAGGCCAGTATTTATGCTACATTATAGTAGTTGTTTGTTTGAGAAAAGTTTCACATCTGGCTCCAGATGTTATTTACTTAGAAGAACATGTTAACTATAAAACAATGTGAGCACACTGCTGCTTCACACGTGTCAGGTGTGCTATACGAAGAATGCACTGGGTGAATCAGGGTGTGAACTAAACTATATGACAGCCAAGGCACAGAAAGTGTAGAGCTGCCGTATGGTGCACCTCATAATCAGCGCCTCCATCAGGAAATCCATTTCATCCTGTTCGGAGCAGATTTCTGGAAGAGTCTGTGGAGCAGAAAGAATCAGAGAAGCCGTCTGAGGTGAGGCGAAGAAAGATATGATTAGACCTAATCAGCAGTCTTTTGAAGAGTGGGCAAGCCCATGTGGCGCTCACTCAGCTCTTTCTTTTTTTACCATGTCTAGTTTTTAAGACAAGTGATCTGACGTCAGCGACTGAGCTGACATTTTCATATTATGTGTAGTAAGTGAAGCAAACAACCTTTTCTCTAAATAGATGCTTTACAAAAATCCCACATGCGTGTGACCTTTAGATCCAAGAAGTAGAAGCTGTGAAGATGTCGTTGAGTGAACATAATTCCTTGTGAAGTGATGTCACCTAATATTTAGGTGCAACTTTTCCTCATGTGCCTCACAGTGAGCAAACTGACCTTTACGGCCACCTGCATGGGACTGTTATCACTGCTCATCCCCAGAACTTGTCCTTCGTAGACTTCACCGAACGCACCATGACCGAGAGCTCTGAAAAAGTAAAGTTAAAAATACCACAGCTGAGTATGGGCATCAGCACACATTGTATGACATTGTATTTGCATGTGTTGTACCTGATAAGCGTTATGTTCTTGCGCGGTACTTCCTTCAGTTCATTGAGTGAGGCGGCCTTCCCTGCAAAGCAGTAGTTGGGGTTGTAGTCCGTCATGATGGTGGAGGAGCGGATCTTGCTCAGCTTGTACTCTGGACTCTGCAGACGCCCCCTCACTGCGTGCAGGTTGTTTTTCCTGCGGTACCACACTAGAAACAAAAGACAAGACAGAGGCGAGCTTGTTTTACTTCAAAGTCTAGGAAGATTTTTTTTTTTTAAATCATAACCCTAACTGGACCCCATAGTCGCATGTAAGTTGTAGAAGCAACTTCCTGCTAACTGTAGGAGCGGTAACACAAGGAGGGATCAAGCCGCATCTCAGTAGTCGATGCAAAAACCACAGAAGAGACAGAAAGTTGGTCATTTTGTTCTTAAAAGAGTACTCCACCAATTTAACATTGCAATTGAGACAGTGCATTGTCTTCCTTATCAATACCTGGTGCCTATGTTACCCAGAATGCAACTCAACCACAGAGATTCAGGTGTCTTATAGCAGCGACTAATGTAGCCTTGAGGACCAAACTACAGAGGTCTTGTAACCTCACCTCTTTCTAACTCCACAACTCTCACTTTAAACACTTTGAAGTGGAAAATCGGTGGAGTTCCCCTTTAAGAAGACAAATCCTTCCACACACACAAACACAATGTTTTGCAGGATGCAGGTTGGATGTCCTCTCCTTGGTTACTGCTCCTAGACTGTCTGTGCCAGTGAGTTTGGACTCACCCGCCATGGAGGCAGCCCACGTCCCCAATGCAGGTTGGTAGTCTGCCAGGGAGGGGGCGTTGCGTGCAGGTAAGAGGTGCCGTCGAGCCATCGCCCGGTGCAGATGCTAGGGACTCAGGGGGGTTGGGATGAAGGGTGGGTTGAGGAGAAGTGGAGGAGGAGGATGAGGAGTAGGGGGGGGGGGGGGGGGGGGTGGAGGAAGAGGTGGAGGAGGAGGAGATGGGGTGCCCGGGGAACAGACTACCTCCCTGCATGGGGGAGAGCTCAGGTGAAGAGACACTGTTAACCTAAAGGATGTGTATGTGTGTAGGTGTGTTTTTTTGCAACGGAAAGCAACATGTACTTGTACACAAATGTCATATTGTTGTTTTAGTACTTGATTTATTCACTTGCAAATTCACACAATTACACACAATGCAGTTAGTGAAGACGTCACACTGAATAGCTCATCCATTTTTCATAAAAAAGAGGCTTGCCTGATTATGTTGTGCATAGGAGTCAGCTTAATTTGCTCTTTGGTAATTAAACACACGTATAATGTCATGTTGTTACACTCCACAGCTGTTTGTTCATATCTGGTCATAATTAGCAACAACCTTCTTAATTAATATTGTCTGATTACACTCTGATTACACAGTCAGTGCACCTATGTTCTCACCAAACTTTTTGTATTATTATTTCACAAACTAATGTTTTTATTTGTTTTCTGTACAGAATTTTGTGTCTATTATCTAAAAAGATCCGGTGAGTCATATTTGCCAGCCTTTCTGACCTTAACCCTAGCTCTCCTGTCCATTTCACTTTAATGCATTTCCTATTTCCCCTTTTTGAAAATATGACTACCATATCAACAATGTTGCCTATTTCCCAAAATCTCTCATCTCTCCTTCAGCCACGAGAACTTATTATTATTATTATAATTATTAATAGTGATGGGGAGCTAATGTACCTGATACGAAAGTTGTTTTATCTCTTTCCAGATGCTGAAATGTTAATCTCCCTCCATAAATCCAAAAATGTTTGAAGCGAGCAACATAATGATGATCTTTCTGCTCTTAAAACTTTACCGGTAATGTTGTGCACGTAAGGTTTGAGAAAAAAACATCTGAATATAGAAATATGAGAATATGAACGTGCTGTATATTAAATCATGAGATATCTTATTGTATAAAAAGTAGAGGACTAAGAATTAACTAAGGGACTAAGGGGATCATCCTCTGGGGAGCTTTTCCTGTGTATAAAGGATCAACAGTGGTGTAGGATTAAAAGTCATCAGAACAGCTCTCACCAGAAGCTCTGAAGGATATTTTGTTCCTTGTTCCTTTAATCTGTGAGGTTTACTTTTTATTTATCACTTCTCAACAGGAGGTTTCTTGTGCATGTTACTGCTTTTGTGATGCCTGGTTTTCTTGTCAGACAAGCCCACAGAGCTGAAAATGTAATTAAGATACAGGATGTCAGTGCTGTGCAGATTTCTCCAGAGGACCTCACACAAAGTTTAGATTCACCAAAAACTGACTGTGGGAAAGAAAGAAAGAGCGAGTCTCTCACTGTTGCTTAATATTCAGCACTTTCAGTGAGTTTATGGAGAGGATGAGAGAGAGAAAGAATCTATATTTAAACATCTTAAACAGCATTCGGTGGAGGATTAGCGGGTCGACCAAAATGTCGGGATTCCCTTCCGAATGATCTGCAACAGACTGTTGTCAAGAAGATGATAAAGGTGCAAAAAAAAAAAAAAGTGGTATTAGCTGTATAATCCCTCACTGTCCTATATGATTGCAGAACGACTGCATATGTTGTTATTACAACTACGTACACACTGTAATTATATAAAGTGTCTGCAGTTAATAAAGACATTTAGTGTATAAGTCAACATTAAACAGTATATACTGCATAGCAGCTCTGGAGACCAAGTTAAATACTTATACAACATTAGTACCATTAGGTAATGTTATAATTATGATTCAAATTAAATATTAGATTGTCTCATTATCCCAGCTGGCTTTCTCCTTCCTAGAGTTGTATTGCCTCTGAGCAGAAGAATTAAAACCGGTTAATTGTTAATTCCCTAATTATTCCTATTTTAAGCCGTGTGCAAGAATCATCAGTAAAGCATTTTACAGCATGTCTGACTGTCAGATTGTCTCATATTACAGAAACCTCAGTCGTCTCTCCATTCAAAACAGATGCCCACCCTCCTCCTAAATACTCCTTATCGCAGTGCTTTGTGGGAATAGCATCTTGCTGCATCACAGCTGCTATATCAATGCCCGTGGGTTAAGATAAATGTGTGACTGTCACCGTGCACTTCCCAAAGTGACTGAGAGGCTAATCTTTTATCACAGTTCTCTGTTTTACTATATTATTCTTATCTTCATGCCGATATAATCATGATTGTTTCAGGGTTGTTGTTGTTTTTTTCATCCACTGCATCATGTTGTCTGACATTTACTGTTATCTAATCTAATCAGACACACCTCCAACTGAGAGAAACCTCCTAGTTAAATGTCAAACCTTTCCACATGTCTGTTTTATAGCCAATAATGTGTTTTTTTTAAAGTCATACGGTGATGTGTTTTCACTACATCTCTACGGTTTCATGCCTCAATGAGAGCAATCTGTTGGCAATAAATACGACATATAAACAATATGATATTTAACTGCATTATCTCACTCCTCATTTGCAGTATCATCTTGTTTCACACTCAAAAAAAAAAGAAAAAAAGGCAGAATCGTATTTACATACAGCCAGCAACAGGAGAGCGTCACCTGAAAGAAGTACTTGTCATAAAAGTCTCCATATGTTCTCACTTCATACTGTGTCAGCAACCTATAATTCAGAAACCATCTCTTTCCCACAGCTCCTTCAATCATCCAGCGCACAGCCGGAGGGCATTTAACACTTATCAAAGGTGTTCCTGTTTCTGTCAGTAACACCTGGAAGCATCTGCATGTCCAGCTATGCTCATAGCCGGTGGAAGGTGGTGGGCACAGACTGCACACAGAACTGGAAGAGTCTCTTACTGAGGATGACGCCAGCGCAGATCAGCGCGATGCCGCTCGCGATGGTAGAGACCACGACTGCCAGGATCAAAGATGTCGACAGCTGGCCCTGCGGAGCCAGGCCTTGAGGAGCTGTTGGGAGAAAAGGGTCGATTAATTGACGTCAAAGAGGGTTTTAGAAGAAAGGATTTATCAGTTGACATAAAAAATTAACTGCTAACACATCATGGTTATTTTTGGGCGGTAATTACATACCTACAGCGCCGATACAAGTGATGTTGTCAGTGGCAAGGACTTCGTCGTCGTCGCAAAGACAGAGGATGAGGTGAGTATCTTCATCTCGTTTGCAGCTCTGCGTTTGACAGTGGCTGCAGTTCAGCTGCACCTTGATCTCACATTCGCCGTGACTCTCCATGGCTAGAGGGAACAATATACACACACATAAATGCACAAGCGATTTGTCAGAGAGGGGGATCAGTAAGTTTGCAGGATTCTAACTCTGACAAGGTCTGGTTTCATTTTGTTAACAGATTCCCTGAAAAGATCAAACCCAACAATGAAATTAGCACACTCACGTGTTGTCTGTGCCAAGCCTGATGCTCATTCATCTGTGCCAAAGAGCTTTATTGTTGTCCAAAAACACATCAATGAGCCAGACTGTTGCACTGGATGACATGGTCCTTCATTACAATGAAGGTGGGCCACTATAGTTTACTCTAAGTCAGTTACACATTACTCACTAGAGCACCAAATCCACAGCTGAAAATAGTTCCCACCAAATGCACTATTTACTCCTGTTTGAGTCAAGTTTACTAAAAACTACAGCGGAGATTAGTTAACCTTTTATGAATGGAAGGAACAAATGGGTTTGGGTTGGGAAGTCAAAACTTATTAAGAGATGGACTAACTCACTGTTGGTTTTGGTGTTTTCATGCGATTTGTTGTTGCCATAAGAGAGCCAGCCTCGTCCTTCTCAACACATTACATGTTGTGCTCAAGTATATGTGTTCAATTATGTCTGTATTTGTGAAGAAACGCAGTGTGTGCTTGTAATAAAATGGCTGCGGTTTGCTCTTACTGTTATCCTTTTTTTATTTTAGTTTGTTAAACAACCAACGACAAAATACAAAGTGACAACCAAAACATAATAACGCACATAAGGGGGAGAAAAATAATTACACGCTTGAATGATATACTGTATTTGTGCAACCATCTGAGAAAAAACCCAGATCATATGCATACCCATATACTGACATATACATACAGTTAAACCTACATCTGATATAATGTGTGACCTTATCTTTGCCATAAAATTCTCAACTGTGTGACCTAAACAGTGCTCCATTGTTTCTTGATGCAGATTATGAATATAAGAAGAAGTAGGTTAGTAGGATGTCATGTGTGTCAAACATTAAAATCTCCTTCACTTAAAGATTTAACTACATTTACAGAATTCAGTTATAACCATTTAAAGTTAATCTCTTTGCTTAGATCTCGCTCTGAATGTGTTTCATGTTTGAACATTGCAGAGGCAGTCATTGTGTTTAAAAATCGTTGACTGGCAGCACAAGCAGCAGCAACAACAGCGTCTTTCACATGAGAATGGAGGTCTGTCTGTTTGGTGCCGAAGGCAACAGGCTACATGAGGCTGTGCATTAGTCAACTGCCTTCCTGTTCCTCCCGCTGAATAATGAGAATCAGATGGTCGGTAGTCTCACAAAAAAAAAAGAAGAAAAAAAAAAACACTACATGTACCCATGCGCATGTGTGAGTTTGTGGTGCTTAGACAGATAGTTTGGAACAAACAGGTACACGCACATACACACTACTACACCCTGAGGTATCGACTGGATCAATTGCTTGGTGAACTAAGTGCACAGACAGCCATCAGCTCAGGATTTAATCTTCACTCCGGCGGTGTGTCTTTGCTTTGGGATCAGTCATGTTTAAGGCTATCTGTTCCTGAAGTGACTCTAAACAGTCACGCAGCTAAATGTTACACAATGTCCTACGCATCGATGCCTTCCCCGTCTTAAACTGTTCACTCAATGTACATATACCGAGCATTTCTGGACACTGAACCTCATGGTCTTCATCAGTGTTCTCTTTTCTAATTTACTTCCCTTTACTCAGATCTCTTCTACTTTATTCTAATTTGGAAAAACAAATCATCCTCTTCCCATATCCTCTTACAGTACTAGATTTTTGACTCTTTTCTACTTAATTCTAGTCTTACCAAAATAAAAATTTAACTCAAGATCCTCTTACTAACCAGGACTTTCAACTGCATTTCATGGTCTTCATCTGGGATGGTGCTTACTCTCTACTCTCAATTCCTCCTCAATTAAATTCTACTCTAATATATTCTATGTTACTTTACTTTACTCTAGTTTGGCCAAAGAAAAAGAAACTTAACCCAAGGTCCACTTACTAACTTTTTTTCCCCAACAGCACAGTATTTGCTTTCTACTCTCCTCTATTTCCTCCTCTATTTTCTCTACTCCACTCTGGCAGAGTTGATTGTCATCAGCATCACTGATCGTCTTCATTATGATGTGAGGTGCGTAGTCAGTCTCACCTGCAAGAGGCTGAAGGAAAATCTCTCCGATTGGATGGATGAATGAGACTCCATTCTGACCGTCGGCTGTGATCCCATCCGTCAGCGCAGCGTCACCTCCTGTCACGAGATGTATGTTGTGAACTCTCTCTGACCAGTTAGCGCTACAAATAATGTTAAAATCATTCACAGAAGAACAACATGTTGTCTGACACCCTGCATTTTTATCCCATTAAGAGAAAGTTGAAAGACACAAAGTTGTGATTAGATTGGAATAATCTCTGAATAAACCTCCTTCCTGCTGCCTCTGACAGACTGTTATGTCACTTACATGCACATGACAATTCTATGTTGCAAATGTTTTCAGTTGACATTGCGTCAACTGTCAGGAGCAACCAGACAAGCATAAATTATGCTTCAGACCGAAGCACAAATCAGAGCTTTTAAAAAAGACAGTTATGCCACACGAATGATGAATAATCTTTGAGGAACAAGGAAGGAAGTGTCTGAGAGAGTGAGACAGAAGGCATAACAGTGATTTAAGTTTTTAGTGCAGGGGTTAGAATTTATAAAACACTGTAGTTTAAATGCAGCTGACAGAATATTGTTACCTCTGTAACCTCCTCCGCCGCCTCCGGCTGTGCAGGCCCCACCTCCACCTCCAAAACCCCCAAAGGTGGACCAGCTAAGCTTGGACAAGGCCAGGGGACACGAGGACCCACCTTCAGCACCCTCCACCAGAGACTTTCCCGCCCTCAGGTGAGGACTGGGACTGTCTTTCCAGCCTCCACCTCCACCTTCAGGGAAACAAACATGAAATGAGCATACGATTAAACACCATGATATCATACATATTACATACATACAGCAGGAGGGATGATTCGCTGATTAGAGCTGAATGTGGAAGAATTCTTGATCAGATCTTTTTTTTTTATCTTGAAGAGTGACGCTGCCATTCACCTGGACTGAATTTCAATCCACCTTTAATAAGTAAGCAGGGATGGAGAGAGTTCAGCTGTGGTTACCATCAGAGGAGGTGTTGCACCACAATTAGTATTCAAGCAGGAAACCTGCCAAGGCAGTATCAGAGTTAACATACAGAGATGGATTTAGGGAGGCTGGAGACGTGTTCGGCTGCACGTTGGGGTAGCTGAAAGAGAAGCTACCTTGATTTCCCGCAGAGGAAGTATGTAAGTGTAAACCTAGAATCTAGCGGTATTGTTGCTGATTGCAACCACATCGCCTCACGCCCTCACTTTCATAGTATGTGGGAGAAACTACGTGTGTGGCTGAGAAACACGTAAAAAACACTCCTACTCAGAGCCAGTGTTTAGTTTGTCTGTTCTGGGTTGCGGTAGACAAATGTGGTCCAACATGGAAGACTCATTCACGAATGAAAACATAGTTATGTTATATTATATTCCATTTCTGCCATAAAATCCCATTTCTTACACACTGGACCTTTAAATGGGCAGTGATTTAGCATTACATTTCCATAAAGTTTCTAGAACACACATTTTCAAAAAACTGTCAAAATCAATTTAACAGAGAAGTTGGACATTTTAACATGGGTCCTAATGGAGATTGAATTGTTGTGTATCCAGTCTCAAGTGACCGAGGAACTGCAGTTTTTTGAATTTTAACATGTCAACTGCATACTGTCTTTTCTGAGACCCTTCCTGATAACACATGTCTTTCAAACTATATGCTTCTAGTTTGTAATGAAGGCTTTCTGTCATAAAATTGTTTTTGTTTTGCTTTTTTTTAGTATCAATAAGGTCAATTTGGGGCCAAGAGGAGGTAACATTAACTTCCTTAGGGAAAAAAAGGATTTTAAATCTCTAAGGCTTGCATCCAAGGGAATGAATGAAGATTTTAATCCGTTTTCACAGTAAAGATTTTGTATTTGTACCATTAGTTTTGTGATGTGCATCCTTTGGTTGCTGGCCATCTGTGTGTCAAGCCCTCGCTGGATAACTGATTAGCGGTAGAGGCATTCAGTGGAAGAGAGAGGCTGAGGATTCAGCCAACAAATTGGACTCTCCTTGGTGTGTTATCGATAAGTCTCTAGGGTCAAGATTTTTCAAGGAGCTCAATCTTGATAAGATTACATCTGACAAGGTGGGAACACCTCCAGCTGGAGATCTGACTGAAGCCAGCAGAGATACACAGCACATACAGAAATAAGAGGGGACAGTCAGCGCAGAACTCTTGGTGTCCACCGTTTTTTGTCGTGTTTCTTTGTTTCTGTTCACAAACAGCTGGTGGGCCGACATGAGAGGGTCAACAGCATGCTTTTGTTTATCACTTTTGTTTATCACCTACACACTATTGTAGCTTTTTTTATATTTATATATAAAGTTGGAATTTAACTTTTGCCAGTGATGGAGTCGGGGACCCTTCAGCGATGAATAAAAAGAGTCAACAGGTTCAATGCTGATCAAAGCCTCTAATCTATGCTGATGAACAGATAAAAGCAGATTTCAAATTAATCACACATGTCCAGCAGGAGTTCCTAAGGCTTTGCAAAGTCCACGCTATGATCCAGGATAAAGTAATATCTACTGCAGCTCTAGTCTTAAGTTAGCAGGATAACCAGTTTCAACACGGCCAGACACACAAATATGCATGCAGACGTACACCTCCTCTTCTCACTGCATATTTTCCCTGACACTCAGATCTTTATCTAAACAATCCCACAGAGGTTTCAATAAGATGAGCTGATAGATGGTCTGTGTTGAGACTCTGCTGGTCAGAGGGGATTTAGAGGGAATGTTTCCAGGAGCAAAGTGAGACCTCACTGCCATATATGTCTCGCTTCAAAGGTCAAGACCTGTCAGGAGACTAAAAATATGATCCAGATAGATCCCATTATCCACAGGCCAAACACATCCCGCTGTGTGGGAGCGTACACGCATGCCAACGTGTGCTGCTTCGAGTTTGTGTGTGCGTGCGTGTGACAAAGTGGACGACTATCTTACAGTGCGTACGCAGAACAAACAAATCCTCTCGTGGCCTTTAACCATCACGTCTCTATGGACAGATTTTAACGCTACTTTTTGGAGGAATGAAAAATGTGCTTTTAATATCAGACAAAAGTTCAGTCAGTGTCAGAAAAAAAGCCTGTTGTCATCTGAGGTTTACAGCATTAGTTAAGAGGTTTTTTTTGTACTATAATGAAACCACTCTGTCTCTCTTCTCCAGCTCTTATATAAAACTGTTGCTCTTAAGTTGGGATCCTCCATCCAGCCACAATGATTTGGGGGGGGTTTATAAGTTTAAAAATAGATTTTTAATAGACACATTTGTGTATCTATGAATCTTTTATCTATGGATAATGTTTGTAATATCTGTTTCTTTTATGAAATGTTATATTCTGGCTGATTTTAAGGCGTATTCCATTACAAAAATCCATTAAATGTCCTGAAAAGCTGAACTAAACATCAGCATTTACCCCCTAAACTGATGATTTGGAATATTTTTAAGGGCCATAAAAAAAAAAAAAAAAGCAATATGAATTGCATCATCCCTGGTTCAAGTCCAGGACCTATATTGCATATTCACGATCTCTCTGCTTTCAAACTCCTTCATCTCTCCACTGTCAACGAGCTAATAAAGGCAGGAAAATACAAAAATTGTGTTCCAAATTTCTAAATTATTTACTGACCTCACTATTAAAAGTTGTTGATTAAAGAAATATCCCTAATGAGGATTGTTGGCCGTGTGTTCTGCGATTATCCAGAGTAACACAGACCATCATAAATAAACGCCCTCATTATATCAGGGTGGAGAGAGTAATCAGATATCTGAAAACCTCCTAAAAGTCTGCACTGGTAGTACCTGCAGCGCCAGTTTGACCGTTGGTACCAGGAACTGTGGTGCTGTTTTCGTACTGTTCCAGTGGTATCTGGTCCAGACTGGACTCCGGGTCCTCCAGGTAGGCATTTCCTCCTCCTCCAGCCGCAATCAGCAAGGGAACCAGCTCCCCTCCCTCCATCTGACAAGACAGTATGACTGTAAATCTCACTCATTTGAGCCATTTTAAACGGTGCACATGCTCGTGGTGCACATGCTCGTGGTGCACATGCTCGGTGGTGCACATGCTCGGTGGTGCACATGCGTACTTTTGAACTGCACTGCAGATGAAAAAGTGGTTTTGACAAAGCACCAGTCTCAGTAGTAAAGCAAATTGAACATGACCCAGGAAACCACCATTTTATTACAGATGGTAGATCATAATTAAAGTGACAAGTGAACATTTTTCTTGTGCCGATTCTGTGATACAACTGCTTTCTAACCTCTGATGTATGTCCAATCTATATCTCAACCCGTGGATTAGAGTGTAAGACCCTGACAAATGGTTTCAGTATGCCTACAGATATTCTTGATGCCTATCAATATGTACACGTAATCCACGCAAGTGAGTCTCAAACAATCCAACAGAAAGGACACACAATATTGAAACAGCACAGAGTTTCTTCTGTCACCTTAAAAATGTAGGTGGCTCCCCCTCCTCCGCCTCCTCCTCCAGCCCACTCTGCGCCGGCCTCCCCCCTGAGGTTGTCTTCAATCACCGATGACTCTCCCAGGCAGATCTTCTGGGTATGAGCATTTCTCTACAACACAGGGAGGAGAGATTCAAGTTTCAAAGAAAGAAGCTGCCTTCACAAAAGTATAAATCCAGCAGGCAAGACTGTTTTTTTTTAAATCTAGGTCACTTTCTTGTCTCCCCACTCCCTGGAAAAAGATATCCCAGTGAGACATAACACATGGCAATGAATCCTTCCATACTACTCACCCCTGGACATGCATCCTCTCCTTGGTGGCCCACCAAGATGTAAAGTACATCTCCTTTCTCTAGAGGGAATATAGCCGATATGAAGACCCCGTGGTTGCGTTTGTTGTGGTTTTTGGCTCCTTTCCCTCCTGCAGCCCCGTAGGCAGAGATCCTGAGGGAGATCATTGCACCACAAGAGATTAATACTGAAAGAAATTGCTTTCTGGCTCAGGATACACAGTATATATCATTCTAGATAGATGGACCACAATACACTTGAGCAAACAGCTATAGATGTCTGGCATTACACACAAATCAGGAGACAGTCACCTGCAGTTTTATAAAGATTTTTTCTTGCAAACAGACACTATGTATTGATACTGGCATGAAGTACAGCTGTGTATAATTCAGCCAAAGCAATTTAACACCCTGTAAATCCCATGATTAATCCTGCCACTTTTCCGTTGCCTCATTTCATGATGTGAGCGTGATGATGAGGTCCCATGACTGGCTGTGCAAAGACAATCAAATTGCTTGAAGTCTCGATCTGGCAGGACAACAACCAGTTACGCTGCACATGGCCAGAATAGTTTAGTCCCCAAGCACGCAGTCACACCGCTGAATTGTCATGCCCAGCTCTCTGAGTCACACAACGGTATTAGCACATGTGGATGAACAAGACTTCAATGACTAAGCTCTGAGAGACGATCTATGGATAACAATCAGAAAAATGTAAAAAGGTGTAAACAACAGTGGTACGATTTCTCTCTACACCTCCAGCCTGCGGCATTGTGCATAATGAGATTTACCACTCTTAAAGGACACTATGGCTTTATTCCCTGTGACTGCCTGCGGCTCTCAACCTCAAGCTGATGTTTTGCATTCCTTCTGAATACAAAACATTTCAGTCAGTACATATTCTTTAAAAAGGCTAAATCATTTCCTTTATCCCAACACCTGGACACAGCAGGTTTTAGTAAATATTATTCAAACTGGAGCGAATAGTGCATTTTCTGGGGACTCTTTTCAGCTGTTTCAGGCATCAGTGAGTACGAACTGGCTTCAGTGTAACTGTGTGGCTCATTTATGTGTTTTTAAAGCAACATTGTGTAACTTTTCTAGCATTAAATAGCAGATTTAAAACCATTTTGATGCTACACTGGTGTATAACTGGGTGAATGGTGTCTCTCGCTTTACAGCACTGAGCACACAACATCAACTACTCAGCTTATTTTGGTGAAACTGGATCATATTTTATGGAGAAAATGTTTTCTGGTTTCCATCTGATGTCCTCCAGCTGCTGTGCATCTACAGCAAAGTAAACCGCTGCAAACTGTAGCTGCTGTTAGTTCTAATGTTAGCTCAGTTAGCCGGGCTACTAAACTGAGAGCACCGGGGGAGTGTTAGTGTTTGTACCACAGGCATTTAGGACAACCGGGAAGAGGAGGTTTTCAGGCTGGGGCACAGGGGAATGCTGACGGGGACCGGAGCCGGTCTTGTGACAGAACTGAAATGCGGGCAATGTAACTGGGCTCAACAGCCTCTATGGACTTAATGACAGAGGCGAAAAGACCGAAGGGGACGTTGACAGAGGAGGAGCTTCATGAATTTAAAGGCTGAAAGTCAGATGCCGAGCTGGGCTTCTTGCTGTTGGACTAGTAAGTCATATTAGCTGGCTGCTGTGTCTTGTGTTGTTGCACTTGCTTGATGTTTGGATGTTAGCAAAATTGACTCACTAATTTGTGATAATAAGTAATGTAAGCATAACAAATACAGTACAGTGGTTTTGGCATTTAATCGCAAAAATAACAATTTCTACACAGTGTTGCTTTAATCATTTTGAACAACAGTTAAGATCTGTGGCACAGAGGGATAAACTATCTGAGGTTTAATGATGCAACCAATATTTGTCAATAGGAGAGAATTCATTGTGGGTTTTGGCCTTTTCATGAGATTCTTTGACAATAAGAAAAATATAGAATATCCAGTTTATTACTTGAACAAATAAATGTCCAGCATATTGACGTTAAGGTGGACCTTAAAGTTCAAGTAGATGAGCGTCAAAGCCACCCCGATCACTTACAGGTATCTGTTAGTAGCAGGTACCCTCCACATTTGTACTCCTTTCAAGGGGTCTTCCTTCCCCACAGTAACGCTGACATTTTTGTTCCGGTAGGTGCTGTCACACTGGGCCTGGGTTGGGCCATGGGGACCACTGGCACCGCATGAGTTAAACCACCATGTCATCAAAGAAACCTCTAGAAGAATGAAGACAAAAAAACACTGTGTGAGTTGGTAAATGTAAGTACTGTGTATTCATTTTTCATTGTAAAAAAAAAAAAAAACACAAGAAAAAATGCAAATAAATATGTGAGACCGAAGATGAACAGCTGAACACAGGAGAACAGAAACGACATCCAGGAAAGTCACTGAAGATTGCATTAACCACCTGGTATCCGAGCACTGAACGTAGAATGGATTAAAAGCTTGTGGTCAGCTGATATGGTAGATAAAGCGTCAAGCATCGAGAGGAATTTCAACTGTACAATTCACCACCTGGTATGTAAATTCTGCATGCAGAATGGATTAAAAATGACACGGTAGATGAGGGACGCTTTGGAAATTTACAAGGTTTCCAAGGTGACAGCTGAAGCTGCGCACTACCTGAGGCTGAGGGTTCTGGAAGGGGGCTTAACAAATCCTCCAAGTCCGCCATGTGCAGGAGAGAGTTGAGATCTGAGGAGAGGCAGAGAGCCAAGGTAGAGAAAGGTGCATATCACTGAAGCATAAATTATATCCACACAGAAAGTGACACGGCTCAAAGGAAATGAGAACAATTCAAGGAAGGGTATTACGGATGAACATTTCGTCAGAATAATTCCTGAAACATCGTGAATATATTTTTCATTAAATCCACCATGTAGCATCGAGACACATTTAACTTTTACAGGATGGCATTGTTCGAACCCGTGGTCAACTGCGCTGTCCTTTGCCCTTTCCTGAAACCAATATCACTGATGAGGTCCATGATCTAGTTCATTAATGTGATAGTGAGAAACATTAAGCTTATTTATGGCTTACTAAAGTTACTCTGGGATCCTGAATTGACCCTGATATCTGTTAAAATATGTTCCAGTCTTGCCCAACCAGAGCTGAGCAACAGTCACGTACCACTGTTATCACTGCCTCTCTGGAGGTTTTAAACCATCCTTCCCTTGAATCACAAAACAAAAACAGATTTGTCTCTTTAATCCAATGCACCAAAGTCACATTTCACATCTGTGTATCAACTCCATTACAACGCTAGATAATAAAATTCATTTAACAAAAAAAAGCTTCACATAATTGTGAGATCCAATGACGATGACACGGGAATGTTGGCTCACATATTGCAGTACTGCAATCACAGCAATTTAATGTTGATTACCCTCGTGTCACGAGCAATCATTGAAACGGGGCATCAAACAAATGACTGAGGAGCACTCCCCGTATTCGCCTGGTCTCAGTTTCATTCAACAAGAGTCTGATTTTATAAAGTATACGGACCATTTAAAAAGTAATGAGGAGAGACATGAGCAGACGCTTATAAGACAGATCGTGTTATTGGGCATTGTTACATTTGCTGCACAGTGGTTTCTGTGGCCACAAGTGCTAATTAAAGATGCCCTGCAGGAATTTTATGTTTCCATTTAGTGCTTCTAACCAAAACACATTGTGTGTGACCGTGCGGTCTAACAGACATGTTAAATACATTCGCTACATTTCCTTAGTACTTGATTTTTATCTTTTATCTTTACATCTTCTACTTAATGTTTGTCATGCACCGTAACACGAGGGAAAATTCCTTGTATGTGAAATCCTTCCCGGCAATAAACCTGATTCTGATTCTTCAATTGCAAAGCCATGTTTTTGAATATTTAAAATAATGCGTTGTTTACGTCCACGTTTTTTATCTTTCGCTCCTCTTCTTCACTGTATTTGTCGGTGCATCGCTGTGCTGCTTTGAATGTTGAACTGCCACCAACTAAGAAATGTCAGAAAGATGTATCACACCACACACGAGCTCATGCATGTGATCGTAATAATATTGCCTCATGTGCTACCAGTGGTACCTTTGAGGAATAACAGCACGATCCCTAGATCTGAGATCTACGTATGGAGTAAGACAGTCACAAGTTACAAGTGACTCAGCAACAATTAAACGGTACGCGCCAAACCTTTGTTTTTCATATGCATATGAAACACACTGATATTTCTTCACTAAACACAGGCTCCCTTTCTGGAACTAGTGTGACCAGTAACAGATGTGTTTACTCCCTCTGACGAAGACGACCCACTTAAATCTTTTGTTTGTACTGATTTTACATAATAATTGCTACAGATTTGTATGTTGAACCATAATTAAATGGTGTCATTTCTATTATGGTCTCTACGATTTTACGATGGCACATTAGCAACAGCTCACCTGTGTTGAAGCAGGCTGCTCCAATTGCAATGTCATCGAGAGCGATGTCAGCGTTGGAGCCTTGTCCCCACATAGCTGTCACCTTAACGTGGAACCTGGAGCAAAGTACAGACAATTTATGTATTTAAATTACAGTTTTCTTATTGCTATATGAAAGGAAACAAGAATTCCAGTCCAATATGTGTACAACAACAGCTTGTAGTGAAGAACAGGTCAAATGTTTCAATGAAAGAAGTATTGTTCCCACCATCAGGCTAAAGTACGTGCTCATGCTTGACCTGCTCACCATGGCTATAAAATTCTAATAGTTCTGCTGATTTTGTTGTGACATGGAAAATAAGGGCAATGGAAATATTATAGATGTGAAAAAAATAGTTTATGAATGAAGGAAAGGATCTTTTATATACAAGAGACCAAGCCTGATTCTTTTGCTCTGTCTACTCTTCTGATTTCATTTTATTTACCCATGATGAAGGCCAGTCAGTTGGAGGGCAACATCTTCCCAACGGTCTGTCCACTGACCATTTCTCTCCCAGACCAGTGGTGAGGTGCTGGTCCCATTTTCCACTATAGCCACCAGCAAAGTAACATTTAAGTCCCCATACAGGTACAGAGAGAAACGCATCTGCACAGAAAAACAGACATAATTTCAGCAAATCTTTTGTCGCCTCGCAAGGAAACAAAGGACGAAATAAACAAATGATTAAACTAGTGTATCCATCTAAATAACTGACCTGGCAGGCAGTGGTAGAGACTGGGACAGGGAAAAAGGAGCTCTGAATAGATGCCTCTCGAAGGGAATTACTCTCTCTTACCTGCAAAAACAAGAAGTGCCCTGGGGGGCGCACAATAAACGTGACACAGCAGAACACTAACCAGGTCATGAGACAAACTGTTATGAAAATAATGGACATTATAGTTAGATACAGTAATACTTTG
The DNA here is from genome assembly GCA_946959425.1 of Argyrosomus regius. NCBI lineage: Eukaryota > Metazoa > Chordata > Actinopteri > Sciaenidae > Argyrosomus > Argyrosomus regius. The sequence goes on along the minus strand of OX336887.1, from coordinate 11,549,111 downwards.
AAGGGTTTGTGTCGTGTTTTATTGCTGGATGAGGACGAGCAGCTCATAAAACTCAGAAGAATGAAAGAACTTGGGTTAAATATATAAGTCATCGTGAGGTCTGTTAGTGCAAATATGTTCTGCAGCTGCATTTAAACGATCCATATGAACTCTTCATGGTCATGTGGTGTAATTTCATATGGTAGTAATCTAACAAAGCATTCCTATCATTAGCTCAGTATAGAAAGAACAATAAATGTTTGACAGAAAACTTTCTCACACCAAGCAATGTGAGATCTTTAGTGAAAAGAAATGAGTTTTCTCTCAACACCACCATAATTCACCAGAATGGGAGGAGATCCTTATAATAAAACCAGAATATGAGGTGTTAGTATGCCCATTTCACATGTATTACACACACACACACAACCAACCTGGTGTGCTCTGCAGAGAGACACCCTGCATGTCTTCTCTCTCCAGAAGCTCGTCCCCAGCGACCCGTCTCCAGGCCGAGTGCTGGTTGGACACGGACCAACCACATGCATCCCATTCAAACGAACAGTATGAGCCAAACGGAAGAGCCCCTGGGGAAGAGGAAGATTGTTTTTCAATAAAGCAGGGATGTTAAAAAGTCTTTGTCCCCTCGATTCCTCTTTTTTGGTGCACAAATAATATATTTCAATAAGTGCCATATATCTGTATCTGTGTGCTTGGGCATGTTTCATTTACTCTCCACACTTCATACTGTCAGGAGTCTATCATATGCTTCCTACATAATTTCTGCAGGTCCTGACGTGTCCCAGTCTTTCCCAGTCTTACAGTCCCAGTCTGAGCTGAGAAAAGCTGGCTTTTTTTAAGACAGTGTGGAAATAAAACTGAAAACTAGACAAACACCAGTTTACTAAGCAGTTACAGTACATAACTACCTTTGAAAGAAAACACTTGTCCTGTTTATGTTTATGTTTGTGCAGGAATTAAACAATCATGATATAATATGTTTAATAGTGTGTTTTAGAGATATTTGTATTTGCATACATTTAAACTATATTAAGTGCCTATAGCTGTCTGCTGCTAGCGGTTTTTATGCTAAGCCAGCTACCCGACTCCAGCTTTGTTCTTAATGCACCGACATGAGAATGACATCAATCTTCTTTGCTCATTTTCACAAAGAAAGCTAATAAGCACATTTCCAAAAATGAGCAACTCCTCTAATCACACAATATATACTGTATGTATATGAGACAGTTGAAAGGCACTTTCCAGTCTTTGTTGTAAGCTTATCTAAACAGAGACACAGAGATCGATCAATCTTTTCATCTGATCTTGGGTAAGATGATAGAAAAGCCTTTTATCAAATGTCAGAGAGTCCCTTTTAACAGTATTTTATGGGCACTCATGCAGGATAGATTTTACTGGTGGATTATTGAAAAAAATTACACCACCACTGTGACCCAGCTTCTTTACCCCGGGGATCCACAAGTCAAGAACTCTAAATGGCCTTGACTTCATTGATTTCATTACTGACTAAAGCGAGGCCTTTTGATACTCAGTGTGGTGAAGTGTTTCTCATTGCACTGAGTGACTGATGTTTTCAAAGAGAAAGAGGAAGCTTGTTATATTTCAGACTGTGAAATGGGAGGAAATGAAAGGTACTGACTGACTGACTGACTATGAAGACTGTCTTTTCGCCAACACAATTTTCAAGGCTGAGACTTCAAAACATGAATAAATCCACAAGGGGTTTATCATATTACAATAAACTGTTGAATATCTTATGTTTAGGCAATGGAAGGCACGATTTCATGATGAGAACTTCAAAAGGAAAGCATATCGAATTCCTATGGATACAATAAAAGAATTTCCTGCTAATGAAGGAAAAAAGTAGCTGATTAAAACATTTTGAGGACAGGAGCTTCACTCTTAAACGTCCATATACTAATACTTACTTCCTGCACAATATATTGCGTAGAGGCCCTTGGCATGGAATAATCTGGTACCTCCGGTCAAAGGATTAACAATTTATCATGGATCTAAATTTAGACAGCTAATATAGCTAATGCAAATGGATTACAGCCTGCCAGTAGCCCCATATTCTGCTTTAGGACTCCTGTACTGTATTCTGGCCTTACTTAACTCTCCACCCACAGTACACAAACTGAAGCACTCACACATACACTCTTAATATTGTTTTCACACTGCCACTCTCAGTCCAATCAATCCAATGGTGCAGGGCAAATCAAATTAAAAATTATAAATCATCACACATACCTCTCAAGCCAACTGCAAAAGTGCATTTTAAATCATTACTAATAGAAATTTAAGGCCATGATTTCCCTCAAAACACCATCCTCTTATTCCTGTGATTTTATTAAGAAAAAAACAAAACCTCACCACAGATGAAGCCCTCGTCTTCTCCTAAAGGACAGTCAGTGTGGAAGTTGCACACTTGGCTCGGGTCGATGCAGCCTCCTGAGTTTTCACAGTGGAAATATTCCCCACATGGTGCATCCAGCTCGACCTGGTGTTCTGCATCCCAGCAACCACACAACAAGTACACAACACTGTAATCAGACATCCTCTATATCACAAAGAACACATGTAACACTCGAAAAATGTATGTTTTTTTAAGAAATAGTTAATAGGAAATGTGCTTATTTGTCGAGTGTTAGATGAGAAGAACAATACCAATCTTTTTTTTTAATATACTTTTATGTTTTAGTTATTGTGTGAAATGAGAATCAGTGAGATGAAAAAAAAAAGAAAGATACGCAAACAAAACGAGACCACAAGAGGTCTAGATAGAAAGAATTGAAATGGTAGGAATCTACATAGATATAGCAATCCCATTTTTACCAGTATTTATCCCCCTTCTCCTTCTGTAGTCGAAGGGTGGAATCATTTTGTAATAGCTTAAAGATCTTCATAAAGTATAAGTGACTCCTACTGAGGACTTTAGGAACATTCCCAAGGTACAAAAAGGTAAATGAGAAAATCAGATCTCAGGTCCAGGATCTCTGAGACTTAATGCCTCACTTCTTTCTAAAAAAGGTTGAACATAAGGGATGATCAGAAAATATGAGCATGGTCTGCCAAAACAGATCCACCTCCAGGAGGGAGGCCCACTAAATTTGGATATTTGGTTTCAGGGTAATAAAGAAACATGTCAGATTTTTTCCAGCAACTCCAAAAGTGTATGCGTCTGTTAAATATGAACTACAATCAGCAGACTGTTAGCTTAGCACAAAAACTGAGCTTGAGAGGAAATAGCTAGCATGACTCAGTCCAAGGGTAACAAAATCTGACTACTAGCACTACCAACACACTAAATATCATAGAAATACTCCACCACACCTGCCAAACAAAGAAGACTGTGGTTATTAGGTACACCTGTACAATCTAATTCAGTCCAATACAGTCAACCAACTCTCTTAAAGTTTGTTCTGGTTTAACAGAAATGAGAAATGAGTAGAGCACAGCTCTCTGAAACATGATGAACTCACCTGCTTCACAGTCTATGAACTCCAGAGAGTCCAGAGCCACAGTGGTTCCATCTTCCCCCAAACAGGTAGTGTAGAGCAGGGTCACCTGAAAAGGTTCGTCCACCTGACCAATCACAGTCTCCAGAACGTCCCACTCAGCCCTGCATCAACCAATCACAGAGAAATATCTTTTAAAGTAATCTGTGGGAAGTCACAACTTCCTTCATTTGTTATTGGTTTGTGTGGATACAAGAGACTGCATTGAACAACAACAATCCTCGCAATCAGCAATTAGCGAAGGCTTGAAAATATAAGGAACATCGTTTTTCTAGTTTGTTTGTTTTTTTCTGGAGAAGACTGCAGAGTCAGAAGAACTGGCATAATCCCTTTGCTGTCACTAAGCAACCACAATCACTGAACTAACATGGTTAATAACATCAGCTAATGCCATTAGCAAACTGAAAAAGATGGATGCCAGTTGCAGCTCCTCAACCCTCGTGTTGTTTATCCAAATATTTTTGTTAGATATCATGATATTCTTAATAAAACAGGCTTCAGCAATAACACGCTATATTAAAAAGCGTTTTACATATTGTTCATAATTTATCTCAAAGAAGAAAACTGAACCTCTGCTTTTTGATGTTTGGACAATTAAGAAATGCCAGAGTGATTTAGAGCAATTTCCTTCACATTCATTGAAACTAGTTATAATAACACACCTCTCAGGGTCAGACATGAGTCAGAATTATATGAAAAACACACAGGCTTACTTAGAAAATGAGGGAACTGTTACTGTCGGTCTTAGACTTCCTGTGAAGACTTAAATCTTATAATGTATCACATTTGAACAGAAATAACGTCTGTCTACAAAACATGATAAACAACAGCGTGTCCATACTGAGCTCTAACACAGTCACAGTCTAAAACTTAAATATAACTAATTTTGTGCCACTTGGGCTCTCTTCTGTCCTCAAAATAAATGGTTAACATGTTTTATTTGATTGTAAACAGAAACTTAATTTAAAGAATCCCAGTTTTTCACCTATTTGCACTATGAAGGCCTTGCAAAAATATATTTCCTTTCTCATAACATTTGCAAAGACTTTTTGGCTATAAAACCTGGACTGTTTATATCAGTTAGCAACCTGCAAGTTTTGCTCTTTTATGACACAATACGGCCACCAATGTCTATGTTTAAGAAGAGGAAATGTCTATCACAACATTAACAATCAAAACATATCTCTGCTGCACTCCCTTTGGTCAAACACTCAACATAATCCATAATCCAGTTGTCACCTTGTTATGTTATGCTTTGGTTTCTTCAGTTCATACCAAGTGGCAACCTCCGTAACTGTGAAGTACCAAAAACTGCAGTTCCTCAAATGGCCAGTTGAGGCTGGCTACAGAATGAGCCAATCTCCATAAGCCCTCATGTTAAAATGTCCAACTTCATGTCTTGGTCTCTATAGCTAATTTCACCTTTCATGACAACTGTACTGAGTCTGTTCAAATTATATCAAGGCTTAAAGCTATGCATAATTAACAGCGTGGCCGCTTTGATTGACAGGTAGGTACCAGTACAGGTGTATCATTCGGCCTGCCTCAGGTCCGCCGATGATCCACGTCTGCGAACAGTGAAGAGGCAGGACAGACAAGATGGCAGTCACGGATACGCTGTCCATTCTTTTTAGTGTCAGTGGTCTTGCTCTTTTATGGCACAGTACCAATGTCTATATTTAGACATTGGTCAAAAGCTCCACGGGGTACCTTCAATACATAGTACTATCCACCTGTCACCTTGTTATGTTATTCTTTGGTTTCTTCAGTTCCTACCTGACCTGCCACAACTTGTGCACAGAAATACAGTAGAGTGCAAGATGGGTTATATGTGATATTATTTATTTTTATCTCAGAGTACGATGCTATGTGATGGCAGCTTCGCTGAGCTTTACTTCAAACAATATAAATAATGGATCTCTCAGAGTTCATTTCTAAAAATACTCCTGTACCGTCACGACATTAAAAAAAAAAACCCTTCACATTTAGCAGAGTAGGTGAGTAATGTTTCACAGTTCAGGACATACAGTTACATGGAGATAAGGCATACAATCTAGGGTCCATTTCCAGGAACATCTAGCCTCTGTTTTGCAGGAAAAATGGTCCATTATGACCTCTGAGAACAGTCAGTACAAGTGAAACATCACAACACACACACAGCGCTACAGTAAAATACACGTCATGTAGAATGGGAATGCTTTAAATTGAGAGTCTGCCCTGAAGTTACATCTACAGGTTAGTGTAGGATGAATAGTGGGCTGACTGAATGAACCCAGTGTGTGTGTGTGTGTGTGTGTGTGTGTGTGTGTGTGTGTGTGTGTGTGTGTGTGTGTGTGTGTGTGTCTCATAATGGAATTGCTCAGTCCATTACTGCACAGGCACTAACAAAGCCAGTGTACAAACTTATTGCATATGCCCATCCATCCCTCTTCTGTCCTAACCAATTATATATAAATTCATTTCCAGAGTCTGCATCCAGAGGCATGAATGCTTTTAGCTGCTCTAAAGATGGCTGTACAGCATTAGATCAATAGGAAATACCTGTCCCCATTTCCCAAACAATACACAGGGGACCGCTGTCCCCACGTGGCCACAATTCTACAGTTTGTCCCACATGAAAGCTAAGAAACATTTTCTTTATTGAACTTTAGTACCACAGAAGGAAAAGATATTAGTGTCTGTGCCCTTGCTCTGTCTGAAAGTCTCAGTCACCTTTCATTGAGGTGAATCTCAGCTCCCTATATTTATTTTACAGGCCAAACCTCAACTTGACAAGCACTTCAATCAGTAAAGATGCAGGTTTTTCTGCTTTTTTTATACTAATTAAATTGACATGTTATGCTGTATAAATAGTACAGAAATAAATAAATTCTTCTTGTGTGTGTTTGCTGACCTGTGGCCGTCACGTTTCCTGTGGTTGAGAACCACAGAGTGAACAGCTGAACCTGAGAGAACCGGCTTGATCAGGAGCGTGAGGTTCCCCACCGCTGGTCCAGCCTCATAGAGAGCCACCTGCAGGATGCAGTACCTGCTGCTTTCTGGCAAGACCGGGCTGGTTAAGTGGTAGTCGCATCTCCCGGAGGCCTCTGCAGCAGGGGAGGAGCTCAAGAGAAGGAAGTGCCCTAGGATAATAAAACAGAGTAGAAATTTCATGTTTGACAGTTTTATAGCAGCCTCATAATACTGTCACTCCTGTAAACCATTCGGCAAATGCTTCAACATTAGGATAAATCTGAGTGGGCTTAAGGGAATAAGCAAAAAAATCCAAATAAATGTCAAAGAAGACTCAAAAGAGCTTTGAGTAAGTCCAAAGATCCATTATTGGGTTTTCTAACCTCTAAATATGGACGAGCAGTATCCTGAAGCACTTATTTAATTTCTGAGTCTCTGCACTCTTACCATCAGAGCTTCCCACTGAGTGATCAGTCACAGGCATCATCCCAGCGTTTTCTGGTTGCTGTGGCGACACCACCAACCAGTCACTTTGGTCGCTGTGATTTGATGAACTCCAGAGGCAGAGTGACTCAAAATCACAGGAGGTAACTGAAAGACAGAGAGACGAGAGTGCAGCCGGTGATTTAGTGTTTGTTTGAGGATGTGGTTAGTGGAACGGCAAGATGGTATTCATTATTTGGAATGTTTTACACGGCCAAGTGTAAGAATACATGTCAATTACAACTGCCAAATCAATGATTTTATACCAGTAAATATTTTTATTCATTCTGAAAACCAACTAGTCAACATGAAACAAGAAACAGCCTCTGCGATTCCCCCAAAACAGATTTTTTTCATAAATGCGAGAGTGAGGATAGGCAAGGAATATGTTGACAGCTTGTTTTCTTGGGATCACGAGAAAAGTATTTTATGATCTCAACACAGCCAGCTGTTTTTCGGAGATTATGAAATACATGACGTCATTCACCGAAGCTGCAAAAGCTTCTAAATTTCACATTTTCAATAAAAATGCAAAAAAGTTTTCTGCAATTTTCCGGACGTGGAAGTGCATCAAAAATACACAGATGCTTTTCATTTGAGTAATCACTGTAATGATTTAAAAACAAAAGTTCACAGAAATGTTAAATATTTTTTTAAAGATCACACCTGGATCACGACCTCCATCACAGACTAAGTGATCATGAAGGTCATGATCCTTGGCATGTGGCCCAAATGTCCTCCAAATTTCATCGAAATCCAAAATCTACTTAACAGCCAAACAGAGAGACCCTTTGTAAATTTTGACTGATTGTGTCTGTGCTGACGGAGGGGGTTTGACGAACAGGATGAGAAAAGAGGAGGCATTCGAGACATCATGTGATGGCTGGAGAGGAAACTGCCACTACAGCTAGTGGCAAACAGCCATTATAATCCCTCTGGGGATAAAGGACAGAAATATGAAGTACATTATTAAATTTCTATTTCATAGAAGCCCACTTGAATCTTTTCGGCCAATCAACTAAAAATATGCTTCTTTTGATCACAAATGACCTAAAAATGTGGCTGGTTTTATCCTTTCAGTGCCAAACTGTTTTCCTGTTGTCAGCTTCTTCTTCATCTCTTCGTGTTTGGGAAGTTTAAATAAAGCTGTTCATCCAGGGGAAAGGCATTTGCAGTACTTTGAAGGCAGCGCTAGCTAGCAACTGAGTGTAAACAAGAATAATAACTAGCGTACGGAGAAGCACAGATGCTAACACGCTGAAGGCTTTTATACTGTTGTGGGTTAGGGAGGCGGGGGGTTATGCTCAGGGTGGCCTCAGTGCATCATCAAGCCGCCTCTTAGGACTGGCAAAAAAAATCCTGGACTGAAAACTGGTGAAAAAACTGTGGTTTTCACCACATTTCAGTAATATGTATTTTAGTCTTTTCACATGTTTTTAGCAACTATTTTCCAACATATTTGATGTATTTTGAAAGAAACCTCGGAATTGCCTTTACAGTCTTTAACTTCCACCTAGTGAATAAGTGGCAATATGTACGAGTCATTCCTGACCTTTAAAAATATTTCCGTTGCTGTATGTGCACTTCTTAAAGTTCCTGCTCATCGCTGTGCTTTCCAGTCCAAACAGTTTTCATTAAGATCAAAGACTACTTAAATTGATGCAGGTAATGATTGCAGGTAAAGGCAATAATGACACAGACGATCATGTGCTGGCACAAATGTGTGCGTCAGCACATCAGTAAGTACGTAACTTACTTTGGCTGTCATCTTCTGAGCCCAGATGATGAGGAAACAGCTTATCTGAGAAGTTCTCCTCCAGAAATCTGTCCAACAGAGCGTGGCAGGCACTGCTAACTGAGGAGAGACAGACAGAGAGAGTGATTACTTATGAAGGCATACATACATACAATACTTCAAGCTGCAGTACAAAACATTTCACTGTCACCCTGTTAGAGTTGGAATAAGATTTATTGTATTGATCCTTTGATGGGGAAATTCTTTTTTCACTCAGGTTTTCACATATATGGGCCTGAAATACAACTACACACACACAAAGGGCTTATAGATATGCAAATATGGAGTGATGGCCACGTAGTGGTGCCCTGGGAGCAGTTAAGGGTTCGGTACCGTGTTGAAGGGCAGCTCAGCAGTGCCCAGGAGGTGAACTGGCACCTCTCCAGCTACCAGTCCACCCTCAATCCAATGGTAAAGAATGTAAAATGTAAAAATGTTGGGGTTTGTTGAGGAAACAAATAGGTCTTTGGGTGGCGCTCTGACCGGCACAACCTCACTCACACAGGAATGTACAAATTAAGAAAATTAAAAGACATGTTTAGGCGAATTGCCCATCAGTGCGATTGTGAATGTAAATGTGTCTACATGTGTCAGGCCTGTGACTGGACTCTTTCCTGGATGGATGGATGGATGGATGGATGGATGGATGAATGGATTATAACACAAACAGGCTACAGTATAAATAGGATTAAAAGTCTGAGAGAAGGAAGAATATATAGCTCTATCCGTGCAAAATATATAAAAGAGAAAATAAATAAATAAAAATGTACACATAACTCTGTATGATAACTTGTTCTACGAGTCAGTGCAAGTTATCTATTAATATCTCCAGATATCTACCCTTCTATCCTGGTGAGCTGGGATTTTCTCAGTCTTGGAAGATTTTAAATGCCTAAATAAAAAAACAATCATAAAACAAAGTGAAATACAATAAACAGCATTATTTGTATTTCCCTTTTATGTGGTCATTTACGATGTTATAATTAAGTAAAATATATTATTAATGTAACTTATTTAGACATCTGAAATCTTCCATACTCCAGCTCCCTGCCACCCACCCTGCAAATCAATTAGGGATATGATGCAAACAAGGTAACATAAAACAAAGTTCATGCCTGTTTTGTCGGGAAAATGACACGGACCTTGTTTGTGTCAAACTGTTTCATATGTGTTTTATGGACAGTTTGCATGTGAAGAGTCTTCTAAAAGATAATTTTCAAATGTGAAACACTTAACATGTGCGTTTTCGAGTGATTTAAAGAGTGTGTTTTTCCTCATATGGTGTCAAGACCCGAAGCAGATGGGAATCTTCTTAAATGAGATGAGCAAATTGTAAACATTTTTTAAAAAGAATGTACATGAAAAGAGTTAGAATTACAGCAAGTGAAGCACTTCATGTACACGTGTTTGTTCACAGTATACTTTAAGTAATGGAGCTTAATGCATTGGGCTTAATTGTCAACAAACAGAATCATTTGAAAGCCACTAATTATTTCTGTTACGTAAGATACTCAACATGATTGAGATTCCTTCAACGTGTTTGCCTGATGGCACTTTGAGTGGTACATTTTGTGTGACCAACCTCTCAGTGCATTAGCTGTAGATGAGGCAATATGGAGGCAATTTAGTAGTTCTGTACTGTGGACCATTTGATGGCATTCCTCATAAGAGCCTTCATCTTACCTTATTTTGTGGCTTATTACACACAAACGCCCTCATCAGACATGCTTGTGGGACTTCTGATCATTCTAACACCCACAGATCAAGAGTTGCTTTTGCATTTTGAAATACCCACAAGCTGGGAGAAGCTACAGTAATGGTATGCAATAAGTATCTTGTTATCTTGAGATAATGAAGATGTTTTAGTTATGATTATAACTAAAACATCTCTAAACAGTGTCATCCTTCTGTCCAGATGTCATAATCCAGATGAAAGAAGCTTTGAGTTGATAAAAATCTCGATACTTCCTCATCCCAGTTTGGGTCGCCTTGAGTTATTACCATGCGCTCACAGCACTTTAAGTACTTTATGGACTGTTTTTGCCCGGGTTTAACCTCTCAGGTCACAGGCTGCCAATAAAGCTTTAGTATGCTCTAACCAAAGTCAGATGGTCGAACAACTTTCAACCATTTCTGTAACTTTCCAAATGGACAGTACGTGACATTGTGTGTTTTAATCTTCTCCTAAAAAGATGCTACAACTGAACATTAATCAAACATGAAAGAACAGTTTTCACTCTGTCTTTTTGTAGTAGTAGTAGTAGTAGTAGTAGTAGTAGAGTAGTAGTAGTAGTAGTAGTAGTAGTAGTAGAGTAGTAGTAGTAGTAAATGTGATTTGAACTGGGGTTAGTGCATTAATGATTCAGCAATTTACTGCACATTGCATTTGTAGTTGGGTTGTTAATGCTACTATTTTTATATAAAGAACATTAACCCACTGATAGTCCTCATAGTGCATTATTTGCTAGATTGATTAAAATGTTAATGTGATATAAATGTGAATAAATACAATAGCTGAATAACATTAACAGCTTTATTTATTTTTTATTTTAGTCCTCATGACTAAATCTAAACCTATATCCTTTGTTGTCGTCCATGCCTCAGCACAATGCATGCTGAGAATAGCTTCAGTCCCCAGAATAGATAGATGGATGTATGATCTAGAAATAGGACCACTGCAGACTGACCAAACACTCGCTTCAAACCGCCGACAGACACGGTCTTGTTCTGGAGGATGACTGAGATTAGAGGCAGGGCATTTTACACGTGACATAACATTCAACATGTTAACTAGCATGACCAGTAAACATTGAGGGAGATGATCATATCTCCATGGGTCATCGTAACTTAACCCCCGTAATGGCCTCTTGGACAGTGACATTACTGTTCTCTGGAGCCTGTTAGGCAAGGTCCCCATTGGATTATTTAAAGGGCAGTTTATTAAAAGCAGTTAGTTATGATAGCGATGGGGGTGGATTGGGGGGTGTGGGTACTTGAATGGCACCCTAGTTATTTATTGGTAATTATGGAATAAAAGCAGCTATGGATAGATTCCTGAATACGGAAACCAGAAAATTTAAATAGCCCATAATGAGGGGGATATGGACAAAGAAACACCATAAATAGACTATTATTAACATGAAATAGCTTCCCCAAAAATCCCCCTCGAATTCAAACATCCTTTCTTTGCCTTGCACTTGTTCCCTTTATGTCTAGTTTGGGTTTGTAAAATGAAGTGAAAAATACATGATAGCACTGAATGAACTTTGTATGCTGTCAGTTTTGTAGGAAACAAAGGCTGTATCGACGTAGGCTGCGTTGTAGAGGCTTCAAATAAGTGTCCTGAGCTGAAAGCTGCTGTTGGTTGTAGTTTAGTTCATTTCAAGGTCGAAACTTTGTAGTGAAACAGCTCAGGAAAGTAATCTCATCAAGAGAAAAGGCAGCAAAATAGCTTTGGCCACTTTGCCACGGATAGACTTGGCCACCAGTGATATGTCTCCTCTCCTCTCCTCTCCTCTCCTCTCCTCTCCTCTCCTCTCCTCTCCTCTCCTCTCCTCTCCTCTCTAATGTCTAATTTTTCAATTTCAATTTTAACCTCAGAGTATTTAGTTCACATCACAGTGAAATGTGTGACAACAAAGATGTCTGGGCTTATTTACAAAGCTTTTAGGAAAATTTATGTGTGAATACTGGCTGCTTGTCAGGTCAAATAACCCTGAAAGCAGCTCCAGATGGTCTCAGATCAATACTCTGATCACAAGGCCCTGCATTTTATACTTGTATCTGCTAGGCCACATGTATTGAATGCATGCTTATTTCATCAGTTTCAGCACTTTATAATAATCACATCTGCTCCTTGCATGCCCATGAAAGTGCAACCTGTAAACAAGATTAAAGGTTTACAGCTCTGTGGTATCTGTGTGGTCCTGAAAATCTGGTGCCTACATTACCCACAATGCAACTCAACCCCTGACAATTCAGTTGGAGATTTAGGTGTGCTAGTAGGCAGTAACGGTAATCAGACTGTACTTCTAGTCTTTAGACTACTCAAGGCACTTTTACACTACATATCACATCCACACCACACATGGTAATTTGGGGTTCAGTATCTTGCCCAAGAACATTCGACATGCAGACTCAAGGAACCGGGAATCGAATCATCGATCTTCTGATTAGTGGTCCGCTCCACCTCCTGAGCCACAGCCGCCCTTAATGTACCCTGCAGCAGAGATAAGGGGTGGGCTACAGAGGTCCAATAATCTCATTTCTTTCTGACACACTTCCAGATTTTTATCATTTTTAAACTTGTAACTGTCTTTAAGCCCAACTAGCTATGACTCCAGTGACGCCACTTAAACCAATTACAACTTTCTTTTCACATACTGTATGCAGCCGTACTCCATTACAATTAATTCTGAGCAGAATATGTTTGTTCAAAATTTCATGGCAATCAAGACATTTGACTCAAAACCACAACTTCATGGTGGCACTATCAGAAAGATCTCCAAAGTCTTTCAGATTCATCGTCTGGGGTTGAATGTTTGTGCAAAATTTCATGGTAATCCATCAAATATTTGTACAGATATTTCAGTCTGGACCAAAGTCCTGGACAGCCCAACATTGGCACCCATAAATACACGCTGCTGGCATGAGTAAAAACAAGACCGAGACAAGACTCAGACTACATAATTGACAATAATTGAAGTTAATGCCAACTTCCTTTAACAACATTACTAAAATTCACCACTGGTGACATTTGAACATGTTGAGAAGTGTTACATGGCTTTTGCACCTGGGGGGGGGGGGGGGGGGGGGTTGCCAAAAGAAATGCAATCTTTCTAATAAATGAATAAATCTAAAAGCCCAAGAATCCATCTCCATGTCGTTTATGCTAAGTCATCATCTGCTGGCAGTAAGCTTCATCTCTCTCCACCTCCTTAAAGTCCTGATCCCCTCAAATCCCTCATTCCCTCCCTGGTTTTATCGCCAGGAAGACACGTAACAGCTGAATTGATTATAGTGAGAGCCATGATCGAAAACGTCCTACTGCATCAAGGGTGACGACAGACAAAGGCTTAGGAGAGGATTCAACGTCAAGGAAACACAAAAGTGCTCCTGAGTGGAACTTCAAAGGTAAGACACATAATAAAAGCAGTCATTGGCTTATATTGTAAATAGTTTACTCAAGGCCTTGTTAACATAGCTATTGAGCGTGTTTGAGCCCTTTTGTAATCGCTTGCAAATGTGCAATTATGAGCACATTCAAGTGTGTGTCTTCATTTATGAGGGTGTCAGAAAGAAATAAAAGAACAAAACACTCTGAAATCAAACAAAACTCTCACCCACAAACATTCGCCCTCCACTGAGTGTTGTCAACTATTATCCGAACTTCTCAGCAGACTATACAGCCCAAAGCTCAAAGCACCACCTCTGACGTTAAAGGTTTGATGAATGAAGAAACAACGCTGGACAGTTTCAATTAAACTCAATATATTTTTTACAGAGCTGGCGTCAGGAAACTCCACACATCTGAGGCTGCGTGGGGTCTGTTTGCTCAGATAGACCCCCCAGGCTGTCATGAGGACAAGGTCATGGCTCTTCTTAGCTATCCTGTCTTCCAAATATCCAGTCAGAACAAGTTCCTTTCAGAGACATAATGTTGATTAGATGTCTGGAAATTGGCTGGAGAAGCTTCTAACTGAACAGCAACAGGTTGGATGAGGACAGTGTTGTCTTGGGAGACAGGTGGTGCAACCGTAACACTGAGCTGATGTAAAAATTACCGCATTAGCCAGTGCTCCCATCCATTGTTACCATTATCCAGAGCTACTGAGGTAAGAAGAGTACATGCATGGGTAGATGTTGCACATTATAAAGAGAAAGACACAGAGAAATAACCAGGCTGATAAACACTAACACAGGTTCACTGAGCCTGTCATATCTGCACACAGCCAGAGGACACACATTAGCCGAACAGGCCACAGAGTACACAAGCTTAATGCTCAACACATGACAATTTCTACATGGTTATTGTCATGTAAGGTTGATCCTCCGGGGTGGAATACTTACAGTAGCTTTCACAGTATGTTCATAGAGTATATCAAATTAGTTATGACTCACGCTGTAGTTCAGATTTTGTGCCTGTTATCTGGTGCTTTGTTGGGAAAATTTGAGAGGAAAATATCTTAAAGGGATCTGAGAGAACAGACAAAGCTTTTCATGTTAAATCGATAACAGGTCGAGCCGAGACGAACAGGCCTCAGCTAGTACAGGAGGAAGTAAAGACTAAAGACATAGTTTGACATGTACGGACGGCAGAAAGTAAAAACGAGATACCACTCTCGTGTCTGTGCCTTAAATATTAAGCTTCAGCCAGCATCTGGTTAGCTTAGCTTAGCTTAGCATAATGACCTGAAAACACTCATAAAACCCTAACTTGTTGTTTTTATAGGTTGGATTGTTCAAATAAAACTAACAAAATGTAACATGTTAATTAATAACACATGTTTAAGGTTATGGGGAATGATTGTGGTCATGTTAAAAGAAACCCACAAAGGTTTGTGGTCAGACACGGGAAGCAAACAGCAGCCTCCCATGATGTTTTGTTGAACCATCAGCCCACCACAACCTTCTCCCTATATGGACTTTGGCTACCCGACCTCCTCCTTTGCTCCAGACAGACAAGAGTCATAGTTACTACGCCCAATAGAGGGCTGTGTGACTTGAACATAAATATATAGTATATTGTTGGGCTAATTTCTAATATGAGGTTAGTTGTTTCCCCCAGTTTCCAGTTTTAATGCTAAGCTACGCTAACTGGCAGCAGCTTAATTTTGACTATAAAGACATGAGAGTCTCATTTAAGAAAGTAAGTGGGCATATTTCCCAAAATGTAATTTAAGATTCAACCCTGTTGCAGTGTATTAAAGCGGAGCACATGGATCTTGTTTAAAACAAACAAATCTGATTTCCAAGATATCTTTTGGCAGAGGAGAGAAAATGAAATACAAAATGAAACCTCAGTGCTCTCATCCCCCCAGTGACAGAGCCTGTATAATTAAATGTAAGAAAATGACAGACACAAACTGGAGAGCTTCACTTTATCATCAACTACAAAAGTAATTTAAAACTTTATGTCTGTGTCCATGACTTTAAACAGGAACGTAAGCTTGTTTCTAGGTTCAGAAACAAGGCTCATGTGGGTTAATTGCTTTTCAAAACAGATGGGCTCAATCCATGCTCGACATATTGTAACAAATGCAGCTTGAATGTCCACTTAACATTTTGCCATATCTCTAAATAGTGTGATAGGGTGACAACAAGACTTTATTTCCTTCCTAGCATGAAGGAGAAACTGCGGTTGCAAAACGTCTGGTTCATCATGTCGGACTACGTGGAGGAGAATCTGTAGATTCTTATTTTCAGGTGATTATACACGTAAGAAAACATAGTCATGAATATTATATTTTTAGGAAGAATGAAATATATTGAAGGTGGTGGAAAAGAGGCAAAAATGGGTCAGGCTTCAGCTGTCTATGAGTCCCTTTTTTCCCACATCAAGGGTAGCTGTCACTGTCTTCACAAAGCTGCCATAAAGAGCTGACGTCATACAGAGACTCTTATTAAGAGGGGACTCTTGTCAGAGTCAGGTCTGTAACCAGGTTTTGGTTTGAAGCTCATGAAAGTCTCTGAGAAATGTTGATTTTTTCTTCTTTTTTTGTATGTCTTTTGTTCTATGTTCTTTTGCCATGTGATAATTACTACAGAATCATATTTTAATGACACCATCTTTAAAGGTTGATGTCATAACTTGATTTTTTATAGTTTGTTTGAAAGCAGAGGCGAATCGCTGTTATCACTCAGCCATCGCAGAGCATGTCCTGAATCTCAGCCCTGGTCTTTCCTGTGTGTATGATCCTTTACAACTTCAAACCGTCTCTTCTCAGTACTTCAGTTTCCTCCCACAGACTTAACAGCTCAAGTGTGAAGGTTACTTGAGCAAAATCTGGGTTACAATGCTAATGTGACTTTAAAGAGAAATAAACATGTATAGAAACTGAACAGAGCATTGAACTTTTTTGAAAAATAAGTAGTAAAAAGTGACATTTTCTGCAGCCACATCTGTGGCCAGGTCCTACTGTACAGTAGTTATTCAATATTCGTTCAATGCTTTATTGAAAATCACATTAACCAGTAAGTTACTGGGAATAGAAATAGATTTAAATTAGAATATTTTTCACAGTTGTGTGTCTCTGCCCCCTTTTGACCGCAAACCATATATATGTCTTTTATGCCACCATGATAATATAGTCTCAATCCAATTTTCTCCCAATCAATAAAGTTCAAAATGATCTAATTAAATTCTAAGACATGCCTACTGCAATTTATTTGGTCCAAGTGAGTTAGACTTTATTGGATTCAATGCCAGATGTTAGAAAAACACAAAAGCAGAAAACTTTAAGGACATCAAGACATACTTTTCAGCTGTTTTTCATTTTCTACTTTTATTTTTCTTATCTTACAAACTAGTTTGAAAATGAAATTTCAAATCCCTTAAAGCAAGTCAAAAAATCAAACCAGGACTATATAAATTACTAATTTGTTTTCCCGATTACATTGTGGCAACAGAAGTAATAAGAAATGTTTTTAAGAGTGAATAGAGCTGTGTTTATCTCGGGAGGCTGTTGGTTGGATGACGTACAAAGGGCAGGATTTTGACACCAGAGTTCAGTTCACATTCACACTCCCTTTAGGCTACAAAAACATTTTGGTTAAGGTTAGTGAAAGATCGCGATCTCACTTCAATGTTAATGAACATGTTGAGTGTCAAGTCACTAACCCTAACCCTCAAGACCACAAGCTTTCCCTGATCTCAACCAAGTGCCTAAAAGTAACTATAAGATTACTAAAGATTTAATAATACTGTAGTCATGAAAAGTCCTTGAAAGGATACTGTATCACAAGATCAGATATTTTGGTGGAACACAGATAAAATACATTGTCAGTGAATATTTTACTGATATGTTCAATATCAATATTTTCACAACTTCCCAAATATGTTAATTTCTTGTTATGTTAATAAATAATAATAATCTGACCTTGTTGTTGAAAATTACTTTTATACTTCCTCAAATCACAATTTGTATACTCAGAAAAATTGGTTATTGATTGATAAGTGGATTCATTAATTTTCATTAAGAACCTTTTTGCTGTTTAAGGTTTTTTGAAAAAAACTGAATGAAAAAAACTTCTTTAAGACGATTGCAGCACTTTTGCTTTGAAGAACCTTTTTATGTTTAATTATCTTTTTGGGGATTTCTAAGGTTCTTTGGGGTACTGATTACTGGTTCTTAAAGTCACTCCTTGCCTGCAATGTGACCTGGTTTTCATTAAAAAAACAAACAAACAAAAAACAGCAAAGGGACAGTTTGGAGACCTTTAAACAGCCTTTTTGTGAACCTGAAGTACATATGGCCTTAACCAATGGCTGCTTTCTGCCAAACCTATTGACAAACTTGTGTCTGTGTGTAGAAATTATTATTATTGTGGTGCCATTTCCAATTGTAAAGGGTAATATTCTTTTTAGAGAGAGCAATCAGTAATGTGATAATAATTTATATAAAGTAATAAAAAACTTCCCTCAATATTTTTTTTTAATATTAATACTTAAATTCAAATTATTATATACTGCATCTTGAAGGAACTCAGACAAATACTATTTAAAATAAACCAAAACTATATATAAATAAACCAAACTATAAACCAAATTCTAGGAAGACTTATTATAAAGACTTGATAATAAATGGTTCTTTGATGAACCGATAGGTAAAACGCTCCTTGCAGAAAAGTTTCCCCTACGGCATCACCATTAAAGGGTGTATATCCTATATGACACACACTTAAAGTCACTGGGTTAAAAACTGACCCAGCACAGACGCAATAATTCAGCCGCTGCCCATGGGTAGAAAACAAAGGGTTGTTTTGTAACCTGACAGTGACCAACACTGGGTCAAAACTATCCAATGGCAGTGACTGAAGTCAACCCATCATTATGTTCATGCTATATTGACCCCGCAATGGGTCAATTTCTAACCCAGTAATTTTTAGCATGAACCCTCTGGCCGTTGAATCGGGTTCCTCAATCTTAGGTTCAGGACTCCAAGTGGGGTCAGTACTTAAGCAGATCCAGAGATATCTAATAATACTAATGTTTGTTATTAATTAATTCACACATAGTGTGTAATGTTTATGTCTTAAAAAATAAAATGGTGATCTAAGTGATAGTTTTACATCACAACAGTCTAACTGCTGCGGTCATAATGCCCCGAGGACGTAAAAATAAGTTCAGAAAACGTTGCGAAACTGAGCTTTTGACCCTCAGTTCAGATAAGGAAAAACTCGCCCCTATACAGAGATTTGTCAAATCTGTTGGGAGTTTAAAGTTTTGGTAACGTCACACAGAAAATGTGCAGCTCAAGCGACATTAATTATCCCTCCAGAAGGGAACAGCTTGTTTATACTGGAGTTCATTATCAGTCAGAAAAAGGGAAGCTAATGTAAAAACATTAGTGTAATTATTTCAGTTCAGTTTATTTTTGCAAATGCAATGCGTAGCCATTTAAACCTAAACCATAAACCTAAACACTAAACACATTTGTTTCACATTTCATATTCCATCTCTCATCTGCCCGTCACACACAGCAAAACACATTTGAGCTCAGAGGTCCAAAAGAAGCAAACACTGTTATCACCTCCGCAAAACCTCATCTATTAAGCTCCAGCCGCACGCACACATATTTGGAAACCTTTTGTACATACCAGCACAACTCTGAACCATAAATCTACTTTTAGTATGTCAGTCATCTGCAAGGTCATTAGAAAGTATACGTAACAGATATGTAGAGGGAAACTCAAAACTCTCTCAAAGCCCACAAATTGGCCTTAATCTGTCCAGCGGGTAATAAGAATAAACATTTAGGCAACTTGGGAACAATTACTGGCAGCCTTCACTACTACTGGAAATTGAAGCAAATACTCAGCAATTGCTCAGGATTATGTTTCCATTTATTTAATCATCAGGCTTTTATTAAACCTTTAGACCACCTGTGTGTTTCTACTAAAGATTTATATCTTACCTTGTTATTGAGCTTAGCAGAGACCATAACTTTTGATATTAAAAAGTACAGAATCGATTATATTCTTTGGAAAAAATAATAATGATACACCAATAAAACCTCCAAACTGGGAGGCTCCTGACCGTCTGCTATGACCTGGCTAGCCCACACCGTAACCGTCCTCAGTCAATGAGTAGAAACGCTGATTCAAATGGGTCAATCCAAAACCCTGATTATGAGAAACAAACTAATAAAAGTACAAGTACTCTGCTGGCTTGAGAAATATCAGATAATACCAGGGAGCAGCTCAACAACAAAATCTGAACATGAAAAATATCCATTGTAGCATTTTAAATAAAAACTCACAAAACCACACTGAGTTGTGGTGTACTCACACAGCCAGCTGCTGTAAACATGCTAACAAAGTAGCTTATTGTATGTTTAGAAAAGAATCTCACATTAACAATCTATCCCCTCTAGTACTGTCACAGTACTTATTGCTGCACTAACACGTTCTAGACGCACTGTAACTTGATTGTTTCCCTTTTTTGGATAAAAGCGTCAGCCGCTAAATGACTAAATGTAAATGTAAATCTGTGTCACATGGATTTAGCCACTGCTGCGCCTCTTAAGAAGACAAAAGGACCAAACTAGTTAAAATCCATAAATGTGTTTGTAATTATATAAACAATTATAAGAAACTCATAAGGCTTTTATTAACATTCTTTAACAGTCTATGAACAGTTTCTTAGAAGTGCTTGTAAATGTTTTATATAAACAATAGCTATTTATATATGCTATTTAAAGTATCTATTAAAATTATTGTAGAAAAAATAAGTTACTTCATGAGCTAGCAGTCCTGTCGGCATCACACACTGATCTGAGCTCTGTAGCATTTAGTATCCCCACAATGAAATCTAACATAGGCTTAGGTTGTTACTGTCCAGAGATCAATGGGGAATCTTTCATTTGTCACTCACATGGGCAGTTAAGTAAGTTGGGAAATTGTTATGTTATTGTTATGGATGGTTTTGCATTGAAAATGTCAAATGGTGAGTCTGAATATATTTTTAATCATCGAGTCGATTTGGAAACTGCTAACTTTTTGGTGTTTTTTGTGGCCTCAGCTGGTTCACTCTCTCTCACTCCGGTCTTTGAAGTTTTGCTCATTTGATCTGCTGCTGATGTGTTTCGACTCTTAAACTATTGCGGTCTGCAGATTAACATGCCGATTTAGGACAACTGTGCAGAAAATGTGCAGTGTTTCTTCTGTGTCAAGTTTGCCTTGGCCCACCCTCGTGTATATAGGTCATCCCCTACTGTATCAAACAATATATGACACATGTACACTGTCTGTCATGTACATAACTTAGTCATTGTGGTGGAAAAAGCTATGATTATTTTTCATTTTTAACTCGCTATGAATTATGTGTGCCTGTACAATAAATCAAGAGGCTCAAGACATCATTATAAAATTGCTGTCTGTTCCTATGCTGTACGTGACAGAATAAAGCCCTTATATGACAAAACCCATGACAAAAACAGTCCACGCGCAGACAGAATGGTTAAAGAAAGTGCTGAGCTTTATATGAAACATAAGGTCTGTAACAATTCATCAAGTGAAGGCATGACTTCAAATTTTAAAGCACTTCAGAGCCACAGTTTTAAACTAACAAAGATGAAGTGGAAACAATCTGTTCATTAGATCTTACTCAGCTCCGAAATACGAAAAAAGGGCTATAAATAAATTGGTGATAAATGGAGCAGCTCCCCGAAGAAGCACAGTAGAAAATTAAGTTACACTATTTGTGGCTTGAAAAAAAAATATGTCTTCATACTGGATGTTTCAAGAACATTGTGTGTTCTCAAAACAATCACACATGAAGACATTAAATAGATTTTCAGATGGTATTCATTTTTGCACCATGTTCAATAAGAGCCTTTCTTATATGGTAATATAAAGAATGATAAACAGCCAGAGGGGAAGTAAATACTTTCATCTAAAAATTTCACATTCACGCTATTAAACCACTTGTGTCATCACTGTCTACTTGAAGTGAAAAAACACCATGAAAATACATTCTCTGATTCACAAATGGATACCAGCCCATTAATTCACACTACCCACTGTGTCCATTAACTAAAGACACGTCTTGCTGCCCATTCAGCCCTATAGCTCGGTGTCCTTTTCTTCTAGAGAAGATGCTCCATTATATCAAAAATTAGATTACTAATTGTGCATGATCATATCAAAATATGTGCATCATTGCTGAGACCCTTGAGTGTCTGTCTGCATGCAGACACTTCTGAAAGACCCATTCATGTGCAGTGAATCAGGCTTTCGGTATTTCCAAAAGAATTAAGTCCTATAACTCAATTTATGATTTAATTGGTTGCATCTTGGCTTCAATTAGCTGGCATATCGTACCAGTGTGCAGTTCCTTCTCAGACAAAAACACACCGACTTTCATACACATCATGTCTGTTTTCCCTTTTTCTCTTGACAACTACATGTTAATATGAAGATAAAGATCGGCATGCGCAAGAGCATTTTAATCCAAGGTGACTTGAGGTTGCGTCAACTAAAAGCTTGATGGTGATGGTGAAAAGCTTTTACTACATGAATGTGATGTGTGATGTTTGCAAGGCATTTTTCATCTCTGTGAGGTGCATTCTTGTCTTTAGTGTCTGTAAATGTCAAACTCCGGGGGGGGGGCAACCCTTTGCGTCACTGTTCATACGTGTACCTGTATACATTTGCCTTTTGCTGTAGTTAAATGTACAATACATGATACAAATAAAATCTATTTTCTATCTAAGCTCTATCTCTCTCAAATTAATTGACTGGTCGTTCAAAGACTAGCACTATTTTTTTATGCTAACAACACTGTTTAATTCAGTAATATTTGTTCACATAATGCTAATATTGCAATAAAACAATTGTATGTTGCAAGATGTAGATGATTTATTTGAAGTAAACTGAAGCATGAACCAAATGTGGCCCTATAACTCATAAATCACTTTCTTGGAACAGCCACAGGGTGACTGTCCTGACTTTAAAAACAACAATGGTAGTTTGTTAAACCACTAAGAGGTTTTCCTGACAGGAGCCTTCTGTAGCCGGGAAAAGATCACTGAAGATCACTGATGAAGCTACAGCCAGCAGCAGGCTAACTTAGCTTAGCACAAAGACTGGAAACCAGTGTCCAAAACTGAAAAATATCAACATCAATTTGCCGTTTTTACACTTTTGTGTTTGTGCAGATTACATCTAACATGTTAATTAATGATCTTCAAGGTGCTGGTAAGGCGGACTTCGTTACCTCTGGAAAGAGCTAGCTGCTATGCTAAGTTAGCAAGCTGCTGGGCGTAGCTTTGGTTCATTCTCACTGTGCTGCCATCAGCATTATTTTAAGTTGTAGCATGCAGCTGTTTTTTAACAAAGAAAGCACTAAAATCCCACGACACACTACCTGACAAGAGTTTAATAAAGTTAATGAATGTTATTTGTAATGCTCATTTGTTGTTTTGGAAGGCAAAGAGTTTACATTAATTGGTTAAAAAAATCAGATTCAGCCTTGAATGAAAATCAATATATACATGTACCATATACACACATAACTATACTGCAAAGCATTTACAAATTAATACTGAGCTTGCGAGCACTTCATGTATTCTACTGGCTAACAGTGCCTGTACTGTGATCGGCCTGACATCTGTCTGGTTAACATCCTGAGGAGGCGGGTGATTGATGGGAAGGACTAAAGCCGCCCTTCTCATCTCTAACCACAAAGTCAAACACCCACTCAGTCGGTATGGGATGGTGAGCTGACCTTCCTCCACAGAGATCAAACAGCAGTCACTATGAAAAGTGATTACACACACACACACTTCCCTTGTAGGCTACATCTTCAGTTCGGGCATTGAAGCATAAATTAGGCCAGAACATCACTGTGACCAACCAGAACCAGCGCCGCCTCCTGTATGACTCACTGCTTTGCATTACTGGACTTGAACATCTGCTGCTCAGTGATTTAAGACTGATACTTTTTGACATTGTGCAAAAGCAATGTTTCCCACAATATGCAGAAAATTGGAAACACAAGGTCAAATATTAAAAAGCTTCCTGGTAACAAAATGCTGTTTGTCAGTTTGTGCAAAAATTTGCTATATGAGCACCAGAATAGCCCAAAAGTCACTCTGTTTATGGTTTCCTTAATAGACAGACAATAATAGCCGTCTGGGTCTGTTGCTGTCTCAGATGTTGCCTACTCGTTCTCTACGACAGACTTAAAAATCTATTCTGGCATATTATTATTACTATTGTTGTTAAATTTCTACCTTCTTTATTTAAGCTAAGAGTTAGGACGGCGCTGTGCGGCGGTGGAAACCCGGTTTCTGGATTGACCAGAATGCAGCAAAACATGAAAGTCTTGTGATAAATTAACATGTGACTTTCTCCCGTCTGCGACATCGGACGCTCTGTTGTTGTGTTTTGTCCTTTTGCTTCCTCCGATGGTGGCCTGTTTTCATTTAACAATGTTAAGTCACAGCCAAGTTACTCTTCACCACATGGAGGCTTGGGGCCCGTGAAATGCAAAACACTTGCATGTCTAAAACCAAACTTAATTCAAGTCTGTCACGTAAAGGAAAGAAGAAAAAAAAACATGGAAGACACAGATGTTGGGAAATTAACTCGACAGTGTCTTCTGTATTGTATTTTTCTTTAGAAATTCATTTTAATCATCGATTTGGTCGTCAGCTGTTTCTGTAACTGTAAATTATTCTGATTACACTTAGAAACTATCTGAACACGAGTTTATACAATATAATGATATAAGGAGACTTATTAGCAGTACATTTTGAGATATTTTTAATAACTCACAGTTAGGGCTGCAACTATAGAATCAGTTATCTTTATTACTGTAAATCTGACAATTATCAGTGTAAGTGTAAAGTGCTTTCAGGCCTAACAGCCACTAAGAAAATTACTGCATTGGAAACCCCCACACACTGTAACCATCAGACAATGGGTTTGAACTATTCTTGAAGTTATTTACACGGATTTATCGTCAGCTCGTAAAAATGGAGCTAAAGAGGTTGACTGGAATATATTGTTCACAGCAGCTGGAGCACTGAAGAGTCCAATCAAACATTTTCTGACCAACAGGATTCAATTTACAACACAGGAAAGATGCAAATCTGCCCATACTGTATGATAAGCTGCATTTTTAAAATTCAATTATTAAAAGAGCTACAGTTGTGTTTTTAATTTTCTGACAATCAACTAATCGATCATGATAACAGCGTCTTTCTAGAGCCTGACCAATATATTGATCAGCTGATATTTGCCTAACGTAAACATATAGGTACCGCTGTATATATTTTCTGATATTGAAACTGTTTTTTCCTGGTATATAATGTAAAAAAAATGCTTCAGGTAATTTACTGGTGTCACTACAAAGTTTATCCAGCATAGTGTGCTGCGATTTACAATACAGACTTGCAACCAGTAAAGAGTCAAAGAGAAGAAGCAGCTCTCACCAATGTCAACAGTATATGTTAAATTATTCAACATGTTAAACTAACTAAACTTAAGAGCAGCCTCCTGAGTATCTTTACGTTGTCATATCATTGCAACATCAGTGCGCCACATTCAAAAGGTCTATTTTCATCCATCCAACCAGCCATTTTCTGTAACTGCTTATTCTTATCAGAGTCTTGGGGTGGGCGGGAGCCAATCCCAGCTGACTTTGGGCAACAGGCTACACCCTGGACAAGTCCCCAGTTCATCACAGGGCACGAAGAGACAAACAACCATTCAGGCAATTCAAAGTCGCCTATTTTCATCACTCGTTTATGTGGTAAATTCACTACATCATCTGCCATATTGGAAATCTGTGAACAATGAATAATATCATCCTCCTGTTAAATGATTACATAAAATACTAAATGTGCATAATGACCAAATGTGGCTGTAAACACATTTACTTACATAATTGCTAAATAATGACAGGCATGCATTAACGTAATTGAGATAATTCTCCTCAAAATATGGTTTTGCTTGCTGATAATATTCCACTGGGACTCGTCCTGTTACAGCCCCATCATGTGTAGTCACTTCTTGGATTTCTGTCTATTTATCCAGATAATCATGATCTACAGAGGTCTGGAGTTTATTATCTGCACGGTACAACATGGTGCTTTAGGTGCCAGAGAATTCATCTGAAAAACTCTCTTTTCAGAGTCACACCCGCTGCTTTATGGGCAGACAGCGGTGAGTAAACACAAATATCCAGTGAAGCTAGTTTGTGTTGTTTATTGTTTTGTTTAGTTTTTGGTATTTGAACATAAAGTAGCACGATTTACAGCCACAGTTAACACCCAACCAACTGAATATGTAATTTTTTTGATGACATACAATTGTTTTATCTGTGAAAAGTGACACCCTGAAACTTTCAACCCTTTACACACAACAGTACGAAATGTCACCCACCATTATTACTTTTCTGTTTTTCATAGCTTTAATTTCTCTTCAGTATTCCCTCTGTGGGAAAAAGATGCACCTTCAGTGTTTCATGCCAACTCTAACATCTCACACTTGTTCAAACTGCTTGCCAACAATCAGCTTGATGTCACGTTTTATCTCTAAATGTTGCTTCCTGTGTCTCACTTGCCTATTTTCTATCTATTTTTTCTGTTTTCAATGAATACAGAAACATCTCACTGACTTTGCCCTTGAATGTGAGAGATGCACAGGTGGCTGCTCATCTGAATTTAGTCAACATATTGAAGAGATCAGCAAGTCATCTGAATCCTGAGATATTCTGTAGTAAATAAGCACCTAATTCCCAGCCAGGCTTGGACTAATCAATTTACGCCTTGATAAGCCAGCGCCTCTTGGGTCAAGGTACGGTCAACCTTTAACATTTCATTAAATCTCCAAAAAAGGATCAAGTTGTGCACATTACCATTTAAGCCACTTAATCTCAGGGTAAATCTCATACCTGAACTCAACCAACAGAATTAATCTGACTTAAATGACATGTTGGAGGAGAATTTATGTTTCTTTATATCAAAGCATGAACTCTGAAAGGCCTACGCTGGTTTAAATAGAATCACTCCAGTGATATGCTGACTTAATCTGTGTGTGTGTGTGTGTGCGTGTGAATTTGATCTATAGTGTGCACTGCCTGCACTAATGAGATTCAAACTCTGCTGATTAAGTGCAAATCAAAACCATCTGTTTTAACATTCATAGAGACACGTGGAGACTAAGAGGTGCAAAATAAACACACATGATTAGTTTGAGAGGAATCATTAAAGCAGCATGCACGTACGCACACACACACACACACACACACACTGTTGGTAATGACCGAGAGTCACTGCTGCTCAATCGACAATCAAAACAATCACCTTCATTTACCTGAACCACTGTGTTACCTAAGAGGCTCAGTGGTTTCAGTGTAAATTTAATATTTACTGATCAGCTTATGTTGTTCTGCTGTGTTTTGGTGTCAAGTCAAATTAAAACCAGGACTTAAACTGAAATTTAAGGATATAATTCATCCAGTTTTTGTTGTTGAAGACAGCAAACAGAGCAGCAAACTGAAAAGGTAGCACAGACACAGAACCACGAGGTGTAACTGAACTTCTTGTACTCTTATCTTTTTGCATATTTTAAATACTTTCATGATAACAAAAGCTGTTTTTCCAATCCTTGTTTGTTTGTTTTTAACAGAGGTTTCCTAGTAATCGGTAGAAATGATGGCATCAGTCAGTGTAAAAGAAACGCTTTATCTTAAAGACTAACGGCATCTTTGCAATTTGGCCACGCGCCCCTCCGTGCCATTTTGAAAGATGCTACGTGGCATTTGGCAGAGGGGAGAAGGGAACAGCGATGTTAATACCTCTAGTGTTTCTACTGTACCGCGTCAGGCTGCACGAGGAATACAATAAGCCAGGATATACAGACAGCTTCACTATGCAGTACTAACAGCAAGGAAGCATAGACTGCTGGGATGTTAGTCGAGCCACATATTCTATAATTTGATCACAGTCTTTGTTCTTGTACCATCAGTAAATCGTAGGGAGTTGGAAAGTGAGGAAAAGATCGTTTGAGGTTAACATTAATACAGTAAACACGGCGTGTCTAGTGCTTCAAGTCACAGTCAACTTTTCCAACATGTAGCCTAGACTACAATCTCCTCCTAACCTTAGCCAAGGGCTGTGATTTCCTCAACATAACCATAAAAGGTTAATCATGCTTTGCTTGCTGGATATATCAACATTTTGCAGGTTGTTTTAGCGTTAACATAAAAAAAGGAAGTCAGGCAGCATTCCATTTTGCTTACTGTATAAGATATCTGCTGGAATCTGGAATATAAATGTAATTTCAAGCAGACAGACAGAGTTGATGCAATGCATCTGTATGCTGGTATGAGAGAATCATCCCTCACTTGGTGCTAAACTAGGCTGCATGCTGGATACGATTCAGGAACAGAGAGACGGAGAGGGGTCTGACATAATACTGTGAGTGTTGGCAAAGCTCACCCTGGGTTTTCTCCTGTCACTGGGATTGACTGCAGTAAGAGCCATTTACACTGGTCCAGCCGCTATGGCTTCTGGAGTCAAAGCCAAGAGACTCATTCCTCCTGTGTGTCTCTCAGAAAAGGTGGTGTTGCTGCTACATACAGTGCATGACACGCAAATACTCCGTACAGTGATCCAAATCTGACCTTAAGGTGAACTAATGTTCTCCATGGGAACATTTAAAACCAGATAAAATCACAGTGATGTCAGTACGCCAGCTCTGCTGGATCCAAGTGAAGTCAGCATACATCTTCTTTGCCCACATGACCGCTCATAAAAATACTCAGTCCATCATATGACATTAAGCCTGGTCGGATCTGATAAGCAAAAAGCACGACTAATTAATTTCTTTCTGTAAACAACATAATTCAGATTTGATACAAAAAAGAAAAACTAAAGACTGACGAGGGATTTCAAAGTGAAGAAATCTGACCCTGTGAATAATTGTACGGTTTTACAATGTGCTGATAAGTGTGACATAAAACAGACCATCACCTGCTACACTGTTACCATAACTTCTGTTATTTTATTTAGATTAAACAGACACTCATATTTCAAAATTGCAAACCCCACTAACTGTTATGAGAAGTTACAGAGCACATTTCTTGCCAGGTCTTGTTGTCGTGCTGCAGTGTGAATGAATGCAAATCAAATTCCCCCAAGTGTGTCTCAAGAGAATATGATATGTCGACTGACGCCGTTTTTCAAAGTGGATGTGAAAACACCTTTGGACGTGTATGCGTGTGGAAATGAAAGAGAGAGTGAGAGATTGTTGCTGCATATTTACAGGCACTCAAAGAGATGAAATCAAACAGCAACAAGCTCAGTCTGAACTACACACTCAACTGGTGGTCCCTTATGACTGGAGTGATTAATTTATTATTTTATTATTATTTGTAATTAAATTATGAGCCAAAAAGTTTTTTATGCTTAGGCTAAAAACAAAATTAGTCAATTAATCATGACGTACGTGAACCACGTGACCTCAACCACGTGACCTGACCTGAAGAGACAGAAAATGGTGGCACATGTGTATGAAGCCATAACTGCTTTTTTAATCAAATTAATACATGAAACAAACATAAATGCCATATTTCCATGTGTTTATTTATTGTTTTTTATTATTGTTTATTTTTTTTTACTGGCACCTCTTCTATAATGGCACCTGACTGGAGAATTAGCGCCACCTACTGTTTATGTCGATTAATCAACTCCAACCAACCGATATTAGCATAACAGTAGTGGATGGAAACAAGCATAAATTCACATTTTATGCTACATTTGGATGTAAACCTCTCTATTACCAGCAAATTAGTTCATTCATTCCTTAAATAAAGTAATAAAGGAGTGAAGAGGGAAAAGTTTTAGTGTGGTTAAATATTTTGTCCTGCTTCACACACATAACACAAATTAAACTGTACTTACTCATCAAAATGACGATGGAGAGATAAGTATTGTGTTTTTTTATATAATCCATGTCTTCCTCTTTTCTTTTTTTTTCCCGGCAGATCCACACAGAGAGTTCGTGTAGTTTTTGGCACCTTTACGTCCTCATGAATACGTTTGAATACAAACAGGCTCGGGAATCACTCAGTTAACATACACACAGGCGCTCTCCTCCGGACACTGTAGTTGTTTCTCCAAGTTGCGCACTGTTACTCATTCCGGTGATGCTGATGCTGCTGCAGCTCCCAGTGAAGACAACCCCCCTCTCTCTCTCCCTCTCTCTCTCTCTCTCTCTCTCGCTTTCCCTTTACCCTCTCTGCTCTCTCTCTCCCTCTGTGTTAGTCACCACTCATCCAGGCCCCTGGTCCTAGAGACATTCATTTTCTCAGGTTCCACTCTGACTGCTGTCCCAGATTTGTTTTTATCTCCAGTTTTTGGCCTCTGAAGAGTTTTATCTCTGTGCTCAGGCTGCAGGTGGTGACAACAGCATGCCCATAAATAAATCAAAGATTAAGTAAAAGTTACAACAAACAGCAGAGAACAAAGAGTAATAATATACACTGTAAAAAAAATAAATAAATGGCAATGACTGGCAGCAGCAGCCAAACAAAAGACGAAGAAAAAGTAAAATCTTAATTTTGTATGTAAATTTAGCAAATTTTCATTGAAGGTTTTGTAGAGAAACACCGTTATTTTACCATTTTTCTTTGAACAACTATAATCAAATGCTTTGTTCAGAGAACCGCTGTTATTTTACAGATTATCCCTGACAATCAATCAAAAATGGTCAAATGACTGGCCACAGCGGATGGAAAACAAAAAGTGGGAAATTAAAGTAAAATATTCAAATTAATGTCCAAAACTGTAAACCTACTAGGCTTTGCAGAGAAATTTGTCATTTCCCCTGAATTATTATAATCAAATGCCTTTAATAAAGTGACACTGTTATTTTATGGACTTTTCCTGAATTATTACAATCAAATACATTTAATAGAGAGATGATAATAGTTCTACAGAAAAATTGCATAAATTGGAAATACTACTTACTATAGAGGCTACATAGGATTAAAACTATCCATATACAGTACAAAAATAATGTTTTTTTCATAATATAATATATAGAGGTTAAATTCTGTACATCCTGAACATAAAGCCTCCATCATTATTCATTTTCACATAAAAATACCACTGTACTACTGTTTACACTGCCATGTGTTTCTAATTAACCGTTTAGAGTCATGTAAACACACATCGCTTCTGTCTCGAAGAGGTAAACTACATCATTGCATTCCTTCACTTATGACAACTTCTGTTTTAAATCAAGGTCACTGATAATGTATATGAATCATTGCTGAACATGGAAGACTGTGTGGATTTCTGGTCTCTATATTTAGAGATAGAATGCAAACAATACCATTTTTATACCATATAATCATTTTGGGAATCTTAGACATACAGCAGTGTTCGTACAAAGATGTGTTCTTATTGATGGAATAAGTAAATGTATCAGTCCACATCAGGCAGAATCAGACATCAGACACTGGCTTTTTCTTTTTGTTTTAAGCGAGAGAGAGATTATACATTCACTACTAAAGTTCGATGTGATGTGTTTTCTGAAAACAGTAAAACTCAAAGCCAAGATTGTTTTATAACACACAGAAAAATCGAAATTTCCCTCTTTGTCTGAGGTATAAAGGTCAAGTTGTCAAATCCGGTTTCTGTGTTCTGTTCTTCTCTTCAAAGCTTATAGAGAACAGAGTTTGGCTCATTTCCACATCTGTTCTAGGAAGAAAACGGACCAAAAACTATTTGACAAGCGTAAAAACAGCTCTCTAAACATGTGAATACTTTATTTCTGTATTGCAGTTCATTTGTTTTTCCTCTTCATCCAATGACTGCTTTGTATGCTACATGCATACATACCTTTGTCTTCATCAGATACAGGTACTTCAATCATACAAGCTTTGCGTCATCAGCCCACTGAAGAGTACCTTCATGTTCATCTGTGAACCTGTTAATCAATGGCAGTTTGAGGGAAATGTTTTTCAATCTTCAGAGCACTTCACAATGCAGATTTGCAGAGTGCCAGCAGAAATGAGGATGACTTTGGAGTGCAGGGAAAATAGCTTCAGGATAGAGAACCGATCGGAGGAGACTAATAACTTCTTCTTTCCAGGGTGTAAAATGTCTGTAAAGGGTCATCCTCTCCAAGACCTTATAAACATATATTTGCATACAACCTTTTTATCTGTTATAGTCTTTTGGTTATGGTAGAGGCTGGAGCTGATTCTGGCTGACATTGGGCGAGAGGCGTGGTACATTCTGGACGGGTTGCCAGGCCTCTCACCTGCCTGATTGCCTCACCACCTGTTCTCCATTCACAATCAACTACTTCAGTATAAAAGACCAGCTCTTCCACCCAGACACTACCAGATCGTTCCATCACTGTAGTGGTAACAAGTGATATGGCCAACTCTGTTCTTTTTTGCACTTTGGGATTTTTTGAACTTTGGATGAAGTTTGGACTAAAAAGCGCATCTGCTCTCCTACCATGTTGCTCACCCCCTCTGGATCACCTGGACTTCTCCCTAGTGTTCACAATGAGCTGTCTTTAACTGATTCTTTAACTGAGTCTCTATGTTTGTGTTTGCGTATTAAGTCCGTAATCGTTCACCTTGGTAGAGAATATGCCAACGGTCCCAGCCACAGAAAGGCCCCAGCCGGCTGGTGGGTTTCAATGGCGTGACTGTATGAGCAGAATAACAGTAATGGCTGTGTACACCTGCAAGAACATAACTAGACATTGCTAGTCAGCTGACTGCCAAACAACTAGTGAATAAGCCAATGATTACAAAGCCGAGACGAATGCTCTGGCTGAACTGCCGTTGTGCTTCATTTAACACAGAAATAAAAAAATAAAAAACTCAAACGTTACAAGCCAAAACAAATGTCTGTCATTAAGCACTGGTGTACTCATAAATCCTGATTTCCTGCTGTTGACTAAACTTTCCTGACGATTTATGCTGATATTTAGATATGTATCTTTATAGATACTTAACTTACTTTTATGTATTCATTACCAATTCCAGATGTAGTTTTTAAGATGCATTTGATTTCATTTCAAACATTTTGTTTTTATTATGGTGTTATTATGTGTAATCAACTTGGCAGGCCTACAAGGAAACAAGGTAGTTTACAGGCTTTTAAAATGTAAACTAACATAAAAGACTGCAAAGATTGTTACTGATGTTTGATGTATTTCTGTTTCTTTTTAAACATGTACATGTAAACATTTTAATTGAAAAACATCATGCATCTCTACAGGCAAAAGCATTTCTTTGCCCTCTCTTTGCTATCATAAATGTGCATTTACCAACTACACTCCAAACTATATTATATCCTTTTTATTCATCATATATATTTTTTCATTTAATTCATGGCTAAAAGTATGAAATATGCATGCCAAAGCAAACATGAAGCAAACTGCTGCAGCTCCAGATAACAAACCACATGTTTGGTTGTGATGGAGGACTTCATCAAACCACCACGGCGTCTCCTAGACATGAAGATGTGGACATTGGTAGCAGATTTGCCAAGACACTTCAGGAATTGTTGCACAGGCTCTTAGCTCAACTTCTGGATATCCTCTTTTCTCACACAAATCTGCCAGCAAAAGAAGTTTTAGTGTGTTTAAAGCTGACGAGCTAACCTGTTGAGTTTTCTGTTAAATGCAAATCCACATGCCAAATTTCTCTCATGTGCTCTGTGGGATGCTTCTGCCATCATTATTTTTTCAGGAAACATAAAGTGAAAGGATTTTCACAGTGTGATTTGGCGACAGTGGTTTCCACAGAGCTCAAACACTGACTGTGATTGTCTGTTTTATTATTCAGCGGAGAGGACTCCATCAAAACGCCTGTCAAAGCCAAATCCGACCTATTAATCACCTCAAATTGCTACATCTGCTGTTGTACAGGAGAATTCCCCATGTTTGCATTTCAGCGTCCAGTGTCTCTACATCCTATTATCTTATTTGATCTTTATTTAAAGCTGTCCAAAGGTAATACACAAACTCCCACCTCTGCTCTGTCAGTGGGCTATTATCGTCACATCTGCAGAACTGCACATATGTAAAGTTGAATCAAACAAAATTGCATCAGATTTCGGCAATAAGTTTGGTAAGACAAAACATACTGCATCTCCAAAAAGACACTTAACACATGTTGGAAATCTGTTCAGAGAAAATTATGTTTGTACCTGTGGTTTTCTTCTTTCCACTGATGCCAACCAATATAATTTCACAGCTATTTGTGGTGAAGCAAAAGGAATACTGCTGTCAGTTAAGCTTCATCCCTGCTGTGAAAACCATACGCGAGTTGCAATTATACAAAACACTGACAGAGTCAACATCTACATGTAGAGAAAAAGAAAAGACGAAATAGATTTAAGCTGTTATTCTGTTATATGTTCTTTTTTAATACGATATAAACGCCTCTGAAGCAAAAACAGGATAAGGGAACAAACCACAGATTCTCCTTAATTTGATGTCTTTGATGTGATTGCGCAAGAGAACAGTAACCGAGAACAAATGATAAGACAAATAAAATATTGGGCAATATAATATATTAACATCAGAGAGGTCAGATGACTGTAGGTGGTCCTGTTTCTTACGTCACTATACACGATCATTGGCCTACGTCATTAAATCCTTTAGAATAAATTACAGGGTCAGGACACTACACTTTGTACAGATTCATCTTGTTTCTGTGGTAACCTGGGAAAGAGAGTCGCTTTGGATAAAAGCATGACTCAATGTAAATGTAGAGGAAACACACAACTTCAATAGGAGGTAGTAGAGTTTGTTCCCATTATCTAAAACGTCACGTGTATCCTGAGGTTTGAGTTTCAGCACCAGAAAACCACAGAGCAGCAGTTTCTTTTCTATGTTATTTTCTTTAAGCTCAACAGACCGCAGTGCAGTGCAGATACAACTTATTGCAGGTGTTCTTCATATGTTCTTTATACATTTCTGGGAAACATAATCAAAAGTTAAATCAGAAGTAGAGAGGCCAGGAGGAGGTGAAGTAGATTACAATACTAAATCCTAAAATAACAGCTGGAATGCGGTGTACATCACAGACTGATGATATCTAATTGAGTGGGATTATACAGGATTGGATTTATACTGGAGTGTCAACTTCACATAGCAAACTGTATTAAATAATGCTGATAGTATCATGGAAACCGAATGACCTCAGGTCAAAAGCAAACATAGTCTGTACATAAATTGGGGCTACTTACAGGCCACTGCGTGTCTGAGCGTTTTAGCATCTTTCAGCATATGTTTTGTCTTTGCAACTTTTAGTTCAGACTCAGTGCCATTGCTAGTGTAGATTTTCTTGTTTCTGCCACAGAAGGCAGCAGTTTCCAGCAAAGGAGCACTCTAAAAGCTGACCTGCCTAACATAAAACAACAAATAGACAAAGTTAAAACAACCTGGTAAACACAGAGATACATTTAGCACATTAACTAAATCTAAATTAATGCTAATGTTTGTGTAAGTAAGCAACTGTTTGTACTCCTTTACTACGTTGAAATATACAGTAGACTACAGTTTTATGGAGTGTCTTGAACTTTTAACATACGACTGAGTGGTCTCCCTCCAGCATTCACTAGTGGTCTTTTTGTACACCATGAGGCCCATATGGAGTCTTTTGCTCGGGTCAGTGGAATTATTTATTTCATGCCTCCATTGTGGGTTTTCATGGTATTCCTAGAAACATCATGCAGGCTGTCCAGCTGGAGACGTGTAGTATTAAGGCACGTAGCTCTCCTCTCTTTCTCACTACGTCCCCCTGACCTTTGTTTGACTATGTATACCATCTCTCAGGATGATCTCAAATCTAATCATGTAATTAAATTAGAAGAACCTCATTACTTTGAATCGCCTGCAGAAGTAAGGCTTTGTCTAAGGTTCCATAACATGACATTTCTTCTTCCATGATCGGAGTCTGGTTTGCTGGCAGCAGGATGGTTGATGGAGGATGAGATGGAGACAGAAGTAATTTGAGAAATAAAGCCCACAAATCGTTCTGCTTATTAGAAGACAATCAAACCGACAGCTGCCAGGACTTTCAAAACTTAAAATGCAAAATATCTAATGGCCACTTTTTAAATAATCTCTTTAAAGATTATGATGTTTAATTTCTGTTGAGACAGTGTCAGCGAATGGTCGATTCAATTAATTTTGACAGTTTGTTTGTTGAGCTAGTCTGCGTTATAAAATAAAGTCTTATTTTGTGTCTCTGTGTGTGTCCGTTTGAGACCAAAGTTGCATTCTACCGGCTCAGCATGTGGTTTCAAACTTTTCTGCAAGTCACATCTGATTAGCCTGAAGAACAATGATATGACATGTTTTTCTTGTTATCCCATTTAGCATTGTTTGGACACACTTTCTGGAAACACGGCATGTCGTTTTGGAAAGACGCTGAACGTAAGAATGTTCACTTGTGTATGAATATATCACTTGCCAAAAAAGAATCCCGCTGATTGAAACAGGCTTTTTTAAAAAAAATCTTTGACACATTGTCTGCTGTTGTTTTGCCGTTATTTCATTTCTCATGTCCTTCAGGGAGGTCAGGGTCAACTATACCTTTGGAGGAACTGCTGCGGGTTTGATGTCTTGCTCAAGGACTCTTCAGACACGGTGGTTCCCTGGCGATGCAATGACTTGAACCTCTTGATCTTCTGATTGCAGTGTGGCAGCCAAGTAAATGTGCACTAAAGTACATCTGGCAAATTTCACATGACTTGAAGTGAATTTTCAGTGCCAGACTTCTTCCATTAAATCTGACTTGAGCCATTGAGAAATGTTTTTTTCCTCGCAATGCAGATTATTTACACATCTATTATTTATGAAATTATTTACATATTCAATATTTACGCAGTGGATGGCATGAGCTGAACACTGTTGCTCTAGAAAGGCTATAAATGAAAGGATCTTGTTTTATGACCTTGATATTAAAATATTACTTGATAAATGATGATAAATTTACTCCCTGTGTACATATTTAATACATTCTTACAGTTTTTTCTGTTAGATGTGATCCAAATGAATTACTGAACTGAATTTCTACTTCTGTTTTGCTGTACAGTATATCTAAAACTGTAGAGGACGAGGATGACCTTCTAGTGAATTATTTATTTACTGATGCATATGTTTCCTATTCACTTACCATCCCTTTAAAAGTTTACAACATGCTAAGCCTCTCTGAATACAATACATAACAATAACTTCATTAGCTAACAACAGGCAGATGTTGTCATGCAGCGGTGAGCATGTTGTTTACCCCCACAGTCGACAGGAAGCGACTGCTCTTGATGTCTAATCTAATAAATGTGAAATACGAAGCTGTCTGGGTCCGTCAGGTCGAGTTTTCTCAATCTTTAGTCTGTTTGTCTGTGTGTATAAGTGTCTTGTCTGGGCCAATCAGGAAGCGTCTCCCCATTTATTGTGTCCCAGTTACTGTAAACAAGTCTCCTCATAATTTGCAGAGCTGTTCAAAGAATTTCTCTGCAGTGGTTTGACGTGACAGTTTAAGTACCTTAACTGCGTGAAGAAGTGGACAAATGAGATTTCTTTTTCCTCTTGTCTTTCTTGCTCTCTGATTGGTCCAAACTGTTGAGCACATTGGACAGAACAGTTAATGCCAAGTGGATCACGTTCCTTGTCTGTGCAGGTTTGCACACAAACCACATCTAAGGCAATAGATATCACATTTCCTAGTTGAATTTGTGCACTTTAGCTCAACGCCAATTGATATAAACTCCTAGAGGGACATGAAAGCAGGTTTGTGTGTGTGTGTGTGTGTGTGCGTGCGTGCGTGCATGTGTGTGTGTGTGTGTGGGACAAAGAAAAGAAGAAATATTTTGTAAAGGCGCAGTTTTCTGTAAAAATGGCTTGTTTTGCTGCTGGAAAGTGCAGGACATCTTGGCACGAGAATAACATCTCTGACTGAATTTCATTTCCTTCCTTCTGGCAAAACATCAAATCCTGAGGCAAATTTTTAAATAGTTGGAAGCACTGCCGAAGACCTTGATACATAGCAAACACTGAGGTGATTCTCTCACAAGTGGAAAATTCCTGAACAGTCAAAGACTGCAATGAGCTAAAAAAAAAAAAAAAAAACGAGCAAGAGAGGAGGAAATGATGAAGAATGTGAAAGAAGGAAGAAAAAACATGTAGAATATTTAACAGATGGAGAAATTTTAAGAAAACAGAGACAAAGAAAGAAGTGACATGTGGAAGCAAATCAGGAGATAATAAAGAGAAGAGAAAAAAAGTTTTGTTTTTACAAAAAACATTTGTCTGGAGTCTGGAGACAATGGACTTGTTGCACAGCAGACATTTTGATGTGTCACAACAGGAAAAACACATGCCGACTTCACAGTAATAAAGACCATAATGAATAAAGACACCAAAGTTCCATTAAGTATCCCAGTAACAGTGACAGTGAAGCAGCACACACACTAGCAGGACCTCCACTAAGTGGAATGTAGCTACCATTAATACACCTCTGAGTCTCCTGCTATGACACGTCAAAATGTCTGCAGTGCAACAAGTCCATTTTATGGAGAGCTGGGAGCCAAATGAGAGTCGAGGAATGAAAGGGCTGCATCAGTGCGACAGAAAGACTTAATTCTTCTGCACAGTCTGCGTGGTCTAAAGCAGCAGTTTGATATTTTGGGGAAATACAGTGATTTGTTTTCTTGCTGAGAGTCGATACTACTTTCATATCTGTGTGTTAAAGCAACATTATGTAGACAAATTGATATTTAGCACCCCCAGTTTCAGAGAGCAATACCGCTGTCGTAAATATGGTCAGTTGTATACGTATGTTTGTATATGATTATATGGCTTATGATTAAAAAACTAGTGAGTCTGCATCTTTGCTAACAGCCAAACATCAAGCAAGTGCAATAATACAAGACATAGCAGCCGGCTAATATTACTTACTAGTCCAATATTGGCGTCTGTCTTTCAGCCTTTTATTTCATGAAGCTCTCACCAACAACTAAAAGTCAGTCCTAGATTTATTCTTGTACGGCGGCTTCTTGCTCGGTCGCTCTCTCCTTTTCTCTCCTTAGCTTCCACTGTCAACATCCCCTTTGGTCTTTTCACCTCTGTCACTATGTCCATAGAAGTTGCTGAGCCTGGTTACATTCCCCGCTTGCCCAGCTCCGGTTCTGGCATGACACTGGGTCCACTCTCATCAGCATTCCCCCGCAACCCAGGCCTGAAAACCTCCTCTTCCTGGTGGTCCAAAACGCATGTGGTACAAACACTCACACACCCATAGTGCTCTGAACTCATAGTCTGAGCAGTCCGGCTAACAAACTGAGCTAACATTACCTAACAGCAGCTACAGTTTACAGCAGTTTACTGTATTGTCCATCAGGAAACTGTAAATCACCAAGAGTTGATGCAGAGCAGAAAACATTTTCTCCATAAGATATGATCCAGTTTCCAAAATAAGTGAAGTAGTTGGTGGTGTCTGACTTAACGCTGTAAAGCACAAACTTCTCGCTGGTGATCATTTAAAATCTGTTATTTAATGGTAGAAAAGTTACACAATGTTGCTTTAAATATGAAGCTAAAGCCAAATGTGTGAAATGTAGTGAAATAAGAGGAAAGAAAGCAAATATTTCCTAAATGTTAAACTTTTTATTTAAGTGATCTTTTCTTTGAGTTTTTCACAAGGTTTGGATGAAGCACACAGACAGAAAACAGATTTGTGGGTGCGTTTCTGTGTTTACTCATGTTAAAAACCAGGGCCGTGATCAGGTCTCTGTTAATGTCACTTCTGTAGCTAGCTCTGCCACGCTGCCACTAACCACAACCTTCTTTGAAATGAGAACAAGACTTTGAGCTCAGCTGGAAATATTTTCCAGAGGCTTGAATGTTACAAAGACAAAGCTGAAGAAAATATCATTTCCATAGAAGGAAGCCACAAAGAAACCTAAACATACTAATAAGGCTCCTTTTTTGAGTCAGTTAAAATAGGTTACATATCTCCACTGTCTGTATGTTTGCAAAGACGGATGTAGTCCTGGACATATTATTAAAGACATATTCCCGTCTGCCGTCCTGCCAAATGTTAATCTCAGCTCATTTCTATTAGATATTACTGGAGGAGTTCTTGGCACAAATGTGAGCTGCAAAAAGTAATCCATCTCTAAGCATGGAGTGCATTATACAGCATTAGAGTGCATGTGTGTGTTATTACCTGTATTTAGAGGTAGTTCTCAGCAGACTAAAGTGTCTTTTCCATGAAGGATATCATTGTCCGATGTTAACATAATAACACACACGTTCATGTAGGCGCTGAGTAGCATCTCTTCGCTCTCGCTTAGATACTGTACTGTATGTTCACATACCATTTTAAATATTGAACATATTGGCCTGGTTATCCTTGTCTTTTCATTTTCCAGTAATAACATTCCAGATAGAGCTGTACTGCCTCCGTAGAGATAAAAATCGTCCTTTAATAAAGTAAAATATTTTCTTAAGTCCAATTCTATGAATATTTATTGTCTCAGCAGGGAACAAAATAATAGTGTCCACAGATAAATAATATCAGTCTAGACATAAAACATAATGTGTGAGACATGCTAAAATATTACAATGTTAAGAAGTAAAATTTAAAACAAAAAGACGGTTTGGGCATGCAATACAATATATAATACAAACACACACATGTAATATAGTGTACCTCAGCCTGTTAGTCTGACTCTCATCATCTGTACAAGATTGTTATTCTAGATGAGAAGACTGATACCACGCTCATACACAAACATCCAAAAATTGGAGCCAGGATGTCATTAGCCTAGCTTAGCATAAAGACTGGAAGCAGGGGAAACAACTAGCCTGACTGCCAAAAGTTCAAAAATCTGTCTACCGGCACTATTTATTATTTTATATCCAGCGTTATAGTGCTGGGATTACTTCGTAAACAGATGTTACGGGTGCATGCATTTGCTTTTCTGTTTAACTTATGGTTTAAATGAGGTGCACCTGGCCTGGGAATGAGGTGCTTAAATATCAGAAGAGAGGCTTTTGTCTTGAGCACTCCTTGTGTGTCTTTTTATAGTCTTGATTTAAATCTTGATTTAGTGTCTTGGTTGTTTTAAACTTTCTGAGGTTGTTTTGGGTCAGTGACACCCCATAGGGCTGCTCAGCCAGCAGTGGGTATACCCACTTCTAAATCCCCTCTGATGAACAGCATTCGGTAGCGTTGTTGTCCAGTTTTCATGAGTGAATGGAGTAATTTATTGCAAAATCTGCACCTCTTCTGTGGCTAACGTTGATTTCATAATGATCTCTACTCCGTGAAGTCAAACAGCAGAAGTTAACTCACAATGTTCAAATAATACTTTCCAATTTTTGGGTGAGCTAATGGCGTAAGAGTAATCTGGTGTGTCACTGTTTATAACACAGAGTGCTTATCCTTTGCTGGACGGGCTGCTTTAAAAATAATGTGGGTGCACCCACTTCTCCAGGCAACACTGATTATATCTCCTTTGTTTAATCCACACACAAACAGAAATGTAAAAATAACAATGTGTTTTTTTTAATGGAGCTATCAGTTCCTTGGCAAACAACAGCTGGCCGCAACAATCTCTGGGCGCAGAGTTTTTGTTGTCAGTTGCAGTGAGAAACATCCAGAAATGCTGAGTGGACAGATAAATGTTGTTCATTACGAAATATTTACAGCTCCCCTTGAAACCACAAACTGTTGATAGTACAGTTCTAGCCACGTTAACCCTTTCAGTAAAGGAGTCCAGTCGTTATGCTAAGCAAGGCCAGTTCTCTTGATCTGCACATACAACAGAGACATGAGAGAAATAATACTGATATTTTTTCATGACTCTCGAAAAGGAAATGAATTAACAGAATTCCCAATATGTTAAACTATTACTTTAAGCAACTAACAGTGAAGTAAGTCTGCTAGATGACTCCGACGTCCACTGGATCAAAACAAAATCCAATAAGGGATAATAAAGGCAATTCTGAGATTTCTTTCAAAATACATGAAATATGTTGGAAAATAGTTGCTGAAAACATGTGA
This sequence comes from Argyrosomus regius, assembly GCA_946959425.1. Taxonomy (NCBI): domain Eukaryota; kingdom Metazoa; phylum Chordata; class Actinopteri; family Sciaenidae; genus Argyrosomus; species Argyrosomus regius. The sequence continues at coordinate 11,507,083 of OX336887.1, read as the reverse complement.
AAAGACTTTGAATGATATATTACTGAAATGTAGAGTTAGAGGTTAAAATCCAGGATTTTTGTGGGCGGTCCTAAAGGGTGGCTTGATGACACGCTGAGGCCACCCTGAGCATACCCCTGCACCCCTAGCAGAGAGATAGAGATTAATTCATCTCGCTCAGATTGTTTCAAAGTTAGTCATGTCATTTTCTGAACTCATCTGACACATTTCAGTCACTTCAAAATTGCTGCTTGACTGCTCCCACAAGTGGGCGTGGCTTCAGCACATTCAGCGGACACGCCCCCACAGTCCTGGAGCTGAGAATACTGCTTCATTTTTACCTGATTTTGACACCTAATTTTATAAACTTGTCGATATTTTTAATCATTCAAATTTGGCTGGGTGATTAATAACACTTTAAAGTCAAATGAAACTTCTAACAGTCCAAGTGACGTGATTAACTAGAGACGCTGACTATAAAGGTTCCAATAGTCCTGTTAAATTCCAATTAATTCAGATTTTACAGCACAGTTGAAACAGTCAATTAATCAACAAGTCAACCAATAAATTGATTTTCTGCTTTTCTTTCAGGCATTTTTACTTGTCATCGGAGGAAAAACACACGTGTTACTAATTACAATCAACAATGGCTCAGTTTTAGTCAAGTGTCCCAGTAAGCCATGTTAGTGTGACAGCGAGCCAATATGTAAAATACCAGGACTCTGAAGCTGGAGCAGCTAAATGGAATTCAGCCATCAAATCTCACGCCTGTGCTTTTCATACTCTGACATGTCAAAAAGATTGTTATGATGGGCATTTTTCACGTTTCACAAAACAACTGATCAATCAAAAAGACAACAGATTAATCATGAACACTTCATCAATGCCACATTATCTCATCGACGATAATTCAGTCCATCTATGTTTTTTCTTCCCCTGGCGAGACTTAAACTCTTTTGCATTTGAACTCTGATCATTGTCATATTATATAATCTCATGAGTGCAGAGTACAGCGGAAAGTCATATGCTACATATTGTATTTTGGGATGACAAAGGAACCCTTCAGTGCGTTATGTGAGCCATATGATTGTAACAACATGCCCATTTGTGAAAAAAAAAACAACATGAAAATGGGAGCATTTGCATGAAAGAAAACTTTGCTCAGATCATCGAGATAACCACATGCAATACAAACAAACGCCAGTACAAGTGTGACATTGTGTTCAGTTCTCCTATCTACAGTACTGAAACACAACCGCTGCAGTCGGCTAGTGCTGCTTTCTCACTTTTCCTGAAACACAGCGAGAAACTAGCAGCCTCTTCTACTGAGATTGGAAGGACAAAAGTGATATGGTCCGCTCACTGAATAGATATAACACTCTGCACTCCTGACCCTGTGTCTGTTGATTGTTACCATCTTGCCCCTCTCGAGCAACAGGTTCATCTCCGTTTACACTCATCTCATCGTGCTGAGATGCCAGGAGAGATTGTTACACTCTCATGGAGCGAATACACCTTGTATTACACCTTTTTAAATAATGAGTGAGTCATTTTATGACATCAGTTTCACTCCAATGATTGAATGGGAGCTTCTTCCTCTTGAAGATGAAGATTTACCAACTTTCTCTTCATTGTTCTATTACTATATCAGGATATTCATCTTTATCCTGGACCTGGAGGTTTCCAGTAAAACATGAGATGATCGCACCCAGAGTTAACCTACTGCACATGGATCCACTCTGAAGTCCGACTGCCAATATTATGATGAGGCTTCTTGCCTCTTAATTTCCCCTTGTTTTCCACTCCACTTCTGTTTCTGTCTGTCTTGTTCCCTCTCACCACCAGGTCTTCATCATCCAAACAACCCACGCCATCTATTCACCGGCCACATCCAGCCCTGTCTTGTCATTGCTCCTGTTTCTGGATTCTTGCCACCACCAGCCCTGCGTCATCTTGGATTCCCTCACTGCGGCATCTCAACCTACCCCCTCCACTATCACCTCTGGATATCAATAAACTGTTTAAACTGTTCTTGGTCTCTGGCTTGTGTTTGCATGCTAACGTTCAACATAACAGCCAAGAGTGTGCAAAGCTGTAACCAAAGCATAAGGTGGCTACTTTGAAGAATCTGAAATATAAAACGTTGTTTGTTTACACTTTTGTTTACCTCGTCATTCCATAGTTCTGACGTCTTCGGTGGTTAATCTACAATGTAGAAAATAATAAAACTAAAGAAAAAACATTGAATGAGACGGTGTGCCCAAACTTGACTGGTACTGTACGTTTGAGTGTGTCAGAGTTATCGTCACACTTTCTCCAGAAATGTCCTTCACTGTAATTGTATTGTATAGACCACCAACTGCAAAGCATGCTTTCTGTAATCATTTAGCTAATGTTCTTAAAACATGTGATGCTAAAGAAGTACTCTGAATGGACGATTTCAACCCTAACCGGTGAGAGAAAACACAGAATAGACAAAACACTATGAAAAGACATGACTAATATAATTTCAGTTGACGTAAAGATAAAAAAATCAAAGATATATCAAAAATATAAGAGGCATGTCAGGTCATAATCTCACAGAGATCTTGTTGCAAGAAAATTGGCAAAGCCTTGATATAGGAATTTAAATAAAATAGAAGAAATGGAATGAAATGAGACAAGCTAAATGCAATAACACGATTTATGGTAAAAAACTGTGAGCACACTTTACAACAGCGGTCCCCAACCACCGGGCTGCGGACCAGCACTGGTCTGTGTGCCATTTGCTACCGGGCCGCACAGAAAGAATGGACAAAACAATATGTTATTATCAGAGTCTGAGCAATGGTTTATTTTGAAAAATGGCCAGATACATCGGTCTGTGCCTCTTGACACATGTGAAGACATGTCAAGATGCTTCGTCACATGATACATTACCCCAAAAATTAAGGCCACAAGCTAGTAAAAAAAACAAAAACAAATGTTTTTGGAGAACTTCTCTGGAAAAAACAAAACAACATTAGTAGAGTAGACTGGACACACATAACGCACAGGTGTCATTGTTTCCCATTACCCCTCGATGGGACCGGCTCGTTGCAGAGAAACAAACTCAGGGCTCCCACAAAGTCAGCATAATGGTGAATTGTTTTTTTTTATGCACTTTATATTTGTTTATATCCTGAGCACATTAACACACACACCCTCTAACACACTTGTAAACATTCATCATTGTCCGCCACATTACTGACAAAACATAAAATACTGTGCTGCAACTGAAATAACCATAAAATATGATATTACATGAAAATGCTCACATATATATGACTATAAGACTATAAAATATGAGGCCCTTGAATGTCACTGCTGCTAATGCACATTATTCCACCTGTCACACATACACACTCACCAACTGGGTGTGAATGAGTGGCTTCTAGAGTGAAACCAATTCACCTTAACACCTTGATCCCTGCCAGAGCCAGGTGTAAAATGCTGGCCTCACACTCATCAGATTCAGGTGTCATAAAACACAGAAAATGACCTTTCCATTGCTGACGCTCAGGAGAGACATTCAGAGAAGAAAAGAAAGAAGAAAATCAGGCCTCAGAGTCATCTAGTCATCACCAAATTGCTCAGAATTACTTTGTCTAAATTATCTGGGAGCGGGGCGTATGCACAGACTGCAGCCACAGTCCAAGCCAGCAGCTTTTTTGATCTGAGGCCAAGATTCACTTCAAGCTCTAAGTGGCTCACTTTAACAGGGCCAGCCTCAGATAAAGTATACTGCAGGCTGACAGATGACAATGTCCATGAGATAATGAAGGAGCTGAGGAATAATGAGAGAGACACAAGAGGTGGTGCAGGCAGACTGGTGACGAGTGTTGTGTAATTCGAGTGTTTTGTTAACGCTCAAAGGACCAGTGTGTGATTCTCCAGCAGCATCTGTGGTGTAAATCTCCCAGTTTAAACCGGTGGATCGTGATTCAATAATGTCCAAGTTAAAAGGGCTATTTTTATGCTTTTAATCTTTAGAGATTTGTTTCAGCTTCATCTGTTAAAGCTGGCATTGTATTTTATGGTGGAGCATACATTTTATATGAGCTGAGTTTACGCAGCTCTCTCCCACCATAACCACAGGAGATTTTCGGTCTTATCTTTATCACAGGTGATATGTTTTTTTTTCCATCATGGCCAGTAAAGATAGGTGTGAGACATACTGATTTACTGCTGTGTGAAACTGCAGTGCTTACAGCCTAACGGAGTCAATAAAAAAGGTTTACCATGCACCTACTTTGAATTTGTATGAATTGCAAGTCAACACGCTGAGACCGTCTAGACAGACTAAATGTGGTTAAAGCGTTTGAAGTGTTTCATGGATGTTTTTAGGACTACATTTCAACCTACGTCACTTTAAAGATTTCCAAATTAAAATGTAGGATAGGATGGGGATAGGATAGGATAGGATAGATAGGATAGATAGGATAGGATAGGATAGGATGGATAGGATGTTATATTTTGTTGAGTGGTGTACATTATCCCAAATATCTTTAACGGTGTTCAAACCCAGAGAAATACGTAATATTTCAGGTAGTGGTGTGTTTCATTTGGTTGCCTGTCACTGATGACTCTGACCCCTTATGCACTCTAGCTGCTATAACTACCAGGTAAACACAGGAAACTGGGTATAACAAAGAGATGGTGGGGCTACTGAGCAATGGCGGAGTAACTACTTTTGAAACACGCTTAACATTAAGAACCAAATCTGGGAAAAACTTCAACATGGGGAAGCAGAAAAGTAAGAAAAACCAAACAAGGATATAAGAGTGAAACTAAACATAGCGTGAATAAAACTAATACACAGATTTGTCTGTGAACAAATGACGGGATTCAGTTGTTCACAACAATCAGTAAACGACTGAGTCTCAGATTTTTATCCCATGCTACATCACTGACATTTTTTCTTATTGTTATGATGTGAGTACCCCAAGAGACAGAGGTTACATACTGCAGAACGGTGTACAGTTTCTGTAGGATTATGAAAAATATTCAGTTTAGTATTTCTTGCTGAAAAAAATATTTGTGGGGTTTCTCTGTTAATGAGGATTAAATACTGTTAAAATAAAAGATAAATGCAAACTAAATGTCTAAATAAATGTGGACTTTTCAAATAACTTTAACACTTGTTTTAACCTTGCAGATCAGAAAAATAAAACTCTGTGCAGTGACATTATATCTGTTGTGTTGGCATTTTAATATAATAGTTGACAAATTGCCCGGTAAACATGTTGTTGTTGTTGTTCAGGATTCTGGTTATGTTATCTTTAGTATTCCCTGTTTACCACATTCACAAACTGACAACATGCTTCATGATCAATAGGAAACTCACTGCTATTCACCGCTGGCCTTTGACATAATTGCCATAATTAAAAACAGGTCAAATAAGCTCACTGACCTGTTAGCCTCTGCAATTTGGAACAAACAGCTCCATTAAAACATCAATGGGAATCCAGGCAGACACAGTGTTTCATTAAGGTTCTTCTAACCACACCAGTGTCACTTTGGCTGTGCAATACAAGCCAAAATACTTTTCTACCACAGACACAGGGAATATAAAGCATGAAAAACATGTTTATTAAATAAAGGTTCTCCAGGATTTCATGTAAAATTTGAAATGCACAAAACGTAGTGACTTTGTAGAGGCTTCTACGTCATGTACCTATCTGTTGTGTCGAGGGAGTGTGCCATATCCTCTGACCTCGGTTACCATAGTAATGATCAAAATGGCACCTGATTTCCTAAATACAAACATAGCCACTCCGTATCTCAAGGAGAGAAGTCATTGTCCTAATAACAATCTAAGATTTGACACAATCTCCACAGTGATCTCAAGACATACGGTGGACCCTGTAACTACATGACATGCTAGAATAGACAATTCTCTCACACGTATCAGGACATATTTAAAGCTCTGATGAATGTTTTACTGTAGGGATGGCAATGACGTCGTATCTCAACAGCTATTGCCATGAAATTTGATCCACACATTCATGATCTGTGCAATACTTCTCATCAGCTTTGACTTTAATTTGTGTTTAGCACTAATTATCAATTGCTATGCATGCTAACATACTAAACTAAGATGGTGAACGTGGTAAATATCACAGCTGCTTAGTAGCTGCATGTTAACCAGTGGAAGGCGCTAAGTAGAGGTGTAAATCCAAGTTGCATTGAAGACACACTGAGATCCGATCACTCACCACATTCAGAGATCGTCTGGGCCGCATGTGACCACATTCTTTTACCAAGTGTGTACGCAATGTGTCCTGGGCCACATTGAAGGACGGCCTACTCAACCGATGTCCTGTGAGTACACACGCACACTGTCTGATTTCTATTTGGTTCACTGTAATTCAAACTGTTTGGGCTCTCTTATCTGCCAAGACAAGCAGCAGATGTTTGAGCGAACTGTTTTAACGGATTTTACCATTGAACTAGCAACCGCAATATCCCTTTAAAAAGGAGTCATGCGATTTTGTTAGTTGTTGAGTTAAAAGAAACTTTATATAAGCTATATAAAACGCTGTCTACAACATTTTTCTAATTACTTGGGCATTCTTGTAAATTTGGCAAACTTGAAAACCGTGTCTTCATTTGTCCGGCAGGAAAGACTTTCTGTGGTGCAAGCAGGAGGCACATTTTAACTTTCTTTGGTCTTAATTCCTTTCTTAGTTATTTAAAGTCATATGAAAACATCAGATTTCCACTCAAAGAAAAAAGAAAAGTGTGTCCTGCTCATGTTAGTTATAAAATTCCAGAGTCAATGCAGAGTATCTCTCCTGCAGAGCTGCTGACAGCGCAGGTAAAACCCGCGACTCAGGCTGATATAGGAGTTTAGAGTGGCGCTGAACTGAAAAAAAAAAAGAATTTGAATCTTTGTATTGAACAGCCAAAAGGACAGTAATAAAGGACAGTGACTGAAAAGCACTAATGTTTATTTGCATATAGAGTGGGTAAGTGAGATCTGATTACAAGAGGTCACTTGAGATGCATTTCAGTGGGTTCAGGTGTGAACTAATGTGCATAAAGCTGCCCACTTGTGATCTGATCATGCACATTAATGCAAGGTCTAAACAGGGCCACAGTGAGCATGTTAGCACGCTGACATTAGCATATAGTGCTTAAGTCCAGCCTTACTGAGCTGCTAACGTGGCTGTAGACTCTTAGTCGTGTTTCCTGTGGCAATACTGAAAACTTAAGAATAACATTTCAGTTGCAATGAATGCAACAACCCAAAAAGGGAGGAATGAATGAATGAAGAAGAAAAATACATAAAAACAAGCCATTTCTAGCATGTGTGCAGTAGTGTGATGTAAAACAGACTCAAAACACGTTCATGGAAAATGTGTACACCATCAATATCACAGCCATCATAAAAAACTCTAGCGGGCCTCAATGTGAACGTAATGTTTCCTCACAAGGGACACTGTTGATTTACTAGCAGTCCTAAAACTGACATCGCCCAATGTGTTTTAACGACTGAAAACAAACAGCACAAAGGAAAAAAGATGTTAATAATTAGGCCACTGTTCTTAAAAGTAACACAGAGTTCATAAACATGTAACGAGAGCACCAAAGAGTGGATTTGAAGATTGGTAGTGTTTGGACACAGGCTGTAAGATTTAACAGTCAGTAACTGGAGGTGACTTTTACTTTTGTTTGGCCTCTTCTGTTTCTACATTTTTTAAAGGAATAGTTTGGGAACATTTGGGGAAATAAGCTTTCTTTTTATTGTCCATACTTACATGTGTCTACATCAGTTTATGGAAACTCAAAGAAAAAAAGTACATAGAGGTGAGACAGGGTGTTTATTGTGAAGCTGCAGTGGATAAAAGTCTGCAGGAGAAGATCTTTGTTGTATTTTCTGAGATTCGTCTTTTTATTTCAAGATTACAGAGACAAATTACCAAACAAAACGCTGCTTGTAAATTGTGGGAGAGAGTACAGGTTGCTTGTTCCAATCAGGAAAAACAAGTGAATAAAGTAAAGATAATTGTTTATTACAACACGCTATGCGATGATTGTCCAGACACTGGTGGTGGCTGATGTATCTGCAAAGACTGAGCAGTGTTGGGGAGGTGCATGAATGCAGAATGAGAGAAAATCATATTTAAAATGACACAAGACGATAGGCTAACAATGTAGATGTGTCGTTGTTGGACAGGTGTAACCAGCTGTTGACGCATTTGACGCCCTTGGTAATGACTGCAAGGAAATTAGTATGACAGGAGTGATCAGCAAGATGGGAAGAGAAATTACCCACAGGCCTGTATATAAACAAATTTTGTATTTTGTTGCCTTCTTGACTGAGTTTTTGCGAAGGCTGACACACCCATTAAGATGAGCGAAAAGTGGAAAGTTAGTTAGTTAGTTTGCTTTCAGTGAATCTTCTCTATTAGAGATGATCGATACTACTTTCATGTGTGTATGGTAAAAATGAAGCTACAGCTAGCAGCAGTTACTTTAGCTCAGAACAAGACTGAAAGCAAGGGGGGAAACAGGTGGCCTGAATCTGCTCATAGTAATAAAAAAGAGCACCTATTAGAACCTTTAAAGCTTTAATTAACATGTAGTATCCAAGCAGTTCCTTAAATGTCCACTTGAGGCTGGCTACAGAACGAGTCAATCTCCATAAGAAAATACACTTCTCAACTTCACAACAGAAATATATTTACAGCCTGGTACAAAAAACAGTTTTGGTCTTTATAGCTAATTTCCCTGTTCATGACAACTGTACTGAGTCAGAATTACTGTCACACTCGTTCAAATTAAGCACCCAGGCGTCATTCGGCCCGCATCAGCTTCACCCACGATCCCACATCTTCACCCATTTTTAGATTAGCTAGTAGAGGCAGGGCTGCCAAGATGGCGGCAGCCAGAGCCACCACTTTCTGAGCTTCACAACAGCTTTTTAGAAACCTGTGGGTGACACCATGGATACAACGTCCATAATTTATACTGTCTATGATAATATTTTGTGGTTTCATTGAAGGTTAAACTAAGCCGAGCTAACCGGCTACTAATGGTAGGTTCATACTTACTGTAATAACATGACACTGGTAACTCTCAGCAAGAAAAGAAAAGTACATTTCCCAAACTATTCATTAATTTTCTTTCCACAGAATTGCTCTTTGTGGAAAATATATATATATACACAGTATATATCCTATTATCTAAGGTTAGCAGAATTAAAGTATTCAATTTTCAGCAACAAAGGCCAAAAGAGTGCACTGTAAGTACTTCAGAAATGCTGAGTGTTCACTATTACAAAGAAAGCAATGAGGTAATGGGAATGATGACAGCTCTGAATGCAGGCTGAGAGGGAGAGACCGACCTGTTTGCCCTTCACCTTGCCAACCTCTCACTCTTCTCCAGAATTTGGCTTTTAAACGGAGCAGAAGCAGCAAAAATCTGACTTTAGTGATCAAAGACACGGCTGATCCTCCTGAGTCAACACAAACTCTACTGTGTGTGTTTGTACTGCAGTGAGACCTGCAGAGGAAGTGCTAATCCATGCTCCTGGTACAGCATGAGGTTAGATCCTGTTGTATGTATTCCATACAAAACGCTGCCTCTACTGTATACATACTGGTTGAATTAATCCCTCATGCGACATGTTCTGTGTCCCATAAACTATGTCATACAGGACAGATGTGTGGTAATCATTTGTTTTGTTTTGAGCAGTTAGCTGAAGTTTTGCATTTGATGTGGTCTGTTGATGTCATTAAAGAGCAGATGCTGGGAATCAGAGGTCAGACTAGTATAAATATTGTTTTTCACATTTTGTGCACATTTTTCTTTAAAACACGATTAAATTAAAGTTTGCAGGGATGACTTCTTTTATTCTAGCATACCACTGCAGCTAATGAGATGCCATCTGATTTAAAACCGTTCAGATTTTACGGCTTTTTGCTTATTCACTCATCCACGATTTAATCTGATAAAACCAAAAGGCCTGAAGCTGCACGGCTTTGTCTGAGCATTTTTGAGCAATATTTACTCATAAACAGAAAGTAGTGCATGCCTATACAAGCACGGGTGCAAACACATTTATGTGGGCACATGCAGGACAAGGAAGGCAAGGAGAGAGAGGGAGAATGACACACAGCAAAGGAAACGTCCGTGGACCACCGGCCGGAGTCAGAACCGGGTCGCTGCAGGAAGGACTCAGCCTTTTGTACGCGGGGAGTCCGCTCTACCAGTTGAGCCACCAGGCCGCCCCCATTATTGAGTGTGTAGTATGTAGTCTATTTTATCTTACATGAAGTACAAGTTGTTAGTTTGTTTTTAATGTACTTAAAGCACATTGTCTTTCCCTCTTTGTTTGTTTGTTTGCTTTGTTTTAGTATTTCTTTATTTTTGGGAGGCACAGAGAAGAGATGAGGAGATGAGGATACTCGTGTACTATGATGTTTGCATGTTTACCCACTGGTGCAGGTTATTTTACAGTCTACAAGATAAAAAGTTTTTTTTTTTAAAGAAGCACAGTTTAGAAATCATGATTATGAGACAATTGGCCCTCATGCTTGGACATGCAAACAGCATATTGAATTTCTCCCCACAGAGTTGAAGAGCCCATATTGCATGAGTACTCTGCCCCTCTAAGGTCCTAGATACTGACTCACTTAAAATGTTTCAAAGATTTCTTTCTTGTGACGTCTTCGACATGAATGTTTTGGCTATTCCTTCAGTTTTTCAATAGGACTTTTGGGGCTTGGTTATTGACATGAATGACTAAGCCTGTGAAAAAAATGCAAAGTTACATAATACCTTGAGCCCCTGGCCCTGGGTCTAGTAGGCCTGTTTCATAATCCAGACAATAGTTCCCAGTCTTTTTATGTGTGTATGCCTATAACCCTCTAAAGAGCTTCTTCAACATGCTAGAGTCTTATTTAACATTAAACGATCATATTAAAAGGTAGATATTGTTACAATTCTTTTCATACTATAAATATGGATCTTGGATTCTGTTGATGTTCATGTTTAGTCTTTTTCATAAGGTTTAACATTTATACTTGTTATGTTTGCTCAAGCAGGATACCAGGAACACAAGAGGTTGGTCCCAAACACTTACAGCAGGATGCAGAACAGATACAGTTCAATGATTTAATTGAAACTCTAATGACTTACAGGATGGTGAGGCAGTTGGAACGAGAAAACAAATCCAACTGGGAGAGGGCGAAAAAATAAAAGTCTAAATGGCAGGCGAGGTTCAAGAAAACAGGGCACAAATCCAAAAACACCAGGAGCACAGAACAAAAGGAAATAGATGAAACACTTGAACTTATAATGAAGATTAACTTATACTAAAACAAAGGAACACGCGGACTAAATACACTATTGAGAGATAGATGAAAACCTGGAGGTAAACCACATAAAGACAGGAAATGAAGTTAACAAAGACACATGAGGACAGACTAAACATAAAACAGGAAATAGCTGAACTGAAACCCCAAATCACGACAATAATTCTACCACTTAAGATGGTATTTTGGATTTTAGTGCTTGCTTGTGTGCTAAACTAGTTTTCATGAACTCTCAAATGCAGCTGGTATTACACAAGCGGCAACCTCCGGTGCTGATAAAATGAAGCCAATGTAGATGTGCTAAAAACTGTAATTCCTCGAGTGGCCACTTGAGGCAGGCTGCAGAAGTGAGTCAATCTCCATAAGCGGCCATGTTAAAATGCCCAACTTCACAGCAGAAATAAACATGTTTGCAGACTGGTTCAGGTTTAGCTAATTTCCCCTGTTCACAGTACTGAGGGTGAATTTTTTTCAACTCACCCGTTCAAATTATATTAAGGCTCTAAAGTTGTGCATAATTAACAGAGTGACCGCTTGATTGACAGGTACGTGCCGTTACAGATGGCTTCTTTGAGCACCCAGGCGTAATTCCGCCCGCCTCAGGGCCCCTGATGATCCACATTTGCCGATTTTTAGATTAGCCGGGAGACGGAAGAAGCAGTACATCCAACATGACGGTGGCCAGTGTTGCATATTTTCGGCTTCGAAGCAGCACTTCGGAAACCTACGGGTGACCATTCTTTATACTCTCATTGATATTACAACTACAACTCACTCAGGTCAATGGGATACGTGTCCTGTGGTAGTTTATTGGTTATTATACAACAAGTAGTTCCGTCCAAGCTCCTCCGCCGCATTGTCACATCCTAGAAGTAAGTACATTGGAAGTCAACTTTTAACAAAGTAATACATTAATTTTAAAAATTTCAACTTTCTTTAATGAATATAGTGTGTTGTGGTGCTGTTAGACCGCCCCCTACAGGCCCACAGTCATCACACAAAGACAAAATAAACCCAGGAAATGTATAACGTCTAGGGTTTTTTTTAAAAAAAGGGAAGAAAAAAAAAAACCCAGAGTGGGGGAATTCCTTTTTTTGTTTGCTTAATTTTAGGGGGGGTAGGGGAAGAGGAAAAGGATTTCAGTCCAGCAGAAGACAAAGAATCTAGTGCAGCTCCTCTGAACTGAGAACGTACACTCAGAGGGATTCATTAAAAGAATATCTTTGCTGTATTTTTTACATGAGTCTGACAGTAATGCTACAGCTGGTGTTATTAATGACTGCAACTCTCTAACGTGCATTTCACTGTCTAATGTGTGTTGGGGGATGATGGATGAGTACGGCAATAAACAAGCACGGGGCCGTTCTTCTTCAGGTCCGATGGCTCCACTTAAGAGTCTAGAGAAAACTTGTTCAGAGATAATTTATGATCTCTTTGTTTCTGGAGAAATCTTCAGTGGCCAATGTGAAAGATGTGAAAGTGACACATAGCCACTCCTGTTAAGAAGAACTCAAGCCAAACATTTTTAGACATCACATCATTTTGAACAATGTCAGCCATTTATTTGTCACCTTATCAGTTTCGCCTCTTGCCCTTGGATGACCTGTTATTTTATACTCTTTCAAGTCAAATCATATTTTGTTCCAAAGGCCGATAGCAAATCTCTATTGGTTTTGAAGGCCCACGACGAGGAGCCTGATTTCAAAAGGTCAAACTTGGAACATACAGGGAGGAAAACATGAGAATAAATAAACAAAATGAAAAATTGAAGGAAAAGGAGAAGCTGATTAAACAAATCAATCAAACAAGTCATACTTTGTCCTCTGTGAGGCAGTACAGCGTTTCTAGTGCTAGTGTCAGCTTCTTAACCATAGACAATATAAAGAATGTACGTCATATCCGAGACGTCACCCTCAGATTTCTGAGACTCATATGTGAAGTTCAGATTGTGCTGGCTTTGGCTTATTTATTGCTTTGGCCGCCGCCATGTTGGCAGTACTACCTCTGCCGCCGCCAAGCTCATCTAAAAATGGGCGAAGATGGGCTGAATGACTCCTGGTTGCTCAAACAAGCTCTGTATCTGTAATGGCACCTACCTGTCAATCAAAGCTGCCACGCTGTTAATTACTCATAACTTTAGGGCCTTTATATAATTTGAACGGGTGAGTTAAAAAAAATTCACCCTCAGTACTGTTGTCATGAACGGGGAAGAGTAGCTATAGAGAACAAAACTGTTTTTTCTACCAGGCTGCAAACATGTTTATTTCTGCTGTGAAGTTGGACATTTTAATATGGGGACTTATGGAGATGTCTTGTTCTGGAGTCAGTCTCAAGTGGCTGCTCGAGGAAGAACTGCAGTGTTTGGCACTTCCACCTTCACTTCACAGCCACGGAGGTTGCCTGTTGTTCCTAACATGCACACGTTATCAAAGCTAATATGTTGATGTTTTGCATTTAGCAGCTTTAATGTTCACCATCTTGGTTTAGTGTGTTAGCAAGCTAGCATTTCGTAATTTGCACAAAGTACATCTGAGGCTGATGGGAATGTCGTTAGTTTAGCAGGTCATAAACCAAAATACAGGACAAATGATGATGGTGCCACATGAAAAAACACAGGGGGTAGTTATAACATCCTGAGAGGAAGATGAATGTCTGTACCAAGTTTCATGGCAATACTAAACACAAATGTGAACCTCATGGTGGCAATTCATCCAGTGGTTATTGAGATATTTCACTGTTGCCCAAAGTGGTGGACAGACCGACGCTGCTGCTAGCATCTAAACATCAACAGAAAATTGTGAGTTACAGGAAATTCAAAATACAACAATAAGATTATAATGGATCCAATACTCCTGTGTGAGAGCGAGAGCAGCAGCAGTTAGCCCTGATGAGCTTACCGCATCTCCTCGTATATTTACATGTTAGAGGCTCCCTATTCACCCAGTATTCTCTTTTTCCATAAACAACAAAAACATAATTCAGAAAAAAAGCACATGGCTCCAAATTATACTTGAATCTCTTCTAGGAATTGTTTATCCAGACTCATGTGAAGAGCATTTCTCTGAGAAAATCTGTTCAGCTTATGGACACTACAGGATGGATATGATACGGTCCTTACAGAGGCAGGAATGTCATGGGCGTCTGCACATGTGGAATGTCAACACAGCAGTATACACACACACACACACACACACACACACACACACACACACAAATCACCATAACTAATGTGGCTCGACCTGCCAGCTGGATGTAAGCGATTAACGCAGGGAAAACCAAAGCAGCAGGGGAGGAAGACCGCCTACCGCCTGTGTACCTTGTTCAAAACATATGTCTGGAATACTCCATCAATCTGATCCTCAATGGTTTGAGAGGCTCCAAATTGACACCAAATTAAATTCTCATAATGAATCACAGCAAACCATGTGAGAGTGAAATAGCTGCATCAGGAGGGAAGGAAGTTCAATTCCAGATTTCGCAAACACAGCATGAGCTGCCTGCAGCAGGCGAGCTCGAGAGCAAAGTGTATGTAATCTGCAGTTATTCAAGCAAGCAGGACATAATAGCTGTTTGTGTGCATGTTGTCATACCTCCATACATGTGCAAACCAAATGTGCTGAAAAAGGCAGATACATGAAGAAAACCTTTAAGGATGAGGATGCACGGTAAACTACAGAGAATAAACACCAGACTGCTCTATAGTCTTTATAGGTTATTGTAGGATATTTTAGGATCTCTGGCCTGCAGCTTTATTATTTTGGTTCACTCTAACTCCTCTCATAGTGTTGTTTTCAGACACAACAGGCACCAAAACCCCCGCTGGACTCTACCTGCACAGCACCAAACAGCAAACGCAGACAAAGTTAGCAACTAGATGGTGAACATAATGGAGCAATTAGCAGCTTAAGAGCCAGGTATTTCTCTCAGGAGAAAAACAGAGCTGAAAGAGAGTCAAGATTAGACGTAGATTCATCAGGTGAGCAGAAACACTCAGAAACTCTCTAATGTATCTCAAAGATCTGTAAATAAGCTGTTTGCTGACATGTTTGCCATATTAACTGTAAAGTGTGTATGCATTTAGCTTGTTTCCGCTGTGGGTTTAAAGGTCAACATAATTTACATTTACATTTAGTCATTTAGCTGAAGCTTTTATCCAAAGCGACTTATAAAAAGGGAAACAATCAAGGTACAGTGCAACAAGGACATGTTAGTGCAGCAATAAATACTAAGTGACAGCTCGAGAAGGGGGATAGATTTAGCATGTCTAGCTATTGGTAGTGCCAGTGGAGCTCGATGAGCAGCGGGGGTAACATGTGCCCTTTTGGGTTGATTGAAGACCAGGCGCGCCACCGCATTCTGGATCATCTGAAAGGTTTTCACTGTGCGGGTTAGAGTAATCGAGTCGTGAGATGACCACAGCCTGTATCAGGAGTTGGGTAGCATGTTGAGTCAGGTAAAGCCTGATTTTTCTGATGTTGTGATGTGCAAAGCGGCACGACCGGGCAACTGAGGCGACGTGATCAGAGGAGTTTAGGTTCATCGATCATGACTCCTAAGGGGCAAGAGATAGGGCGTTAATTTTTATGTTTATGTCATGGTATATAGTAGGTTTGGCTGGGAGGAGAAGCAGTTCACTTTTAGAGAGGTTCAGCTGGAGGTGGTGTGCCTTCATCCATGTAGATACATCTGAGAGGCATCCAGAGATCCGTGTAGAGGCCGAGGGGTCATCAGGTGAAAATGACAGATTGTACTCAGCCTGTGAAAACAGCTGTATGTCTTCTATGCTTTTTCCAGTGTTTCAAAGTGTAGCATTAATGGTGTCATCTGGCTCTCAAATACACATTAAAGTCTGTGTTATGAACTAGAGGTGTGGAGTTGTGGGAGAAGAGGGAATTTGGGAGGCAGATTGGGTGTAATGAAAGACGTTAATACAGACGGTTTGCATTACAGATATTGTATGATCCAGCACATTTGAAGCTCAAAATTCAGATTTCTCTGCCTCTGCTGCAGGACACACAGATGGAAGTAATGACATTAATGTTATGAACCAATGATGGCTCTGTTTCAGCAATTATTGCAGCGCAATGCAAATAATTTTTCTTATGAATTACACCTGGGTTTGGCAGGTGCCAAGTGTCTGCTGTAAAGAAAAAAAAAACTCTGTGGTTTGGAAACCACAGCTCTGGATAATCCGTGCTGTCAGCAGCTTTTCTTCTGCAAAAAATAAGTTTTGGTCTTATGACAACTTTTAAGATGTTTTAAAGGTCATATTCCAACGCTGAGACTGCAACAAAACATTCACATCCACTGTACTGGTGTGGAGGCAACATGAGGTTCATATCGCAAAAGACCGTGCATCATGAATGAATTTAAAACTCCGGGTAAAGAGGATTTTTGTTTTTAATTTTGGGTGCACTGACCCCTTTAAACATGTTTCATGTAAGCTGGTTGCATGCATTGTTGAAATCAACGAGCAAGAACCGTGTCCTCACTCAGTCAACTGTGTCTCTTGGATGTTTCCAAAAGTCTGCCTCAGTGACCTCACACACATACACACACACATTATCACAGCCCCGGGCTTGGCTGGCCGACTAAACCCTAAATTATGATCATCCTGCACACACACACACACTCACTCCCAAGATCAATATCAGCACGTGTTTGTAAGTGTGTGTATGTGTGTGTGAGAGATAATGATTAACACAAAGCTCTTGTTCAAAGTGATCACTTCAGTATTGATGGTTTTAATGGGTTTATAAGTACATCGATACACCTACCACCCCTCACACACACACACACACACACACACACACACACACACACACACACACACACACACACACACACACACACACACACACTGTGCTCTTGGGTCCAATTAATTGGTGTGTACTGACTCATTCACTCTGACCTCCTGTTTTATCACAGCACAGCTGCTCTTATTGTAGGTTAATGGAAGAGCTTAATTTACATTTCCGCCTTTTCCATTTACGTGGATGTTAAACTCTCTCATGAGTGATGTAAACAGAGATAAGTTGTCTGTGATGCCATCATGATAAATCACGATGATGTTTCATGATTGCTTCCATGTCACCAAAACTGCAGCCTCAGAGAAGATCGTATCTCTGACATCATGTTCGGACAATCTGTAATTGTTTCTCTGACGCTAATTAGCCATGGTGGCCTTAAAAGTCATAAAAAAACTTAATGTGCTACAAATTAAAAGTGAGTCATTAAATTGGATGGCAATTAGCAGCATTTATCAGCTACAAAACTGGTTTTACAATCAGCGATTCGCAATAATCACCACCTTAAAAACGACTTGATGAACAAACCAAGCTGCAAAGAGACTGAATCACCTGTCGTCAAATAGCAGGCGGTTGCTTATAAATAAACTTTATAACCGCAACTTTATAATGCCTATAAATTCTTTGCTATTTTAACAATTTTACAAGTAGCTTGGCAACAGATTTCAGATTCCAAACAGACAAGAATTCTTTAACAATGAATTAGTAGTGCTATTATTAAGTTTTTTGTCTGAAAGGTTTGAGTGTCAGATTTTTTCCTCTGCTGATCACTTCACAGAAAGAAGCTACAACAGCTCTAATAACTCATTCTAGACATTTTATCTTTGTAATTCTATAACAAATTATTAGAAAATACAAAGTTTAGTAACACTCGAACAAGTATTAAAGTTTCCAAAAGCAAACACAACCAACAACCACCCAATTCTTGCTAGAATTCATTGAAATGATCTTTTTGATCATTTTTGATGTGTTCACACGATCGATTTAGTGCAAAATAAAAAACATGAGAGAATTTGTTATTTTACTCAATAATTCATGTAGCAAGATCTCGTTTTTCTGATACATAACAACAAAATTTTAAAATGGACTTACATGCAGTTGATGTTTTCACAAAGTTGGACAAACCTGGAGAACTAAACCTACAAAAAACACCTACAAAGACGGAACAAACCACATATAAAGATTGTTTTGGACCTGTCATCAAGGTGACACATTATGTGTCAGCCCATGGTGCATCACCTGCCCAGGTGGGTGAGATATTATGTGTATTATTTTGTTTTTTGTCACGTTACACCTCATCTCTCACGGCCCCCGATATCTTTTATTACCTCTGCTAAGACAGTGATGCCATTTGTTTGTTAGTGTCACGTTTTAATGGCTACAAAACGAGTCAATCTCCATAAGTCCCCATATTAAAATGTCCAACTTCACAGCAGAAATAAACATGTTTACAGCCTGGTACAAAAAAACTGTTTTTGGTCTCTCTAGCTAATTTCCCCGTTCATGACAACTGTACTGAGTCTGAATTTGTATATAACTCACCTGTTCAAATTATATTAAGGCTTAAAGTTATGCAGAATTAAAAGTGTTTGATTGACAGGTTCTTGTCGTTACAGGTGGCTTGTTTGAGCACCCGGGCTTCATTCAGCCTGCCTCAGCTCCACCCACACTCCACGTCTTTCCCCGATTTTTGGATTAGCCGGGAGGCGGAAGAGGCAGGACTGCCAACATGGCGGCGACCAGAGCCACCACACTTGGTATGCCGTGACTAAACATACAACAACGCACAAAGTTTCCGTTGGAATCAAACAGATCTGCGTTTTCCAAATGCCTTTCTAGTTTAAAATACTGTGAGCAGAATGAGCTTTCCAGATGGTTTCCTGTAATATTTTGTCTAGTATCCTGTCTTGTCTGCAGGCCTATCTGTTGAACTCATAAGATTTCACTAAACGAATGGTCAGGAACATCTGGAGGTCTGATAGGCGACTGCAAATCCAACGAGGATTCTTGTACCAAAACAAACATAACAAAAAAAAGTGAGATCTTAGATGTAGAGGTGTGGGAAATGCTAAGTGAACCCATCAGTCATTATACCCAAATATTCATAATCAGCGTGTCCACGCCTTAACTGTAGCCTTATCTCCTGTAATTTATTGTGTCTCAGTTGTTCATGAGAATTCAAAAGCTTATCTTGATGAATCTGATGAATGTGCAATTGAAAGACGAAGCCTTCCGGCTACAGGTCGCTTAATTTTAACAATGAAGTGCAAATTGATGAATCACTGAGCATATGTGCACATGAAGATCATACAAAGGGTGTAAACTGAGTCATATGGTGTCCTTCTGTAGCCTCTGAAAGCTTCATAAAGCTTCATGTATGTGGGCATATTGAATCCAGAGACGACTCTGTCAAGACACCCTCATGAACCCTGAATGAAATTCACACAGAAGGAATTCACAAGCTGTTAGGATCCACCCTGTCCAATGTGAAGTATCACCAAAGAGAAAATAAAGGCATTTAGGGTGCTGATGGAAGAGTCAGGAGTGTTCGGTGTAACTTACAGAGGTTACACGAGGACGAATTCTTCGTTATTTTAGAGCTCCCATAATGCTACCTGTCCAGCTAGCGAGTGAACGAGCATTTAGCAGCTAAAGAGACAGAAATTTACCCTTAGGAGTTGAGCTAAAAGAAGAGTGAATGTTGGACATATGTGTTTGTTTGACCAGAAACACAACTCCAAATGAATGCCAGTATTGCTCTTTGTCTTCTGAAAGTATAATAAAGAAGTGTTTGCCATAATACAAGGATAAAATGTCAGTGTTTTTACCGGTTGTTGCACCGCTCGCAAGTAGCCAAAAAAGGGAGGAGGATTCAGGTTCTGAACAAAGTCTGAGATTACTGCCTGTCTGTTAGAAACATCCATCAGAGTTTACAGAGTTTTGTGTTCAAATTTGAGCCAGTGCACTTCCTGCACACATAGTTTCACTGTGCAATAAGAAATTTAGGTTTTTTTAACCTCCAGATAAAGTGTTTTAGCTCCTCTGACTAAACTTGTTTACAACCTTCTCCATGTTGCAAAATGTTGCACTTACGAATGCATTTATAGATTTTTATTGTTGTATAATTGACTTGTTAATATGAAGTTGATATGGCGAGCATGTTAGCAATTAATTCGCTATTTACACATCCAGCAGGCATCAATCAGTCAACGTTAGCGTTCATTTGTAGTTGAGTTTATGTTCATGCATAATATAGGTTGTGTTTGGTGCTGGGCAGGTGGTGTTGGTGGGTTTTTAAAGCTTTTTTTACGCTCTACCACTAAAATGAGCTGAAAGGAGTTAAAGCGCTAAGATCAACTGATGATTCTCTGTGAGTTTGTCATTATAAGCTTAAAAAATGTATGTTAAGCGGTTGCAGGTGCACACATATGAGGTGTGTGCACCTGCACATTCATGTGCATGGCCTTCACCAGACAAGATAAATAAGGAACACAGAGTTACATAACCCCCAGACTTAAATCCAGATTGCTCCGGTGAAATGGTCTTCTTTTTTTTTATCTTTGTCTGTTTCTCCATCTGTTAGTTTTTTCCTCATCTTACTGTTTCTTCCTCACACACACACACACACACACACACACACACACACACACACACACACACACACACACACACCTATCCAAAAACACACATACATCACAGACAGCGGAAGTAGGAGAACTCCCAGGTGAGCTCCAAGACGAAAAACTCATCTCTTTTAAAATGAGCTTCTCATCACTTGACGGAGGCTTTGAAATAGTAATCTGGTGAATCCCACATTCTCCCTTTCATGCCAGGACACACAACCCCTTCAGCTTGACACAGCTCAACCCGGCTCGAGATGTACGGCCCTCATTAGCAGGGTGTTAAATATTTAATACTCCCCAAACTACAGAGACGGAGAGAAACAGTGGACAAGAAAGAGAAAGAAAGATACATGCAGCAAACCTGACATAAATACATAGTAGTAGCAAGTCTGTGTTGTGCTTTGAACACGTAAGGAGCAGATGACATAGTTTGTGGGTGTTAGTGCAAACAAAGACGGCTTTATTGGGAAAATAAAACATTATATGGGTAAATGTTGGCATTGATGAGTATTTTCTGTTCTTTTTCTGTGTGGTTTGTTTTTTTACATTTTAATGAAAGGGCGCCGGGAGAACAGGCTATTGGCAAGTCTGTAACACACACACACACACACACACACACTACAAACACACCAGCTCCGCAACATTAACATTAATGTATTCAGTGTGTTCTTTTCAAACAGTGAGGCCTGGTAGTACGCACAGTCTATATTAATTTCTAAAGCTTTCACCACATTTCAACAAATGCCGTTAATTTACGTACTATGCACAAATAAACATGCATCAACACAGTCAAATGCATGCACGCTGAGCTTTTTTATGAAGTTGCAAACTGCATTCGCCACACATAACCCTTTCAAAAAAGTTTCACACCAGCTGCTTTGTAAAGTTAGATCTTATTCTAGATCCATGTCCTTGTTTTTCTATCTGCCGTAAGAGTAGCTGTTGCCTGAAGGCAGGCTTTGTTAGTGGGACATCGTGAGAGCATCATGTCCCCCCTCTAATATAATCAGTTTCAGTGAATTACAACAGCGCCTAATGGCATTAGGACCTGGTGACACTCATTTAGTCCACTTAAGTCACTGCATGTCTCAGACTTTTGAAAACTGGAGCAGGGAGCTGAGAGAGTGACAGCTGTCTAAACAGCATCTCTTCCTGGCGAGAAGGGAGAATTACAACAAGCGTTCACACATAAAGACTCCAGAGCATAATTTCTCTTAGGATTTCTCTTATCTTGATTTGAGGCGCTATCTCAATCTTTGGCTGCAATAATCTGTCTGAATTACAAAGTTAAGTGGGTTAAGCTCCATTTTGTCATATTCAGAATTTAACATTTGGTCCAAACAAACCTCAGAGTTCTCCCTTCCATACTTACACTTTATCAAATGATTATTTTCATGATCAATTAATCTGCAGATTATTTTAGCAATTAATCTCTCTATAGAAATTATGGAGAATTTTCTCCAGCCCAAGGAGACATATTCAAAACCAAGCTTCCTCTGAAGCGTCAAATGTTTGGCACTTCTGCTTGATCGACACTAACAACGTGGTTGCAGAAAAAAATCAAGCAATCATTCATTTAATCCAACTGTCGATTTTATAAAGATGAATAAAGAAATAGCAACTCACTGTCCTAATTTTCATTTATGACTTTTGGTGTTATTGTGTTTGAGTAATTACTACTTTAATATTTTACAAACTTTCATCATTACAGAAGGAAACAAGACAAAAAGTCTCTGAGGCTGTAATCATAATGTTAATCATCTTAGTTTTGCATGTTAGCATGATAACATTTGCTAATTAGCACTAAACACACAGTACAGCTGAGGCCTGTTGCAGGTATTTGGTTGTAAACTACAATACTGGAGAAATGGAGCACTACATTAGCAGTTAGTTAACTCATCACCACATTTATTACATTTCATGTTAGGGGTGAATTAATCTCTGTTATTGAGACATTCAGTCTGGACTAAAGTGGCATTGCTACAAAAAGAGCTAACTTTTTGCTAGCATAGCTAAAAATGAGTACAGTTAACTTTCTGTTGATCAACTAACTGGTTCATTCAGAGCCACTGAAGGGTCGGGGTGGGAATTTATTTCGGAGCTACTTCTTCTTTACCTCGCACTAGCAAAAGGCTGAGCTGTGTCATGATATAAATATTGTATAATGTATTAGACCACTGCTATTTGTGGTGACAGCATAAGTGGACGCACCCTCAGCTGTTGCTGGCTCAGTCTCAAGTCCAGTGACAGCTAATGTTAAGATAACTCTGCATTGTGTTATGACCTGCTGCAGCTGCTGCTGCTGCTGCTGCTGTAGCTGTGGGGATGTCGCCTACAAATATCTGTCAGGTTAAGAGGAAATATGGTGCATGAGGGCAACTCAACTTGCTCTCATGCAACTTGGTGCAGCAAATGATTGTAGCCATGTGATTGCTGCAACTGTGGTTGTTGCTGCTGCAGTCCTGAGTGGCTTTATGATACTTTCTTGGCTAATGGTAAAGGGGTAATAAAGAGTAGTCACAGTACGGCTACTGTAGCCGTATAGCAGCATCAAAACAACCACAACTGCACCATGTCAGTAGTGCAACAGTTTCAAACATAACGTAGCTGTGCTCACAGTGGCTGCATACTGCCAGAGCTCGGCCTTTTTGAGAGGAGTGATCAGCAATAAATGCATTGTTTCTTTGTTTTGTTGTATCTGCAGAGCATTTCCTTAAATAACTGTACTGAACCAATCCAATAACAGTTCCTATGGATCAGGGAGAGCTCATAAGTTATCGCTAAGGAACAAAAAACACACTCCTCACATACAAAACATGAAATGTACTGTAAACTCAGCATCTTTAGCAGATTTATACGAACCAAAACTGTCTGACGTAATCATCAATTTCAGATTAAGTGTATACGTAAGCAGAAACTCACAAGTCAATTCTTGTCATGATTTATTCATACCTGACTCGCACCCCTCCATCACTATTCTCTGATTGCTCTTAGCATGTTAAACACAGCATGCGTGACCTTCCTTTGAAGATGTTCTGAATGCAACTCTGTAACTAATGAGAATTAGCTCCACACAACATTAGCAGAGTTATGATTCATCTTCACTTCTTTTGATGTCAGAGGCAAAAAGAATACAGTGAATGATGATGATACTGAGCTCAAGGGTGTCATAAGTTTTATATATATATATATATATATATATATATATATATATATATACACACACACTCATAGATTTATTATTATGCCTCTGAGTCATTTAGGCAACCCAGTGATCATAAATAATTGGCAGAGTGTCTCAGTCGCTTGTGTTGGAAATATTTATTGTGTTTTTTATCATCTCTGAGTCCATTTTCTTGGACATGGTCGTCTATTTTTTCCTGCAGTTATACGAACATCTGATGTTTGTTTTTGTTTTTTGTTTTTTTGCATTGCAGTCATTTCAAACTATCTAATCACACTCGTACTTATGAGTAAAGGCGAGATCGCAGCTCAGGGTGGAATATTTGATGAAGCCTTTAATATATAAAACTCATGGTCACACTCCTCTGGAAGCTGCCCTGGTGTATTACTTATTTACTCTCTCATACTGACTTTAAAACTCAAATTAAAGGAAGGGTATTTATTAAAGGCAATCAACAACAACCTGTATGCTAACAGTGACGTACTGTATATACCATATCATGTATATATCATACTGTTTATGTCACATAATGGCATATGTATGCTATGTATAGTGGTGGAAGAAGTAGTCCAATCTTTAACTTGAAAGTAGCAGCACAGTGTAGAAATACAAACTATACTTTCACTATAATATTCATAACTATGTTTTCATTAGTGTATAATCACCTGAAAATAAGAATCATCATGTGTTTGTTACCTTACAATGAGCCTTTAGTATCTACAGACGCCACAGGGTTTCTGCCATGTTTCTACAGGAGTCCAGGATGGACAAACTGCCTCCTGATCTGGTCCTTTCATGTTTGTTACAGCCACTGTAGTTTCTCCTTCACACTAGGAAGGAGAGGATGAGGCGACGGGATTGCGATCAGCAACTACACCACTAGATGTCACTGAATCCTACACACATTAACTTGGACTTATGTTGCTCGCTCCTCCTTATCAGTTATCAATTAGTTTTTGTCTGCGTCACAGACCTGTGTTGTCGTTTTGAGGCTCGGCTTATAAAGTCAAACATGTGAGAACACATCTGACATGGAGAGTCTCCTGTTGTGCGTGTTACATATGTGAAACAACTACAACTTTGTCTGGAGTATATTTGTGTAAACAGCTTCATTTAGCAGCTTGTAGCCTGTCCCTCATGAAAATATCATCATCATGCGTTGGTGTTTATCCTCACTCTTATTGATTGGACAGGACGTCTGGTTAATATCTTCATTTGGCTGCAGATGAACTGCCTTTGTAGTCAGTAAATATTCAGTTAATATGTGTTTGTGAGTCCAAACAAAATAGTTCAGCTAACATCTCTTTGCCTCTCTTCTGTTTCTAGGCTGACGTCATAGTTTAATAGCAACTAGTTTCATTGTTTTCTGGACAAAATAATCCTGCAGGATCTACAGTCTGTG
The DNA here is from genome assembly GCA_946959425.1 of Argyrosomus regius. Taxonomy (NCBI): domain Eukaryota; kingdom Metazoa; phylum Chordata; class Actinopteri; family Sciaenidae; genus Argyrosomus; species Argyrosomus regius. The sequence goes on along the minus strand of OX336887.1, from coordinate 11,481,746 downwards.
AACAATTTGTGCTCCTTCATTTACTTTTCACACAGTGTTACTGTTTGTCGCTTCTTATCAACCCTCAGAGAAAGTAAGAGATCTGATGTAATCTCTATTGTGTGTGTGCATGCTCATTCAGTTATTAGCGGTGTGATTTGTTGACTAAACTAAGAGTGTTTAGGGCCTCTAAAAGCCAAGGGCCAGCCCTGATCACCACCTACATCCTTGAATTGTCAGTTGTTAGGGCCCTCCTGTCTTGCCTGTCACCTCCATGTGTCCTGCAACATCCATGCACTATAGACAGTCCGTGTACTCTTCCTGCCTTCCTGCCTGCATTATATTGCTCACGTCAGGAGATTCTCTGAGATTCAGGGTCTCAACGTCTCCATCCCTTTATGTTTTGACAGCATGTCTATGTTTTCACGGACCACCCTCTTTGGGAATAACTCGACCTTCCCGATCTTGAGCTGGGATTACATTTTCCTGCACACGTTGATCATACTCAAACTGCCAGTGTGCTCCTTGAGCACCACCTCGATCTATCTGCAGTGTTTGTTGGTGTTGACTGGATTAACCAGGATTAGTGGGAAAACTGTTTTAAATGAGATTTTACAGTCCATTATTGGCTCTGAAAAACTTTAAAGATGCACTTTTATTAGAGGAATAATTACCCACAATACTGAAAACATTCCAACTTTTCTCTTCTCTCAAAGCAGAAATAAATACTAAGCACCCACTTATATGCCAATTATTCAGCCTCTTTATTTTAAGGTTTTTGCTTCTGCTTCTTAATTCTACTTAACTTACTGTGTAAAACAGGGCAAATCAGAGGAAATAAGTTTTCAGCAGTGCAATGTGTTGAAATACTATTCTCCAGTGTTCAATATTCCATCCTGAAAAAACTTTATTAGCTGGCAGGAGATTGAGACGTCAGCAAGACTCCTCAGACTGGAGAAAAACAGGACCAGCAGGGTACACGCTTTGGCTTTTGTGGGAAGGAAGCAGATGAATTGAAATGGTTTTCAAAGTTTTGGGAAATAAAATAAGACAAGAAGGTCGATACCACTCTCATGTTTTTGGTATTTTTGCGATTCAGTGCCTCAGTTTCAGAGTGCAATATGAACAGCTGTACTGTACTGCTGTATTTGTTATCATTACATTATTTCTGATCCAAAAACTAGCAAGTCGACAACTTTTCTAACAGCCAAACATCAAGCAAGTGCAACAACACAAGATGTAGCAGCCAGCCTTTTATTTCACCAAGCTCTCACCAACGACTAAAAGTCACTTCCAGATTTACTCGTCTGGCAACTTCTTGCTCAGCACTCTCTTTTTCACCTTCAGTCTCTTCGCCATTAGCTAACGTCGAAAGAGGCTACTGAGCTCGGTTACATTGCCAGCTTGCCCAGCTCCGGTGCTGGCAAGACACCAGCTCCGCGCCCCGTCTGCATTCCTCCCCAACACAACGGCCCAGAAAACCTCCTCTTCCTGGTGGTACAAAACGGCAGCCCAACGCAAACAAACAAACTGAGCCAACATTAGCTAACGGCAGCTGCACTTTACTGTCCATCAGGAAACACCAAGAGGTGATGCGGAGCACATCAGAGGGAAACATTTTGTCCATAAAATATGACCCACTTTCATCAAAATCTGTGAAACAGTTGGTGATGTGAGATGTATTGCTATAAAGTGTTACATACTTTTTGTGAGTGATCGTACCCGGAGCTCAAAGTTACATAGTGCAAGAACAGACGTATGGAGCGCAAAGTGGGAATGACAAAGATCAACATTATTTTACATCTGTTACAGAAAAGTTACACAATGTTGCTTTAAAAGTAAATATGAAGCTTCAGCTGTGTCATGTTTCCAGGCTTTGTGCTAAACTAAGGTAACGGCTGCTGGCCGAACGTGAATACGTGTATTTCTGAAAATGTCTATTTCTTTATCATTGGGTTCTTGTGCAATCAGGATTTTACAGTTAAAACAACTTTTGATTCTGCAAGTCTTTAACAAATCACTTAATTTCCTCTACTCATTATACAGCAAACAATGTGCGCCGAGGGTTATCATTCAACAATGATCCATGTTCGAGGTTCAAGCACACGTTCATAAATCATCCACTGCAATTAACACAGGAGGGATATAAGATGCTGCAGGGCTGGACCGTAAATCCCCAGAAAAAAAGGTCATGTAAAAGTTCACTTACATAATTCTTTTTTTTTTTTTTCTACTGGGAAAAAGCTCAGAGGAGGCTTGAAAGTAGCAAAAATAACAACGATTATTGTCTCCAAAGATCTCCTTTTCTTAAGTAAACATGTTTACTGATGGTGTCCAAATGAAAAAACTAAATCATGTATTTATATTGGAAAAATGTCCATTGTCATAGTATTAGTCATTTTATAAAAGTAGGTTGGACATTTTCTAATCAGTTTCCCTGTAGATAATTTGCTTTAGAATTGCATTGGTCAATTTAACGATTAAGTTAAGTGGGGCTGTTGGCAGATTCCTCATTTTTGTAGCAGAGTAAATACAGACCAGATGTGGAGAGAAACATGACCACCGTACCGTACCCACAGTAGATGCCATTGTCTTTTAACATAAATTACATGCCAAGGTATTTTACTGCAAACAAGAAACCAGAACAGCCGATCAATCAGTAGACTTTGTCCCGAAAACAAGAACAGAAATGAAACCAGGTCAGTGGAGTTCATCAGAGAGAGACAAACTAAAGAAATGAATAAACAACATGCCATCAAGCTGCCTGGTGCCGGTCCATGATCTGACATTTCATGAGATGTTTGGTTGTGATGATGAGGTGTGGCCTTTATAACATCAGATCACTGTTATTATTGTTCAGAGTGCAAAAAGGAATTTGATACCTCCCTCGAGCGTGCTGGAGTTTGGTGTTTAACTAAAAAACATCCTGCTCACTCGGAACAAAGATGGACTCCACCTGTTTCTGGGATCAAAACAGCAGCTACACGACTCCCTCCATACGTCCAGCTTCACTCGACATGAAGTACATGACGGTGTAAGTACGATCTGAAGTAATCTGTTATGAGATCGGTGAGAAAACACTCCACAAAGATGGAGTTATGTTGTATGGTGATGTTGGCTGTGTTACTTATTGTTATTGGAGGGCGTTTCTTTCAGCCCAGCTGCAACACGCTTCGGTTCAGCAACTTGAACAAACCCTGGAAGGTTTTTACTGCTGACTCAGTCCCTGTTGGTGGATTATTCACATTTTTAGTTATGCATGACTGAAATGATGAATTGAGATCATTTAGATATTACTGGTGCGGGTTGGAAATTCACCAAAAAATCTGATTTTTCTGGTAAACAAATCTATTTTAACTCTTTCAGAATATTCATAATCTGCATAAATAATACAAAAACTAGATTTACTTCTAAAAAAGCTAAAAAAAAACAAAGTTTCTCTTCATCAATATGTGATAAGTAGTTATTGTTATGCATGTGGACTCAATTCATCTCCAAACATGTTATTTGAGTACAAGCACATGCACAGGAAACGCTCCGGTCCCTCATGGGCATTTTCCAAATCTGTTTTAACACTGGGAACAGTTAGTGCGGCTTCAATGGAAATTAAATGGGGTCCTTGTGTGTGAGGGACTTCAGAGTGTTACTGATCAGCGACATGAGAGGGGAACAATGTATTCTGCCTATCTGATGATGAGACTGGATTTGTGGTTTGTGTGTTTTTCAACCATGTTTTAATTTGTTAAAACACACTGAAAACATGTTTGCTGCACTTGCGTTTGCATCTGTGGTGTGACCCTAAAAACTCAAAAATACTTTATATTCATGGGCTTCACTTGCAGTGCTGAGTCATACTGATTAAAGAATAAAAAACATTAAGCTTACACATACTTGAAATCATGTTTTATTCACAAGAAAGTCCATTGCAGGCACTTGTAAAGTAGGTCATTTGTCTTTACGCTGAGATGCCAAGAATCGTCCTGGTCTGTTTTTCGAGCTCATCAGACACACAATAACTCTGGCAAAGTGCTGGTGTCGCAAGGAAAAACAGTGAATTCCTCCGGTTTGCTTTGAGGAATGGTGCCTCACTGCATCTGCACTTCATTTTTAGTATTTGTAAATTCTTTGCTTCATATAATGAAAAATTTATAAATACCTCTTCATCGAGGGCTGGTCAAATCTATTTCAAGTTGGGCCACAGAAAAATATTCTTGTGACTGTGATGGCTCTTGTTCCAAAGCCTGATCTTAATGAGACACCTTTAGGAGTTGAAACGAATGTCTCCCACCGCCAAGCTTCATTTCTCACACTCCGCTTCAATTTGCTCTCAGTCCCATACCGTCTCTCCTCTGCATCTTCTGTTTTTGGCTCACTCCTTACTTGATTTTCCACTCCCCGCTGCCGTCAGTCTCCTTTGTCACTACCGCTGTCATGCAGTCTCAGGACACTCTCCAAACGTTTCGCTCTGATGGGAGGCAACTGTTCATACGTGTCGAAGCCAAACTCTGAGTGCTGTTGTGGCAGACGGAAGAGCAGCAAATGGTTCCTCAACACCTGAAAATTACACAGCGAGAGCAAGAAGGAGGTGAGAGGAGCAGCAGAAGTGGTGGTGCAAATCACTCATTCGCAAGCAGAAGTACTTCTCCGTGTATGTGGAAAGATTATGAGGTAGCTCAACGAATTTGATTATAAAATGAGACATCTGTAACAGAACAGAACACCATGTGTTCATTTGAAATGCATAAAAACTAATTAGCAAGGATTAAAAATAGATAAGTTAGTTAGCTAGCTTAAATGGTTAAAAGTCATAAATAAATGTTTTAAATATTTATCTAAAGATAGTGGATAAATGGTTTAATTAGTACTAATAAAAAAATGGTTGAAATATTTAGCTAAAGAAAGGCTGATGTAGTAACAATGAATAAATGATTGGAATACCTATGAAAATTTTATCAATTGTAAGTTGATAGTTTAAAGAGGAATTTTATTGCTGGAAGATGATCTGTTCATAAAACTGGGCAGTATGTGCAGTACAAAAATATTTCTGAAACTGGCTCTACATGACCAGAGAAAACAGAGAAAAAGGGCTTTAGTATTCCCCTTTGCTCAAAAGCAACGAATACTACAACAACCAGAATGCAATGGGCCGCGACGGACCAGCTCCCACCAACGGTCCGGCTGACGGTGTTTGGTTTTTGTTTGTCTGTTCTCAAGCAGGACAAAATCGCATATTTTCTCATATTACAGTCATTTGGCAGACTTTTGTTAATTTGCAAGTTTCTCTTTAAAGTAAAAGACAAACAAATTTAATTAACAGTTACCTAACCCAGGAAATGGAGAAGTGGTTTCAAACTCTGCCGCTTCAGATGGTAGTGGCTAATCGCTGACATTTCAATTGTATGACATAATAATTACAACAATATCCACTTTGACATCAGCAATAACAATCAGCAGAGTTAAATAAAATCTAGTTTAAATCTCTGACAGGGCTGTGGAGGTACATTAGATTAAAAAAAAAATTGGGAACCACTGGTCTAGAAACATGCAAGGTTTCTCAGTTAAATCACTGAAGGACTTTAAGTTTTAGTGTTGAAGGGGAGCAGGGTTGTTGTTAAAATAACAGACAATCTAGAAGAAAGACAACAACTGGGTGTTAAAACACAGACCGGGACAAACTCTTGGATGTTAAGCCAATTACATGAAAGGAATCCACATAAGAGGGTTACAAGTAACACACATAATAAAAGCTGAGACATAAAACTGGAAAATGTGGAAGTTCTAAAACAAAGCTACAACAACCATGGCTGGTTAACAGTCACTTGGATTGTGGTCAGCTGGATCAGTAGAAACAGACAGAAAACATCAGAGAGTTTCGTGAGAGTCGAGGAGAAGAGTTGGTACAATCAATAAACACCTCGCAGTGTATAATATCAGAGAGTTAAGTACCTCATCAGTCAGGTAGTAGATTTTCCTCAGCATACTGTGTCGAGCTGCTTCAACCTCCTGGAAAAGGACGAGGGGATTAAAAGATCAAAGGTCTTATTAATGTACTGCACTGGCACAATTTAACTCTCTGTGTTTACTAAAAAACACACTCCACATGTCTTTGTGAATGAAGAATATAAGCTGAAGTTGCTGAATGTGTTTCTTATTCTCGTGTTATGTTAACCAACCTCACGGTTAAATAAAAGTCAAATACCACGACTTGAATCAATATTTATGAACAGGAAGGAGCGAAGTTGAATTTGTGAGACAAACTCAGGGGCTGCTCCTTTCACAGTTAATCAATAACATGAGGACCAGAGTTTTGTGGACACATGCAAACTTCAAGATTTTGCGTCCAATGAGCTCATATCTGGCTGAGAAAACGTGTATGAATCCCAGTAAAAAACCACCGAGTACTCCTCACAAACCCGACCTCCTATTCAGTGCAGCTGCAGCACCTTCTGGATTTGCTAAATCATTACACATGTGGCAGTGTGCCTTAGGTTTTACTGCGGCTGATTAAAAAAAGCCACAAAGTACAATCTTAACATGATTACAATACAACACACTTCGTCAAGACAGACTTGGATCTGTTCACGGAGCCTTTGGGGAAATGTTTTTAAAAAACAGGAAAAGGTTCCCAGTGGCGAAAGAAACCACTTTCCTTCACAGTCCATCACGCAGAGACTGTGTGTGTATGAGTGTGTGTGTGTGTGTGTGTGTGTGTGTACCTGTGCTGCAGCGTCCTGAGAGAAGATGAAGGAGTTGACGTGAGACAAGGCAACAACATATAAGACAGGACACCAGCGAGGCTTCAGGGCCCCTGTTACCAAAGAGCGGAAGTAGAGACGGAGGAGAGGGAGGGAGTCTTCGGGGGGAGATGTGAACCGCTCGATAGGGACGGAGAGCTTTAACAGACAGAGACATAATAAATGAATGTGTAATAAGATGATAGAGTGTTTGTGTTAGAAAAGAAACAGACATCTTCATCATTACCTGTTCCAGAGTGACTCCCAGTGACCTCAGAATCCCCACATGTTCTCCAAACACAGCCAGCCTCATGGTGACGCTGTACCTCCTCTGCAGGGGTAAGAGGACCCAGCAGCCAAACAGCCGGTCCCCAAAAGACACCGCTTCGTACTGCGTCAAAAGAGCAGAGTACAAGTCCTGGAAGGAAGCTAGACCCGGAGGAGGGATGTTCAGGTCCAAAGAGTCCAGCCTGGATCGCCTGTAAATAAAAGAGATTCGGTTTGAGTGGAGCGTAGCCACCTTTTTTTTTTCTGTGCTCAGTTTAGATTTTGCAGTGTAAGAAGAAGGATGTCAAACATTTCCAGACCTGGTCAGCAGTCTGAACAGACCCCAGGTCAGTTTCTGAACAGGTCTCTCCAGGAACAAGTCACTGGAACACAAGAAGACACAGGATAGGCGGGCGAGCTTGGCGACGGGTAGGATCACCTAGAACATGACAAGATGTTCTGGAGGTTAGTATGAGATGTTTTCGAGGGTCAGAGGAGAGAGGATGTTGTAAGAGTTGTTTGAGCTCAACAAATTGACCTGACTTGTTTCCGTACCTTTAGCGCGTCCTCCCTCCAGACCTCCAGCAGCAGCAGCCACTGCAGACAGTGGGTCCCCGCCTGCAGAGCCGCCTCTGGGATCATATCCACCGCTAACCCTCCACCATCAGCCACCCCTGCTCGCTCATACAGGCTGATGAGCGGGAGGAACGGCCAATCGGATGGCACGGTGGGACCAGTGAGCTCTGGGAGGAGGTGGGATTTGATCCAGGGGTTGCGGCCGAGCAGAGCATCTCGGGACGTCATCACGGATGGCTCCAGGTGGGCCAGGTGAGTGAGGAAGCAGCCTCGTATGGATGGTAGCTGGACGCATGCTTCTCTCAGGAGTGCTCCGACAGTCTGGAGAGAGGGAGAGGTGTGATGGTGTGTTTCCTCTCTGAGTTTCAGCTCTCCCAGCTCCACAGCCTCAGGTCCTCCACTGTGGCCCTCTCTGGAAAGCAAACGCATAATCATAAACTGAGTTGTACTGTAATAAAGAGCAAACAACAAATGTTGAATATGATTTTTGGTGGAAATGGGTCATCAGATAATTTGATCCAGTTCCAAAGAAATGTAATTTTGGAGGGAATATAATGTGTGAAATTAGATTATGATCATCTTCCCTGTTTTTTTAAGGACTAATCTATTATTATTCATTATTAATTATTAGAAGGACTGTTATATGAAATTAACTGAAACAGACCTGGCAGGTTCTTTATCTTGACTGTGTTTGCACTCACTGGCAATGAATCCCAAATTAAACTTACGATATGAAGTCCTTGTTGAAGATGATAGTGGACAGCAGTTCATGTGCCAGGAATTCACTGCCTGGTAATAACCATGGCAGCAGGACCAGCGCCACCTGGTGGTACATTGAGGCATGTTTGGCTACTAGTGGCTCAATGGGAACCTGAAAAGAAACAAACAAAAAAAAGAGGTGAGACAAACACAGCTTAGTGATGTTGACATGTGTGTAGCAACATCATTTTATCACAGATGAAGCCTGAATTCAAACACAAACTATGAATTGTTTTTTAAAGATACATTTTATGTACATTTGTGTAGTATATGTGTACATGTATATGTGCAATAAATAAAGAATTGGATGTTTTAGGCATTCTGATCAGCTGGGAGCAGAAGATAACGTCCCTGAATGAAACAAAGCCTAAACTGCATGTTTCAGGTTAACAGAATATTGTTTAAAGTTGGAGCCTACAAGTCTGTGTGCCAGTCGGAGCAGGAGGTAGAGAAGGTGGTGTTCATGGCGGAGGAGCCAGGCCCTGGTGTGAGACAGGGTGGGCGTAGCTTGACTGCAGCATCGCAGGTAACCGATGACAGGTTCTGACAGGAGGAGACTGGTGAACTGGAGAGGAGGTCAAATGGAAAAATTGAAGATACATGTACGTCACCACAGGATGGCAGCAAAATACATCTTACTGTGTTCTGAGCTCAGTGATATGCCAACAAGCTGCAACAAAAAACAGCTTTGCTGATTAGTTCCTTTTATTTGGCTGAAAATGTGCTTAGCAATGAAATGTCTAATGAAAAAAAAAAAAAAACTGCACACTCTGTATTTCTGGGCACATTATTGTCCACCCCTGTCCTTACATGACATAAAATACTCCCTCCTCAGTGAGACCTACCTTGCAGCTGAGACCTTTGTGGATGCCAGTGATTGTTTCCAGGAGGAGCCCCAGGCTGGTGAGAAGAGGGAAGGGGGAGTTGGGAACAACCGGCCCCGGACGGTCCCTCCATCCTGAGCATGCCAAACCAGGGAGGGTGGGAGTGATCTCTGGGCCCAGATGACTAGACTGGACATTACACACTACTGAAGAAGACCTGGTGTAAAAAAAAAAAAAAAAAATCAAAATAATAAATGAGTTAACAAATGAATTGTGCTGTTTAAAGTGTAAGACAAACTTTATAAGCAAGAAGACAAAACAAAGGCAGCTACCATCTGCCGCAGACTTACTTAAGGTTCTTTATCAGGCCTTGAACAACATGGTGAGACAGCAGTGGGAGGAGAACCTCAGACGTCAGCAGCTCCAGTTCTTGAAGCGTCTCTACTGGCTTGAAACAGTTCTGAGGACAAGCGTCACATTTCAGTAATTTTAGCTCAGCAAAATGTCTCAGCAAAAAACAGCTACTCTTACATTTTGTTGACATGCAGCCAGAGCCAATAAATGTCAACTCTTGCACTACATACAGGTAAGAAGTACACGGGAGGAAGCAGTACCTGTCTGGAGAGCTGATGGTAGTAAGCTTCTAGGTAGGCCAGGTAAGCTGGTATCACAGCCAGGCTGCTCTCTTTCTGCACTGGATTATCAAGGCTCTTCACAAAGCTCTTCAAATGCCCCAACAGGGATGCCTGCAACCCTGAGACATGACTCCAGGACACTGGAGGAGGAGGAGGGCACTCTTCTCCTTGAGAGCTGAGAGGTGGATTTAAAGAAAAAGAAGTATTCAGGTGTGATGCTTCATGTAGCAGCACGGCTTCATAAAACCACTATAATCCTCAAACGTACCCGACCATGCCAGCCTGTAGCTCCTGGTGGCAGCCAGCAGTGTGTGTGACCTGCGTGAGCAGAGAAAGCAGAGCCTGGATCCGCTGGAGCTGCAGGGGCTGCGAGAGAGGATCTGAGGGGGCCAGGACTCTGTGAACTGACTGCAAGGCCTTCGCTAAGCCTGGATACAGGTCTCTGTGGGAAATAATGACAGAATGTTAAAAACAGATGGTGAGAGAAGAGAAGAGGATTAGACTGCTCTTATATTGGGAGAAACTAAAACGGCGATGTTCCTGTGAGCTAAAGCATTCTCTACATGGGTGTGCACATGGTTTATTAGGTGTGTGTTTCTCTGTAAGTTTGCTTAAGAAGCCCTCTGTCCTCAATAAACAACATGAAAGTGTTAACTTACATGTATAATTTACAGGCCTGTCCATATCCGGCTGCCACGGCCCACAGCCTGTAGGCCTCAGTGGTGACCCTGATGGCCTCAGCCGGCTCCAGCAGCAGCTCACTGGGCTCGGCGCTCAGCAGACAACAGAGACGCTCCCTCACCCCAAGAGAGTTTAACTACAGAGAGAGAAATACACTATTAATGTTGATACATGTGGGAATAAAGGAATTATTCAGATTATAGTAAACCAAGAACAATAAAATATTTCAAAATAAAAATGTTGGATATCAGATCCAAAATGTGAGAAATGTGTCTGTACACTTCATATGCTGCTGGATACTTTCATATACGCAAGACACAATTCAACCCTGACAGATTCCACAGCAGCACTTACCAGTCTGGCACAGGCGTGTCTGCCAGAGGTTGCCAATACTCTTAACAGCTTCATGGCGCTGGCCAGTGGGAGTCCATACACAGACTGAGGGAGGGGCGAAGAAGACGGTGTCCAGGACGTGGGAAGGAACTCTGACAACACCATCTCCATCAAGCGAGGACAGTCGAGCACCTGAGAGTGAGAAAAACACAAGACAATGATAATGAATTGCACTGAAAGGATGGTAGACAAAAACTGGATAAAGTTGTGTGACTGTTATTGTCGCTACCTGCGTGGCAGATGAGGAGGAGTGCCGAGCGATACGAGTCAGGATCTCGAGGACGTCCTGGACCACTCGAGGAGACGGTCGGACCACCTCAAGGATGTATCGTAGCCTGGGCAGCAGTTTCATCTTTAACAGACCCTGAAACACAAATTCAAACAATAATAATTAAACCTTTGTCAGCAGAATGTCTTTATTAGTGTAATAAATTATAGATTTGACAAACCCAAATGTAAAAATAAATTCTGTTTGTTTACCTTGACAACATCCTGTCTGGCCACATCATGATCACTCTTCCTTTCTTCCTTCTCCTTAGCCGTCTCTTTCATACATTCGGGCAGCCCTTCATCCTCCTCTTCTTCCTCCTCCTGAACAGACGGCAGCAGAGGGAAGGAGGCCATGCCGCGAAACCAGGAGAAGGTGCAGTCCAAACACTCCTGAGAGGGCAAACAAATTGGATATGAAGCAGAGGGACTAGACATGAGATTTCTCACTTCATGACCACACTTTAGTGAGTCTTTGGAGATAAACTGACAGTTGTGCATCACTTGGTTTAATATATTGTTTCAAGTCGTCTTACTTCATCTTCTCCACACACAAGAAGTGCTTTAAGTGCGTGCACAGCTGCTGACATCACTCCCTCCACGCTGTCGTCCAGCGCAAAGCGGAGCAGGAAGAGCAGCCCGGCGTCGAGCAGAGTGGACATCACGCTGCCTTTCAGAACAGACAGGTACTCTCCAGTGCGTGCCTAGAAGATAAGGAATGAGTGACTATAGCCCTCTGAAGAAGATGTGCGCAACACTACATGTGTTTGTTTGCGTACCTTTGAGAGGATGTTGGCCAGAGTGCTGAGGGCCAGACTCCTCTGCTGGATGACCTGACTCCGAGACAACAGGAAGAGTTCCTGCAGCGAGTAACCTGCCCGCTGGAGACAAATCAACAAAACGAGCCACTATAGTGACGTTTAAAGCTACAGGTAGTCTGAAGTTACTCAATTCAGAATTTAACTCTGTAGATACCAAAATTAAATTTGCTTTGTTAGTTCTTGGATACAAAATAAAATCCTAAAGACACAAATAGAAATGTTTAATTTTATTAATAAAAGAAGAATTTTTGTATTTTTGACTTCCTGGCCACTGACCTCTGGCTCTTCTCCATGGTGGTGCAGGCCTAAATGGGTGGGCAGATCCTCAGTGGGTGGAATCAAGGTCCCTGCAAAGTCAAACCGAGCCTGCATTGCCTGTCAGGAAACCACAGAAAGTGTTGGCTCACACATCTTTTCACTTTCACTAAAGCTTGAAGGCATTACACCTCATTAAAATCCAATATTTGAGCTGAAATTAATGAATGCTTGTTTTTGTTCTACTGCTATTGTAAATAATATCTCACTACCTTCTTGGTTCCTTTCCTTCTGGGTGCAGGCAAGTCTCTCATCCACTCCAGCTTCTCTGGCTCCAGCTTGTTCATGTGAACCCATTCCTTCTGAGGCTTCACCGGCAGGTCATCCTCTGAATTCACACACACAGAAGGACAAAAACAAGTAGTTGTAACAATCACACCGAAAATCACAACAGAACCACAGTGAGGCATCATTGAGACTGTTCATGTTTTTAAGAGCAAACTCAAGACTTTTAATCTGGCTCTTGTATGAAGACCTTTCTTTTTGTATGAAAAGTGCTATACATATAAAGTCTGATTGACTGATTGATGTATTATCACTTTTATGTGTGAATCCATCTGCATCGCGCTCAGTTTCAGTGACATTTCAGGCTGACTGTGGAGGGTGTGCCCGATCTGAGCGTCTGATTGGCGGCCACAGCGTGACGTCGAAGTTGGCTCAGGCTCAACTTCTCCGCCACAGGTTGCTGCGCTTTTTAACGGACACCCCTACAGCCCACAGCACCCCCACTCCTGAATCAGGGTCGACCGATATTTGCTTTTTTTTTTTTTTTTTACTGGTATCGGCATCGGCCGATGCGCGGGTGCGTTCGCCGATTTATTTATTTTTTCCGGCCTGATTTACAGACAGGCGCATCCACAGGCAACACTGTGTTATTGGAGACGCTGGAGAGCAAGTGCAGCGCGCACATTGCCCCTCCCTCGCTGGCAGCGTGCAGCTGTGAGTTTTGGAAAACTGTCTCTCTAGCTGTGTCTCAATTCAGGGGCTGCATCCTTCGAAGGACGAATGCGTCCTTCTTTTCCCTCTTTTTGGAGGATGCACCGGAGTATCCTTCGCGGCCTCACATATCCCAAGATCCTTTGCGCGCCGCTGTTCAGTGCCGGGAAAATACAAATGCGACACCAAGCGGCGATGAATAATACCTAATAATGAATAATACATTTAATAATAATAATAATAATAATAATAATAATAATAAAAGTAAGTATTGGGTTTTTATATTTAATTACTTTTACTTATTACTACTTATACTTTTACTAATTACTTATATTTTATTACTTTTATTATCCCTGCTTTATTTCCAGACTGTAAAACTGCAAAGTCTGGTTAAATGATTGGATTGAATAAAGAGCTACGTTTAGGATTATCACTATTATATGTTATACTTCATTCTTCTTTCTTATACTTTCTTCTGTCTGTTTTTTCTTCGTTTTCTCAAACGACGACTAACTGACAGGCAACGGCTACGTTACAAAGTACCAACTGACGGCAGGTGACGCAGCTGGTGACGCAACCAGGAAATGCTTCGAAGACTAGACCGTCTCATTTAACAACGGTTGATGCGGCCTTCGAAGGCCGCGTCCTCCGAAGCATGCAGCCCCTGAATTGAGACACAGCTCATCTCTCTCACTCCGACTGAGAGCGGACGGAGCAGCCATCACAGCGGTGTGTGTGCGCGTGCGCTGCTCCACCTCAAGAAGAGCTTTTAGAAGTATGATGGGAGAAATGGTTCATGCGTGGTTGAATATTTATTCGCGCTAACGTTGATAATGCACAACATGTTGCTTGTTTTTAGAGCAGAAACTTCAACAGTTTGTTGCTTAAAGCACATTTGTTAATTTTGTAAATAAATGTTTCTTATTTTGGTTAAATTGAGACGTGTAACATTTGTTATCATTGTGTCATTTTTATCATGTAATTGGAGGGAGAAAAAGCAATATCGGCTCAAAAAAAATCGGCAGCACATATCGGTCATCGGCTAAGGCTGTGTCAAAAAAATCGGTATCGCATCGGCCATAAAAAATCCGTATTGGTCGACCTCTACTCCTGATTCTGTCTGAATGCGCCATATGATGTCTCGGTGAAACAATGTCTACCACTGATTGAAAATTGTATTTAAACTTGAGTATTTAGTCGATGCTGGAGAGACTGTTTGGATGTCTGTCACAAGAGATCAATACAAATAAAATCCTACAAGATATTATACAAACCATCCAGAAAAAGTTTGATTCGCACAATACTGAGAAAAAAAAAAATCTTACAATATAACATACCCCAGTCAAATGGAGGCAGGGTGCTGCTGTTTCTCTGAAAGGGGACGTTAAAAGGCAATAAATAATCCCCAGATTGATAAAATGTGTTCATTATGTTTTTGTATAACAGAAAAGTATAAATGATGTGAAAGATCTGTCCTTATATGATCCATTAGCAACACTTTGATCAGGACTGGGAGTATTCTTTGAATGATCTGCAGTAACTTAATTGCAGAGAGTGGCTCCTTCTGGCTCGGTCTGGCCTTTCTGCTAATCACACAAAGTGAAGTCAATGATCAGCTTAATGTCTGGATTTTAGCCGTGCAGCAGAAGCATCCCACATTAGTTATACAATTAGAGAATGGATTCTTGGTAGGGTGAGGAGAAGAGGGAGTGCAGAGAGAGAGAAAGAGAGAGAGACGATGGGAGAGCAGAGAGTAAAATGACAAAGTGAGGGAGATAAAGATAGAGAAAGATGACAGACAGATAATCTCAGCAATAAGGTTACAGTTTAAAAATAACATGAAATAATGATGATGCGTAATCATCCACAAAACTTAAATACTGTTGATTTATGTGTGTCTCCTGCAGCAGCAGAGATCAGGAACAACTGACATGGTAGAAGTGATAAAAGGGTTTATTTTGAACCCATCATACCCCTCACAGCAGGCAGTGGTGGCAGTTCCTCCTCCTGCTCCTCTTCATCTCCTTCTTCCATCTCTATTTCTTGAGGTTTTTCAAACAGCATAGCAGCACTGGAGGACTCTGACTCTCTGCTCACATTTTCAAGAGGAAAGTTTTCCTTGCTGCGTTCGCCCTGGGGATGTTTGGATGGGGAGGCAGAGGACGGGACGCTCTGGGCTTTGCGAGATCTAACAAACTCCACCAGTCTAGGATCTGGGAAGCAGAAATAATCCTGTTATACGCAGTGGTACTGACAAAATAGAAAAAAAGAGCTTCACGAGTTCAAACTCAACACAGATCATGTCTTCATCTCAACATATATTATGAACTAATTAACTATCATTGCCTACCAAGCTGACATAACAGTTTCTTCTGCTCCTCCAGTATCTCAGACTGAGACATTCCCTGGATTTTAGCCTGGTTCTCCCTGTGGATCCTCATGGTCTCTTCTGAGCTCTCTGAACCCTCAAGCCCCTGACCAGACACCAGCCTCGGACCTGAGAATGCAGCTGGCTCTAGTGAGTGAAGAAAAAGAGAGATGGGAACAAAAAATATAGTGAAAATGGGGTGAAAGAGAGACATTTAGAATAATACAGCTCCAGACTACTTACGATTATCTGCAGCTTCACACTGATCTGTATCCATACTGGTCTCAGGTGTCTGAGCAGCTTCAGGTGCGCAGTGTAAAGGCGTCTTTCCCTCTTTAAGTCTCTGAGCTGCAATCTGACGTGCAAAGATACTCTTCCTTCCACCGACTGAAGACAGCGGCACCTGGTCGTGAGGACGAATGAACTTAAAAAATTAGACAAGAAATCAATTTACCAATCTCAAAATGATTTGCGTATGGACAAACAGCTTGAATAATAAATCTTCTGAGTCATTTTTTAAGTAATATGAAATTCTGTCCATAAAAAGAAGCTAATTGCGTTATCGTAAATGTCCAGAGTCTATTGGCACTTTTAAATTAAAGGCTCTAAAATCAAATTTATGAAGAATGGACATCGATGTATTTTTACCTGACTGCTGGTTTCTGAGCGATGCAGTACTTTAGGGAAAGCCATGCCTGTAAACGCTGGTAGAGACACTGCAGTAGAGCTGGTGTCTCTCTCCTAAAACAAAGAATAATGTTACAGATCCATTCGTGAAATAATGAAAATAACAACAACAACATGAGACTAAACATGACAGCAACAAACTGCGAAAATCTACTGAACAGAATTTAAGTGACACACTGGATGCATGTCTACACAGAGTGATCCAGCACGTAAAAAAAAGCAACTTTATTTTGTACATGGTGACACTTTTGTGATGCAACATTATGTTAGGATTTACAGCAGGCGCTTACAACGATCCTGGAGAGAACAGCACTGATGTGAGTGTCGTGTTTGTCCAGCCTCTCCTCCGGATCTTCGCCCTCGAAAGTGACACGACTGGCTTTAAAGCGAGACTTCTTTGCAGGGGCTGGCGTCAGAGACGGGAGCTGGTCTGGAAGATCTAGAGGAAACACAAAGGTTTGACATTAGGTTTGCCTCACTCATATAAGGTCTAATGTTATACCATGAAAATGTGACATACTTAAGTGTAGTTCAGTACCATATTGAGCCCAAAATACCATCTGTCAGTGGGTATGGATGTTCACTAAAAGAAAGAAACAAAATTTCTTTACCTTCTATGGTGACAACATCTCTCTGTCTCCCTTCGTCCTCCCCGTTACGTTCCCCTCCTTCTCCTCCCGCCTCGCCTCTCCTCTTGTCGGGTCGACGGACCACGCTGACAGCAGACGCAGCGCCGGAGGTCAGAAACTGCTCTTGCTCTCTCAGCAGGTCTGCCTCCGAGTCTGTCGGCTTGGGACGCCGCAACATCCCTCTGAAAGCCACAAAAGATAATAGTAAATACCAACTTTGTCATTTCCCATCCAGTCATCTAAAATAAAACACCACCTTGATGGAGAAAGATTGGAGTTGTGATGATTCAAGGGGGCCCAAAGCTGGTGTGTGCCCACAAAAATACCTGTTACGCCCCTGATGACAGTAAATTATGATATTTTAACTGAATTAAAGCTGATTGGTTAACTAAGTCTGGCAGTCTGGCAGATTGGACGTCATAATTTAAGAAAATACTGTAAAATAAAGATAACATGAGCTTTCAATGAGGCTGGTTAACGTTAGCGTGGCTTATCTTAAGGCTAACTAACAAAGAGCGACAAGCTAACACAAAATAATACAAACAAATTAGACATATATAACGTCAGCTGTCGCTGAATATTATTATTTGTGTTTGTTTTCACGTGTAGTGAAGTTTACATCCGACACTCACCGTAACGTGCAGGAAACGTTGGCTCAACGTTAGCCTGAAATCTCAAACCTCACTCGGTTAAAGCTAAATTTATCCAACCCAATACAGGGAAAGTATCAACACCATGTGGCTGTGTGTCTTTTTGTTGCTTTAAAAATGTGTTACAGTCTGTGTTAGCTAACCTTCAGTTAAGCGCTGCTGGATCCGTGATACAAAACACTCGGTGCGGAGGCAACACGGACGACTTTTAGTGGGACACCAAACTCCACCTTCAAAATAAAAGCACTGCCAGCATAAAGCGGAATAAACGTGTAGAGGCTTTTTTTTTACTACATCCCCTTATTTTTCTTTAAATTATTAGGTAATTTAGAGGCTTTGGAGCCATACATTATTTAGCTGAGTTGTTTGGGGATATTTTAATGCACTCCCGTTGATTTATGTCCTGGGACGTCCAGGGTTTACCTCATACCTAAGCTACATCTCGCGTTATCCTTCCTCCCTCCTCCAGGACACTCCAGGACGCATCTGGATAAACACGGTGCACCGATGTTTTTTTTCATGATTTATAGTTTTTATTAGGCTTTTTTTAAACAGCCGAGTACTGACAACACGCTTCCCTGCTGCATCATGGTCAACCTCTGCTGCCTTTGCTGCGGTGCAATCCCTCAACCCCGCCCCCCTCCGTCCGGACAGTCGGGACCACCGCGGGATCCCCGCTCCGTGCAGCAGCAGCAGCAGCAGCAGCCTGCTGGCTCCGGCCCAGACGGTGTGGGGCTGAAGGGGGGACAAAAAGGGGGAGTAAACGGAGGGAGCAGGCAGAAGAGCCAGTGAATACATACAAAAAGAAGAAGAGTGAGTTTATAATCTCTCATCTGACATGCAAAAAGTGCAGTATGCTCTCCTCCGATCTGGACTCTGCGGAGGACACCGCGGCCAGCGCTCCCAATGATGCCGAGGGAGAGGAGCAGGAGCAGGAGCAAGAGGAGGAGGAGGACTCACCAGCTGAGAGTGATGTCCGGGAGGAGGAGGTAGGTGTAGACATGCCAGTCATTCGTTAGCTTATTAGTCTACTCAGACAAAAGTGTTAGAAACATAAAAAAAGGGAACAGATCTGATCTATGATTTACTTTTAGAAAAGTGTAAGAGATAACAGCAATACTTAATAATAAACATGCTTGTCATGCATGTCACTCAAAGATGCATGTTTCCTAAGCTTATTTTATTAAACTCCATAGCAATATAGCTAATAACACATGCATTTTCATGTCTGTGCTAGTGGCTCACTGGAAAATAAATCCTGTATTGACATCCTCTCTGTGCCATCACTGCTTCCACCTGCAGCCAAACAGCCTCTCTGCTTACTCAAATGTCAGAATAGTCCCATTTCACATAGTAGCAGCAGAGTCCAGTGATGTGGAAACCCATGCCTTTTGTTTGCCCCCCCCCACCCACCCAAAGAGAGTTGTTAAAGCCAGCAAACAATTATTTTTGAAAAGCCAGTGACTCTGATTTCAAGCGTTGCTCTGTCCTTTAAGCGTACATGCCTAGTGTTTGCTCTCTGTCTTACTGTCATGGAGTAATTACTGTGATTCCATCTGGACAGATGACAGGAGTTGTCTCCGATCAATTGTCCGTGTAACTGCTTAGTCCTGTTTTATACTGTGGAGTAGATTAAAGCACACGTTAGTTACATTCAACTTTTTCACAAACATCCTTTTTATTGCGAGCAGATTTAGCTAAGCTGCTTGAAAACAACATTGTCATCCCATTTGAGTCAGGCTTATTAACCTTGACTAGAAGATATTTTACTTGGAAGTATTTAAAGGGACATTTTCTGCACATCTTGCATATTATTAGAGCATAAAAGCATGATATAAAAAGTCATTAAATGCATAAAAATCTGTACGTTTTCTGCAGTGTCTGCAGTAACAAGGCCTAAGCTACTCAAAGGTCCATCCTCGCTGGTTCACCAGAAATGAATCGCCCCGTTTGCTCCATAAATAACTGAGGTGGAACCAGCAAAGTGTCATCTCCATCCCTGTGTCAGTACAGTAATGGATGGGCTGGTTGTCAACATAAATCCTTTCACTCCATAAAACACCAGAGGTAGTCTACAAGAGCACAGGATCTCATGGGGGGGTTGGGGATTGTCACCACAAGTACCAGACACAAATATTAGAAAGTACCAGAAAGTCGTGCAGAAATCCTGACAGGATGGGATGAAATTCATGTTTACGTCCCTCCTCATTGCAGATATATACATTAAATGTTGCTTTAATCCATTTATACATCAATGGTTGCGCTCTCGTTTCTTTTACTGTTAGTGTTACTGATGAAATAGCTTTAGGCCAGTGTCTCTGCTGAATGGGACAATTTGACTTGTGCTCAGTATTGCAAATGTGAGCATTTTCTGTTTGTCCTGAGCTAACCACCCAATACTCTGCAGATAGGTGTGTGTGTGTGTGTTTGTAAGCGGTGCTGGGAGAAGTATTCAGACTGTTTTATGCATGTAAAAGTAAAAGAGCTAATGCAGCATGCTATATTTTTCATTATAATTACTGATATGTTAACATGTGAGCAGCATTTAATGTTTCCTTACATCTATTTTCTGCAACCGCTTATCCTCAATCAGGGTCATGGTGGGCTGGAGCCTACCCCAGCTGACTAAGGGCGAGATAAGTCAAGTCGCCAGTTCATCACAGGGCGCAAACAACCGTTCATACTCACATCGACACCTACAGGCAATTTAGAGTCACCAATAAACCTATTAAGTGCATGTCTTTGGGCTGTGAGAGGAAGCCATGCAGACTCAGATGGAGAGAATGTTTAATGTGTAATAAAGCTGATTCTAACCATTTTACATGCTGTTGCATTGTTTAATGCATTACAAAGTGTCATATTTAACCAGCTGTTGATATAGTTTGTAATTATAATATTATAAATATTATTATATATTATAATAGTTATTCTTTTTAGGTATATTAGATGAATGTAGTGGAGTAAAAAATATATTTACATCTGAAATGTGGTGGAGAAAAAAAATACTAAAAAAATGGAAATACTCAAGTAAATTACAAGTGCTGCACTTGAGTAAATGCGCTTAGTTATATTTCATGACTCACTTTAAATGCATGAATGCCTGTGTGAGTGTTATGTCATGTCCAGCTGCAACTAACAATGATCACTCTTTTTCTTTTTTTTTGATGTTCCTCTATTAAATGTCAGAAAGTTTCCAGAGTCCAGGGTCACATCTTTCAGTCCAAACCTCAAAGATATTTAACAGAGAAAAGCAGTAAGTCATTACATACAAGAAACTGGAACCAAAAATATTGAACGTTTTTACTTGAAAATGATATTTTTGTGACATTACAGCAAGTTTTTATTTTTCTGTTATGTTATGCTATTTTGGCTACAGCATCATGTCTGTGAGGCTCGACTAAAAGGTAAGCCTCATACAGTTTGGACACTTGGTTAATAACTTGTCCGGCTGATATTATCAGCACTATGGCCTGACCACAGCAAGAAGGTTCCTGGTTCGAACCTCACCTGGGGCCTTTCTGTGTAGCATGTTCTCCCCGTGTCTGCGTGGGTTCTCTCCGGGTACTCCAGCTTCCTCCCACAGTCCAAAGACACTTAACAGGTTAATTGGTGCTCTTAGGTGTGAATGGTTGTTTGTCTCTATGTGCCCTGTGATGAGCCTGTCCAGGGTGTACCCCGTACAGCTGGGACAGGCTCCAGCCCCACCGTGACCCTGATGAGGATAAGCGGTTACAGAAGATGGAAAGATGGATATTGTTATAAGTTCATTTTATTCTCCATGGCCTTCGTGATCTTATCTGTATACATAGACGTGTTACCGTGTGACATTAATGTGACAACTTTACAAGCAAGTACATTTGCCCTCATGCAATATTGAATTAATTTCAGAGATAGATGTGTGAAAACACCTCAGTTAATATTTAATCTGTCAGCTGTTTTGACTCACAGCCTCCCGGGCGGGGGACTCTACGTGGTTTAATTGAATCCCACTGAGCTTCCTTTAGTTTGATTTACTTTTTGCTAAGGTATGGAAAAGCTCTGCAATTTATAGTGCTGCCACGGTCATTTGCATTTCTGCTGCAAGTCATAATGTCACCACCATGTTTCAGGGCCTCATTCTTCTAAGTGCTTTTCTCTCATTACTCCCTCTCTCTCTCTTCTTCTTTCTTTCTTATGTCTCTCTATTTGCAGCAGCGTCCAGTGAAGCAGTCTCTGGGTGCTTGTGTCTGCCGGGAGTCCCATTGGCGCTGCTTGCTGCTCTCTCTGCTCATGTACAGCTGCCTGGGTGTGGTGGCCTGGTGCCGGTTGACCCAGGTCACCAAGATCAGCTTCAACCCGGCTCTCACCTCCTCCTTCATGACCTCCTTCACCTCCTCCCTGCAGGGTTCCTCTGGGATCGGGGTTGGAGGACACTCAATGATCTACCACGACAGCCCCTGCTCTGATGGCTACATCTACATCCCTCTGGCCTTCCTGCTCATGCTCTATGTGCTGTACATGGTGGAGTGCTGGCACTGCAGAGCCAGGAGCGAGCTGCAGTGTAAAGCAGACGTGGACAGCGTGTATGAGCGTGTGCTGCGAATGCGACAGGCCCAACCTTGCATATGGTGGAAGGCCATCAGCTACCACTTTGTCCGACGGACTCGGCAAGTCACACGATACCGCAACGGTGATGCCTACACCACCACACAGGTGTACCACGAGAGGGTGAACACCCATGTGGCTGAGGGTGAGTTTGACTACAGCCACTGTGGGATGAAAGATGTATCGCGTGACCTCAGAGGCTTGGCGGGACATCCAGCAACTCGGCTGCGTTTTACCAAATGTTTCAGCTTCACCGAGGCCGGTCCAGAAAATGATTACCTCAACCAGAGAGCCAGGTTCTTCTCTGAAATTGAGGGCTTGGACGATTACATGGAGGCCAGGGAGGGAATGCAGCTTAAGAATGTGGACTTTAGGGAAAACCTGATCGCCTATGTAGACCCAGATAGGATGCCTTGGTACAGTTCCCAGCTTGCCTTCTGGCTGGCAGCTCTGCTGATGTTGTCCTGGCCTCTTAGAGTGCTGATAGAGTACCGCACTGCTTATGTTCACTACCGCATAGAGAAACTATTTGGGTTGGAGTACAGCCACAGTAGCCCCTCTCCTCTGGATGAAGACAGGCCTCTGGGGAACAACATTACTTGTGTTATTCCAAGAGTAGACACACTGGACAGCACGGAAATGGAGTGGCACATACGCTGTAACCGCCAGTTGATCCCCAGCTACTCCGAGGCCATGCTGATCAACCTGAGCACAGCAGACTCTAACTCACTACAAGACACTGAACACACCTCGTCGTCAAACTGCTTCCTCCTGGACAGCAGCCAGGCTGCTCAGAGCTACGGCGCCCTTCAAAGCCAGCACGACTGCGAGCAGTGCAGCGAGCCTAACGGACAAGGTGATGGAGGAGGCAGGAGGAGGACCATCACCAGCTCCAGCTGCTCCTCCATCTTCTCCTGCCACGGAGCACTGTTCCACTCCCACCTCTCCTCGGACACGTCCCGCTTCTCTCTCTGCCGCATGTACGGCTCACACCGCACCGTAGCCCTGTGGAGGAGCCACAGCAGCAACCTGACAGACCCTTGCTGCGTGGACGAGCAGTGCTGCCGTTCAGACTCCAGCCAGCTGGCGCTCAGTGACACTCCACCGACATATAGGGACGCCCGGTTCTTCCCTGTCCTCATCGTGCACCGGGCTGAGGGCTGCGGCAGCGAGGAAGGGAGGGAACTGAGGCATTATTATATACGGAGAGGGTCGTCCTGTGTGGAGACGGCTCTGTGAAGGACGTAAAGACACCTATTGATCCGTTAAGATGGATTGAAGTCAGTGATGATGGATGGTGCTGTAGGGTTGGTCACAATTTGCTGCATAGATAGACTCTTTCAGGTAATTCCACTGTAAATATGAAGTAAACTTAAATACAGACTTTCTATTTTTTAACACCAAGAGGTCAAAGAGTCCTCATACTCAATTGCACATGTTATTACAGTCAAATTGTCTGTATGAAAACAGCCACAAGTGTGTGTGGAAACAGTGTGTATTGTATCTAAATGCTCTGGGACATTCAACAGTCTGTCAGCTACAGGAGCTGAATAAATGGTGCATAAAAGCCACTGATACGTGAAAACTGCACGAACCTCAGCATCCTAACCGTTCATCAAAAATCACAGGAAACAAAACCACTGACCTTACATGTGTTGTTATATGTGTGGGGAGACTTACTGAAATTGTGCCATTTTAGAGGCACATATATAAGAACAATACAAGAAAGATGCATGTTATTACCAAAGTCTTTTTAGTTGATTCATAGACAACGAGGTGAAACCAAAGACTGTGTTCTGTTTTAGACTTTTATGAAACATTACAAAGCATCTATTGATGAGAGATATGTGGCGTGAAAAGTGATTGTGAAAATGTAAGCAATAAAAATAGTTGTGAGTTTGCTTGTCAGATTGAAGTTTCTCCAGCGATCATGTTAATCTGAGGTGACGATGTCAGACACTCTCAGACTCACCGGTACCTCTGCTGTCCTCCACTACAAGGGGAGAAACACTGATGTTCACTGACTTCAACCAACTACTACTGTACTTTGTGGCTGTGAGACAGAAAATAAACCGTTTACGCAAACAA
The DNA here is from genome assembly GCA_946959425.1 of Argyrosomus regius. Taxonomy (NCBI): domain Eukaryota; kingdom Metazoa; phylum Chordata; class Actinopteri; family Sciaenidae; genus Argyrosomus; species Argyrosomus regius. The sequence goes on along the minus strand of OX336887.1, from coordinate 11,457,553 downwards.
AAGGTTAAATTCAGCATGTTAAATGAACTGGAGCAAAGTACAGGAGGTCAACGCAGCAGAAGAAGAGAAAAATGCTAAATAAGGTCACATAAATACAACATTTTATTTTTTATGAATAATATAGTGTGTTTTGAAGTAAATATGTACAGTGTAAACAGTTACAGTGCATGTTCATCAACATTTAAAGAAAACATACAACCTTTGAGCTTATCAGACAGTCGTTTCTTGAACTCTGGTGCAATGCCATGGGTGTTCATATAACTGGTATGCTGATTGGAAACAGAGAGTTTCGTCAAAGCAGTTTTATCAACCGCTACCTTTTTACAGAGCTCTACCAGTGGTTGAGCGATCGTGAATGATAAATTGTGTTCAGCAATGAACACGCACATACGTATTTTCAACTCACAAACACGATCTGTCATTAGTGCCGGCCAGGGGCGGACTGGGGCAAAAAAGTGGCCCGGGAATTTAGTACCTGACTGGCCCACTCGGGCGGATGATGGTGGCGGATGCTGTCAATGTTGGCTAATGCCACTGAGCGCTGTCTGGCCCTGGTCCATACACAATACTGATGTTTTTACAGCCAAACTAGCCTAAATGCATTGTGCTAAAAGTTAGCAAACTAGACAAATAATATTATCACATTACAGCCACCCACCTGACCCGGCTCTCTGTCTCTCTGTCATTCACTCACTCAAACACAACATACTTGAGAACTAAAGTACTGTAGGGGGGTCTGTGGGCACTCCCCCAGAAAAACTTTGTGATTTTTAACACATAAATGAGGCATTCTGGTGTACTCTGAGGAGAAAATAGAGGGAAAAGACAACATTGCTTCAGATTAAAAAAAAAAAAAAAGCTGATTTAGTAACTGAGTGACTGAGGTTCCTATCATTGTAATGGCAAGAATGGCTGGAGTGTATGAAACTGGTCCAGTGGAGAGCTGAGGCTGGAGAGCAAAAACAGAACTCATTTTTAAAAATCTAAAAATCTCTTTTGGCCTGGACCAGCCTTTCAACACACACACACACACACACACACACACACACACCTGTTGCTGTGCTGTCTCTCTCTGTCCCTCTGCTCTCTGAACTGGGCTGCCTGTTCTTTTGTTCTTTTGGGCTCCTAATAGGAGGCATGGACGGCCCAACCCGACCGGACGCGCTTGGTTCAAGCCGGGTTCGTGCCAAGAATATAGCTGTGTCTCAATTCAGGGGCTGCATGCTTCGGAGGACGCGGCCTTCGAAGCATGCAGACCCTGAATTGAGACACAGCTCAATTGATGCGGCCTTCGAGAGACCTTCGAAGGCCGCATCAACCGTTGTTAAATGAGACGGTCTAGCCTTCGAAGCATTTCCTGGTTGCGTCACCAGCTCCGTCACCTGCTGTCAGTTGGTACTTTGTAACGTAGCCGTTGCCTGTCAGTTAGTCGTCAGTTGAGAAAACGAAGAAAAAACAGACAGAAGAAAGAATAAGAAAGAAGAATGAAGTATGACATATAATAGTGATAATCCTAAACGTAGCTCTTTATTCAATCCAATCATTTAACCAGACTTTGCAGTTTTACAGTCTGGAAATAAAGCAGGGATAATAAAAGTAATAAAATATAAGTAATTAGTAAACGTATAAGTAGTAATAAGTAAAAGTAATTAAATATAAAAACCCAATACTTACTTTTATTATTATTATTATCATTATTATTATTATTATTATTAAATGTATTATTCATTATTAGGTATTATTCATCGCCGCTTGGTGTCGCATTTGTATTTTCCCGGCACTGAACAGCGGCGCGCAAAGGATCTTGGGATATGTGAGGCCGCGAAGGATACTCCGGTGCATCCTCCAAAAAGAGGGAAAAGAAGGACGCATTTGAAGGACGCATTTGAAGGAGCCTTCGAATTGGGACAGCCTTCGCGCGGCGTTGTGACGTAATCGGCCTTCAAATGCGTGCTTCGAAGGATGCAGCCCCTGAATTGAGACACAGCTCTAGACGGTAGAAAAATATGGCAAGCCAAAGGCGTCATAAATCGGGCTTTTCGAAACGCGTTTTATAAGAATGCCCGTGAAAAGCGGCGAATTTTGGCGCCTTTTGCGCCGTACTTTACGCCGTTGTTCGGGAATACGGCGCAAAGTGCGGCGTTTTGGGGCTATTTCTATCACGCCGTTAAAAGCGCCGTTTTTCCCGCTTATTCAACGCGTGTTATAAGCTTATTTCACGCGTGAAATAAGCGCTTTTCACGGGCATTCTTATAAAACGCGTTTCGAAAAGCCCGATTTATGACCCTTTTGGCTTGCCATAGCAAAAGGCTTGCCATCTTCGCCCCTTTCTTCTATCCACGTCCAGCGCCATTTATTCCTTTTAAGTTCAGTACGTTTTCCCCTCGCTTCATGAATTTCTCCTCCATCTTTGGATTTCGGTCAAACAAACGTCGGCCTGGATGCTGCGTTCAAGACCACTCGGAGGTAACCGAGAGGTTATAGTGTACACGCTACAGGTTAAGTCGGAGGAGAAAAACGAAGTGTTGCATATTGTCACTATTATTATTTTACTTTTTTTTTAAAATTTGTATGACTCGCAGTCAAACGCCACACGCCGGAGATCCGGCACGGTGCCGGAATACTTTAAGCCCTGTATTATAGGTAACGCAGTTTATCATGATACTCCGGGGCCAGATTTCAAAATATTTATGAACTTGGCACTTGTACGCAAACTCAAGTGTGGATATAAATGATATTAAACATGGTTGTTTTACATATGAGGCAATGAAACTTCATTTGAAACTTGAACACAGGAACCAAAGCTCAACCAGAGGCAGTTCAGAGATTTCTGTTTACGAATATGTTTGTGATGGAGAGAGAAAAAGAAAGTTGTCATCAGTGGATGAGGAACTATTTACTTTGTTAAGGAAATACTACAAAAATACTCCATTACTAATAAAAGTCTTGCTCCCCCAAAGTGAAGTAAAATCACAGATTCTTAGAATATTGTATTTATACAGTGTATTACATCACTGGATTATTAATTATCAACATGGAGCCACTTAATCACTTTATAAACTACTAAGTAGTTGAATCTATGACAGTGCATCCTGTTTATAAGACGACCATGTGATCTGTGCAGAAAATCTGAATCTACTAAGTAACTACAGCGTCTAATAAATGTAGTGAAGTGAAAAGTTATAGGGTAGTCTTTCTTTCTGCTGACCACTAGATGCCACAATTGCTGAGGACTATATTAATTATTTTTATTTTTATATTTTCTTATATTTCTTGATGGGTACATTTAACTGTTACCACATTTAGTTTTTAAAATGTTTGCTAACCCGTCTACAGGGTGGGCAGAAAAGTAAATACTTCACCTCAGAAACTGTACACTTACTATTTTTTTTCCACTCTTTTTTTAGTCACATTTTTAATAGACTTTCTGCTCGGTTGTCATGGAGATATTTCAGGGAGCAACATTCGATGAGGCGGACAATGGGATGCAGTTAAAGTGACCTGGAAATTTTGTCAAACATCTATAGGTTGCTTTATGATTTGATCAACTAGTAAGTATTTTTTCTTAAATGTGACTGAACTGGAGATCATTAAAGAGTCCTTTGATTATTGTTTTTGTCAGACAAACTACCACATTACATATTGTTCAATAAAAAGTAATTATTACCAAGCAGTGGTCTGCTCCTCTGCTGAACTGGGAAAAGGAAAACATGGTGCCATTCAGCAGCCATTTTCCTCTGACATCATGCTCAGAGTTGGAAACTGTGGTCCAGGTTATGAGCCTTATAAATGTAGGAACTGATCAGAGACTGAAAAGACAATGGATAGTGAAAATCCCTTGGGACACTGGGCCATATTTCAAGGTACAGCAACATATCCGATAACGCATTAGCCACCAGGAAATGTTAAATGGTCGTCAAGCACAACCTGAACCTGTGTGATCAGATCAACTGTGTATTTTTTTAGTTTTTGTTTACACTTAAAAAATATTGTTTAAATATCTTTATACAATTTTTTTTATATCATTTTAGGAAAATAACAATTGACACTTTGAAACACTGCATTCTTTTACAGTGAATTTACTTGTTTCATTCATCTTTTCCTTTCCTAATTTCAGTCTCTGTAAAATTTCTTTCCCACTGAAAGTAGCCGAGTCTCCAGTTCACGCTTCAGTGATTTTGGCGTTTCCATCACTATGTACTGGTGCTCCATAGAGGTTTCTGTTGCCACTGATACACTTTGAACTCGTATCTGCTGTGCCTCTTTAACCTCTGATGTTTTGTCACTAGCTGATGTTTTGGCAGCGTAATTGTGATACAGAACGTCAGACACATCCACCACATTCTGTGTTTCTTCCTTTGAGTATATATGATCATGTGAGGCTGTGAAACTGGTGACACTTTCCTCTGCATTGCTGGTTGCTGCCTGCACTGTCCTGTGCTTACTTTTTAGGGAGTAGTCAAAAATGGTGGGTATAGCTGTTGATGTGAGGCGCTTCTATGAAGGTATATTTGGTGCAAAAGTCCTGAGCAGTTGTGACAGTGAATTTGTACCTGTAGAAAAAGAGTCACAAATGTGTATCAGTAAAGTTGAAGTCACAGAGTAGGAGTTGTACACCTGTAGAATTTTTTTGTGTCTCACAAATACAACTCAACAGTTACACCTTCTCAAATTCTTCATTACAAGTGCACAAATCCTCTGTTACAAGTCACAAATTAAGATATTCCTGCTCTCACATGTTTTAGAATAGAATAGAATAGAATAGAATAGAATAGAATAGAATACACTTTATTAATCCCTTGCGGGAAATTCTTTTGCTCCAATTATTGCAGTAAAAATGGTGCAAAACACATCTGCACACCTGTATCAAAGAATGTGAAGATGTGAACAAAATTTGAACATCTGTAAATCAATATTTGAGTTCATGTAATGAGAGTTGCGCACCTGTAGAATATTTTCTCACAAATAGATTTTTTTTCTTGGATATTTTTCCAGCACACACACAAGTCAGTAACTACAAGTGCTCGAATCTGCTGCTGCGGGTCACAAATGCCGTTCTCCTCTTTCAAATCACAAGTCTCCCGCGCTCTGACTTTTGCACCAATTATCTCAGCGTAGGTGGTGCAAAAGTGATTTGTGTACTTGCAAACGTGATTCGTATCTGTAGAGAATGGGGCGGGCTTTGTTCAGGGATCAGATAACCCCCAGTTCTTCTTCTTCTTTGAGTCGTAATGGTGGTAGGCAAAGTTGCTTATATGCCATTGCCGCCACCTATTGGACTGGAGCGTGGAGCCGACCGTGGCATCTCAACAGCGCAACATCCCGCCGAGCCATCAGCCAGATCTGCATTGAATAGACCGCCTCGCCAACTCCTCCGATGAGTCGAGGCGGTCTATTCAATGCGAGACAGCAGCTCTGGCTCTGGCTGTTGAGTTGTACTTGTGGGACACAACAAAAATTCTACAGGTGTGCAACTTTCATTACATGAACTCAGATACTGATTTACAGATGTTCAGATTTTGTCCACGTCTTCACATTCTTTGATACAGGTGTGCAAATGTGTTTTGCACCATTTTTACTGCAATAATTGGAGCAAAACATGTGAGAGCAGGAATGTCTTAATTTGTGACTTGTAACAGAGGATTTGTGCACTTGTAATGAAGAATTTGAGAAGGTGTAACTGTTGAGTTGTATTTGTGAGACACAAAAAAATTCTACAGGTGTACAACTCCTACTCTGTGACTTCAACTTTACTGATACACATTTGTGACTCTTTTTCTACAGGTACAAATTCACTGTCACAACTGCTCAGGACTTTTGCACCAAATATACCTTCATATTCAGCCATCGACGCAGCCTCTTGTTGTCATGCAATGGAAAACTGGAAAACCAGAGTATGCGACTACATGTTTGTAAATATCTCATGTATATAGAACATTCAAAATGCTTTTTGCTAATATTAAAAATGTGATTTTACTTTATCTTTAAATTATTCTTACTTTTTAACGATATTATATTGTGTATTTCTGCTGATGTGAATCAGTAATAACTGCTTTTAAAATAAATAGTGAAGCGTTAGTACATTTTTTTAAGTTATTATGAAGGATAGAAGGCAATATTTTAATGCGCTGTGACAAGTGAAGTTAGACATTTTAACATGGGGGCTTATGGAGATGAATTTGTTCTGTAGCCAGCCTCGAGTAGCCGTTTCAGGAACTGCAGTTTTTGGCACTTCTGCATCGACTTCACTTCACAGACACGGAGGTTGCCGCTTGATTTTGAGCCAGTGTTTGGTTTGTCTGTTCTGGGCTACTGTAGAAACATGGCATGTAAGAGTAACTTTGGTGTTTGTAGATATAAAAGGCTCATTCTAAGGTAATAAAACATAACGATTTGTGATGGAAACATAGTTCTGAATATTATATTCCATTTCTGCTATATTCTGTAAATACAGCCCTGGACCTTTAAGGTGTTTGTTTGATATTGTCCTACCAAAATAACGGGATTTGTTGTCCATTGCGGTCTGTTCGGCTTCTGCAGTTGAAGGCAGCACAAGACTCAAGATTCAAGATTCAAGATTCAAGATGTTTATTGTCATATGCAACAAAAGGAAGCAAGTTCTTTGTGCAATGAAAGACGGCATCTTCTCTTCGTGTTCATTTCACTGAACAGTCTCACTTTATTCATAGTACCTCTTCAGTTCATGTTAGTGCTGGAGGAAGGTTTGAATGAACCGCTAAACATGGCATCTGCGGCTTGTTTGTGTTTTTTAAACCAATCACAGTTGTCCTGGGCACCTTTTTTTAAAATATAACTTTATTTAAAAATGTCAATAAAGAAAACAGCAAAATTACATTCAAACATATGAATAATTTAGAAAACAAAATGAAAAGCAGCATCAAACAGAAAAGGACAGCAAATACAAAATGAATCTAAATTAAATTATTTTAAAAACGCATTAACTTTATATTTTAATTAATAAAATAAAATAAAATCTCTGAGTAGATTTTACCTTGATTGTCTCCCTTTTTTTGTTTATTTGTTTTAAACGTGTTGCTTTTGCTTATTGTTTTATTTATAGGACTGTACAAGCAACAAGCCATACCAATTCATTAACAAAAATATAAATTAAATCAAATAAAATAGTATAGTATATAACAGTAAGATTTATTTTGGTGATAGATTTCTTTAGACAAACGTCGCTGAGTAGATTTTAACTACTCACATGCAAAAAGAAGTACATTTAATTTAAAAAAGAAGCAACTTAAAATGACGATAAGTTAGGTCCAGATGGTTATTTCACACATTTATTGTATGTATGTATGTATGTACGCTCAAAAAAATATTTCAGGCACTTATGCATTTCAATTACATAGAAAATTTCCATCCATTTGAATTACAAAGTTTTAATATAAATAAACTGACAAACTTAGTGTGAAGCAAGTAATAAGATTCATGTAATAGTACTAATAAACTCAAAATGACTGCATTCATTTTTGCTGTTCGGTTTGGGCAAACAAATTGTCTTTATTAATATTGAATGCATAAACCTGGCTACTACTACACTACTTTGTAGTGGAAGCACATTGAGTTTATTAGTACTACTACATAAATCGTATTATCTCTATGTAATTGAAATGCATAAGTCCTGCATTTTGGCCATTTTTTTTAAATGTATGCAATTAAATAAAAATAGTTACATCAGAAGGTGATTTCAGGAGACAGGTGACAGGAAAAAAATAAGATTAATTTTGGTGACAGACTTCTTCAAACAAACAAACATAACATAACATAACATCATAATGATGGAGTTTCAGACATTAATTGTGGATTAATTTGTGGATATGAAATGTCCCTAATAAAATAAATACAGTCGTGCATAACTTGTCAACCTTGTATTTAAAAACAAAACAGAAGAATTATACTTTCTTGTCAGAAAGTACATTTATTAATCTTAAAATAATCTTAAAATAATCTTTAAACAATCTTTAAATAATATTTAAATAATCTTTAAATAATATTTAAATAATAATCAAATGATCTTTAAATAATCTTTAAATGATCTTAAAATAATCTTTAAACAATCTTTAAACAATCTTTGAATAATCTTTAAACAATCTTTAAATAATCTTTAAACAATCTTTAAATAATCTTTAAACAATCTTTGAGCAATCTTTAAACAATCTTTGAACAATCTTTGAACAATCTCTAAACAATCTTTGAACAATCTTTAAACAATCTTTGAACAATCTTTGAACAATCTTTAAATAATCTTTAAATAATCTTTAAAAACTTTTTTTCTTTTGTTTTTGCGCGCTCGAGCCATACGTTTCACAACGTCACTTCCCACGCGCGCGAGTTCATGCTAACAAGCAGCTAACCAACCAACTGACAACTGAACAACAACTACCGAGGACCTCCGGAATTTATTCAGATACTGTCAAGCTGCGCACAGCTGTGCCCTAAAGGTTTAGTATACCCGCTGTAGGTTGTGTTCAGTGTCAGCCGTTCACATGCAGCTTTGTACAGAAGTCGGCTCTGTTGTTGACATCCATGACGAGTACGGACGTGTGTTGTGTCACTAGCCATCAGAGCTAGCGTTACTTTGTTCGCGGAAGTTTCCCCTCTCTGGTATGCATTTAAACATTTAGCTCAGTCTGACTCGGCATTGTAGCCGCACTCCTGTCAGTTTCAGTATTTGTTTGCGATGAAGCTCCAGTGTGATGTCGAGGTGGTGAATCGGATGCTCCCCACGTTTGGGATGAAAAGTCGGGGCAAAGGGACGAGAGCTGTGCTCTCCATCGGGAAACATATGGACAAGACGAGCCAACGTAGCAACGTTTACATGATGATCTGTACGGCTAAAGACAGATCAGGCTCCAAGTACAAGGTTAGTGTCTGTTCTTGTTGTTGTTATATACGGTAGTGTACTGGGTGTGTGGCCTCTGATGTTGTTTTCCCAAATTAGCCAGATTGAAAGATGCTTCTTAACAACTCAGAGAGCATTTCAAGGCCGACAAATCAGTAATCATATAGATACATAAATAAGTCGTTTTAAAGTAAAAAAAAAACAAGCTGCATATTCACTATAACACCAAATTTAGTCCCTATACAGAGTGTCAGTGACTATGTCTTTATGTACATAGTTTATGAAGGATCCGTTTACATTTCGTTTACATTTCAGTCACACATCCATCCAGACAGGGGACCAGATCATATCCCTGCATGCATTTGTGTCAGACAGTCCTTATTTCTTAAACAGAAACATTAAATTCGTCGACCTTAAGAGTAAAGTTAAGACTTGTGAAGGATGAAAACAGTACAGAATTATTAAGTCACCATGAAACGTGTTTGTATTGTTACTGTCGGATCGAATATTTCGATCCGACAGTAATAATCTCCCCCCTCTCTCACTGGTGTTGTGTGTTTGTAGTGCTGTTTGATTTATGTTTGAGTTGTTGTACCAGAGTTGTAAGTGAAGTTGTTGTCATTTCAATCCTTAAACTACACATTTGAAAAAAGAAAATGAATATCTTGATGCAAAAAGGTGATATATTTATATGTATGCCTTTGTTTTATGTAATTTAACAGTTTGATACAGGATAGCATTCATCCACGTACCGATGCAGCCCAAGTAGAGTCTGAAATATTGTCCTAACAGCTTATACAATAGACGCGGTTTTGAATGTGTAGGTCACATTTAAGTGTCGGCAAGGGCGTCCAAATTACATGCTGCATTCCTCTTAGCTCTAGTTTAATAAGACAGAAAATGAGAGCTGTTATGTTATTTATTTGTCAGTAAAAAAAACCCAGATATTCTACGACAATTTCTTTTTTAATTAAATACATACAATATCAAACATTGCATCAGCAAAACACTCAAGCAACTTCTGTTGACAGCATTTGTGTTTTTCCATTAACTCAATCCCCTGAGTCACTTAAGAAAATCTACTTTTTCAATTAGTCATCATTATCTCTCCCAGAAAGACCCAGATTGGTGAACCCTATAAGTATTGTTTTCAGTGTTGCCTTCGGGTGCACCTCAGTAGCTCCCTCTTCCGATTTGAAAGCTCATAGACAAACACTTTCGGTATTCCTGTCTTAACTTGTCGAGTGAGTGAATCACTCTGTCGGAAGATGACGTAAGCCTGTCCTCGTGTTGTGAAATTGTGAATTGTGTATTTTTCCATCACTGGCATTTGCCAACTTTCTCTTACAGCTAAAAGACAACATAGAGAAGTTCTTCACTTGGTTCGTGGAGGAAGGCAAGGCGACAGTGAGACTAAAGGAGCCCGCTGTTGACATTTGTTTGAGCAAGGTATGACATCCAACATGGTGTAATACAGTCTGAGTATAAAGTTGTTGATGAGCAAGCAACGATGGGTTGTGTTCTTTCCTATCATTCATCCTCATTCTTTGTTACTTGGAAGAATTGCCACACAAGACTCAGACCAGACTGTCTGGTCACTCGTGTCAACTAGACAGACACATAGGCTTGTTTTGACTGCAGCAGATGCCTGAACAGACACTGTAGCAGCCTCATTGTTTCCAGCTGCTGTAAAGCTCTCCTGGCTGTTTTGAGGCAGTGGTCACCTTTCACCTAGATTCTAACATCAACCCGTCATGTTGGCACAAATACACTCACACACCGACAAACAAACTGATAGAGCAATCGGTAGGTAAACAAGGAAAACATGAGTGTAAACCCAACTTAACCGACAGAACCACAGTAATAAAAAATATGTATGATACCACAACCAGAAATCACAGCCTACCTTTTGGTCATAGGTCTATTATTTTTCTTTCTTACATCCTGAGTCATTCACATTTATATTCAGCAAAAAGTCATCATCTTAATTGTGTCAAGCTTCCAGGTCAGTGAATTTAGGTTAGATATTTCAAAGAAATCCGGTCATATGCCACCACTTGAGAAGAAGCTTTGAGTCTACTGTCTCTGTCTGACGCCTATCGATCTGTTAATCCACCTGTAACTTTATTCATCGATCTTCAGGCTGATGCCAACAGCTTAAAGAACTTCCTCTCAGCCGCTCGCTTGGCAGACAGAGGCAGAGACACGGCCAGCCTTCCCCTCTCCACGCTCACACCTGTTCGCGCCAGAGACGTCGAGCAGCCCAAGAAGAAGCTCACCATCACGTCCAAGAAGGACTACCCCCTCACGTCCAGCTTCCCCTACTCTCTGGAGCAGCTGCAAGTCTCCTACTGCAAACTGTCACGGGTGGACATGCGGATGCTGTCCCTTAAAGGTAGTTATTTTTGTAGAGAAGTCTACGGAGCATTAATGTCTAAGGTTTGACAAGATCACTGATTTTACACATGGAGTCTGTTAAGAAAATTATTCGATAACCCTGAGGGCGCTGTCAGACTTTTTAAGATAGATCATTTAATAGTAATTTGCAGCAAGGGAACAACTGGTTCAGTAAAGGTTCAATACAGCATACTTATTTATATATAGGATGCAGTCACTTCCCTAAAGACTAGAGTGACACCCATAGCCTGTCTATCACATAGTTTCAATCTTGGGCAATTTTAACCATGTATGGTCATAGAACATTAAGCAATAAAAGGGAAATGAATAATAGATAGTGGATTTTCAGGCACACTCAATTACAGTTACAGCTGTTTGTTAATACACTAATGTTGCGACTTTCCTAAAACTAAGCAGACATCAGTTATCTCTTTGCATGCCCCCGCAGGATCATACTGGGTCCTCTCAAAATGGAAAAATACTGAAAGCATAAAGGATAATAACATTTTTCCAACAGAGTCTGTTTACTCACCATTTTACTTGGCCTGAAAACATTTTTGTTGTTTCCTGTGACTCTTGGAGGGTTTTTTAACGTGTCTCTTGAAGGTCTCCCAACTTTATGGTTGCTAGAGGTCCCTCTTAAGTAGTGGTATTTTTTTTGTTTTCACAGCTCTCCGCAAGTTAGACCTCAGCAACAACCACATCAAGAAACTCCCTGCCACCATCGGTGACCTCAGCTGCCTCTCTGAGCTCATCCTCCACAACAACCACCTGGAAGCCTTCAGCGTGGCCCTCTGCCTGTCCACCCTGCAGCGGACCCTCCAGCTCCTGGACCTCAGCCAGAATCAACTGCAGTCCCTCCCCGCTCAGTTCTGCCAGCTCAGAGAACTAGTGAACCTCAAACTGGACGACAACGAGCTCGTCTGCTTGCCGTTCCACATCGGGCGGCTCTCAAAGTTGAGGTTCCTTTCAGCGGCGCATAACCAGCTGGCCACGTTGCCCAGTGATTTCCGTAGGCTGAGTCTGGAGAACCTGGACCTGTTTGGAAATCCGTTCGTCCAACCTAACTCTCTGGACCACAAAATGAATCTCACATTCCCACTTCCACTTCAGGAGATGGCTTCCAGAGCTGTGGCCAACCTCAGGTTAGAATTAAACATGCTCATACTGTATCTTCACTGCTCTTCATACAGAAAACCCCTCATTGTGTTTTTCCTGGTTCTCCTCACAGGATACCATACGGACCTCACCTCATCCCCGCCCACTTGTGTCGGGACCTCGAAGTAGCCAAGACCTGCGACTGCGGCCGCGTCTGCGTCAGCTTCTACATCAAGACGGCGGTCAGCATGAACCTGCACCAAGTCTCCCACACGGTGGTCCTGGTGGACGACATGGGGGGCACAGACGCACCGGTGCAGCAGCACTTCTGCTCCCTCTCCTGCTACTCTGAATTTTTAGACAACTCCCTCCAGAGAGGAATCAGATGAGGAGCAAGAAACACTCTTTTTCGTTCGACAGGAAACAAACCAACAGCTGGAAATTGCTGCGGATTTTGCAATAGACTGCGAGCTGTGAGATGTTGTAGGAGAGGAATCTGCAGTAGTAAACAGCTCAGTGGTGCTGGTTCCTGCTACAGCCTGAGACTCTGTTAAGCTTTGTTTTTAAAAGCGCTTCAAGCTGCCTGTTTTACACTTATGTTCAACTTATAATGCACTTCCCACACATCGCAAACGGTGCAAGACATGACAAGACACTCACCTTTTGTACCTGCTCCATCTGTAACCGAGTGACACTGACTTTATGTAACTCACAGCAACACTGACACAAAACGACAGTTACCCTGTGCTGCTGGTCACACGTCGTCTTTTCTGTTTTTCTTGCCTCTAAAAGCAAACTGCAGGTTTTTTCACCCACTGACCTACTTCTGCTCAGCAGGGGAATAAAGAAATTAGATAAATTTGAGTTTTTCTCCTGAACACAGTGCCTCAGGGTCCACAAGTAAAGGGAGCTGTTTTTACTGACCCGCAACTTATACACATATAAATGTGGAAATTTCAATAAAATAAAAGTATTCACTTTGTTTGTCCTCAGTAGCTTATTCTGGGATGTTGAAATGAGTCATGTGAAGAGAAATATGAATGTTTAATATTGTTGGACACACTACAATAAGAAAGATACCACACATGCCCTTTCACTTTCACACACATAGACGAACTTCCCAGAACCCTCGCACACAGTCCTCAGTCCAGCTCAAACATCAGGGAGTTTTGGAAGATGAACCCAGCAGACGTGGAATGATCGCTGATGATCTCTTCGTTACCATCTGTATCGATTTCCCTTAAAAGCACAGGTGGAGGCTTGCGGTCGCAGCGCTCTGGGTTTTGGAAGATTTGCTCTGTCGGCAGGTCGTCTTCGCCTACGTTATCCCTCCGGTCGCACTCTGCTGAATCCGTGGCGAGTTCCTCAGAGCTGAGGTTGCCTGAGCCTCCTCCACTTGACTTGTTTGCTTCATCTGTTGCGGTCATCTTGCTGGACTCCTCAGTCCCCTGGGGAACGCAGCAGTCCTTTATGTTCTGGCTTTGAGTGTCGGCTGCTAATGCAGCATCTGTTTCCACCTAGGACAGAAAAATACAAGTTACCTGCAGCTTAGTTTGATCTCACATGCTTGTATTTCCTCTTTAACACAAAGTCATCTCACCTTCAGATTCTCTGTTGTCTTTTCAGTCTCCTCTTTGATGTCTGAAGTCCTCGTTTTAGGTGTTGGCTCCAAACAGGAGTTCAGATTTACTTCTTCCTCTTTTTCTCTGTGACTTGAGAGTTCAGCGGTGATTAAAACTGGCTGTTTTTCTGTTTCAGGTGAAGCCACGCTTGAGTTTTCCAAGCTTCTGTCAACATTATCACAGTGAAAACCTGTCACACCACAATCCTTTCTCTCTGCTGCTCGGTCACATTCATCTTCACTTGATTTGTTAGGTTCACATATGCATTTATCTTCATCTTTCTGCCTTTTTTGTAAGTTCAATTTTCCAACTTCTCTCTCGTTTTCCTGCTTCTGCTCTTTCACTTTCTCCTCCTCCACACTTTCTTGGTCTTTTTGTATCTGCTTCTTCCATTCTCTCTCCTCCTCCACACCAATTTCCTCTTCTTTGCTATTTTCTCCTTCCCTCACCTGCCCCTCTCCTTTCTCCTGACCTCTTTCTTCTTCACCATTCTCTACCCTCGTCTGCTGCTTCAAATCCTCCCCAGTGTCTCTCTCCTCCTCACTTCTCGGGTCTTCTCTCTCCTTCTCCTGACATTTTTCATCCTCTTCCACCTCACTTTTCTCCTCCTGCCTCTCATCGTCACTACCACCAGTCTGATCGGGCCCTACAGTGAAAACAAAAGCTTCATTGGAAGGAAGAACAGGCAGTGTGACTGTAAGCTGTCCTCTCTGTCTGTTGAACTTGGCCTCTCCTTTATCTTCATCCACAGGGTACGCTAAGGGCAGCTCCAGCCTGTAGGCTGGTTTCTTGGACTCCAGCAGCAGACTCGTCTCTTTTACCTCGAGGCTGGCATCTGTGACTGCCTTCAGAAGTGGCACGTCGATGGTAACTACTATCTCTTTGGGCCTGGGGCTTTGGGCTGAGTCTCTAGAGCACCTAAAGTCCTGTAGATCAATAAAAGATCGATATTTTACTGTGTAGTTTGGCTTGGTTGGCTCTTTGGTTTTCTGAGGCTGGACCTGGAGGCTTTTAGGTTCAGCTTCACTGCTGTTTTTTGTCGCAGGTGATCCTGTAGGTTTGGTTTGCGAGGGTGCGATAGGTCGTTTTTCATCTGGGTATGGGAATGCAAGAGGGTCAGGCTTCTCTGAGGGCGCCTTGGCTTCATATCCAGGTGTTGGTTTTCGGATGACACAAGGGTGCGGGGTGCCTTTGTATTTTGTACTCATCTCCCTCAGATTATTTTTATCCAGAGTCACGTTTAAAGCTTTCTGGATTCCCTGAATGGCCGTGCTGTCCACCATATCCATGAATCTTTTGTTTTTGCTTGCGATGTGGAGGGTGTCAGGGTGGAAAATAACATCATAGATCATGATTTTGTTCCCCTTTGGGTCTGTGTCTTGCCTCCCTGGGTGCAGGCTGTGAGGCAGGGACCAGCACTGTCCTCTGCGCCCTTCCTCCGACACCCCCCATGTACTGGAAGGCTTTCCAAGTTTCTCATTGGCACAGATGTTGATAAAACACTTCTGCTTGCCGTTCACACTCGTCCTGAGAGCCCTAAAGGGTTCAGGGTGGATAAATTCAACCGTGTTTCCTCTTTCCTGCTCCAAAAGTTTGATCTCCTCCTCATATCTTTTCTTATTCTCGGGGTCTGATAATTCTTCTGCGTACTCACGCAGCATTTCTCTGAATTTCTCGTCTTTGAAAGCTTTTGCCAACCTGTCCATTTCATCCACTGTCATGTTCAGTTCTTTCAGTTTATCTCCGACCTCCATGCTGATTGTTACGAGGGGAAATATCGAGGCGCAGGAAGTTTAAACGAGATAAACGTCCACAAAATATGTCCGAAGTGAGGTTAGCTAAAACCGATCTACAAAATGTCCTCGACGTCTTTTTTTTTTAGTCGTTTTATGTCCATTAAAATGTGTTTTTAGCTCCTGTTGGACCTCCAACTGGCGACAAACGGTCCTAATATAGTTGTGTTAACGTAACCATAGCAACACCGGAGCCGTTGGTGTAACAAGGAAACACTTCCCTGAGAAACGGTTTTCTTTTTGCCCCCATAACTATAAAAGTAGCAATTAAAAATGTATATTTCTTTAAGTTTAACCAAAAGAAAATATGCTAAATTTAATATTCAAGCTACTAGTTTGTGCACAAAACTGAAAACAGGTCTGTTGACTTTTTAGAGAGTTGTGGTTCTCACAGGACAGCAAACATATGATGATCTTATAGAATATGTAGAGGTAGACTACATTACCCATAAGGCTATGCATTGGGATGTATGCTTTAAGTTTCGTTTTACACTAGTAAAGGTTGTTGACGTTATATTACTTCGGTGTCCAGTCTCATCTTTATACATGGTGTCAGAAGTGGCAAAGAACTTAAATCTCCGCGATATACAGTACTTTGCTAAAGACTTTAGTCGTGTGTGGACACGGCAAAAGTGTGATTACCTGTTGATGCTCACGAGGGCGGGGAGAGAGCCAGTGAAGCTGCGCGAGCCGGTGAGAGGGAATCTGCAGACACGCAGAACGAAACCAAAAATAAAGAAATTCCGGGAAGGAGGACAACGGGAAAAGAAAGACGTCATGGCAGTGTCAGTGCAAATAACACAGCCCGAACCGTTCGATTTTTCAAGTCCATCCGACTGGCCGAGATGGATCCGAAGATTTGAGAGATTCTATGTTGCATCCGGATCAAAAGACCAAGAGGGTGTGTAACGGAGTAGATCTATGCCTGTTAAATTATGGCAGAAAAAGGTGCAACACCGCCATCTAGTGGCGCAGTGGTTGGTGTGGGTTCTGCACAGAGAAAAGAGGACTTCACTGTGATAAGACGTCTTCTTGCATGGTCCGGGATAATTAATTATTTTCTTTAATGTTCCAGATGTTTATACTTTATATTTGGCCATGGCAAGTACTCACCGTGACCTATGCTAACAGTTTTGAGCAAAAAATGATGTTTAGAGACTTGTTAAAAATCCCAAGTCTCCACCTCACCTGTCTCCTCCTCACCTGCCTCATCACTGCCACACCTACCTGGACCACACCTCTAATCCTATATAACCCGGCCCTTCAGCCCTTTGACCCCCCCTCTTTTCCCTCCAAACAATCCACAAGAACAAAGGGACACTGGCTGTGAGTTTGATGGACATTCACTCATTTAATGATTCATTTGGTTGATACTACATATTGTTTGAAGATTGTTTGTGTTTCATTATACTAGATTCCTGAGTTTAATCCTGCTTAATCCTGCTGCTACAGTGGTGCTGTATGCTGTGTTGCAGGAAAGGGCTGTAATAAAACACCCCATAATCCACCTGGTCGTCGTCTGTGGTCTGTAGAAGCAACAGTAGTGTGGAGCTGCATCTCACAGATAGCTGTGATCCGTCACAGAAGAATATCAGGTAAATGCACTCCTGTATGCAATGGAGGATGCAGCTGATGATATTTTGAATATCCGGCCGATGACAGCAGCCGATAAAAAGAAATATGACGCAGTTAAAACTGCAATGGAGCAACACCTTATAGGCAAGCACAACGTGATATTTGAAAGAGCACAGTTCAATATGGGATGCCAGCAAGAAGGGGAGAGTTCAGAAGCCTTCATTACAGAAGTGCACAAATTAGCAGAACAAAATTATCCGAAAAGCTGCAAATGGACTCTGAATTGACCCTTGCTAAGGCAATACAAAAAGTGAGACAGAGTGAGACTGTTAAGAAACAACAGACAATACTACACAGTGCAGCGGGAGTTGACTCCAAAACAAATGTGGATGCCATTAAAACAATGAGAAGAGGAAAAAAGTTCCAATATACAGGGAAACAGAGAAACAAAGACCAAAGGTTTGATGTGCCAAGTGAAAAAGAATGCGGCAGATGTGGAAAAGGACGAAAACATGCATGGAAAGATTGCCCAGCCAAAGACGTGGATGTCGAAAGTGTCACAAAAAAAAGGACATTTTGCGGTGGCCTGTCGCAACGGTCAAGCAGTGCACGCAGTCACAGAAGTGCTGTCAGACAGTGATTCACAGGACTATGCATTTTTAGGTGAAGTGTCTACACAAACCACCAAGCCATGGATTCAAAAAAATCACTCTAAATGGAGCTGTCAATTTCAAGATAGACACAGGCGCGGATGTGACCTCAATACCAGAGAGCGTATTCAAACCAGAGCGAGATGGTAAGCTAGACAAGCCCCTGAAAAGACTAGTTGGTCCCGGACAGAATTTGAATACCCTATGCACTGTCAACACCTCGAAGACTACCTTCATTGACGTTATATTACTTCGGTGTCCAGTCTCGTCTTTATACAGAATATGATGCATTTCTGTGGATTAAACTACCCAAAAGTACATAAAGTAGTTAAAGTGAGCAGTAAAATACACATACATACACGTTAATACAGCAGTAATATTAATCCAAAAACATCTGTAATAGTAAAACAGTGACAGGGCACAATTTTCTCCATCCTTAGTACTTTTGATAATTTAGTAAGTAAATTTTGCTGAAAATACTTGCATACTTTTACTTAAGTAAGGACTTATAGTATTAATCTTACATTGACACGGCATGCACAATAATAACAATGATCTACACCTGTTTTTCCTCTTGTGACACGAGGAAGGATCATGTCCAATCACTTGAATTTGCCACAAGTTATCTATAAGACAATCAAAGCAAACAGGGTGGTACAAATAGGACTTAGTGCTATTTTTGATTTGTTGAAATCATGCTCCTTAAATTTGTATGAATATCTCCTCGATTATTCAAGTCAGCCCTCGCTGAAATTAGTTACACAAGTGAGTTAAATTGGTTATTACTGAAGGATAATGCAAAATTTGACCACTGTTAAGTGATTTATCACAGGTTTTGACCACACCTAAATTAATTTTGGGTTGCTTGTTTCTTAGTCTAACTAAAGAGTCAAGCACAGAGGAACTTTCTTTAAAACTATCTTCATGTCACAACCACAAACCCTAACTGTCACAACACATTAAACACATATTTTAGTTATATTCCTTTTATTTATAGCAGTTCACAATACACAAGGTGGATAAGAAATTACTAATAAATAGGAAATGAACCAGAAAAAACTTTAGGATATACTAGAAATAGAAACCTAAATTAAAATAGCAGAATAAAATAAAAAGTTATATAAACTATATATACCTTTCAAGTGCACAGATATGCATGCTGGATCATTTCACAGAAATACTGTATACACACATGGTTTGTAGCATTATACTCAGATACACAGAGATTTTCCAGAGTACATTTTTTATGCCCTTTTTTATATCTACATTATGATCAGGTATACTTTCATAGTTATGCTATTAAAAATTAAAATGTTCTCCAGTTAGTGTAAACGCTGAAATGATTTGAATCCACCACCAGATGTCGATGTAGACCACTGCTCAGGTGGCACACGGCCAGTGAGTATGTCGGTCAGTAAGGCAAAGAGGCGGGTGTGCAGGGAAGAGAAGTGATTGGTCGCACCCCCAACAGTTCATATTTCTCAATGTCTGATTGGAAGGGTTGTGCTGTTACTAGGTATGGTACCACTGCTTATGAATGTATGGGTGAGAGAGGAGAGAGAGAGGATGGATGCAGCAGAGAGAACCACTCTTGATCCAGCAGCATCTTAATGTCTTTTTATTTAGTCAGTAAAACATCCACATGCATCCTCCAGCTGAAAGTGTCTTCTTTCTCACACTCTGTGTTAATTTTATGTGACCATGGACAGTCTAGACTTCAGTAAACAACTTTAATTCGTACAAGAACAGGAGGTTTTTGCTCAGCTATACCAGACCAATAATAGACTTTTTAATGAATAAAACTCTGTAGCGTATTATGCAAGACTCAGACAGCTTCACAGCCTCCTCGTTCCCATGTGACAGAGGTGATTGGGCTCAGATGATCAGTCAACACAAGGCAAACAAATCTCTCTCTGTCTTGTCTGCTCCAACTCATCAAGCTCTGAGCTAATGAACAGGACACAATGTCCCTAAATGGTCTCACCAAAAGTGCTCTGAGAGAAAAAATTCATTCAGTCAGGGGGAGGCAATGGAGGAGGAGGGGGAGGAGGAGGAGGGGAAGTATAACAGTGTGACGTACACAGGATGTGGGCAGGCACCACTCACTGCAATTCTGCATGAGACAACCGGGAAATATTGCTGACTATACGTAGATCCCACACCTCGTGTGATTAGATAAAAAAATAAAAAAGATAAAAGGTCATTAAAAAAAAAAAGTCACAGAGAATGGCTCATTTAATCTTTTGTTTATTACAAATATGTATTAAATAATATGAAAAGTTAGACAGGGTGATATATAATCAAAGTATAATCATAGTACTGATGATTAATATTCATATTTACATGTTTTTTCATGTTAACATTTTTCCAAATATAACAAATAAATGCATTTCATAGTACAACAAACAATACATTCACATAGACATATATATGTATATCCTTATCGATACAACCAATGTGTCGATACCGTTGATAAAAAGTGTTGTAGGCAGGGGGGAGAAGATGAAATGTATAAGACAAACTTCATACAAAGGCTTTGGCGAGAGTGCATACTTATTATCAATTATATCAAAGTAAACAAAAAGTATCCTTTAGAGAAAAAATACATATACAAATGAGCAGTTGAGAGGAAAACAAAGAGTCCAGTGCATGTTTTTTTTCGTTAATTCCCATGAGTAAAATAGCAGCAGCCCCGTGTGCTTGGCTGCTCCCTGTGGTATCTTGGTAATGGGTAAGGATGGCAGTGTTCATTGTCTACTTTGAACCAGCAGGCACCAGCATGCTTAGTGTGGCGAGGGCAGGTTTCGAGGGAGTTGTTTTGCCAACAGCCATTTTGTTCAGGCTCCGAACGTCAGCCTGCCAAGAGGGAATTTTCTTTGTGGTCATGTGACGGCGGGCGTGTTTGGTGAGGTGATCACTACGCATGAATCGCCGTTCGCACACAGGACAAACAAATTTCTTCTCGCCCGTGTGTGTTCGCCGGTGGCGGGAGAGCTCGTCAGAGCGGGCAAACCTCTTATCGCAGCCGTCCCAGCTGCAGCTGAAGGGCTTCTCACCTAAAAGACGCAAACACAGAGAGAGAGAAACAGGAAAAGTAAGGAGTCAGCGAGTGAGTCACACTGCAGTCATAAAAACTTCACACGACAACATACCCTGTCTGAGATATAACAATGAGCTCACTCTCTTCCCATCAAGAATAACAAGGTCGAGAAATGCTTTACAAACAGGATGCAACACTCATCTGTGGTCACATTTTGTTCCACATCCTCAAGAGTATCCCACCAAACACTTCTTTATGCAGTTAAACCCTCACCTGTGTGTGTCCTTAGGTGAGCCTTGAGGTGTGAGCTCTTAAAATACGTCTTCCTGCAGCCGGGGAAGTTGCAGACGTAGTTTCTCCTCCTGGAAAAGTCCATCTTTGTGGCTGTCGTACCGCTGCTGGGACCCGCTGGCACATACACAGGAGCCGGGGCCAGAGGTAGCAGCTTGGTGTTGCCCAGGGTCATGACAGTCTGAGGGCAGTGAGGCGCCTGAGAGACGGAGGACTGAGGGAGAACCAGCATCACCGTGCCCTGGGGCATCGCTGAGCCCACAATGAGGGACTGCTGGACAGGGGAGCCGTTCGCTGAGGTGTGCTGGGGGAGGATGGATGTGGTGGCGGTCCGAATTCCAGTATTAGATGTCTGAACCGTGCCGGGGATGAAGGCTGAGATTATGCCTGATTGGCTGCTGACAGGGAACATCTGGCAGATGATTTGAGGGCTGGTGACGGAAGGCGCGGACAGGGTTGCGGGAGCAGCGGGCGTGGGTGGGCTGTTTTGCGGTTGGGTATTGACATGTGTGGGGGTGCAGAAACTGTCCAAACATGATTTTGATGGACTGGCTTGCTGCTGTGTTTTTGAGGCGGGTGATGTGGGTGTATGAGGAGCAGGAGGAGATGGAGGTGTGCTTATCTGATCAGTCTTTGTAATGTGCTGCTGCTGCTGCTGCTGCTGCTGACAGACCACTGCAGCCATTACTCTGTCTCTAGTTTTCTCTGAATTGGGGGCCACTGGAATGTGGTGTTGGCAGGGGGTGCTGTCTGCGGTGTGGCGGATGACGCTGGTCGCCATGGCTCTGCAAGGCTGTGGCAAACGAGGGAGGGACGGGGTCTTTTCAGCAACGGGTGCCAGGACAGGTTGACTGAGGCTGGACCCACAGTGTTGTGAGGGCACAGCCAGGCCGGAGCTTGACTGGAGCGTTGAAGCCTCAACAAAGCTGGGGCTGTGAGGGGGAGTCATACACTGGAAAGAAAAGAGGGAGGGCGTTAGGAGTTTTACAGTGTTTGCAGAGATACGTATAACAGGTGGCAGGCAGGTACATGTAAGAATAATGATAACTCTGAGCTATACACTGTGATTTTTATGACCCTGCCTCTTGTCTGAAGGTCAAACCACCTCACTGTATCAAGGCTTTTCTTGCTTTTCCCCCACTTATCTTTACATATTCATTTCACATCAAAAGGTCATGGGATTAAATGCAAACCTTGACTTTCAGGAGTATGTTTACTAATCAAACATCAGTTATCTCACTGGTTTCACAGCTCTATGTGATTTCAGTGCCTGCTTTAAGCTCAAACTGTTAGTAACTGTTGCAAAACTTGATACACATATTCAATAGTTTGGTCTGTACAGTGTGATAAATCACTTACCAGGGAAGAGAGGGACACAAAGTCTTTCGGGGGCTCTGGAAGTTCTGGCGGCAAGAGGGAGTCACAGGAGTCTGAAGCCGGTGTGAGCGGCCTGGGCTTACAGGGGTTCAGCCTGGTGCTGCCGAGGAAGTGACCCTGGCCCCATGAACTCATACACACCAGCGCTTCAGCTGCCTCCAGGTCCGTGTAATCCAGGCCAGAGGTTCCACTTGAGACAGAGTGTTCGCTGTCATGCCTCCTCCTCTTCGCATAGTGATCCATACAGTCAGTCTGGAAAGAGGAGCAATAAATAAACATCAGATAGAAGAAGTGAAATTAAAGTACTTCAGTGTAGCCACATCATTAGATTATCATCTTTGACTGCATCACAAACTTTAATAATTCATCTTTGACATCTGATCATGGCAGACAAAGTGAGGATTTCTATTCTAACAACCAGGATGTTAAGAGAAAATGTATTTCCAGTAATAATCTGCTCTGTCACTCTTCCTCACTCTTAATTTCCCGGCCAAACTGCACGATGCTGCCAATAAGGGAGAGGGGGTGTCGGTGACTACACCCCAGCCCAGCACGCACTGCCTCTGGCTCAGAGCCAGGACACCTCCCATTGCCAAATATAGACCAAACAGTGACGTGCTGCCGAGATGAGCCATGTGAAATCCCCATAAAGCGGGTTTGCATCAGGAAGTGCGTTTATTACATTATAACTTACAATAATACATTAAAACAGTAAATAAAGTGCATTAATGACCCTGCATAGAAACTCAACGAGATGAAACAACGTGTCGACAGTGACATGTTTGAATTATATTTCTATTTTACAGATTTTAAAGACAGAATAAACCAGCAGCAAATTGATAAATAAATATGTAATTAAACAATGCTTATTATTTTATTTTATTTAATTCGGTTGATCTGGCATCACTTGGACGCTGACGTGACACAAAATATTAATAAAAATGTGTTGAATAAATAAAGCTGATGACTTAGTTTGAGTAGAGAAAATTCAAATGAGTAAACAAGTGAATGTTTGCAGCACTACAAAATAAATGTCGCGCCTTAAAGTGAAGTAGGTTAACAGTTTAAAAAAAATAATAAAATAAATGTCTTACCCCGTTTGAGTCCATCTCTGTGAATTTTCGCGATGGCATTGAGGAATAAAATGTCAAAATGTGACTTTTTTGTTGTCAAAGCCAGTGTAGAACAAAGAGACGGCGGTTGCCAGTGCTGCTGCCTGTACTCGGGTAGGGTTGAGGTCGTTTTTTTTCCTCTGACTGACTCCCTTTTCTCTCAGCTGTGTGTGTAAAACATGGGGAGGAGATAAAAAAAAAAAGAAAAACAAAACTCACAACACGCACCGGCGGGTGGCAACACTCGGCCAATCACAATTGAGTGTGTGCTGAGCCCCGGCCAATAGGAGAGCAGGGAGCGCGTGAACAGTGCGTGCTCGCTTGACGGTTGGAGGAAATAGGGTGCGTGGCCGTTGGTGGGCGTGGCCGTGAGAGTCAGCAGTGTCAGGGTAAACCCGATGAACTGCAGTCCGGTTAACTAGGCAAAAGGTCGCCCCGGTCTATGCTGCGTTCACGGACTGTGGGAATCTCTTGCTGAAATCTACCTCACAGTTTTGATGCGGTGTTGTTGTTTTTTTTAAGTTATACATAAAGAAGTTATAAACATATTTATTCGCCGTGCAACATTGTAAATCAGGTCAGTGAATCTAAACCAAACACCTTTTTTAATATGAACCCAAATTCACAAAAATCACCTATTATTTTGTTGTTATATACGTTAAAGGTTAAATGTTCTTATCAATGTATAGCTAGTTAATAAAATTTCAAAAGTGAGAATATACTACTAATACTATACTATGTGTACTAAAACTAGTGTATGCATATTTACATTTTGTGGCTCCTCAAGTATGAATTGCATTGCTTTACATCACATTACATGTCCTATTGAGATAAATGTTTAGATTTCATTTGACAGAATATCTCAATTTTGTAAAGGTGTACAATTTAAGTTGCCATTTTTAGATCAGATGTCACCTATTTGACCTGAATTTTTGTTATATTTGATTATTTTATTCAATGTCTTAAAAACTGCTTAGTTTTACACATGTGGTGCATCTATTTGTTAGCTTATATAATTTCCCCCTGTTGTACAGTGTTTTTCTTTTATATTTTGATATATAGAAAAAGAAGAATATAACTATTTTCAGACAAAGGTGCAGATCTAGTTGAAGTCAAAATGCAAAGGTGTGACTGTAGGTGACAGTCATCTTTTAAAGAAGTGAGCTCAGCTTAAAGTTTACATGATTAGGTAGTAAACTATTAGAACATATTAACACATTCCCCTTGACTTGATTGCACAGAACTCCTTGTTGCTAATGTAAAAGCTAATCCAAAGAAACGTTGATTTTATTTTCAAGCACTATTATAAGCGAGGGGACCTGCAGGAATGTCACTTATACCATTTTTCCCACAATAAGTGAACGCAACACCATTGCCAGATGAAGCGCGGGTTTCTGTCTTGTTTTTTTGAGCTGTTTGTGCAGCTTTCTCAAAGAAAAAAAGCAGAAAAATAAGTGCTTAACTTACATCATTTTAACATTTCATAACACAAACACAAAGTTGCAAAGTGAGTTAAATACTTTGTTTTATCCGTGTTGTCATTGCAGCCTTTAACCGTTATATCAGTGCAATAATTTATCAGCATCCCTGCAAAAGCAGATTTTTAATTATTTTTGTGGTTTCACATCAAACTAGGTCACCAATAAGAGGCCACTTATTACACTCTATAAATAATATATAAATTAGGCAACACTGTGGTGTACACCACTCTTCCTCATGATCTTGACACTTGTTTTGTCTGAGGGTGTAGCCTCTATTTAAGGGATTCTGGGCCAACCTCAGTGCCCCATTTATATACCCATATGGACTATGTGTGCATGTATATGGACTTATATCATGTTGCATTTGTAGACAAATTAAGTCTACAGATGCACTGCCCTGATAACATATTGGCCAGTGTTGTGCTTTGTTCTCCTGATGCTAAATATATTCCTTCAACTTAATGTAAATGTTAATGTATGTTGGGCTGTTTTTTCCTGTGGCCTTTTGTCTGACTATTCCCACAAGTACATGTCAGATTGGTCTTGACCTACATATGATGTCACGTTACCAAATGCAAAAATGAGCCAATGAAGGCTCAGTGTCTGACCCATTATATTCTCTTTCCCCCTGCGTATACATAAACACATTTTATACCTTTACCTTGTGTCAAATTGGTGTTTGTTTGCTGCTCGCCTGCAGCAGAAGGGAGTATAGCAGGTGTGTTAGCCCAGCCCTGTGAGCGTCTGGCTGTTATGGAAGGCCGTGCCTTAGTATGACTCACATAAGCATGACCTCAGGGAGCAACGAGGGCATGGAGCTGTTGGCAGTGCAGCTCCGGTGCCAGCAGTTAGCAATAAGAGAGGGGAAGAGGGAGGAGTTACAGGCGAAAAAAAACGAGTTGAACGCAGGCATGACAGGCAGCCTGGGCCTAAGTACAGCAGCCTGTTTGTGATATAAGTGGGACAGGCCGCCTCAACTTAGTTAGGGAATCTGGAGGAAAGGTTACGCTGGCCCTATCTGGGCCTCCACATGCACACCTCCCCTGTCCGGCCAACTCCCCCAACTCAGGAACACTTGGAGCAGACTCAAAAAGGGGGGAGTTGCCCCAGCAGGGTTAAATATACCACCCAGGGACTATATGTCACTAACAGCCCCTGAGCTCTGACAGGCAGCCATAGGTAGTGTCATGTCGACAAGAATAATACTTCCACAGGAAAATGTAAATGTTTGGCTGAATTCACCACATAACTTATCATAATCTTGCTTTGTGTTGATATTTAGTATAGAATAACTCTTACTCCACATTATAAATGGCACAGATTTCTAAATCTTGATTCTTTGGACCATCTAAACTCACATTGAAGACTGCAAATGTTTGCAATAAAGATTTCGATAAAATGAGCTTTCAAAGTGGGGATACTGTGCTTGAATGAGATTGTTTATGACCGTTTATGTTACATATTATTAACATCTTCCAAAAAACTCACATCAACACCATTACAGGAGGTATAGCTATGATTATTCAACAAGTCCCTATGGTTGTATAACCTCAAAATCATCTTCCCCATGTTATCTTCACTTCCCGCTGCGTCCACTTTCACTTTTACCGTACTAATCACAGTCAGATTTATCATTTTATACATGTGTTAGGACAGCAAACATGAGAGAAACAAATGAATGCGTCAGTTGCAGCGGCAAGAGGAATACTTTAGTGTTGTGAAATCGCCTCGTTGCACTCTTGTCAGCAGGTTTACATTTTTTTGTTTTGATGGAATGCAGAGCCAAAATGGATTTTGCAGATTATTGTTGTAACACTTGTTTTTTATGCTTCTGAATCACTCATTACTTTATATGGTTTGGTTTGATTTTAATCACAGAAGCTAATGTTAGTGTTATACAAAATATCCAGAATGCTTTGAGTGCTCATTTGTGAAAGACACTGTCAATCAGTTGCTCCTCCCCGTCCTCACTGCAAGCTGGCATCTGGGTGAAAGGACACAGGAAGTAAAGATATCCAAGGCTCTGTTGAAAACCATTAAAGAAGGATCCTTTGTACATTTTTCTTATCTCCCTTGCTTTTTAAATTTCAGACAAATGTCAATACTGGACATTTACTCTGTGTACACTCTGCACTAAATGACAAGCAAACGTATGAGCACTTTGTGTGTACGTTTTCTTCCCGAAAAGATGAAATGGTGCTTACTTCCCCTGATTTCTGTACGTCACAATGCTATTTTAGCCTTCAATGTAGTATTTATGCATGAGTGGAAAATGGAGTCAAAGAGTCATGGCTATGTACTTTATGTCTGTGAGTGACGCAGAACTGCAGGAGTAAAATGCATTGGGTAGGCAGTTTTAAAGGAACTCTTGTGGAAATCTCATCTCCATGTTTAAACCCATTTCAGCCATTACATCAGCTCCAAAATAGTCACACATCCATCTTCATACAGCTACAAAACACACAAAATGGTCATCAAATGCACCACAAATATATTTATCACATTGGAGTCCATTCTGGACTGAGCCATTTTGGGAAAGAGTGAATGCAGCATCGAATGAGGTATAATGGTATGTAGTCCCCAGGAAATGTTGGGCAATATAACTGATGTGGTGCTGAAGGAAGATAATTACCTAGCCAAAGTTCTACTTGCAGCTAGGAGAAAATGGCTTGATATAGACCCACCCAGACATGACAGAGTCAGTGTACAGAAAATATTCATGATGGAAAAAATGACTTATTCTAGTGAAAGAAGATGTGTTTGTGGGGGAAATGGATTAGGTTTAAATATGAAGACATCAGCAATGCATAATTCTATTGATAAAAATGTAAACTGATGTATTAAAAGGTTAAGTCAGCAGTATAGTAAAATGTACTGTCCCCTCTGTGAAGTTGTAAGTTATGTTGTTATTCTTTTTTGTTTTGTTGCTATATGTATATAAAAAAAAAAAAAAAAAAAAGGGAAAAAAGAACAAGGGAGATAAAGAGGTAAATACTGGACTTTTACACCCACAATATAACTCACAATGCAGTTGCATGGCTACAAAACAAAACATTTGGATAATGCAAAAGTGGATAAATTGACAGAGGTGTGAGAAAAACTTTAATTTCCTGTTTCCTGATAAAATTGTAAGGTATGTATTTTTAAGTAGTGTTAAACTGAATTCATGATCACTCATTGCTGTGAAGGTACCAACACAGAGACTTTTCATCAATGAAATAGCAATTCAGCGACAGATATGTGTGTGTGTGTGTGTTATAGATAGTAAATATTGCCTGCCAGCACACCACAGATGGCCTGTTGTATGAGCCATTTCTTATATTCAACTGTGCACTGAAGGATGCTTTGTGTACCACACAACACACGTGGCCCCACCCCCTCTCCTCCTGCACATTAGAAAAGGAGCAACAACAGGAATTCCTCTACAAGCACCTGGCTCCTGATTGGTCGGAGCAGGATTCTAAAGCCAATCTGTTGCTAAGAGACACTGACTCGTGTGCTGCCAGCTCGCTGTCTGTTGTCCTGGCAACATGAGGAACAAGAGGCAGGTTTGAGGCCTCCCTGGAGGAGCTCCCCTGGAGACGGTCTGAGCATGTGCGGTGCCTAATGATGATGTTGTGTAAATCTGAAATATTATTAAATAATGCACTTTGAATCATTTTTCTGTCTGGCTGTCTGGTTGTCTATCTGTGGGGAAATTTTTATTCCTCTGCAGTGGCTCACCATTCATGTCTCTATGATTGTACATGCTGTTTTTTACACTACAGGCTGTTGTTATGCACAGATGGAGACTGGAGACGCACTGAGCGTTTTTTCCCTTGAGTTCAGTGTTTTACACTTTCAGCTGTGGCAAATGTACTTTAGTTCTTCTAGTTAATTCTGTTTTGTTTGTTTATTTGTTTGGTGTTGTTTTCTGTTTTTTTAATCATGTCGATGTTATATGACGTGGGGTAAACCTCCACCAGGAAAACTATTTTTTGTACCAGGCTGTAAACATGTTTATTTCTGTTGTGAAGTTGGACATTTTAACACAGGGGCTTATGGAGATTGACTCACTTCTGCAGCCAGCCTCAAGTGGCCGCTCAAGGAATTACAGTTTTCCCAGCACTGATTGATTGGGAGTATAGCAAAGACTGAGGCTGGGAATCCGACCTTGACCATTGCTCTAAGGCCAAGATGTTGTTTGTTCCACAACAGCGGACATTTTGATTTGTTACACTCACTTTAATTGTAGTTTGCTTACACTCTTAAATGAAGTACTATGTTAAAATGTCAGCTGTGAGAAAGAAGGGAAATTTTTGTCACCGCTACCCTCCACCTCAACTGATCTACTACCTGTCAGGTGAGATGGAAGGTGTGACGCCTTGTGAACCCATTGTTTCCCTAAAGATGAATGCTTTGTGCTTCAAGGTGTTGAAAGAAACGAGTGGCAGTGAAAACGGGCGAGATGGTAATTTAGTCATCGCAGCTGCTCGTGATGTACCAATTTGGTTACAGCTTTTCACACTGCTGAAAAGAAAGAACCTGGCAACTGTGGACTTCTTTGGGGGTGTACCGAGGAGTGCATTCAGATGGATCTTCAGATGTATTGTTTGAAGCGAGTGCCGCCTCCAGTAGCTTTTCTTGTGAGCCAAAATCGTGGCTAAGGCCTGTACAGCCCCGTTGAGTTTTTTCATGATGTTTTGAGCAGAGTCAGTGATGGTGATCTCATTCAGGATCTTGTCTAACACATACTGGATGATGGCGTTGATGACCGTCTTGAGCAGAGCAATGATGATGTTGTTAGTCGTCCTCTTTGTTACAGGAAATGAGGTATCACTTGACACTGATGAGATTCCCACACATGACTTTTCAGAGCTTCACCCCGGACTGTGGTGAGGCACCAAAGTACTTGGGGATGAGGCCACAATGGGCCTAGAAATTACATATAAATACATGATTATAATGATTATAATACATACTCAAAAATCCAACCATCAACAACCTTCCAGGATTCAAACAGTTCAGGAACATTGATGGCATCAGAGGATTCTTGCCTGATGACGTTGTTGTTTTTTCGTGGGGTTGGTATTTTTGTGATTAGTTCATTATTCTCTCCTGTTTAAGCATGTGTTGTGGTTGAGGGAACATGCAAAGAAAAATATCTACACATTTATACAAATGTACAGAGTACAATATAGATATTATAACATGTGCAAACAAAATATGGAACTCATGCACAAAATATCACCTTTCAGGACTTTTTTCAAGGTTGCTACATACAGACACTTATTTTGCAAAACACTTCTGCCTCAGAAGGTCTGTGGATGTGTTACTGCAAATGGACTTTGTAAGTTTCAACAGCTTATTTACAGTGTGTGTGTGTGTGTGTGTGTGTGTGTGTGTGTGTGTGTGTGTGTGTGTGTGTGTGAAGCTGCCGGTGGCATGTGGTTAAAAATGATAGATGAGATATGAAGCTATTTTCTGAACCTCAATAGGTTCTTGTTCTGTATATAAGAATCATTGACTTTCTGCTTTTAGCGATAATGTGCTAAATTCATTCTGTAATGCAAAAACTGATTAAATTTAGTGACAAATCATGCACGATTTCTTGTTTTTCTGAGTATTATACATCACATTGTGTTTATTTAGTTCCTTGCTGCACACCACATTATATTCATGTGACTTTTCATAGCAGTCCATCAAGGTTCTACATAGTAAATGCGTCCTAGAAGAACAGTAACTGTGTGGCTACAGTAATGTTTGATTGAAATGTTCATAGATGCCATTTTCAGTACCTACTGACTGAATCACACCATAAAAACCATCCTGTTATGTCAGCAAGTCCACACATGGCAAGTGAATAACTTCACAGCAGGATGGATTTTTTGGATGGAGAGCGGTTCTATTAAAAAATGGTATGAATCATACAAAGATACACTAGAACATACTGACTCAAACACAGAGGACAATGCTTGACAATGAGTTTTTTCTTAATGCTGTCATTTGCAAATCTGTATTGCTGTAATTGCAAATAAAATTGAATACACATACGAAAAATTGTAATGGAGAGGAGAAAACATAAGAAACATGATTCAAATAATGCAGCACTGTCACATTTCAATCACATTCATTTATTTGAGTACTAAAGAAAGCAGCCCAAGACTTATTTCAGTATGCAATATTATCATTAAATCGCATGTGCAAATGTTTATCTGGACTCCAACCTGATACCAGACACAGTGCAGCACGTATCTCAGAGGTAACTTGAGACGGATTACAGTGCTAAGCGAGGAATGTGTTTGGTTTTCTCAAAGTGCGAAACTAGAGCTGCAACTAGAGCTGCACTTGGGATGTTTGAACAGCATCAAAGTAGGTCACTTGTGGCCCGGTCTGCCTATACTGTCATGTCACAAGAGTGTGCAATTTGGCAGGGCAGAACCCAAAGTGGTGCATTTAACCTCAGAAAAGTCAGAGATGTCAAGATGAGTCATCTGAATACTGTAGCTAAGCCCATCTAACAAAAGGGAGTTACTACAGAGACTGCACAATCACATAACAGTTTCACTGATGAATCAACTTCATCCATTTCCACCTGTAAACACTTATCCTTATCAGGGTCGCTGGAGCCGATCCCAGCTGGCATTGGGCAAGAGGCGGGGTACACCAGTTCATCACAGGGACGACACACAGAGACAAACAACCATTCATGCTGACATTAAGGACCAAGAGCAAATTAGAGTGCATGTCTTTGGACTGTGGTAGGAAGCCAGAGTACCAGGAGAGAACCCACACAGTCACAGGGAGAACGTGCAAACTTCTCTTCCAGCTGAGGGATTTGAACCAGAAACCTTCTTGCTGTGAGGAGACAGTGCTAACCACTGCACCAACAGTCAACTATACAATCAACTATAATCAACTATAACCACTTTATGAAAGCTGAATTCTCAGTGTTGGGCTGTTTTTTTCCAGCAGAAAATTAAAAGATTCCAAGATACTTACTGAACTGTGAAAGAAAAGGACTCCACCCACAGAAAGACAAGCCGTATCATCAAAACGTCAAAACAAGAAAAAGAAAAACACTCTGGGAAGTGCAGTGCAAAAACACCAGATCCTGAATTTTTGTCATAAAACATGTGAAAAAAATGTGAAACTCACTGAACCTTCACAAAAACTGGACTGGGGCCTTTCTGTGTGGAGTTTGCATGTTCTCCACGTGTCTGCATGGGTTCTCTCTGGGTAATTGCCCATAGATGTGAATGTGTGTGAATGGTTGTTTGTCTCTATGTGTCCTGTTATGAGCTGGCGACTTGTCTAGGGTGTACCCCACCTCTCGCCCAGAGTCAGCTGGGATAGGCTCCAGCACAACGTGATAGTGATGAGGATAAGCCGTTACAGATAATGAATGGATGGATGGATGGGTGGATGGATGGATGGATGGATGGCATACCAGATATGCAAAGCATCCAAAGGCTGGAGCATCACAGGGCTGACACATCAAGACAAACAACCATCCACGCTCACATTCACACCTGCGGTCAGTTTAGAGTCACCAGTAAGCTTGCATCCTTGGACTGTCAGAGGAAACGAGGAACCTTCTTGCAGTGAAACACCCCAGTACAAAGCAAAACAATACTCATGGGTTTTGTAGTCTTATGAAATGCATGGACTACAACAATGGTGGCAAGGACAAATTAGATGAAGAGCACAGATTTCAGTAATACAAGCAAATGCAATGCTCCAATGATCTATAAACAAAGACAAGTCAAATTATAAAACATCAAATAAAACATCACATCACATTTTTTACAGTTGAATAAGTTACTATCGTATATTATCTCGTCACATGAATGAATAGAGACTTGACATTCGACATAATCAACATACATATAACCCAGCAATCACTGGATCTGTATATGTAGAAAATATATAAAAGAAAATAAGAAACTATTTATTTAATTGAACAGTTTTTATAGTTTTTTTAAAGTTAGTTTTGTATTTATGATGAAATCTGAATCACTTGCAAGACCTCATTTGTTGGACAGCCTGCTTGGAATCATCCAATTTCTATACAGTTTGTTGATGTAACACCTGAACAAACTGGTTGGAAAGGATGGAAAACAAAGAGAGACCATATGTCTGAGTTGTGAACATGGCCAGTTTCCTGACCTCGCTCAGAGTCGTCTATACTGAGGACAGAAGCTCCATTTTGACGCCAACTGTGGGTTTAAACGAGGACATCTCAGGAAAAAAAAAACTAAGAAAAGAAAAGAACAGAGAGACAGACCAGATGGCTTCACATTTACAGGCATGGCAACATCGGCGTGGCTAGCGGGTTAAATTATAACTAAATGAGTCTTCAGGCCTTTCTGTACCTGCACGCCTGAACCTTTAGAGAGTGTCATATTTTATGATGCTGCCTGTAAAGCTGCTCCATGTGCTTTGGGCGGGGGCATCATGAGTCTGATATCTGATAAACTTATATACTCATAGCTGTCACAGAGTGACTAACACTTTATAGAAAACCATAGAAGTGAGAAGAATGTGATTTGTCAGCCTTGTTTTTCTTGAGCAAACCAAAAAACGTCACAAAGTGTCCTTCAAATGTATCATAAATAATATGAAAAAGCCTATTAGGGCTCAAATTTACCCTGATAGGATAATTCATATAGTTGTGGTGGACTGTAGCAGGAGCTAGTAGCTCCATAAGATGGACATAGTATGCATGACGCCATCCACAGGTTTCTGAAGAGCTGCTGTGAAGCTCAAAATGTGGTCGCTCTGGCAGTCCTGCCTTTGCTGCCTCCCGGGTGATCTTAAATTGGACAAAGACGTGGATCATTCGTGGAGCTGAGCTGGGTTTAATGACACCTGGTTGATCAAACAAGCCACCTCTAACAACACCCATTCAAAGCGGCCACACTCTTAATTATGCATAACTTTAAGTCTTATTATAATTTGAACAGGTGAGTTTAAAAAAAATTCAGCCTCAGTATAGTATAGTAGAAATTTCTGCTGTGAAGTTGGACATTTTAACATGGGGGCTTATGGAGATTGACTCGTTTTAGAGCCAGCCCCAAGTGGTCATTCGAAGAACTGCAGTTTTTGGCTTCTTTGCTAACATCAGTATGCTAACATGCCTAGAGTGACTGTTAGTCTCAAAACAAACTATTAAAATCTGACCTGATATAAGTGCTAAATGAAAGAGCTGGAATGACCAAAGTCATTACAATTAATCATGAAGAGAACACAAATGTATGAAATTTCATGGCCACTTAAAACCACAATTGTCCACAAAAGTCCTCAGATCGCCAAAGTCATCAGGATTCATCCTCTGGTAGCATGAATGCCTGTATCAACCTTTCATCACATAGACGTTGAGATAATTCAGTCTGGACCAAAGTGGTAGACCGACTGACTGACAGTACTTCAAACAGCCAACAGTTTGAGATATAAATGAGTGTTGTATGTTGAAATTTGTGCCCAGGTTTCCGACAGAGCAGCCTCTCTGCACTAGGCTGTCCTGTCATGCCTGTTTCCTGTCCACAGGGTTAGGGTTGATGCCCAGACATCTGTTCCCGTGGACAGACACAGAAAACACTGCCACAGACACAGTTCATCTCTGCTACAGGCCTACTATTACTTAATTAACCCATTTCACATGCATAGTTTAAATCTATTGATGGAAAGTTTGTAATATGTTCATGAAAAGTAACCTGAGGACGACCAAGGCTGCTACAGGAGAGCTTTTATTGGGCACTTTGTGCATCAAATCCTTTACAAAAAAAAATGTAATGTTAGAATAGCTTCATATAAAAAGGAAAAAAAAACATTATATTATTAGGAATAATAGAAATTTGGAAAAAAAAACAATGACCCACATCCATTCTCTTAATAAATATATACACAATAAGTACTGAGATACAAAAGGACGGATCATATAGATCCTTTTTTTCAGTGGATATGTACATCAATATTTCCATTTTCAAAAAGTTTTATCAGTTAGTATGTTTTATATACTGTAGTTATGGCAACAGAGGAGTCTTTTTCCGAATGTGTCTGAACCTAAATATCATATTGCACTTCCAGAACAGTCTGCGTGGACTGTACTAGACATTCATTGACCTATTTCATCAACATTCAGAAACCTACTTCACAGGGGGAAGGGTAGCTGTGTTTTACAGTTATTATCAATATATTTAGTTACTATTTAATACTTACAAAGAGGCTGTTACTTAAATTGATCTGAGGAAAAAAAACATATTTTAAGCCACTTCACTCACAAACAATCTTATACTAAAAAAAAAAAATACAACAAACATTTACAGTGTTCCACCCTAACTGTACGATGGCTGAAGAAGGTTGTACACACTAAATACTGCCATGTTGTTTGGTATTAATACACTGAACCACAGGGGCGGGTTTTTTTTTTCTCATATTACAAATTGTAACTATCAGTGCTATGGCTTTAGGAAGGGAGCTGTTTCTTCTCATAAAATCAGACATAAGAGAAACACTGCTGCTTGCATAGCATGAGGTATAGCAGCACCACAAACACTCTGCACAACAATATACAAAAGCAGGTACTAATATTTGAGGTGCAACTTACTGAATACAAAATAAAAGTGTGTCATAACAATCAAACCTAACCACACGTGTTGATTCTTATGCACAGAAAATGAATCTGAATGTATAACTTACACATCTAATCAACATCTATTAAGAGCTATGGCTTTTTTTTTTTTTTTAAATACCTCTTGTGGGACTTTAAAAAAAAAAAAAACAGTTTGACATTAATACACAGAAAGACAACATGATTTAAGCCTCAGATCAAGTCCATAATCACTGCATAGCTAGGTGTGTAAACCACTACTCCTGACGGCTCCGTTTCATTCATCCTCCATCCCTCCGTTCTGGGTGATGACACCTCCTCCGGTCCAATCAGATTTCAGTGAGGGTGAGTTTGTACATGCCGCCCAACTCCTCCATGGTGATCTGGAAGGTGTCTTCGTTGGAGTAGTGTTTGATGATGTTGTCGTCCATGTGGACTAGAATCCTATTATAACACAGATTAAGGGTGTTAGTGACTTCTTTATTTCATCTTTATCAAAAAAAAAACTTAATAAATAACAAGAATAAATGCACAATTCTTCAATAATCATTTAATCCCTTTATCTTTAAAGCAGGATTCTGACATTTTGGGAATCACGCTCACGTTCTTGAAGCTACATGAGATGCTGGTACAACAGGTGGACCTTTGGGCAGAGCTGGGCTACACGTTTCCCCCTGTTTCCAGTCGATGCTAAGCTAAGCTAACTGGCTGCAGCTACGTTTTCAGGTGTGCTATCGATCTCATCACCTAACCTTTAACCAGAAATAAGGATCAAACTCATCAACAGTCCCTTTAAGATTTATTGTGCTACGACCACGGCTTCAGCTTCAGTATGCAAATGCAATCACTGCACAATTATAGCCCATGATTGGCTGATGTGCACCATAACAGCAGTTAGTTTGATTGCTAATGCTCAATTAACTCACAAATTAGCAACTAAATAATTAATGCTGCATTCATATTGAATCAGGCAGATGCTAGCTGGCAGACAGAGAATCCTCTTTGTATGGCACGGGAAAAACAGTCTGACAGAATGACAGGACAGCCAAAAGAAACACGTATGATGATATGTGCTATGGTGATGCCGTATTGTTAACAAGGATTAGAATAAAATATATTAAATAAAATTATTTTGGGTCTTATTTTATGTAAATGATTACTTATTAGCTTTGTGTTGTCCAGATCCTCCATGTTTTCTCCTTGTGTGCCGTGGAGGAAGGCAAAAAGTTTAAATATTTTCACACTGGACGATGGGATCACTTCATTTTTCCGTCCTACTCTCATCCAATACACCGATATCCGGTTTGTCGTTTAAAGTCTGCCTGAATCCATGTGAATGCAGCATAAATTACGCAACATGTCAGTTTCATTTGGTGTTAGTGTGTAAGAGGAGTGCTGTGTTTGACCTCCCTGTGACAGGGATATGACATAAATCTTGAATTTGATTTGATTGACACTCATTTGCATTTTGAAGCAGACCTAAAACACCATAGTAAAGTAACAGTCAACAAGTCTGGTCCTGTGTCAGACATTATTAGTGTAGTGTAGGGGCACGTTACTGACTCATACTCACCCTTTCTTGCATTTCTTATAGACCTTTCCAACCTTATCCAAAGGTAATTCGTACTTCTCTGAAATCTGGTTGAGAAAAAACACAAATCAGTGTTAAATTATTGAATAAAACCTCAAACAAACAAGTTCAATCCTTTATGGACACCTGTTCACCTGTCACAGCTCATCAGCTCTACTGTTGGTTCTCCATACCGTGACCTTTTTACTCAATACATGTCATTTTAAACTCAATGAAAATACCTGAAATAACCTTATGTATGTATCTCTCTATTCTTTAGTTTCCATTTGTGCGTTAGTCACACATTTTTCTCACTTTCTTCTCTTCTTTTCCCTCCCCCGAGGCCTCCACTTCCTCTTTACCACAACTTTTTTTCGCAACCCCCCCCCCTTCATCCTACACATCCTTTCTCTCTCTCTCTCCCCACTCCTCATCCTTTTCCTTGCCTCCATTTTTTCCTGGGTGGTGTACTGTCACGTCTTTTAGTCAGCATGAAACAGAAACGTGACGTGCAGTACTCGCTTTTACCAGTACAATGAACTGACGATAACTTACAGCTTCCACCAGGCCTTTCAGTGTGGGATTCTTCAGCATGAGTGCATCAAACACCTCCTCTGTCTCCTTGCGCACGTACAGCAGGACTGTGTGGTGAAAAGAGAAGAGAAGAAACAGGAAGGCGTCAAAGCAAAGCACGTATGTTCATGGATCGGACACAAAAACAAACCCAGGATCTGGCCACAGATAAAAGTCATGCGTAGAGGCCTGCATTTGCGTCATGCTGAACAGCTCAACTTCTGGCTTGATTCGTGAGTGTGGTTTGTGGTTTTGCAACATCCCCCCCTCTTGATTTTGAAGCTCAAGCACACATATGTTGAAACCATTAGTAAATCTGCAGATATGATGTATAATGCTGCGGGTTATTTTAACTAAATACTCCCTCTGGCAGACTGTATGGGCACTCTTTCAGACTCAAAGAAGTGGCACTGAGCCCAGACAAAGCACACCTAGAAAGCCTGCTCATCACACTTGGTTGTAAAGAGTCACACATACAAACGAGAGGACAGACCCACATCTCATTCATCTCAGATTAGATCACACGCTCAATAGATTTCCTCGTATTTGTTGCAGGAAACTGTGTTATTTGTGACCTCTAAAATACTACCATCTGTTCTCAAGGAAGCTTTAAAGACGTAACTACGTGCAGAAGAGTTTTCATCTCATGGGTATGTGGAGCAAAAGTGAAACGGTGTGGTACGTGACTGTTTCATAATGCTACAATATATATAGCCACAGTTTCGCTTTGCTCATTGTGGTCTGAAGCTGCCACGGATAACTCTGTTTGAGACGGGCGTCATTTCAGGGAGGCTGTTCAACACATGATTGGCAGTTCTCTTTTTCAGACGTCAACATGATCCCTTCCAAAAACCATGGCGAGGCTGCCAGTTGTCTGAATGGAAAAACACAACTGCTGTTGTGGAAAGATTACAAAATGTCACCACCTAAACCTTCAACTGAAATTTAAGGTGAGAGATAGAGCCGTATAGTTTGAGAAAGACCACCAAAGAGTGATTTTAGCCATTTAATTTGAAAGACTATTAGAGGCCTGGTGAAGTTAATCCATTATTTCACACACAAAAAAGACAAAATCTGAAAAAATATATATTATTTTGTGCAGCAGGAGTATCTGGAGACTCCTTGATTGTACTGAGAAGCCCTTAAAATCTCACTGTAGGTGTATTTAAGCAGAATATGTGTGAAACCAGTTTAAAATGTTCCTCTTCTAGTTAGAACACATCTATGAATAGGATGTAGGGTAAAGGGCACAGGCTTGTTTGCATGCGTGCACGTAGTGATCAGTGGTATTTTGTTGGGTCAGTGAAGGCCTCAGACACGTGTGTGTGTTTTGAAAGACCTGGAATAATCACATGGTCCAGAGAGTGTGTGTGTGAGTGTGTGTGTGTGTGTGTGTGTGTGTGTGTGTGCATGTGTGGTGTGGAGGGTTGTCTTCAGGGGCTGCTCACAGCAAACACATGCATGCACATGCATGTGCACACAGCTGTATTACCTTTCTTTGGTTCCTCCGCTCTCGCCATCTTGTTTGGAGGTGAACCAAACTCCTCAT
The DNA here is from genome assembly GCA_946959425.1 of Argyrosomus regius. NCBI lineage: Eukaryota > Metazoa > Chordata > Actinopteri > Sciaenidae > Argyrosomus > Argyrosomus regius. Next base: position 11,417,965 of record OX336887.1, on the reverse strand, counting down.
CACTGAAGGGTAATCTCTTCATAGCCGAGCTGCAGTGAACACACAAGCACACAAATCACTGTTTAGATGCCCTCAACAACCAGCTGAAAGGCAATAAAACACACACAAGCACACGTGCCCACAGGCATTTCCTAGAAACATCAACCCTGTACGCCTTTTACTGGGAAGGTGCTTAAGGTTGCCTCGGTTCAAAAAAGTGTGAAATCAGGGCGTCCATGAACTCACCTTTCCTCTCCATCATCTGTCGAGAAAGGCTGCAGAACAAACAGAAACAGAGAAATTAGCTCATGTGGAAGATAAAACATACATTAAATATGATTTTGATGTATATCCTGCAATGAAAGTGCACGTTTAAGATGCACGACAGTTTTGGCAAAATCAATCAGCCAGGTCAAAGGGAAAGTCCAGCCAAGTCCAAAAGGTTTCCAATGTTGACCTATTTATTCTCCCTTTATTACTGAGAAACTGGGCTGGTCAACAAAAAGCTACTCAGCTGTCTAGTTTTATATGTATAGTTACAGCTGAAGAAACAGTGATCAAAGTCTGCAGGTCTGAACCCTGACAGAGCGTCACAGAATCATTGTCAGGGGTCACATAAACGATAGGAAAAACATGTTTTTTTTTTTTTTAGATTTGATATGATGATCTGATCAGTTTTTAATAAGCCTCTTGGTCCTTGTAGTCTTCTATTAAACGCCACTCTGAATATCAGGCAGTATTAATAACTGCAATAATAAGTTGCGATGTGGAGGCTGTGTTTGTTTGTACAGTAAATAACAGAGCGTGTGAAACCCCTTCAACAAATGAATCAATTAAACTAATAAAAAATATGTTGTTTTAATTCTTGGAAAGTGGATTTCTCTGGAGCTTTTTGCTCTGCTGTTATTGATCGCAGGCTGTTAATAGACTTCTATTCTGAGCGGACAGGTAAACGCAGAGTTTATCAGAAACTGTTATCAGTTCAGTCAGGTTCAATGTCATCAGCAGCACCAAAAATAACCTCTAGTCCCTCCGTAAGCCGTGGTGGCAGCAAAGTAAACTCAGCGAGAGGCAAAAACAAGGTAGAAAGAGTACTTTTTTGTTACTCAGCTGGGGTTGTGACGTTGATGTGACCAGCAGGGGGCACTCAAAGTTCACAAGTAGTCAATTTTGTCAATGCTTTGAGTCATTTTTCTCATGATACGTGTCTCAAAAATCGCCTGGAATGACCCCCAAAAATCAAATGTCATGTGTACATGTGCACACCACTTTTCATGTGACGTGTTCGTCCTGACTGGAAAAAGCAAAGCTCAGAGTTCAGTCACAGAAATGAGGGCTGCTGCTGGTCAATACTGATAAAAACCTCCCACACTGCACGCATGCTTAAAGCATGCTGTTACATGCGTGTGCCACATCTACATGTCACTAACAAAACTGCAGTCCTCACTCTCTAAATCTTTATTTTCCCTTTAAGCATACGAGCAAATTAAAATGGCAGCACGGGTACTATTTTATGAACCATCCCCGTTTGTTTTGAGTCACTGGTAAATGATTCATCCTGTGAGTAAGCAGTCTGAAATACAGCCATCAGTATGTAGGACTCCTATCAGAGCTGGAAACTAGAACTGTCTGTTCCTGCCAACTAGCATGCAAGGAGGTCACCTCGACCCAGCTGGCTGATGAGTGGGTGGAAGCCGGAATCAACAAACTGTTTATGGACCACCTAGGATGCTGCGAAGGGTACATGAAACTAGCAAAACTAATGTTCACGGTCAAGAAATGACACATAAGACGTGTGTGCTAAACAGTACTGGTACTCACATGACGCTGGAAGGTGGAGAAGTGAATGTCGGGAATGAAAAGGACAGGCTGCGTCTCGAAGTCTGTCATCATCTTGAAGATGGTCACATCATTGCGTTTCTGGAGGATGGGCACTTTAACGTCCACAACTGTGAGAGAAAAAGACACACCGGGGAGATTTTTAATAAGAAGGACATCTTCAGAGTCTTTAAACCTGCATTTATAGATTTTTATGGCCACCTAGGCGAAGTTAACCAAGCTGCAAACACATCGTTGACTTATTATCACTTTATAAAGATGTCACAGCAAACATGTTAGCAAGAATTTGTTTATTTACACATACTGTAAACATTAGCATTTATTTAGAGCTGTGTTTCTGGGCGCCGGGCAAATGTTATTGCAATATTAACTCTATTTTTAGTTCTGTTTTGGCTTCCAGTTGTCCTGTGGGAAATATCTGCCATTTTAGCTGCTAAATGCTCCACTATGCTCACTAGCTAGATGCTACTTTTGCTATTTTTTTGTCTGCTGGGCAGGTAGCTGGGTTCAGTGGTACAGTTGCTTTTTATATATATATAAAACTAACCTACTAACCTGCTCTGACTGGAAACAAAGTTTATGTAGATAAGAGTGACGTAAGTGAAACTGTAAAGATGTGGGCGACAAAACCAAAACAATGAGCTGAAACAAGCTAAATCGCTCTGAGGAGAACAGCAGTGAGTTGGTTCATCACTGCGAATGTGCACTTAAACATTTAACTTGATCCATTGTTCATATAAAAATATTAATTAGTGCAGCTTTAAGGCAAAATGAGATCATCTTGTAACCCTGAGAGGTGATTTGGGGTGAGAAAGAGGCGGGGGGGATTCAGTTGGGGGAGGAACAGTGATGTGTTTTTCAGTGCAGTCGTGTCTGAACTTGTCAAGTTGTTTTTTTATTATGAAGTATAACTGATTGTACTATTCACTAATACACTTAAACTCCGGGATTAGGTACACTAGTTTCAGTAGTTTCAGCCACCTGCTTGTGAATATTATACAAGGGAAAGTACTGAGTGACTCACAGGCTAGGCCAGGGTTGAGCTCGGCAACCTTTCCTTTCCGGCGTGACTGCTTCCTCTCCTCGTCTCGGATCTTCCTCTCAGCTCCCTTGTCACAGAAGACCTTGATCTGGCAGAAAGCCCGGTGGATGGGCTTGTTGCTGCGGTTGTTGTAGCTGTAGGTGTCGATCTGCAGGTTCAGGGGAAGACCCTTCACGCCCTTCTGAGAGGAGAAGTCTGTGCTCAGGCAGTTGACAGAAACGAAGATCTGGAGAAGACAAAGAAGATGGAAAGAGTTGGAGAAATTAAAGGTGAAAAACAGGCGTTGTCAGTTAAAAACAACAGCAACTTTAGTGATGATCTAAGTTCTTAAATAATGAATCAATCAGGACACTCAAGTTTTCATTTTGCATCATTGGCCTTCCTGCAGAAGAAGCATCATTCAGTGTTCTGTGTTGCCCTCTATTGGTCGGCTCCAGTAATCACAGGCTCGTGTTTTGTCTCACGCAGAGATGCTCCTTTGTCCTCCGGCTGCTTGTATTGACAACAGCACTCCATTGTGTCAACAAAACACACTATCATAACAGAGTGTTTGGAAACACAGAAATACAGTCTCCAAGGGGTAAGAAGCAGATATCACTGATGTGATAGATATTATAAAAAAGTCCAAAAATATCTAATCTAGTATCTATTTATATATTGTTTATACATCAGTGAATACACTGAGCATGTTACATTCATAGTAACATACCTTTATTCATGTATCAAACCAGTTAAAAGTGCTGATGTTGGGCTTTCTGTTGTATTTTTTGTGTATATATAGTAGAATAATATTTTTTTACAACCTTGAAGTGTTTAATAATCATAATTGGAGTAATTATCACGAAAGATTTTTTAGAAACATCATTTAAAGTGTCGTTTTTCTGTCTTTATTTTGGATTTCTGGCTTTATCTTTTGTTAAAATGGCAAATGATACCATGCACGAAGAGTAAGGAGAGTTTGAAATGGAATAAAATAAAAACTGTCACGCAGAGCGGAAAGAAAATTATTATCTTCAAAGGATGTTTTTTGTGGTAACACCAGTAAACTGCCCCAGAGCAGGTAAACACAAGGGAGGGGCTACTTTTGCAAATACAGATATACTGCAGAGCAATTATCCCAAGGGCAAGCCATACATACACACAGTGCTCTTCGCACACACACACACACACACACACAAAGATGTGCGTACGCATACACACATATCTCATTGTTAAACAGATTGATGAGATCAATCATCATCGATCAGACACTCAAACAAAGTGGCAGGGTGGTGCTTCCAAAAATACACACTGTGAAGTCACGCACACACACAAGGATGAACATCCTATGGACACAGGCCTCGAGTCATAAGACAGTTAGACCCACATCCTGGTGTGTGTGTGTGTGTGTTGTGTGTGTGTGTGTGTGTGAGAGAGAGAGAGAGAGAGAGAGAGAGAGAGAGAGAGAGAGAGAGAGGTTTACATGCATGTGACTTTATGGAGATGAGCCGAGACGCCATGTTGTCTCTTTGCCTGTCCTCCATCTCAGGCTGACAGTGCCAGAGAGCGGCATGAGGGTCAACAACAAACAAAACAAACAAAAAAAAAAAATCCGGAGTGTCAGAGAGGACAGCAGCTCCTCCTTTCTGTCACCTCTCCTACCTGTCGAACGGGATTTTATTTGTTAACTGTGCTCGTCACCCCCTGCTGAGTTTCCTCATTCCTGCACTCTTTTGTCTGGTGTGCAGAAATACTTCAACACACGGCTTCAAAATAGGGGTGACAGGCAGGTTGGACCAGTCAAGATTATAAATGCACAGATCTATATATACACACACACACACACACCTCCGTGTCTCCAAGCAACAAGACCAAACACACAAGAGGAGGTGACAGCATCCTCACTCTTCTATTTAAGCTCCTATTTTCTGTAACGACTGTTTTGGAGGATCACAATGAACAAAGTGGCTGATAATAACCGCCAAAGGAGACGTCAACGCACGAAACCTTCATTCTGGTCTGTGACAAAAAACACTATTTTTGGCTTAAGCGTGTTGATGTGATGAAGTTCATGGCTCACGTTAAGAGTTCAAGATGTTATGGAAACCTTAGATCACCAGCACCGCACACGTGAAACCCGAAAGGCTTCAAGCATGTCTAATTTTACGTGTGTGTACATCTTTTATTGTCTTACTTTGGCCTCCTCGTTGGTGTCCCAAGTGAAGGAAATGGAGTTATAGGAAATCTCCTCGATGTTGCCAATGGTGTTGAAGCTCTCCTTGTAGTCAGCTGTAACAAAAAAATGAGAGTTTAGTGACTAATTTAGTAGCCGAAGTTCGCCGAACCAGGCTCGGTTTAAAAGAACAAAATGTCAACTGTACAAAATGCCGTCAGAGACAAAACAAACACTCCAGAAAAATGCTTTTTATTCACTAAGTTAGTGACGTTTTTAAAGTAAGACAAAGCTAACCCTGACACGTCCAAACCAACTGAACTGAACAAACAAACAACACACCTTTTCCTGTAAGTTACCGCTAAGCTGCTCTTTCAACCAGCCACTTAACCGTGCAGGCACGGGAGGATTAATCGGCCACATTCATGATGAAATCAGGATGACTTATTGGATCAATATTACGACATTACACTTTATAGCAGCACTCTTGTTGTGCCAAATTTGTATACAAAGATATATTTAATTAACAGTTCTTACCGATGTCCAGACACCTCTGTTTGGCAGTGTGCTGTCTGGAGTGCCAGTACTTCCAGTGTTTCAGCTGATCATCTCTGCACTTCTCCTCTCCGAAGACCACCATCACTACACTCTGGCAATGGATGAACACACAGTGACAACTTAATATGTTATAATGACATTCAGCATGTGATTACTGACAATAAATCCTGAATTATTGCTTAAGTTGTCTTTCTTACCCTGACTTTGGTGATGGGTTGCTGCATGCCTTTGTTGTCAACCTCCCTGAGGGTGATTGGGTAAAACTGGCCCTTGTTCAAGTACGTCATCGTCCCGTCTCCTGTCTTCTGACGCAGAGACTTTGAGGCCTCAAGGGTGTACTCGAAATTATTCCTAAAACACAGCAAACATCAAGATCAAACCATCAAGAAAAAAAGCATCTCTTCTCTGTAAAACTGGACAAAACTTGATATCGCATAATGCGGCACGCTTCATTTAGCCGCTGCAGCTAAATGACCTAAAATCAGTGTGTTTGTCTGATAACGCCCGAGTGTGCAGACTCTTCTCTTTCACACAGAGGGGGAGTCTGGTGTCTCCCCTGTGACTGCGATGAATGAGGCCATTCTGTGGTGTTGTGTCAAAAGCTGAATGGAGGTGGAAGTCGGACGGTGGGCTGGCGGCAGCGCGACTTACCCCGGCACAGTGTCAAACTGAGGGTATTCATCAGGCGTCATGGAGGCCATACGTAACTGGAGATCCCCCGGGAAGGAAAACACCTGCAGCGCACAAAGAAAAACAGATAAAGTGTGAATGAGGCACAGCAAAAAGAGGATATTAAACAGCTACTTTGCTTTGATTAGCCTCTTCCTATAATTCACCAGAGGAATAATCAGTATTTTAATGTAGTGCCCCTCAGGGTTTTTTCTCTCTTTCTTCCGCCACTTAATGTGGATTTTATTAATTTGTTGTTTCCCTTCATCCCCATTTCTTTGAGCTCAAATGGCTCTTCCTTCATGTTGCTAACCCCCCTCCTCGCCCCCTCCTGTACAGGGGTTTTGTTGGGTTACTCTTTTCTAAGGTAATTCCCCTCCAGGTTAAATAGAGAGAGAGGACAGAGAAAGGGCTTTGGCTATTGTAGGAGAAAAGTACAGCACTTTATTGTGTTGGTGAGACAATGGCATAATAACACATTGGCCGCTATTTTGGCATGTTCAAATAAAACCAGGGAAGGCTGAGCCCACCGCTGGCTCCATGGGATCAGGTGAATATCCTATTGTCTGATGGGAGAGATCTGAGAGAGGAGAGGTGAGGAAAGCGAAGGAGGAGGAGGAGGGGGGTTGTTGTAGGGAGAGCATTAGCGGGGTTTAGCAAGAGGGGGATCGAAACACACACCTCCTGGGAACCATCCTTGAAACTCTCAGAGAAGGTGGAGTCGGGGGGCGTGCGGGACTGGGTGTTGGGGCTGTACTGGACCCCGTTGTGGGTGAGCTGGCGGTCATAGACGCCCACATGGTTGTCGGTTTCGGTGCAGTTGTTTGGTACTGTGACCGAGAAGCCGTGGCTGGGTACCTCTGTCTTGACAGGCGGGTAGTTTGGCACGGTTGCAATGGAAACTGTGACGGTCGTGTCTGAAGAGACAAAATCAGCAAACTGACGATCAGATTTTCTGTTTTTAAGCTGCTCGCGTCTGCTTGTGCTACTGAACATGAACTGACCTGGTGAGGGGAACTGGCTCCTCTTGTCCTGAGCCAGCTGAAGAATATTGAAGGGCCCCTTGAGGACCTGGATCCGGTTCTCCATACCGGCTTCCTGAAGTGGAGCTATGTGGTGTCCGGCCTGGATATGGTGCCTGCAACAAAGATAAATACATATGGATTAGATTTAAAGTGTTGTTTTTGTAATAAATCATCATAATCATGATGATGTTCATCTATTAAGCTCTGCTGCTTCTTCTCTTAGTTCTTAAATCTTATAACTACAGTTCATGAGTCCCAAAACTAACCCGACGTGAGCACATCTAACCATTCATAACCTGTGTATTCTTCTATATTTTCACTCATATTTTCAGTTGTTTAAACTTTTGTTTGTATATGTGTTCACATGCTTTGTGTTTTGTATGTTATGTTTGTTTGTTTGTTTGTCCTTTGGGGACAAGTAAAGTGATTTATTACCCTTAGATAACCCATATGTACACACTAATCTTGGATAAAGGTCCTACATGTCCTTTAAAAGGAATTAAACACCTCTTTTAAAGATTTTAAAGCTTTATCTGTCACTTTTATGACACTTGTGTTGGATTTTATTATGTATTTTTAAGTTACTTGGTTTTGGGGCAGTTTATCTGATTAAATGAAGTCAGAATAACTTTGTGAATCTTGTGTTTTAACTCCAGCTGAAGAACAAATCTATCAGGTTAGGCTCCTAAATTGTGTTCAAGCTAAAAACCCTCCAGTTTTAAATAGATTTTAACAAATGAGCTGCACCCTTGTGCTGCACTCATACATGCAAAGACACAAACAAAATTCAGAGAATGTGCAAAAGCTCGGATCTCTCCATTCCCATCATGCCGTGGTTCCCCTCTGCTGTGCTTTTATTTTTAAAGGGGGGGGGGGTGGTATTAAGCGAGAGCTGCAGCTCACCTTTTGTTGGGATCCACATCACAGCCCAGTGCTTCTGGCTTGCTCTGGGGTATTGTTCTCTTTTCCCTGGGCACCTGTATGGGAGGGTAAACACAGCCGCTCAGCGTCTGACCACATCACATCCAACAACCCGGGTCATCCTGCTGTCTATATGTGCAACTAGATCAGTTACACGACAAAAGCTCTGCCTCGCAGATGTTGCATCATGTCAGTATGGAAAAGGATCATCCTGTCAGGATTTGGTAACTAATCCCCTGACATGTTTTGATTTATGATTAAAGGGCTCAGAAAGTTGGAGAACTTTTTTCAGTCACTTTCTACAGTTGTCTTGATACCTTATAGTAGTCGTAGAGCAGGCCGAGAGCCGCAGCGCTGTCCTCGTCTCCGTTTATGCTCATCATGGCCTTGGTGGCGGCTGTCAGCGGGTTCTCCAGAAATGATTTCCAGGCTTCATCTTCTGTGGTGAAGGACCGACGCTGGCCGCCATAGCCTGGCTCGTTCTGGAGAACCAGGACCGCACGCTTACTGTGGGAAGACGAAACATTCATACTTAATGTAGACAAACCAGTTATTAAGGTGTTAATGCTTCTTTTCACGTATAAATCAGCTTTGGTGACGTCATTTAAGCCTCTTTATCACATGATACTGAACGTATACTGTATGGGCACCACCTAAAAGTAAAAAGCACATATAGACTCTAGGATTAACTGGCTTCTTCTCTGACTTCGCATGAGTTCACAAATCCAAGACCTACAATCACGGCTTCGTTCAAAACAAACAGGTTATAAGAGCGAGAGATCCATCATGTAGAAGCTCTTTATCTGCAAGACCAGTTGATCAAGCTCTCCAATGATTGTGCAACAAATCTCAGCCATCGAACCACTGAGGTGTCTCAAGAAAAAGATGCTCTACAGGCTCGTCCAGTGCGACGACTAGTTCGGTGATCGCTCATTGGCTGACGAGGTGACCGCAAGTGACGCATCTCACCTGGCTACATTCCTGTGTTTATAATCAGAGCTACTGTTGTTCGTAGGTGAAGCTGTTTGTGAAAAATAAGTTTTTATGCTCAGTCACCAGCTACGTCTTTCTCCTTCCTCTTCCTCCTCCATCTTGTGAGGCCTCAAGAGTCCCTGCTTTGAAAACAGGACTTCAGTTGGACCAATAAGAAGACACCAGCTTGTGTCTTTAAGGCTCATCTTGCTTGTAGTGGTCTCAAAGTTTTAATTTTAAGCTCAGTGAACTCAAGTAAATGGCTTCAACACAAGTGTGAAAACATTGAGCGCTGAACTCAGCTTATTTACAGTAAATTTAAATATTTGCTCAGCTTATATTTACTTAGACGTGTTAAGCCCAGTGACTTTTAGGTCATTAGCGAAGCTCTTGTTATTAAAGTTTCATCCAGATCGTTAGCTTCCCTTGTAAACATATAAACTTTCCTTGGAAACTGCACACCCACTACAACACATCTCCAATCATCCTGCCACCAAACTCCATCCGAGCTGATTTTCTGCCACAACAGTAGAGTAATTATGACAAAGTGTAAACGGACTGGTTCAGTTTCCACGCTGAGTATCTACAACAAATACAGCTTTTTTTCCTCTCAATGGTCAACGCAAAGTGATAATTAGTAATCCTATATCTAATTGTGCTGTTCATAAAAGGCAACCTGATAAGATCCTTTATTTACCGGCAATAAAACTCAAAGGAAATGTAATCCACTACTTAAAACAAAACAAGAAAAAAAAACAGTTTGTTTCTCAGACAGATAAAAATTGAATGTAACTTGTTGGGAATGAAGTCAGTATTGCAGCATGAATTCACAAACTTTTAATGCACAAAAAACATCTTTTATCTGGTATGAACGTTCACAGGAGAGTGCATGTGGTGTCTTAGTTTTTGACACAACACATTTTGGTCGTGTGGAGTTAAAAAAAAAATATAACCTCATATAGCCCAGTGCTTGCTTACATTGTCTGTGTAAGTAGCCGAGCCAACGCCTAACAGGTGTACTATTTCACTCCCCTCAAAAGTCTCCTTGTCGTTGCCCTCAAATAACGTACACAATATAAACAGAGCATTTATGAAACATATATTTTCTTTAATAGTTTCAAGTTAAGATCAATAAGCTCTCACTTTGGATACAAAACCCATCAGCAGTGGCAGTTTTCTTTAACTGACAGCTCCCTTAACAAACACCATTAAGACTATCCACATAACTGTTGGAGCTTAAAGCAAAATCAAACACTAAACCACCCCATCGCAAGCACGGGACTGTTTCTAACAGGCGCCTCTGGCTCGCACGACAGGTGGAGATACACCTGTACAGGCTTGAACATGACAGGTGAAATGAGCGGAGTTACACCATGGGAAACTATGTGATACAATCACTCTCGCGGTTGGCAGCCAGCTTTAGAATAAACTTACCCTTAAAAAAGAAGCCATAATAATCCTATAAAGTAACGCTTAAATGTTATAACGGATTTTAGAGGCAGGAGCTTGCAGGTCAGAGGTGGACCACAGTGGTCTATAAAAAAAATCCATCTGTGCCATGAAAAAAAGTGCAAAAATAAGAGTAAAAATCCAGAAAATATTTAAGAAGCTTATAGTGACAACCTGCAGTGTTGTGCAGGCTAAAGGTGGAGAGTCAGGACAACTTACTTGTCATGCTCCTGTGACATCTTGGTCGGTCGAACTGGACTTTCTAGTTGGTACTGAAAATCCGATCCGTCTTCTTTGCTGTGGAAAACTGCGCCGCTAACGCTGGATGAGGGCCGCGGCAACAAACAAGGTGTCCCCTACTGAGAGAACGGGTTTTGTCGGCTTTTCTCGCTTTTTTGGGCAATGCTGAGAAATTGAGGCCGGTTTTACCTGTGACAGGACCGCGGATTGGATTACAGGTGAGCTGCAGGGCGGGGCTACACTGTCAATTACCCAATCTGAGGTTGTGATTGGCTCACCTGGTGGCCTAACCTGAAGCTGTGGAGGGACTCATGGTGTGCCAGTGGTAGAACAGGGTTTAACAGCTGTGATTTTATCATGTTGGGTTTGTTATTGGGGGGAAAGGTTATGCAAATACTTCATTATTGAGAAAAAATAATGGAAATTAAGGTTATTAAAGGCTTAAAGGTTAAAAAAAACAAAACAAAAAAACACAGCATCACTATTACACTGGAGAAAATCACATTTATTTACACAACCCAGTGATGTCTTTCAGACCTTTTGGCATCATTGTATTTGGGCAGTATCTGTGTTCAATAAGAATACTATATGTTCTGTCTTTTGTATGTTTGGACTGATGATTTCCCTCCAACTAGAATGAAAAGAAAATCTTTAAATACTCATTCATATCTGCAGAAATGAAGTACAGATCCAATAACAATAAATGTAAAGTCATTGCAATCATTTTTATGTAACATTAAGACGCCAGAGACTGCTGTGATACCAAAAACTTCCTCAGTTTATGGTGGCAAAGTGACAAAGATGTTTTTTAAGACAGTTTCTTTCTTAAAACAATAATCAGATGCCCATATGATCGCGGAAACAGGTTTTACTTGCTGTAATCATTCCTCCCGCTCATCCGGGCCACCCATGAAATCCCTTTCTAACATGATACCAATGGAAGATTAAGGGACGACATCCACAGTCCTCGTTCTATGCAGCAGAAATATCTTCTAAAGTTTAAAGATAAAATGAGGCACATGCAGTTTGACTCATTAATCGAGTGTCTGACTTAGTTACAGTCATATAAGTACAAAATTGCAACACAGACTTGAAAATTGTGAACTAATCCTTTAAAGTGGATCTTTTTATGTCATGGCCGAAACTCAATCTGCTTAAAAAGGTCGGTATCTGCACTGATATCAAAATATGATACTTTCTGAGCAAGGACATCCTGTTATAGAGATTTAGGTGTTTGTGTTGGCAAACTGTGACTGCATGAGCTCATTATAATTAATTCATTAATTAAATTTGAACATCTGCAACTGCATGACAACTGTGCAAACTACATCTCCTGATGAAGATCCTGTGATGTGGTTGAAAGCTCCACAGCAGAGAGTGTTTTCCACTAAATGGAGCTTGTAGTGAGACCATTTTCTCAGCAAAAACAGGTTTAATTGAGTTCTTTTTGCACCGATTATCATATTTATCTTTAAATATTTGGGATTTGGGATCTTTGTGAGCCTAAAAATCTTTGAAAATCTATTTCAACAAACAAACAAAAAAAAGATTTAAAAGCAAGTAAACTGAGATTAGGTGAGTTTTTCTTTCCATCATTACACCCCCAAGAGCCTGAACCCTAAAATCTTGTTTCACACTGACGTATCAGATGAAACGTTTTCCGTTTTTTGCATCATGCTTAACGGTCAGTAATCCCTTCTCATGAAGAAATACCACACCTGTGTCAGTGTTAATAGACGATGACACAGAGAGTTGTTTACATTCTCCTGGAGGTTAGATTACCATCAGCCTGAACAGCTGCAGGTAAGAAGCAGGCAAATTTAGTCCTGAAACCTCCATAAACATCAAAAGTGGGAATTGACAAATTAGCATGCAACCAAATCAGTGGAGGTGGGAGGGCACTATTAACGGTTAACAAACTGCTGCTAAGTAACAGGAGAAAATGACTGTGAATGTTTTTTCTGTGGACATCAGGTCGTCAAAATCATTATTATTATATTATAACTAAATATTATTATTATAATCAGAAGAATTGGCTTTAATCAATTCTGACACAAACTGGAAACCAATGCCAAGATCTAAGAACAGGTCTAATGTGAGCACAGCCATGCAGATAATATTAACCATCAACACATGATAAAATTGTCTCATTACGCGATTGGCTAAAAGATATTAAATTTGGATGGCTAATAATTTTCTCCGACTGAATAAATCAGACGTTATCTGTGCTCATGTCAGTCTTGTCCCTGAGGTGCAGGAAAACTTTGGTTCCTTCTCCTCATCTGTTGAATCTACACTCAGAAATGTGTCATGTTTGACCAGCTATCTCTTGATCAGTATGTGAAGTGTATGTTTCTGCTTTGTATAATCAAGCTACCTATATTAGCGACCTGGTGATATAACACTTAGTGGCCTGATCCTCTGATCTGATCCTCAGGTTTTATTGTATTTTCCTTGTTCCAGACTCAACAGCATGGCTCCTAAACTTTACAACGCTCTCCTGTTGGAGTTAACATCTGTGGTCACATCTTAAAAGCACCAGTTTAGACTTGCCATTGCTTAGTTTTATTTATTTATTTCATTTTTACATTTCATGCCTGTGTTTTACTTTTAATACTTTATTTTACTGTGCTTAATTACTGTACAAAAACAGCCGTGAAAACGTCTCTAATCTTTATAATCCTCTACAACTAGCTGTGGGCCAATTGTGATAAAATAAACACAAATGTACGATTAAAAACCTTAAATCCCAAAAACATGGGATGAAAAGAAACACCCTGAGTGAAAACAAACAGCTTTAGACAGAGACAGAGGGGGGCTTAAAAGATGCTATCAGCAATATTCAAAGTGTCTCCCTTCACACAGAGAGAAACTAACAGTAATTCCCCCTCCCCCCATCACTCTCTCTCCCTCTCTGACACATAGACACGGCCTCCTGCTCCTGGATCCTGGTTTACTGTTTATTTATCCCAGAGGAAGGACACCTGCTTCTCCTAGAGCTTGTTTGTGTTTGCACTGAGGACATGGGATAATACAGTGAGGGAGGGATACAAGGATGTGTGTGGTTTTTTGTGTATCTGTAAGGGGTGGCTGGGAATATATACCTGGGCTGCTGATGGTGGGTTTAGCTAGATGCTGACTTGACAAAGAGTCCGAGAGACCAAACCATGAGGGGGGAAAACAGACAAATGGGAAAAGAGTGTGGATCAAAGCGTGGGATCAAACCTGAGAGAAGACGTGTCACGTTACTCTCGGGAAGTGGGAGATACAGTAAATATGGACAGATGAAGAGTAAAAGTACAAAAACACACCACCCTAAGCTGCATTAAAATCTTAAATAAGAGTTCAGTATTATTAGCAAAATGTACTTAAAGGGTCAAAAGCAAAAATACTAACCCTGTGACTGATATATTATTATATTAGACATTAATAGACCAATAATACTGATGTTTTAATGACCATGTAGCATTTTACTGTTGCAGCTAGTCGAAGTAGAGCTAGTTTTAACTACTTTGTTTACAGTTAATTTATATAGTTGGTGGTTCTCAACCTCGAGCCCCTCCAAAGTTAGAAATATGAGATGTCATGAGATGATTCAAGAAGTGACACAAATTATCTTTTCTTTTCTCTGATGTTTGATTTTTTGTATGTTTAGCTGGGAAATGTCTGTTTGGTGGAGCTGTAACAGCAGTGCAGTGGTGAATGGTGGTACTGGGGTTAGTAGTGGTTAGCACTCTCACCCCACAGCACGAAGGTTATGGGTTTGAACGAAGAAGCTGTCTGAGGCCTTTCTATGGCTGAGGAGTTGGTGACTGGAGCTTGTATTTGAGTTAAGTTACTTAGTAACTTTTAAAATATAATGGTCTGGTAACTTAAAACTTAACACTAACTTAAAATACAATAAAAATCAGTGGTTTCAATGAACATAACATTGATAAATTTCAGAGTTTCGAATTATATAGTGATTATTTGGTGCTGCTGGATCTCTGCAGCTTTTAATACTGTATCAGTATCTAAATTGACAAACTTCTCAGAGTGAGCCCTGGAATGATTCCTACCTCTCTGACAGGAGTTTTTCAGCTTAACATCCTGTATACGTCTGTACTTCTGTCTTGTGGTGTGCGCCAAGGTTCTGTTCTGGGTCCCATCTTGTTCACCTACAGATATCAGTCCAGATAAAAGATTTATCAAGAAAAGTAAGCAGACTTTTGTTTATCTATCATGTCATGAAAATTACATGATAGATAGATAAACAGATCAGGGAAGTACCATGGAACAAGTACGCCATGCAGGCTTTAATCAATTCTGACACAAACTGGAAACCAATGCCAAGATCTAAGAACAGGTCTAATGTGATCACAGCCATGCAGATAATATTAACCATCAACACATGATAAAATTGTCTCATTACGTGATTGGCTAAAAGATATTAAATTTGGATGGCTAATAATTTTCTCCGACTGAATAAATCAGACGTTATCTGTGCTCATGTCAGTCTTGTCCCTGAGGTGCAGGAAAACTTTGGTTCCTTCTCTTCATCTGTTGAATCTGCACTCAGAAATGTGTCATGTTTGTGAAGTGTATGTTTCTGTTTCTGTCGCTGAGGCCAAACTTTAAACCTTATTGTGTCTCAAGCTGGGATGGAGATGATTATTTGTCCATTGCTGCTTCAGTGCTTTTAACCCTGAAATTCAAAATTCTTGTCATTACCTTTAGAGCTTTGTATAATCAAGCTACCTATATTAGAGACCTGGTGATATAACACTTAGAGGCCTGATCCTCTGATCTGATCCTCAGGTTTTATTGTATTTTCCTTGTTCCAGACTCAACGGCATGGCTCCTAAACTTTACAACGCTCTCCTGTTGGAGTTAACATCTGTGGTCACATCTTAAATGCACCAGTTTAGACTTGCCAGTGCTTAGTTTTATTTATTTATTTCATTTTTACATTTCATGCCTGTGTTTTACTTTTAATACTTTATTTTACTGTGCTTAATTACTGTACAAAAACAGAAAACTCCCCAAAAAGAGAAAAGAGCATCTTAAGATGCCCTTTTGTTTAACTTTAATTAAAGTCTGCTCTCCAGCAGAAGGGAACCCACACCCAGGCCAGGCTTGTTGTAGTTACTGGTGTTCAATAGCCTGAGGCAAAGAGATGATCTCATGTCATGACTGTTTGAAAGAGACAGAGAGACACATACAGCAAGAAATGAAAAGCGCTGCAATAAACTAGACACGACCGGAGATCTAAATTTACCATATGTGCTTCCAACAACTGAAACCCTCCAGGATGTCATCTTTGCAAATTTACTTAGTGGGACTCAACCCCCACCCCCCTCTCTCTCTTTTCTACCTCCCTCATCCTAGAAGACAGTTGGATTTTAACACCCTCCCGCCTCTCTCCAGGCATCTAACTGGGATGGAAATAAGATGCAAATCCATCCCAACTTTTCTAGCATGTAAGCACTTGTTTGAGCCAAGAGCGCTTGTAACCGTATTGAGGTCTGGACCTCAGTCAGTTTGGGTCTGAAGTTTGATGAAACTTGCTGTTGTTGGGTAAACAACAAAAGAGTGAACATGAACAAAGAAACAGTGTTGTAATGTGTTTGAAGATCGTTATCGTGGTGCTGTCTCTCAGATGTTAACAGACATCGACGAGGTATGAAATGATGTGAGCTGAGGTAGATCTACATTTACATTTACTCAACGGGAATGACAGATGAGTCTGATCCACAAACATTATCTTATTGACAATGTGGGATTGTCATTGCTCCCGTCTAACTGATTACTTGTGGTTTGCTTGTGCTTTTAGAGGCCCATCCGTTGGGACTGTCATGCTTAGATGAACTCCTGATTTCGGAGTTTTAATGGAGGGTGTTTCAGGGTGTCAGCATTGAGCACTAGCAGCTCGATGGTAGGTGATGTTTTTCAGTGTTTTGCTGAGGACGGGGTTAGATGGTATCACACTGTTCCTACTGATGACAGTAAAAACACTCGCAGACACTGAGGGCACGGCAAGCCCGCATAGTGCAACTCCTAAACCACTTAATACACACACACACACACACACACACACACACACACACACACACACACACACACACACTGAGAAGGAAACAGGTCAGTACTTTTTCCAGGTGTTATGGGATTCTGGGATTCGTAATGAGTGTTTGTGTGTGTGTGTGTTTTGCTTCACAACACCACTGATGTTTTAGCCCATAGCTGTGGATACAACTGACCATTCAGTCTGATTAAAGGGACCGTTATAATATCACAGACAGAAACTGTGACTGAAAATGATTCATTTATTGATTTTATTTATATTGATTATTGGTTTTCAAACAAATCTTTTCTCTTTTTCCTTTCAATTTAAAAACATTTTTGAGGTTTGGCCTATTGGTTGAGCAAAATATTACTGATAATGTGTTTTAAACATTTTGTAGACCAAAAAAATACTTCAGCTGAGAAAAAACTGCAGATTTGTTAAAGTGTTGTTAGTTAGGGGCAGCGGTTAGCTCAGCAGGTAGAGTGTGCAGAGGCTCAGTCATTGCTGCAGCAGCCCAGGGTTCAAGGCCTGTGCTGCATAGCATTCATTGTTATCTGCCCTAATTTAACAATTTGTCATTTGTCATCAGCAGATCAGTTAGTTCAGTTAGATCTTTTTTTTTCTTCTTTTTTTTTTTACTTTAAAATCAGGTTTTCTCAGATCATGATCATGTTTCCATGTTTAATTAATCTTATTTTGATTATAGTTTAAAGAACATGAAAATCTAAAAATGTAACTTTAAAAGTGCAGATACAGTAAAATTCTTAATTATTTTCTTCGTCATGCTTGGAGGAAAATTTCTCCTGGACAACAAGCAGCAGTACCAAAGAAGGTATAAAGCACATCATTACAGTATAAATAAGTAAAGATGCGGTGACAAATTATAAAAAATACAGGCTGTAGTTTTATGTTAACAGGTTTAACTGAATAAAAATGATGTGGGATGCTGCATTATCCAAACATATACATGCCATCATCCATCACATCTGTTTGGACAACATATAAGCAACAGAAGCTCCAACTTCTTTCATTCATCACTCTGTTTTTATCCACAGTTACACAGGTACACACGTCCACATTGACTATTGATCTAAAGCCATAAAACAAATTCACAGATAGATGAATTAATAAATAAATAAATTTAGCCATCCTTCCACTAGCAAGGTATGCTGTTCAGCATATAATGCATGACTTTGTTGTTCATTCAGGAGAAGATTCACAATTTATTTTACAGAACACAATAAACAGAATAGATGGTTGGTTTCTTCATGCTGTACATTTGGTTTTCCTCTTCAAGATTCAAGATTCAAGATTCAAGATCTCTTTATTGTCATTTCACAGCACTGTAAAACGAAATTACGAGCAAAAACTCACAGATTAAAAACACCACAGAATAAATTAAATAAGAAGATAAATAAATAAATAAGTCTGATAAATCTAATTTGAGAATTAGTGGGTTTAGTCTAAGTTCAGTCGTTCAGAGGGGAGAAGGGAGAACAGACTGTGGCCGGGGTGGGTGGGGTCTTTGATGATGCCTTTAGCTTTAGACATGCATCTTCTGTGGGCCAGCTCCTGAACGGTAGGAAGAGTTGTACCAATAGTCCATCCAGCTAACCTCACCACTCTCCTCAGCGCCCTTTCTCTCTGCAGCGCTGCAGTTTTCAAACCAGAGAGAGATGTTGCTGGTCAGAACACTCTCTATGGTGCCCCTGTAGAAAGTGGTGAGGATGGATGGACAAGGGAGGAGATGTGCAGGTCCCAGGACAGGTTGTCAGCCACATGAACCCCCAGGAACTTTGTGTGATGAACAATCTCCACAGCAGTCCCATTGATGTGGATCGGGGCGTGCAGGGGCTGATTTCTTCTGAAGTGAATCACCATCTCCTTGGTTTTCTCGACGATCAGGGCCAAGTTGTTTGTCCTGCACCAGTCTGCGAAGAGTTTCACCTCCTCCCTATATGCCCTCTCATCACTGTCCTTGATAAGACCCACCACTGTTGAGTCGTCTGCATTACTTTATGATGTAATTGGTGCTGGAGTGTGCACGACAGTCATGGGTCATCAGTGTGAAGAGAAGAGGGCTGAGAACACATCCCTGCGGGGAGCCAGTACTGAGTGAGATGGTGGTGGATGTGTTGTTGCCTACCCGCACAAACTGGGGCCTGTCTGTGAGGAAGTCCAGTATCCACTTACACTCTTCAAGTGTATGTTAATTTTTCCAGTCCTATAAAATATGACATATTTTTAATGTAGCACCAACATAAAGGTTACTAAATTAAGTCAAATAAAAACAGGCTACATGAGGTCTGATCTGATTTTTATGGTGCGTCTCTGCTTACATTAACTGTAACGACAACAACAAAAACGAAAAAATTTTACATTTCGTGTGACTTCCCCTTCATTTACCTAACGAGCCATTCAGAGGTGAGGCGATGATCTGTGAGCCGTTAGTGTGGTATTTAACCACATGATAGATAAAAACACTCACAGTAACCTGAACGCTGTATTGTGGAGCAGCTCTACAGGCCCAGACATTTCCAGGCGTACATGTTGAAGGATGTTTGTCCCTAGATTGCACTCAAAACATATTCCACCTACAGTGGATTAGAGAGAAATTAATCTTTAATCTTCCCCATTCACCTTCTGTCTTCTGTGCCAAGCACAACCATACTAAATCTCTATTTTGATATATGTTTAATCCCATAAAAAAAAAAAAAAAGTGACACCTTACTGTTTTGTATTTGCAGTCGGCTACAAGTGTGAGGTTTTTATAAGCAGTCGGGCCGGCTGTGTGGTGGCTGTTTGGCTGAGGAATGCAGGCAATCTGAACATACGGCATTCCTGTGTGATCATGAACGCTTCAACACACTTTTTTTAAGACTCACATCCATGGGAAATTTTGTCACTTTGACACGTATATCATGAGTAAATCAGACGATAAGTAATGAGATACGACATCAGAAATCTATAAATTCACCTGCAGAAAAGAGGAAAAAACAGCTCTCTACTATTACTTTGCATCATGCTCTCCAGTTTTAGAAACTATCAGATGCAAAATCATTCTGCTATGAGTGTTTTAGTGAAGAGGTGAATAAGTGTGAGTGAGATGGAAGATCCTGATCAGAGATCTCATCAGTTGAAACCCTCAATTTTCTCATCACACCTCAGACAAAGATGGTGGTTTGTCCGGATCTGCTTGATTTGCTGGATGTTTAAAACATCAATATCAATTTTGCAGACCCTGTGAGCTGATGAAGCGTCCATGATTCAGCACAGCACGACACAATCCCCCCCCCCAAAAACAAACAATGTTCAAAATGTTCAAGCTTACTCATCGCTGTCTTGTGACTTACAGGCAACAATGTGCGCTTTATTTATAATGTCACATGGAAGCTGAATAAAGAGGTGGAGGTTCATAGAAGAAGGGACCGGTGAGGTGACTTGTGAATGAAGGCGATTATTGTTGAAGAAGAAGTGTGAGAGACTGCAAAACAAGCTCTGCCACTTCTCACCTGGTTCAGCCTCCCATTCTGCCCAGTCCAGTTTTGTTCCTGTCTATAACTCAGCCGCACGAGCCGCAATCACAGCCTCCTCACTTTCTATCGCATGAAAGAAGAAGTCAGATCTTTAAAAAGTTACAATAGCACAATGTAAAAATATATTTTTACAGAGTTTGTAACAGAGCATACAGTGTCATTTTTCCTCCTTATGTATCAGTATGTACTTGTATGTACTTAAAGTATCAAAAAGAAAATATATTTTTTGTATGTTATGTGACTTTTATGAGTTGGACTAATGCATGAACCTGTAAGAAGCATTTTTGTGTTGTAGCAAGTCAAGAAGAAGGTCATTTGAACTTAAATTAATTACATTCAAAAAGTGTATTTGCATGCACAAACAAGATATGGAGTGAACTGCAGGAAAAATAAATGTATATACAGTATATTTATGCTCATTACAGGTTTTTAAAAACTTAATATGCAAAATAAGTAGCTAAAGTTTAAAAAAATAAATCATTTACTTTCGAAATGTAGTGAAACTGGTGTTTGAGTAGCATAAAATGGAAATATTCTGGTGACGTAGGAGTTACTTTGAGTTGGCTCTTTGGTACACTTCAGTAAAACTGCAAAGTTGTTTCACTCCAGAGAGAAGACTTTGCTGCTGCCATCAAAAGGTAAAACGGGAGGCTGGATTTATGCATGCCGTGGGTCACAAACACTCAGATGAGATGCAGCACTCAGCAGAGAGGAAATCTTTCCTCAACAGATTTGCTGTCAAACCTGAAATGTGTCTTCAAGAGGAAACAGGAAACAAAAGCAGATATCTCAAATGTTACTGGAAAATGTTCTTAGTTAGAAACAACAGGCTGACATTCACAGTTGTTCTGATACAGCCATAAACACCACACATATTTCTTTACTCACTTTATTCATGTAGCACCTTTAAAAACAGAGTTTACAAAATGCTTTGACAGGCAGGTACAAACAGGATGTAACAACAGAGAGACAGGCCACACAAAAGAAAGACAATATTAAGATTTAATAACACCGTGGGTACTCCGGCTTCCTCCCACAATCCAAAGACATGCAGGTTAACTGGTGAATGGTTGTTTGGTCTTTCTATGACTGGGGAGTTTGAGACCGGGGCTTTCTTTATATGTCAGCCCTGTGATGATGAACTGGTGACTTGTCGGCCCAGTGCCATCTGGGATCAGCGCCATCCTCCCATGACCATGATAATGATAAGCGGTAACAGAAAATGGATGGATGGGATGCCAATGGAAGAAATGGATTCATAAAGAAACATTACAATATAAAAAAAATACAACACAACAGAGGCCATAAAAGCAATCAGATAAATAATTTATTAATTAATAAGACAAAAGTCAATCATCACATCATCGCTGATGTAGTTCCTTTACCTGCCTTTTGGTAGAGATGTTTAAACTCTCGTCAAAGTGTCATGAGGACTTCACTTTCACTGATTCCCCCCCAAACAAATCCTACAGAGGATACACGAGTACAGCCAGAAACTTTAATTTTTATTAACCTAATCTATTTATTTATCTTATTTTCTTTTTATCTATGGTTTATTCATGGTTATTACACATTTTGGTAATCTGTGCTGGTTGATTAGGATGGGAGCTTTGTCATTTTAGATGAATAAATTATAGTTTATAATTATTAGAGGATAATAGTCGCCTATAGATACTCATCTAAAGGTGACTTTACCCTGTTTTTACACAGAAGAATAAAAAGCTGTGAGACACGTTCATCGGTGGATCACGGTAATCCAAGATGTGAAGATGAAGAGCAGTGACATGGTAGAAGTTTCACTCAGGGACTGATTTATCACAACACATACACTCTTACACACTCTAACACACTCACACACACACACACACACACACAGTGTCAGATTTGATTTCTTTGTGGCGATACAGTCAGCAGGATCTCAGAGGGCATGCATGAACCTGCAGGAGTTTCTGTTGTCTTCAAGCCAACCGTTGCTGCTTGGCGATTACAGCGATCTTCATATTGTGAAGAAACGGCTGCAGTGAAACCCATTTGTCCCCTCCACCTGTTTAATCTGTAACATGCAGAGAAAGCTGACTGACTGAGCGGACCCTCCCTCATCCTCCATATACTCAGTTTAAAGCTGAGAAATTCTTGAGAAAAGAAGAGGTTGGAGGGAAGTGACAGGGCAGTAATGGGTAATAAATAAATGAACGTCAGGTCTTGACAGAGAGCAGGAGTTTCACTTGAAGCAGGGCCAAACCTCTGAGCCTGAGGGGGGTGAGAAACATTCAAGATTGTGATTATACTCCTCAACACATTACAGTTTTTAATATACATATATATATATATATATATATATATATATATATATATATATATATATATATATATATATATACGTTGATTAGTGGTAATTTAATGCAACAATGGAAGACAGTTTTTCATAATGCTGAATAACAAGGAAATAAAATCCAGGACAGTAAGCTCATGTTTTTCTGGAAATGTGTGGGTTTTAGTAACCATGAGAGAGTTTATATTCAACATTTAAAGACTTAAACATTTCATTGATTCCAGTATTTTTCACTCACTATATTTAAATTTGACTCCTTTCAGACTAATTTAATACATTAATCAAGTTTTCAATATTGCTCCAACAACATTTTATTCTCTGTCGGCATGGAAAGATGATTATCAAGACATCCATTTTATTTTTCAGGTCCACCAACTCCTAAAAAAACTTTAGGATGTTTCCAGGAAAGAACTACTATACATAATCTACAGGTAAAATTGAAAAAATGTTCTTTTAACTAGAGATGAGCTAGCTGGGTTGAGTTTATTAACTGTTATGAAAATGCTCCCTTTAAAATAAATCATGCAGAAATTAATATGGAATCGATAATATTAAAATCCAATTAGTAAAAAATGTTGAGATCTTCTTTAGGTGAGGGAGAGAGGACTGACTGACTGAAAATGTGTATTTTGTCGTTGGAAATGACAACATTACTTTTCCTATCATATGTTTTAAATCTTTACAAGCTCTCTATTTTGATTGCATCAGTAATCTTGACTTTCTTCTTTCTGTCTTAACATCACGTGTTCGGGCTATCATGTGTGCAAAGTGCAAAGTCAGAGGGAGTGAGAAACTGTCACTAACAACTTTTGACACATGGACGTCTTTTGTTAACTGATCCTCAGACCAGTCAAACCAGCAACACCTCTGTCCTCGGTCCATCCCAGGGCGGAGCAGAGAAATCACTGCAGTTTACAAGTTGGGCAAGGCTAACTGTCACCTTTTTTCTTTTCCTTTCTTTTCTTTTGCTCAGATTTGGTCACGTACGCTGGCAGCGAGACACAACGGAGAAAGTCTCGAGAGTTTGTGACATATTTGTTTTTAATTAATTCTGAATATTCCTGTTTTTTATTCACTTTTATGTCTTTTGAACTGAACTGTTCAGATATAAAGTCTAAACTGGAGTGGACTGTATTTACAGCCAGACATGACTTCTTATTTTAAAGAAACAACAAGCAGGAAGCAGGAAAATAAATGCACAGTGAAATCAGTAGAGACCTGATTAACTGAAAGCCCTATGTACAGTAAATCTATATGCAGGTCACACTGTCATATTTTGGAGGGATGTTGGAGATTTAGAAACCAGCTGGCATGTGAAAATTTCAAGTTTTACACCAGGATCATGATCATTGACTACATCAGCTTTTATTTTGAAACTTATAAAACTTACCAAATATATATGATATGTATGTGCCCTTATATACTCTAATCATAACTTTTCATTTAAAAAAAAATGTGATAATTAAAATAGAATTAAAACTGGTGGGTGCAGTGTTAACCAGCACTATCACGACTTGTCCAGGGTGTACTTCGCCTCTCGCACACCATCAGCTGGGATCACCTCCAGCTCCCTGCAACCGCGTTAAGGTAATCGGCTGTAGAGAATAGATGAATAAAATGAACTGAAATTAGTGTATGTCAGCCTGAACACCAGCTCCAGCTTTTATATAAACTCACTTTTTAATACAATGTGTCTGTAAATTATGAAATAATATAAAATTTATATAAAACTCTAGCTTAATTTATTACAAACAAACAGACAACAATGAATTGAGTCCTGCAACATGAAATAGATAAAATTAGATAGTATTAGTAAAGTATAGTAAAGTGTTATAACAAATAATAATAATAAGAAGTGCATAAAAATTAAAAACCAAATCAATATAACCAAGGCCACAAAAAAAAACCCCGAAAAGGAAACAAGTGTTGGAAAGGTAAGAAGAGGTGTAGTTACAATGTTTCCTCATTGGAAATAACAGCACTGAAGGACGTGCAACTTAACACGTTTCTTAAAGTTCAGCTGGAAATCAGAGGTGATCAGTTAAATGCAATAAAGGAAGAAATTCCTGGGAGACACAGAAGCCGGTGATGAAATTCAAAGTATTAATCCAGACTGTTTTTAGCAAAACTGATACTTCAGTTGAGAGTCACCTGATTCTTTAGAAACAGAGCATCAGCATGGTCACTCCCCCCTGTGCATTCACAGGAAACAGCATCATCTTCATCGGTGCAGCAGTGCGAGGAAAAAGCCAGGAGAGGGCAGCGTGTGATCACATTTATCTGAGAAGGGCATGCAGTCATCAAACTCCAACTCCTCCCGCTCTGTTTTGAAAGGAACAGGTTGTGTAACGTTGATCTTTTTCAAACATTTGTTCCAACACGCCTTCTGTACTGTTCTGCCTCCAGGCAAGAAACTGACCTTTGCGCACACACACACACACACACACACACACACACACACACACACACACACATCTGCACCCTGCATACAGCTCACAACTTGACACAATTGAAGAGGGCTTTATGTACTCTCAGCCTTTTCTGCCTCCTCTATTTTTATGCAAATGTCTTCCTGTAGGACAGTGTATAGAAGCTCTTGTATATGGAAATAAGTGGAAAGGCTGCAGAAAAAAGACAATGTTTGATATACGGCCTCTTAGCTGGGAGGCCTCTTATGAGGATAATACTGTGCTTTTTCACACACACACACACACACACACACACACACACACACACACACACACACACACACACACACACACACACACACACACATGCATGCAGAGCTGCACTGTGTCTGAGTCTTTGTCACTTTCCTTTCTGTTCTCCTGTCTCTCTCTCTCTCTCTCTCTCTCTCTCTCTCTCTCTCTCTCTCTCTCTCTCATGAATATTTCACCATTTTCTTTCCCCTGTTGAGTTTTGCTCTCGTTGGTTGCCTCTCTCTCCTCCTCACCCCCTGCACCTTCCTCTCTCATCTTCATCTCCCCCCTCCTTTCTACATTCTTTCATCTTGATGAGTGTAGGAGTGAGGAGGGGGGTTTCGTATTGATCTGTTTGTCGAGGGGGGGGGGAAATGGATTTATCATCGCAGATTACACCCGTGAACAGGAGGGCGAAGAAGCAGCACTTGCTTGAACACCCCCTGGGTCCTCACTCGATTCATTATCCATGTCCTGGTGCATATTTTCCCTTTTTGTGTGTAACCTGAAACCTCCATCTGATATCTGAAAATGATTTCTGCCTCAGTTCAGGATGTATTTATGGAAGAGGAGCACTCTACGCTGCATGTTTCCATGACATGAGGCAGTATATGACAGACGGATCAATTTGAAAAATAGTGGACATAGAGGGGAGACATGGAGGATGGACAGACATGCTCCACAAAGGAGAGGAAACAGGAAACAGGAAAGCAACACAGGAAGTGCAGCAACAACATCACCTTTCCCATGCTGTACCTCTCCTCCTCCTCCTCCTCACCACACAGATGTTCCCATGTTCTTCCCTCTCCTCCCAAATCCTCTGCACTTGTAAAAAAAAAAAAAAAAAAAACGTTGGCGTGCTGCTGGTAACCATAGAAACCACTGTGTGCCGGGCCCTCTTCAAAATGTATTCAGAAGAATCACAACGTGAAAAAAAAAAAGCGGGGGGACCATCCCCTCCCACTAGAGGAACAGAAGAGGCTGCATTCATCACCATGACGAGGGCAGTGCTGGGTGTTAATATGGCTGACTCTGCTGAACACACACACACACACACAAGTTTTATGTCCAAGAATAACGTCTCATCTTGTTTCTTTTGTTCTGGCAGCAAACGTGGATGTATTATAAACACAGTCACGTTTGCAAGAGAAACAATGGTTCAAAGCAGCAAGAGAGATGAAGACACTTTGACTGGATGTATGTACGTACACTCTCACACTGACAGTAAGTCAACATGTACCTGAACCTGAATTTAAAAGCCTAAGAAAATACTGTATGTTGTACATGAAGTTTCTTTGACCTCATGCAGCTCGGAGGACAGATACATTTTTATTTTAAATTATGTTAAGTTTCATATTCACAAGTGTAATTTTTATTTTTTTCCTGCTTTGGTTAGTCAAATTAAAAACTATACTCCTGCTGTTTATGAGTGAGCTCATTTTTTACCCTAAAAACAGTTTAACAGAACAAAATGTACTTACCACCATTTTCTGGAGCTACTCAACAAGAGACGACCATCAGACCAAGAGATAATAAGGTCGAACCAAGTGGCAACCTCCATAGCTGTGAAGTGAAGCCGATGAGGAAGTGCAAAAAAACTGCAGTTCCTCAAACGGCCACTTGAGGCTGGCTACAGAATGAGTCAGTTCCATGAAGTCCCCATGTTAAAATGTCCAACTTCACAGCAGAAATAAATATGTTTACAGCCTGGTACAAAAAACTGTTTTGGTCTCTATAGCTAATTTCCCCGTTCATGACAACTGTACTGAGTCTGATTTTTTTTAACTAACCCATTCAAATTACATTAAGGCTTAAAGTTATGCATAATTAACAGCATGGTCGCTTTGATTGACAGGTAGGTGCCGTTACAGGTGGCTTGTTTAAGCACCCAGGCATCATTCAGCCCGCCTCAGGTCCACAGATGATCCACGTCTTTTCCAATTTTTAGATTGCTAGGAGGCGGAAGAGCCAGGACTACTAACATGACGGTGACCAGAGCCACAAATTTTGAGCTTCAAAATGGCTCTTAAGAAACCTACAGGTGACGGCACACATAGGCTGTTCATTCTTTATAGTGTCAGGGTGTTGAACGCTACGGAAAAACCTGGGAAGTTAACCATCCTGAGTTATGCACTGTAGGCATGTAAGTGTGTGGGATTTAGTGGCATCCAGTCATAGTGTAGTTTCTAATTGTGACCCCCTCGCATCTCGATCTCCTTCATGACATGAAGAAGAAACTACAGTTGCTACATGAAAAACACAAGAAATGCAAAAGACCCTTGAGACAGCATTTAGTTTGTCCGTTGTGGCTCCTGTAGAGTGGTTCAACAAGAGGACCTGCAATGTCTGTAGATATAAAAGTCTCATTTTTAAAGTAACAAAAACATAATGTCCTTATTTTTAAGTGATTATTAAATGAATGAAATCATAGTTGTGCATGTTATATTCATATTCTGTCCTATTCCGACACACTTGACCTTTAATTTTTTTATTTTGTCAAAACATATTTTCATAAAGGCGTCTTGGTAGCTTAGTGGTTAAGATGCACATCATATAATCACAAGATCGCAGAGCAAGTCAAGTCCAAAAAGCATAAAAGGTGTTTACCTCGCTTACAGTGCGAACAGAAAAGCTGGCAAACATAGAGTACTTGTGTGTAATTTGGTATTTTTATTTATCTATTTCATTTTCTCTTTTTGTTAACATGCATGTAGTCTACCACCTGGCTTCATGTCCTCCCTGTGCTTGTTTGTGTAACTGTAATTTTATTTCTGTAATTATATTTGATAGTATCTATTATTGTGCAATTTAGTGAACTTGTCCTGTATTCAAGAAAAAAAAATCTCCCTATAAACCACACCTAACCACCCACGCACACACACACACACACACACACACACACACACACACACACACAGACACTTTCCTGTCTTGGTTTCTGTCTGGTTTCTCTCATTGTGTCTGCTGGTGCCCAGTTAACGCCCTGGGACAGCTGTCATGGTGGAATGTAAACAGCAGTGATGGAGTCGCATCAAGACTTACGATTATAGAGAGGAAAAAAAACACTCTACTGTTAGCACAAGAAGCCGCAATGAAGTCACAGACTCACCCTTCGTTTTGTCAATCTTCCATTGTGTGTGTCTGTGTGTGTAGTACCAGGTGTCGACCAGATTACTGACCAGTCGGTGGTGACACACTCTCCTGGCATCCTCCCTCTGTCTAGCCCCCCTCCCCAATCCTGTCTGTCTCCGTCTGACTCTCTTTATCTGTCTGTCTCTCCCTGTTGAATGCACCACATGACCTCAGTGCCCAGAGATCACACGGGGATGCCACTGAGCATGTCAATCAATTTTTCTTTTCTTTTTTTTTATTATTCTTTTTTTACCGCCCTTCGTCTCCATAGCAACAGCCAAAGTCACGGAGTGGGAATAAAAAAAAAACACAGAGAGAGGCAGGTTTGGTTTGTAGACATTAATCATGGCAGGATGCAGACCATTTAAGGATCTGAGTGTGACTGTTTCTCACAAGGAAATGCAGAGGTTTTATGAGCTGCTACACTCAGTCTACTGTAATGCATATACACTTAGTTGCCGGTTTATTAGGCACATGTATTGCAGTCACAAATGCAATAAAATGTAGCTTTTAATGTTCAGTTTATGTTGAATCAGTCTTAGATGGGAGTTGATTCAACTAGTTTAAAGGCTGAGTTGAGTTGTACACAGAGGATTGTTTCCATTATTTAGTGCCCACGTTGGTTTATAGGGGTGGACAAAATGTTAGAACTACCTCTCAGTATGATTTAAAACAAAAGTGAACATCATGACCTTCATTAAAGTAGGATTTATTGTAGGACTGTTGTATTAGACAACATTAGTTTTAGCTAGATGTACCTAATAAACTGGCCACTTTGTGTATACTGCTGTAACTTTCTTCTTTCTGGGGACACATTAATACCACATAATGGTGATGGCAACATGTAGAGTAACAGAACAGAACAAGACTGTTTCTCATTTCAGATACTTCCAATACTATGTAGTACAATGTGTATTTCCTCTCGTAGTGCTAATTTCAGAAGGTTGGTGTTGGTCTTAATTTGAGTAGAGCTGCTGTGCATTTCCGAGAAATGATGATCACAACATTTTACAGCTTCTTCTGTCAACAGTCAAAATTTGACTGCCAAAATATATGAATATAAAACATACGAAGATCTTACATTTGAAACCGCCTCAGCTCCAGCAGCTTCCTCAGCTCCCCTTCCAAAATGGCGACCATGAAGGTGAGAAGTGTTCCTAATGACACTATAAAGAATGTACAGAGCCTGAGTGACGTCACCCATAGGTTTTTGAAGCGCTGTTCTGAAGCCGAAAACATGTGCCGCCTGACGTCACCACGTTGGCTCTACTGCTTCTTCCGCCTCCTGGCTAAATATCAGTAAAGACGTGGCTCGGCAGACCTGAGGCGGGTCGAATGACGCCTAGGTGCTCTAATAAGCCATCCTTAACGGCACTTACCTGTCAATCAAAGCAGCCATGCCATGATAATTATGCATAACTTTAAGCCTTAATATAATTTGAACAGGTGAGTTAAAACAAAATTTACCCTCAGTGCAGTTATCATGAATGGAGAAATTAGCTATAGAGACCAAAACTGTTTTTTGAACCAGGCTGTAAACATGTTTATTTCTGCTGTGAAGTTGACTCACTTCTGGAGCCAGCCTCAAGTGGCCACTCAAGGAATGTGAAGTTGACTCACTTCTGGAGCCAGCCTCAAGTGGCCACTCAAGGAATTACAGTTTTAAGCCACAGAGGTTGCTGCCTAATTTCAGCAGATTAGTGTTGTCTCAGTAAGTACGACAGTATGAACATGCTTATGTACTCAAAATATAAAGTGTAAGTATTGAAGTATGCTAACTAAGAAACAGCATGTGAGTCTACAGCCGTGCTAGCAGCTCCGTGAAGCTGTACGTATGGAGCTAACGGCTAACGTGCTCACAGTTACAAAGCTAACATGCTGACGTTCAGCAGGTATAATGTTTACTATATTTATATTTTCACCATTTAAGCTGGGTGTGTTAGCATTCTAACATTTGCTAATTAGCGATAAACTGGACTAAAGGGTCATATTTGCTCATAAACCAAATGTTTTATGTTCACAATTAATAATTCTTAATAACTAGTTTGTATTTTAATGATTCTTTCTTTATGTGTCTTCTTTTCTTCAGCCTCTATTTCCAGGTATATGCTTTGCAGGACTGGGACCATATGCGTAACACGTGATTTGATACGACCATTAGTTACTTTTCCGATTACAATTATTCATACCCTTCCTTTCTGATGAAAACCATGTCCGACATACTTAATTTGGCGATTCTGAATTAGATTTCTTCTAATAAACTTGAGTTAACACTAACATAATTAAACGTTCCTTTACAGGTAGAGAAAATCTTTCTCTTCCACCCCTGCAGATAAGAGGAATTTGGTGCAAATTAGCCATTTTCTTCAAAAGCTCTCTGCTGCATCATCACAGAGCAGGGTCACCTTGGGTGAGGAGAGGAGAGGAGAGGAGAAAATAGAAAGGAGAGCAGAGTGCTCGTCATCAGAGCAGAACATGACCTGAGGCCTGGACACAGATTGAAGCCTCTCTCTGTCTCTCTGTCTCTCTCTCCTCTGCTGTCTTCTCAGCCTTTTAGCCCGATTACCTCAGCGAGACGAGCCGTTGTGTCGACAGTTTTGTGCCCGTGGAAGAAAATCATTCATCAGAAGTGTTAAAGCTCGAAGACCATGCAGATCTCCATCTGTGCGAGTCTGGTAGTCTTGCATAATCAGCTCAGAGGAGACCTAAATAATGGCCTAAAGTTAAAAAATAAATTAACTGATACTCGTACTGTCCTACACCACAACTGCTGTAAATATGTCTGAAACATTCAAACTGATAAATAGATTTAAAAACTGATGAAACATACTGCAGCATCTTATCCGATTGTCCATATTTGGGTTGTAAATCATTTCCCGTTGAAGCATTGTTTACAAAGACAGTGTGACAGAACTTCCTCCAAGGATATCCTCTGTGTGTTTGTGGCTACAGGATATTTGTACCAGCTCTGGCTCCATGCCTGTTCCAAATATAGCGGCATTTAACATAGTAAATTCATAGGAATAGTGAATAAGCACACTTTACCAGCCACCAATTAATCATAAAGTAACCTTAGTTTTAAACTGGCGGTGTTTGAAAGTTTACTTTAGATACTCTGTTCTCAGTTCTAGTCTGCATAGCCATTGTTTTTTTAATAATGATAATAGAAAGCGTGGGCCGGCAGCTCACACTGCTATGGTGACGAGACCGCAGCAGGAGGTAAGAAAGGCAGAAGAGTAGGAATCTGTAACATGAGAGGGAAGAGAGCGGATCAATTGATAGAGGAATAATAAACCACATTAGAAATAAAAGAATGCATAGTGGCTCACTATGTGGCATAAGGAAAGAGCTCTCTCTCTCTCATATCATCTCTAATGGAAGTGTAATGTTGTACAGGAAATGTCAGCAGCTCAGTGGTATCTACAACAAACACTTGAGTTGAAGGGCCTTGGTATGATGGAGGCCTGTGCGGTATTCAAATACAGCCCCGTACAAATACACACAAAGGTCTACACGCAAAAGGTCACGGTGATCCAAGTTAGAAGAATAACTTGACATTTTGGGGAATACGCTGATTTGCAATCTGGTTTGATGAGAAGATTATACAAGTCTCGTGTTTGTATGCTAAATATGAACCAACTACTGGTTAGCTTAGCTTAGCACAAACACTAGAAACAGGGGGAAACAGCTAGCCTGGCTTTGTCCAAAGGTAACAAAAGCTACCTACCAGTGCCTCTAAAGCGAACTAATTAACACATTACATCTTGTTTGTTTAAACTGAAGTGTAAAACAACACGTTATGGTTTGTGCCAGACTATTTCCTTTAGCAGTAGCTTTTAACAAGGTGGGTTTATGTTTGGACAAAGCCAGGCTAGCTGTTTCCCCCTGCTTTCAGTGTGTGTGCTAAGCTAAGCTAAGCAGCTGGTATTAGTAGGTTCATGTTTGTATGCTAAATATGAACCCACTGGTTAGCTTAGCTTAGCACAGAGACTAGAAACAGGGGGAAACAGCTAGCATGGCTCTGTCCAAAGGTAACAAAATCTACCTATGAGCACCTCTAAAATTAACGAATGAACACATTACATCTTGTTTGTGTAAAACAACACATTATGGTTTGTATCAGACTATTTCCTTTAGCCGTAGCTTTAGTAAGCTTTCACCTCTGGACAGGGCTAGCTGTTTCCCCCTGCTTTCAGTGTGTGTGCTAAGCTAAGCTAAGCCAAGCAGCTGGTATTAGTTTAGTATAGTCATGTTTGTGTACTAAATATGAACCTACTGGTTAGCTTAGCTTAGCTTAGCACAAACACTAGAAACAGGGGGAAACAGCTAGCCTAGCTCTGTCAAAAGGTAATAAAATCTACCTATGAGCACCTCTAAAATTAACGAATTAACACATTACATCTTGTTTGTGTAAAACAACACGTTATGGTTTGTATCAGACTATTTCCTTTAGCTGTAGCTTTAGTAAGCTTTCACCTCTGGACAGGGCTAGCTGTTTCCCCCTGCTTTCAGTGTGTGTGCTAAGCTAAGCTAAGCCAAGCAGCTGGTATTAGTTTAGTATAGTCATGTTTGTGTACTAAATATGAACCTACTGGTTAGCTTAGCTTAGCACAAACACTAGAAACAGGGGGAAACAGCTAACCTAGCTCTGTCAAAAGGTAATAAAATCTACCTATGAGCACCTCTAAAATTAACGAATTAACACATTACATCTTGTTTGTGTAAAACAACACGTTATGGTTTGTATCAGACTATTTCCTTTAGCCGTAGCTTTAGTAAGCTTTCACCTCTGAACAGGGCTAGCTGTTTCCCCCTGCTTTCAGTGTATGTGCTAAGCTACGCTAACCAGTGGTTCTTCCTCTTTGGCTCATCTAAGTCCCAACAAGAAATAAGCGGACAATAATATCCCAAACTGACATCCTAAACAGTACAGTCAAGTAGAAAATATTCTTTGGTTTATCTTTATATTTTTTAGTCATCATTATTCCCACTAAATGCTAAATAAGCCAACAAAGCTAACTGTCTTTTCAGTGTTAAAGCTGACCTGTTTTACCTGCTGTCTCATATATTCTGGTCCAAGCTGCACCCCCCCTCCTCACTCTTCATCATTCTCTCTATTAGGGCTGCAGTCTGACCCGGCTAGCTGTTGCTAAGTTTATCTCTGTGCCAATCTGTGCCCTAGAGGCATGCAGAGGCAACCCAGAAAAGACAGAGTGCACTGTCAGTTAGAATAATCAGGGAAGGGAGGAGGGGATGAAAACTCATGATGGCCTGCTCTGTTTTACACAAGCTTACAAGCTGTAATTAATTGCAGAACATGGGGACTGTCGGCGAACATGTGCATGTAATGTGCATGTGTGTGATGGTTAGTCGCATCAAAATAGGACAGTAGCATCAAAATATTAGCAGCAAATAATATTAGGGTGCTTTATAATCAGTAGAAATTAGCTCAGTGCGCTGCTTCCTGGTGACCTTTCTGCTGCTGTTTGCCTGCAAAGCTCTGAAACTGACTCAGCCACTTAATAATTAACACCAATACCCCTGAAATCACTTGATGAGGCCCCTGATAATTATGGCATGTGTGGTTAATCAGCTTACATGTTTCATCTTTTGTCATGGAGATGTTCACATAAAAAAAACATTTGTTATGGTCTAAAGAAGCACAGCGAATACTGCTTTAACTGGTGCAGTGGAATATACCTCAAACCTATCCGTCAATATATTGACCCAAAATGAGGCACGCTTGTGAATAATGCGAGTGTGTGACCTCTACGCAGTGAGCTGACATCATCACTCTGGGTCTGGAGCCAAACGCTCTGCTGCACTGGAAAAGCCTCTCTGGTCAGGAGTGGGAGAGCTCAATCCTGCTGCTGGCGTGCTGCATCGGGCTGAGTCGAGGGCGTGATATGATGTAGTCGCTCGCAGATAGGAGAACTTTGGCTGAGGCCTTAGATACTGCACTGTTAGCAGGGTGTTGCTGTGTTTTTTTATTACCTTTGGCATAGCTTTGAAAAAAGATTGTGCAACATGCCATCTTCTTATTACATAATAGGTGTAAAAAGTCTCATCAACTCTCCAACTCTAACAAGGTTCTGGATGGAAATATCTCGGGGTTCATGTTGAGTTGTTGAAACTGACCTGGACAGAAAATGTTTACGCACAGACTTCCAGAAGAAAGTGAAGAAGTGGGTACTTATGATGCTTTTAAATGTCCTGTTTTGTGGCCAGTCACTATGCTGCTGTATGTTGAGATAACAGCATATTATTAACTGTAATATAATATGATTTAGGGTTACTGACAAGATTAGGTATTAAGTAAATGAATAAAAGGGCTGGTTCTGTTCTATATCTTCTGTATCTTCTATCATAAGTTTGACTCCTGAATCATTAGAGACAGTTTTGAAGAGTTTGAAACTCAGTAAGAGTTTGAAAGATATCTTGTCTGGTGTTTTTAGCAGTCTAAAAAAGTGTTGTGTTGAGTAAGACCCACAGAAGATACACTCAGCTTTATTAAATACATTATTTTTTAAGTTAGCAGTTTGTCTATAACGTCCTCTTACCCTCTGAGAAATAATATAGTTTAATAATTCTAATCTAAAAATGGTTGTATGATCATCCTCACTGGTTAATTATCAAATTATTTTATGTAACCTCCTGAGTCATACATTATCTATCAAATTACATTATTAAGCTCTGATTTAGCAGCAGGAACTTTCTCTTTGGGCTTGTCGAAGCACAGTCAGGGCAGTGCCTATTTGCATACGGGCCAAGCGATTGAGCCCTGCCCTTTGATGACTCATAAAACACTAAAGAAGAGGACATCCGTACAGGATTCTGCACTTTGCAATTATGCCTGTTTCGTGGTCAAACTACTATTTTTGTTTGCCCCGAGCAAATCCCTGCATGTATTAGTAAGTTATTTTACAACTGCACAGGGGACACGCCCTGTCACAGGTTGCAGAGCTGAAGGGGGTACAGTCAGCATGTCAATCGCTTCACCTTTGAGTAAAGCGCAGGGAGTGGCCGATGTATCATAAAACCAGTTTTAGTAACTTTCCATTTCAGTTAACCTCACAACAAGAAGAGGAAGGGAGAGTCTTGTGAGAAAGTAAGACGCCATCCTTGTTTAAAATAATCACAAACCCCCCAAGTTAAAGCACCATACCAGGTCCTTGATTATTAATTATTCTCTTAGGATCTATTGTTTTCCTTTTATTTAGTTTCTCATTGCAGAGTCACGTCATCTTTCCCAGCAAACATTCAAGTCTTTATTAATATTTTATTATGCAGACTGCATAATTATACAAAAATGCTGTAAACGCTGACAAAATAATCTGTTAATAGATTTTTATATTGCACAAAACTTTTATTCTAAATCAATGGAAGTCTGAAATGGAGGATGAAATGCATCCAAATCACTGAAGCACAGCAGCAGCAGAGTTTGTAAAATATATGTGGGTTTTAGTAAACGTGCTACAAAAAGACAAGGCAAAACCACTGGTATGGTCATTTAAGAACTAAAGCACATACTCCTGGTTTAAAGTTACTCTAAGATCACTCCAGGGGATTACGAGGAATGTGTACAGAAAATGCTTTTATGCCCATGCAGGCTCTGCTTCCTCTGCCACTATAACAAAACGCACTTCTACCAACACACTGAACTGAAGCTTCTTCTTCTCTCAGGAGACACATGTCCTTATCATGTGCACTTTGTGGGAGAAAGAAGCATTCACTCACTTTTTTTTTTTTCTTTTTTACGGTCGCCTCTACCATCATTCTTGGCTGCATTCCTGTGCAGCACTGGCTTCGTCTAATCTCTGCAGGTTGACACAGGTATCTGTCTGATCTGGAAACATGCACAGGGTGTTGGTATTTGGGTGTGTACCCTGCAAACACAGACAGAGGAACACAGATAAAGGGGTGTTCTGTCCACCTCCAGAGAAACATGGGAATGCGAGGGAAAGGAAATGAATGTGATAGAGACAGATGGCAAATGAGAGAGAAATTGGAGTACTTCAGCCTACTCCTATCTCTGTTTCATTTGGCTCTAGTCTCTGGTCCTGTAGCACCCTAGGTGGGAGTATTGGAAGCCCGCTTGTTGTGTAACACCTTTTTCCTCCTCCACACACTATCGCCAAACTCTGCTACAACAAGGTTGAATCACAACAGCTTTCATCTTACGGTGTGGGATATTTCAAGTTTTTTATGGCGTTTTCATGCCTCCCCCTCTCCCCACTTCCCCCTTTATACACTGTAAAAACAAATCAACAGATTTCAGTCAGTCAGTCAGTCAGTGAATCAGACAGCCAAAGAGGGTGCAATGCAGTAGGTCAAGTTAAGTTAGTAATCACAATTAAAACAAGTGTAACATTTGAAACCAGGCATTTTGACCTCAATATACAACTCTTTGCAATCTCATAAGACTTCTGCAGGGCTGAAATCTACTGAAATCTTTTTTTTTTGGCAAACTGTAATAACATTTTGAATGCTTATGTACATGTACAAGATGTTTCATTAAAGTGGCACTGTCATCACCCCGTCTACTTTCAGCCAGTCAACTCCTACCGGATTTAGCCCGTTAACTCCTGTTAGCTAGACAAACAACAATGTCAAAGTCAGTATGAGTCAACTATTTAGCTCCTTATAGTAAATAAACACATACACAGACAGTCCTTTATTTATTTAGCTTAAGAAGCCTGTGCTTACTAACTACTTAGCTGGCTAAAACATGCTAGGCGGGGTTGTGGGCTTATTACTCAGCATTAGCTCATTCACAGTGACGTCAGCAGCGATTTGATTTCAAAGATGTTGCTCAGAGAAAGACACAAAAGTCTGTGAAGATCAAAAAGACAGATTTTCTTTGTGGTTACTCAAACCGAGCTAGCTAGCAATGCTAACAAAGGCTAAGTAGCACCAGCAGTCTTGTTAAAGCTAATCAAATAAAAGATGTCCGTGTATGTGTTTATTTAGTTCGTTCAGACTGACTTTGACATGGTTGTTTGTCTAGCTAACGGGAGTCAACTGGTAACAAATGTTTAGGCACTGTATACTAATAAAATTGGCATTGGTGCTTTAGCTAAAGGGAGCTAAATGGCTAAT
This sequence comes from Argyrosomus regius, assembly GCA_946959425.1. Lineage (NCBI taxonomy): Eukaryota > Metazoa > Chordata > Actinopteri > Sciaenidae > Argyrosomus > Argyrosomus regius. The sequence goes on along the minus strand of OX336887.1, from coordinate 11,380,275 downwards.
TTGAGCTTGCTAGTACAAAGTGACATGAAATGTGTAACTGAAAACTTGAAAATATGAAAAAGGACAAATGAAATGTCAAATAAAAATGATATCCATTAAGCTATATTATGAAAATGAATAATAAAAATAACATTAAATAAAAATAAAAACATATTTTACACAATTTATTTACATTTCATGATGCCTTTTTTAGTTAATACAGATATTATTATTTAAATCTTTAAATAAATTTGATTTACACACTTGCAAATCTACCTGGGGAAATCTAGCGTCATCTTCTAATGTGTATGTATACTGGTTGCTCTTGAAAATAAGCTAGCATGTTACTTTGCGAGCTCTTCTCATGTCAAAATAGGCTATTTTTTGAAACAAATTGACATAACTATGATGTTTTTTGTACTGATAGCATGACTCAGTCACACACACTGTGACCACAGCATATCTTTTTCTGTTTTTTCTTAGCTTGGGGGTTATTTTAGGGCTCTATGTCAGGCTTTATGTACAGAAATTTCCAAATTATACACAAACTAAGTCTAGGAGTCCATAAAACAACTTTTGCTTGCAAAGTAAGACCAAACCTTATTGTTCCATAAAGCTGCTGTACATGAGGCTAATGCCTTACATTATATATACCTCTAAAGAGCAATCATGCTTCTTGACAAGCCTCATCGATTTTTCTGCGTTGACTGCTCTTTGTTGACCTCGACATCAGGTCTCTATAGTGCTGAGTTGGAGATTGGCTTTCCTGCATTTCTAACTTCAAGATTAATGGAGACAGTGATAAAACAGCCACCACATCAGCATTTAATGGTAACTTCACTCTATTCGACGTTTCTTACTCATACTGTATTGGACCAGCTAATAACACCACAGCTGACTTAGCCAGTGTGGCAGTGAGACTGATTACACCACAGAAATCCTAAATAACTGTTTTCCTTTCCTCAAATTTCCACATTTCTTGTAAGCATAACCTTCATCCTATTATATCCAACATTTCTTATCTGTCTTTTTCGTTCGCTCTGCTAATTTCTTCCCTCTCCCCTTCAGCTAGTATAACATGTTTTCTGGCTCAGATGCCTAGATGGAGCAGCCCGATGGAGAGGCACAAAATCTTGCCAGAAAGAGCCTCGCTCAGGGCTCTTCTACGGCCAAGTACCACTGCAGCGAAGTGGAATGATGCTTGGCAGCCGCAGCTTTGAGGCTGAAAATGCTGCAGGATGCTGTATATGGGAGTGTTGGGAGTGCGAGAGAGAGAGAGAGAGAGAGAGAGACGCTGTATGGACACGTTAATTTAGCTGCTTCCACGCTTGTTAAAAGAACAGGACATGGAGGATGAACGTAATGGGGAAAACAGGCACAGTTCTGAACAGGCAGCATGATTTTCTGCCAGTGATGAGCCAGTGAGACCTCTGTGTCTGAACATGTTTGACTGCTGAGTATCCCTGGAAAGGCTGAGTCAGTCAAGAGAAACACAGTGAAAAAGAGAGATGAGAGGGAGAACTGGTTCTGAGCAGACTCTATACATTATGAAAGCAGCGTAGGTGGGGAAGGAGGCAAACACTACATACTGTCTAAAGAGTGCTGCATCTTGATTAACCTCAATAAACCTTTCAGAAAGATTTGCAGAGGAACCATAGTGAAGTACTGCAATCCATATCAAATATTAAATATCTCAGATGCAGCTTGATAAGAGTCAGAATGATTGTACCAAATAAAGGTGGAGTCAAGACTTACAGGTGTGTGCACTGCATTTAGCCATACTTGCATATTATTTGCAAAACGAGAGATTGGAGATATGTTTTTTTTTTTTTTTTTTTTTACAAATGTCCTTTCCAAACATATCCAACATTACATGTCATTGCATGAAGTGATTGTTATATACATAGAAGAATATTCACAGACTTATGTGGGAAAAACCTGTTATGATATCAATTGTTTATATAGATTTATATAGATTTTAGATGAACTATTTCCCGAGTCATTTGCAAAAATAAAGCAATAAAAGTATGTCAGTCAGAGAGTATCCCATACGTCAAAGTACAGAAGACTTCCTGCTATTGTCAACAAGGTGCCATGGTGACTGTGTAGTGGCCAGACTCCAAAAAGCAGGAGGCTTGCAGCAGAGGTTAGGTGCAGACTAATCAGGTGTTTCCCCATATTTATATATATATATTTAAAAATACTGTGGACACCAGGCAAAAAGTGCTCCTAACAGCAGCTGCTTGTGGTGTAAACTGGCATTCTTATATAGCCTTTTACTGATAATGACAGAGTACAGGGGAATCTGCCCCTCCTATTACATGAAAACATAACAAACAGCACAACAAAGACCTTAAAATACATATTTACTATTATACTGTCAATTACTCAGTATGTTATGCTGCATTAAAGTGTACTCCCCCCCGAACACCCTTGGAGAGAAGACAAAAAGGTGAATGACTTAAACACACATTTCACTAATAATATTGTACATCTCATTTAACATCATCCTTTTGGTTGCAGTTTAGCACAATTAACATATTTGTTCAGGCTACTAAACTAGCCAAACTCACTGAATGTCCTGAATCTTGCAGGCCTCCAATCAGTCCCAGCTAGGTGCCAACCTCTGCGGCTTTGAAGTGAAGCCAATGCTGAAATGCCAAAAAACTGCAATTCCCTTGAATGGCCACTTGAGGCTGGCTGCAGAATGAGTCAGTCTCCATAAGCCCCCATGTTAAAATGTCCAACTTCACAGCAGAAATAAACATGTTTACCGCCTGGTATAAAAAAACAGTTTTGGTCTCTATAGCTAATTTCCTTGTTGTTTTGCTTAAAGTTATGCATATTTAACAGCGTGGTCGCTTTGACTGACAGGTAGGTGCCATTACAGATGGCTTGTTTGAACACCCAGGTGTCATTTGGCCCTTTGGCTCATGTTGGCATCATTGTTTTTGTGATTTTTAGAGTAGCCAGGAGGCATAAGAGTCATAACATGGCAGTGGTCAGAGACACAGATTTGGTGAAATGGTGACATCACTCATACGCTGTCCATTCTTTACACAGTCAGTAGGTTGAGCGCTATGGAAAAAGCTGGTAAGTTTCACAAACATCCTGAGTTACGTCGACGTTATGTATTATGTTATGTCGCCGATGATCCACGTCTTTGTCGATCTTTAGATTAGCCAGGAGGCAAAAGAGGCAGGACAGCCAAGATGGCAATTTTGACCTTCAAAATGACGTCGCACATACACTGACCATTCTTTTTACTGTCAGTGGTCCCACCTTGAAGGGCAGCACAGGACCTACAAACACATATTGTTAATACAATTGACAGTTTCAGACAATTTCAATGAAACATTCACCCCTTTGGTTTGTGTCTCATTCCTCCTTTAAACATGTTACTCATTGTGAAATTACCATACCAAAATGTGAGTGACAAATGTGTCATCACTACGATGCCATAACTCCTCTTTAGATCTTTATACAAACTGCAGAGGTCACTGGTGTTTATTTAAACTGCCAATAGAAATGTGTGTGTTTTTATACAGGACAGCATTGAATTAAATGTTGTCTGGATAACATGTAAATTATATAAAGGTCCTCCCAACCCTTTGGGCATCCAAGAATGATTACTCATCTGTCTTAGGGTGCGACAATATAAGCTGCATGTGATTTCTCACAAGATTACAAGATACTGCGCATGCTAACTGTGAGGAGATGAGATGAGGAGAGGAGAGGAGAAGGCTAGCTGACTTTGATGAAGGTCATGCTATACAGTGATGACTGCAGTAAGCATGTCTTATTAGACAGAAAGGCCAGCAGGTGAGCACACCCACATATATATATATGTATATCGATATATACAGTATATAAAGCTTTGGTGTTGTGACAGTACAGTACAGTAATGTGCACTTAGTGAGCACAGTTGATGTATTATTCATATAAGCAGTCAAAGAATTAAAGAGTGAATATAACCAGCATACCAAGCTAATGCACACACACAGCAGTTTAGGCACATGCACACAACCTCTGTTTAAAGAGCAGTGGATGCAAATATGCAGAGGCTGATTTCCAGTGTGAGGACAGATGAGTAGAGAGGCAGCTCAGCACAGCAGCGCCACTACACCAGCTATGAGTAAAAAGCACACTGACATTACTAAAATGCAGGAGAGTTTAAATCCTACTTGATAATTCTCTGACATTTTGTGTTGGATTTAATTAGAGCCTACACCCTTTTGAAAATCCTGCATCTGTGTGTGCGACAGCCAGCGTAAGGGAGAGTGAAAGAAAGTGTTTTAATTACCTTTAATTAGAGCCGAGAGATGGGCTGTGAACTGGAGCACAGAGGCATAATTGTCATGAGACGACCTCCCACCATTGCACGGTGTGGAGCAAAGACCACCATCTCCTCTTACAGTCAGACATTTAGCAGTCACATCCACCAAATAAACACAGTGAGGTTTATAATACTATGAACACAAACAATCACACATACATTTGTCTGTGAATTCATCTAAACTTCATTTTCATTACAGAACGAACTGAGCAAATCATTATTAAAGAGAAAGTCAATGATTCTTAAACACAGAACAAGAAACTAATGAGGTTCAGAAAACGGATTCATCTCTCATCTATTATTCAACCTCCTGCCATCAGCAGCTACACACACACACACACACACACACACACACACACACACCGCACACACACACAGTAAATATGCTGCTGAAATGTACAAACTCCATTTATAGAAGCACGTCGAGGGTCTGAGGCAAAATGAAAGAAAGTATTAAAGTGGTGTGTGTGTGTGTGTGTGTGTGTGTGTGTGTGTGTGTGTGTGTGTGTGTACCATTACTGCTCTTTTCCATCTCAGTGCGGCAAAATATGCAGTTCTGTGTGTGGTAGATCTGGAAAACCTATAACATACTGTATGAAATTTGACTAATCAGCCCTTAATAAATGCCATTAGGTTACGCCGACCAGTGAAAAACTTCTTCCATTATTTAACATTATCAAGCCTGTACCTTTATATTAAAAAAAATAATTAACTGAACATTGACACACAAACCCTGAAGTCCCATAAGATGACAATTTTGACGCATGTGTTATATGATATTGTATGTAAATGTGTATTTTTTGTTAACGTTTCACAGTATGGTAGACAAAACTCCTCATCCGACCTGATCATTAATGAATCATAGTTGAGAGCAGAGCCCAAGATACCAACCCACTTGTTCATATGAGAAGAAGAGGGTGACTGCTCTCCTGCCTCTCAGCACCTCTCTGGATGATGAATTATCATCTCCTTCTTCTTCACTCCCCCTACTTACCATCTTAAAGGAGACTATTTAATGGGTTCACAAACCGTCACACCTGACTTGTTTGTAGGTCAGATGTGGTGGAAGGTAGGCGGTAGCAAAGATGTTCATTCTTTCCTTCAGGATGAATGCCATTAGACCTTCCTCACAGTTGCTATTTTGACATATCATAGCAGTTGATGTGTTATATTTAAGTGTAAGCCACTCCTGAATCGAATTCAGTTGAACTGCGTGGGCCGCACGGCAGCTCAGTGTTTAACCCTCACAGCAATGTTCAGGGTTGGATTCCATCCATCCATCCATCCATCCATCCATCCATCCATCCATCCATCCATTCATCCATCCATCCATCCATCCATCCATCCATTCATCCATCCATCCATTTTCCATAACCCAGATGACATTGGGCAAGAGATGAGGTACACCCTGTACATGTTACCAGTTCATCATAGGGCTGACACATAGAGACAAACAACCTTTCACAGTCACATTCACACCTACAGGCAATTTAGAGTCACAAACTAACCTGCATGTCTTTGGACTGTGGGAGGAAGCTGGAGTACCCAGAGAAAACCCACACATGCAGACTCCACACAGAAAGGCCCAAACAGGAACCTGTGAGGTGACAGTACTAACCAATGCACCGTGCAGCCCACATTTCAAATCATGACATCAAAAATTATCATTGTAATAAAAATTTGAATCAAAAGTAAAGTGTAATTTTGGTCATGTTTTCCTCTGCTGTCAAATCAGACGTTGACAAAGCTAAACTCTTTAGAATACTAAACTCAGGTGGTGCAAAGTGTTTTGTATTAACTGCTGGAGTAACAGTTCAATAAGTCTACAGTGTCCATCAGTGCCTAAACAGTAGCCTAATGTTTTACTGTGTGTTGTTACTGTCACTGTGTTACTGTGCCTCTGGATCACCAGCACTTTACTGAACTTTAACATAGAACTTTACTACTCATCAAATCAAATCAAATCAAATTTTATTTGTATAGCCCAAAGTCACAAAATACATTTTGCCTCAGAGGGCTTTACAATCTGTACAGGGAGTGACACTCTCTGTCCTTAGACCCTCGGTTCGAGTGAGGAAAAACTTGCCCACAAAAAACCCTTTTAACAGGGAAAAAAGGTGGAAGAAACCTAAGGAAGAGCCACAGAGGAGGGATCCCTCTCCCAGGACGGACAGACGTGCAATAGATGTCACGTGTACAGAACAAATCAACACAAACATATTGTACAATTACAATGAATGATAGAATGACAATAAATTACAATGAATGATAAAATGATTACAGTAGCAGTGGAACCTGTGATAGAGATAGATTAACTAGCTATAAACTGTAATGGAGATATGGTAGCAGTAATGACAGTAATAATATATGTAGTGGACGTCATGCAGGACCACAGCAGCAGCCACGTTCCACGAGAACCTGCTGGACGAAAAAGCACAGAAACTCCGGGGAAGAAGTTTAGTTAGTAAGATGCATTAACATGCATTAATGAGACATGTACTACTACTATGTAGACTAATACTACTATAAAAAGTGACATTACTATGAACATCAAATTATGCCTGGGAGATATGGATACAATTCTCTAACCTGGTATGTATAATTTTAAAGTGAGATATAAATGTAGATATATAGATACAGATAGATATATATGTCATCCTGTGAGCAACATGTTGTAACATTACCCACAAAGGCCTAATATACACCCAGAGGTTATTTAAAAGATAAGTACTGTGGTATAAATGGTATGTAAGATGTATGATATGTGTCTTCTCTCAGGGTACTGTATATCATCACATTGTCTGACTACCTGTATATGCATTGAGTCTTTTTTTAACATTGACATTTCAAAATGTCTTAAAGCAGTCTGCCAAATCCACAAACAAAACAAATGTGAATGAAACCCATTAAACTGACTTGCAGAGATACATAATGGCAACATCAGTCTAATGCTGAATAGCAAAAATTGTAAACATTCACAGAAACCTGCAGATCATGTCGTGGTTTGGTTGTTTTCAAATGTAATTGACGAAACTAACCAAAAATGCAGCTTCAGGTCTCATGTTGGGTTTGGGTCTTAAATCTGGCATTTGTTGGATCAGTTCTCAAAGTCATGGGTAAGGGTTGGGTTTGAGTCTCAAGTTTTTGGCCTGAGCAGAACATCTCTATCACTTGAGCTCAATTATTTTAAACCTAAGATTCACGTATCAGATTCAACAACGGGAAATGTGAACCTGAGCTATAGAAGCCACCGTGCTGCTGGCTAATATCCACACAAGCAGCTCAAATCTAGAGCTGAAGCCATGGGATTTCCCAACCTATTAACCATTACTATTTATAGTCATCTGGTCTACTGTGAATAGAGTCTCTTCATCTGAGAACAGCATGTCTAATGACAGGAATAGATGTCTTAGTTTTTAGCCTATGGAGTGTAAGGTGGTGATTCAAAGATAGACTTTAAAGTTTAGAGAGAGGACTTGGTTGTGCAGGAAAGTCAAAATGCCTTTTTTTTGCTAAAAAAAATGAAATTTGACACTTTATTCAAAGTGTATATCCTCACAGTAGCTCCTATATACACTTTATCCAGTTCACATTGCAATATCTAAACATCTACCAAAGCAGTCTTTCTTTTAGATTTTATAAAACACTTGCTCTCTTGCGTTAGTCGTATAGATCAGTACATTACATCTAGTTTTTTTCTTGATGCAGGCGCTCTTAACATATGAACGAAAACTATTCATCAGTCAGCCTTTTACTGTGGATTCCGCTGAACCTATAAGGCAAGAAACGGCTTGTTGTGCGGTTAGGTTTGGCCATACGCAGGATGTGAACCTTCATGTTCTTTCCTGTCAAGAGCAATTGTAGCTGTCGTAATGTATCCTGACCTGCATTGATGGTTGTAAACGAGGGTCTTCATGCACTGCCTGCTATCAGTGTTGACACAGCACATGGTCAGGTACTTTTCAGCGCTTTCTGGAAAACATTTGCACGGCTTGTACCAACAGGAGCGGATGTATTTGCAATAAATAACACAAAGAATCAACCAAGAAAGTGCAACTCATTAATTCACAACTTTTAAAGCATGTTTGGATTGCACCCCAACATTTGGTGCAAAATTTTACATTACATTAGATAGCCTATGATTCTTGGAGATATTTTGGAGAGTTGGCTGTCTGTCATGAGCATTTTCAACTACTAATTAAAATTTGACAGAGCGAATTAATGAAGTCAAAATGGATATTGTGCTGCCAGCTCTTTAGCTTGCCGTCAACTCTTCACTTAGGGCATATTTGCACCTGACAGGCAGGTTGGAACAATTTAAGTTCTGAAGAATTTTATTGTTGTGTAATTTTATTTGCTTGTGGCATGGTAAGAAAAAAAAACTGAACTTAGATGAGTATTAAATACCTGAAGAAACAGTCTGAGAATGCAATGAACAAAACGCTCTGTCCTTTTAAATAGAACTTAAAGGTCCAGTGTGTAAGTTTTAAGCAGCTCTATTTTCAGTATATGGCAGAAATTAATTATGTTACATAATAAGGAGGATATGCGCTTACAAATAATGGCTGGATGGATGTGCATAACTGTGTTTTCAATAGTGTATGGTCACCTGAAAATAAAAATTGTTTTGTTATCTTAGAATAAACCTTTTATGTCCATATGTCTACAGTAGCCCAGGATGGACAAACTACACCTTTTTCACACGTTTCCTGTCCATCATAGTGTCTCTATCACACTAGGAAAGGAGACAAATGCCTACCATACACTATTAAAACTTTAAAATACTTTGAAAAGATTTTTAAAAGACTAAAGTACCAAAGACTGACTGTTAAAAAGGCCTTTGGCAGCAGGAACAAAGGAGTTTTTATTTCTATTTGTTCTGCATTTTGGTAGGCCAAATCTGTGGCCTGACAGTATAATAACATAAAACAGCAGTTCACAGGGTGACCTGGGTCAGCCAGGATTGACTTGGCCTTCTTCAGGGTCCTAGTCTCGTACAAACTATTTAAGTTAGTAAGAGAGTTGTGGCCAGTTTTGACACACACATTAACTACATTCTGCAGTCTGTTTTTAAAGTGAGGGACCCATACCAGCTCACAAAAGCAAAGGTAAGAACAGTTTCAATAAAATAACAATAAAACATTCTCATAAAAGTCTTGTCGACGTTAAAATTACGTAGCTTCCGATAAAAGAACATGCGCTGATAGGATTTTTTTCACACAGTGTCAACTTGTGGCTCGAAGGTCAGTTTGTCATCAGTGATGGTGCCAAGGTACTTGTATTGCTTCACAATCTCGACAGCTTGATGGTGGAAGAGAGGGCAGGGGGATTCTTTCTAAAAATCAATCAACTCTTTAGTTTTAGCCACATTAATATTAAGAAAAGACGACTTGAAGGTGGACAACCTCTTACCTCTAAAGACAATGTGTCTAAATCAAGCATTTAAATCAATCAAAGTTTTTCAATCAAATAAAAGTACTGAATGCAACACTTTGAAAATAATCAGTTAATTTCCTATATATTAAGGCCTATAAATATATATACATTATATGTCAATGTGTCTGCACTCAAACAGTCCTAGGTGTGTGGCTCTCTCTCTAATATGTGACTCATTCACTGCACAGCTTACAGTGGCTCAAACATCAGATAGCACGTTTCCGGGAAAATATTATAAGGGCAGTTTCTATTCAAATCTTACCATCAGTCACCACCTTCTTCAAAGGTCTTTTGTAAGCCTATACCTTCTCTTACATAATTCAAACCTTGTCACTCTGACCTTTGGCGCTTCATTCATCGTCACTGCTGCTTTACCTGTCAGTCACAGAGGAAGGCTGAGTGACAAGCTGCTGAAGTCATGAAAAGGCGTTGGCGAGTGTAACATGTAGAAACCCCTGGGTGTAGTTGGTCTCAGCTGAAACTTGTCTACCTGGCAGCAGCTCTCGTTCAGTTCCTGTGATTCTTATGATGACTGATATGACAAGATTATGTGAAGAAACAGTAGTATAAATGAAATGTAAATGTTACTAGGGCTGCAGTACAAACATTGAAATACAGCCTCAGAGTACGGTATATTATTTCTCCCAGATTCTGTGTACTTATGCATCACTAAGGTAACCAGGTTATTATTTACCATTCCATACACAACAGTCGAACTAATGAGAGCTTTAATCGAAGCCTCAGCTATACGAGGCCCTGACAGACAGATAGACAGACAGGATTAAATCTTTCTAAAACAGGCAAACACTTTCTGCAAGTTGCTTTGCTAGACAGATTTATTCCTTCTTTATGTTAAGGGCTGGATTGCAGGACCTCAATAATCACACTACAGGCTAATAGGGAACAATTGTGAAGGATAAAGTAATTTAAAAAGCTGTCGTTCTATTTAGATATTCACTTTCTGACTCTTTTCCTCTTCACGGGTGACTGCAGGCCTGCTCTTGCGCCGACTCCCTGATGATGAAGCCAGCTGTCTGATGCGGTCTGAGGACTTGTTGGCAGGGAGGAGTCACGAGAGATTTAAGGAAAAATTCAAACTGAATCACATCGCAATCTGGCTCACGTTAACAATTCATCATTTAGAGTCTATAACACAGGTAAGAGTTTACCTCTTTAATCATTAACTGTGATTTTGCTATTGCTATTTATGTAAAGAAACTGACTATATTTAGAATCAAGAGATGTGGGGCCAGAGACAGAGACAGTCTGAAAGGACTAAGAGACAAATAAACAGATGATTGGTTTTAGTCTTTTCATGAGATTTGCAAACAATAAGAAAAAGTACAGAATAATGCCAACCTAACCCTTAAACAGCAAAAATACTAGCATACCAGCATGTGTGAGTCAATCCTTGTTTGCTCGCCTATTGCCAAAAGGTTTAAGGTAGAATTTCAGGTGTCCAGGCAGGGGACATTCCAGAGTGAAAACTGATCCTTCCCAGGATGTACAGAGGCCATTTTGATCCCCTACACACAGTGGGACAGCACAGCCCATCACTGAGATACCAGACAATAGTCAAGTGTCTTTTTATGTCCCTGCAAAATATGCAATAAATGAAGGTGGTTTTAGTTTAGTAAAGGGTGGGATTGCTAATAACACTGGGAGACAATCTACAGACCCCTCTGTGGACTATTTGTGAATATTGTGTATCCTGTTATTGACAATTAAACTGCAATATGTCACTCTTTTGTTCCATACCGACATTAGATTTTGTTTACTACCAGCAGGCTGGTTGAAGTAGCTTTTTGATTGCCACAGATTGACCGGAAAGGAGACAATCAATTTAGAGCTCTTTGTAATCAAGGCTAGATTGCCATTTAGCATTTAGACTGTTAATACAACAGCAAACATAAAAAGAAATCTGCACATTGCACCTATATCCATGCACACTTTGCACCTTTTATCTCTGCTGCTACTTAATTCTATTCAATATAAACCTACTATACCCACTATAGTCATACTGTATATAACCATTTGTAGCATATGTACATACACCTCCAAGTCTGTTAGTTTGTTTCTTGTCATTTTATCTGAATGTACTGCACTTTATGTAGCTTTTTTGTATTTTGTGTTGTAATGTGTGTGCACTTTATTGTAGCCCTGTCTGCACTGTGTTTCATGTTTCATGTGGCACCTTGGTCCTTGGCGAAACGAAATGAAAATAACAATAAAACTAACTTGACTTGACCAACTGCCTCATTATCTGATCTGAGTGTGTCAAAAACAATTAATTTCAATCCTACCAGTGTACTACAAAGTCAAAGTCAACTTGATTTCACTCCTGGATACCTCACATGTTTATTAAACTGTAAGAATTATGTATACCATATTTGACACCATAGGTCCAATAACAGTTTGCCCTCTTGCTCTTTGTTTTGCTCTGTGGTGAAAGGGATAAGGATAAGGATATAAGGATAAGGGTGGAGTTGTTGCAATCTCCTAATATCAAAGTGTTAGTCCATCTCTGCCTCAGTTTTTCAAGTTTTTGGAGGTCTATAATGGCACAGACAGATACGCTACATTAGGCTACACACACAATTCTTGTATATGAGATGTTCACAATAAGAACATTACAAAATGTCACCAGATAATCTCTAAATAAAAACCTAAGAAAGATAAATGTGTCAAGTGAGTGCCACACCCGCCTACAGTGACTCCACCGTGTGAAAGCAGGGAGTGATTGGATGAGTATCACCATGGCAATGCGATGACGTCTTCATCCCTTGCTCTAATTGGAGGAAACCCCGTGGCCCCAACCGCTGCAGCGTTCCGGTCTGTCAAACTATCCTCGAAGACCCTCCTCTTTTCCCCGCGCTAAACAACCATTGGTTAACGCCGCTGAACATTCCTGTCGATCAGGTGACATTACGATTTATGATTGGAGAATCGACGTAGGGCTCAACCGCCCTATTTTAGCACGTTCAGTTGTATTTTCGCTGCTGCTGCCGTTCTTTGCCTTTCGGACCAACCTCTCAAATCGGATCAATTTGAAGAGCAAATTTGGACCTCAGTAGGTTAGAAACTATGATTAATTACTTCATTCTTTTACTCTAAATACAATATCAGCAGGTCGCTCGCTTTACTGACAGATTGCGGTTCGTTTAGTGTTCTGTGTGAGTTGCGCTAACGTGACATTTTTTCATTGAAAGGAGTGGCCGCTGTAGCTAACACCAGCTAGCTTTGTGCTAACTTGCTGGCTAGCTGCTCCAGACAGCTTTGTGGCGGGTTGCCGTGCGGAACGGGCTCGCAGGCAGATCTTTGCTTCCGTTGTTCGCAGTCAAAAAAAAAAAAAAAAAAAAAAAAAAACGTTTTTAAAGACATAAATTGGATGTTTGTTTTTTTTACACCGTAGGTTATTAGAAATTCTGCGCGGTAATTGTAGTAAAAAAGCGAGATTGTGTTTTTGTAAGTGTAGATGTGTGAAAACGGGGTTTCTGCTGTTACCTAACGTTAGCTACTGCCCGTTTGCAGCTCGTCACACACGGATGCATGTTGTTCAATGTCACGATAATAACCGACTATCGGCTATTTTGTCCTCCAGTTTGCTTATAGTTTTATCGACACCTACTAATTCTTATCAACTCTTTTTTCGCAGCTTGTAACGTTACTGTTGGGAATAACATCGTCGATCCTTCCCTACACCCATTCTTCAACTCCATAGTCCTTGACTGTGACATACTCCCGGATTTTCCTTTTTCTTTTTGGCTTGAGTACCCCCAAAAAATATATAAACTATGGATAGAGCGGATCTTATTCAGAAGGCCAAGCTGGCGGAGCAGGCTGAGCGCTACGACGACATGGCAGAGAGCATGAAGGAGGTTACAGAGAAGGGAGAGGAGCTGTCAAACGAGGAGAGGAACCTGCTGTCCGTCGCCTACAAAAACGTGGTTGGGGCAAGGCGATCCTCATGGAGAGTTTTGTCCAGTATCGAACTTAAGGCCGAGGCGGGGGAGAAGAGGCAGCAGATGGTCAAGGAGTATCGGGAGAGGGTGGAGCTTGAGCTGCAAGAGATCTGCAACAACGTTTTGGTAAAGTGTCACCTTTTATTAAAAAAAAAAAAAAAATCCAGATCCAGAAAAAATACTCTTAAAGCAGAGCTATATTGTTTAACTGCTCAATCAAAGTTCAATCTATGATGCCTATAACTGCAGTGTTTTATTGTATTGTATTTAGGTGGAAGAAACTATATTTACTCATCTTAAAGGTTAACATGTCTGCCTTGAGCCTTTCACAGCTGAAGTGACGAGTCATTGTTAGTACAATAATGTGTGTCAAATGGCATCTACCCTGCTTCCTGTGATCTATGTATGTTGTATAAATATGGCCTCCTAAAACTGGAGAGGACAAGGAAGTATTATGTAGTCCTCCCACTGTTCCTGCCTTGGGGAATCTGGATTTAGAACAATGGGCTTGAAACATTGTGAGGGCGTGAACTGACAAAAGGTCATAGTTACTACACCAACAAGGTGTGTCTAAATGGGTGGAGAGAACTCCGAAAGATACGCTGTATACTCTCTCGTTCTGGAAAGCTGTGCTATGATATATCTATCTATCTATTTATCTTAGATAGATAGATATGAGATATGTATCCATGCGGTTTAATCTGCCAGATATAAGGCTAATGTGCCAGAATTTAACCGCATAAGCAACTCAGACTTCCCCTAAATCCCATTAACCTATGTACAGATCACCATATATGACGCCCTCCAGCAGTCACTCATTCAAATCAACGACACAGTGCTTGATTCTTGAACTAAATGCATTCTCAGACGTTACTGGGGTCATGCCTTCACCTCTTGTTTAATCTAATGCAACAGCACAGATTGGTGCTTAACATTATTTCTATCCTGCTTTGATAATGGATTAGAAGAGATCTGGGTGGAAGCTTAGCTGTAAGATTGAGATAATTTCCCTGAGCGGCTTTTAAAGTCTTTAAAAATGCACTGCAAAGCTGCAGGGGCCGTCGTTCTTTTTCAACCAGCTTTCCATGTGTGCTCCTGAGGCACTTGCACATCTGTGACTCAGCTTTCAGTATCTCCGCTCCTGAGTGTTGACTGAAGGTTTGTCAGCAGAGGAGGGTGTGTCAGCCCTCATGCCATAACTTGTCTGCAGAAGCCTGACAAGTTACTTATGCGCACACAAAGGCAGAAGAGCGGAGGCCGCAGTTAGACAAGTCGGCTTGTGTGCCCCCCTGTCTTGGTTTTTCTGCACAGTAGACTGTGAAACCAGACAGACTTTCATCTCAGCTGAAAGCAGGTCTCAATTGGGAAGCAGAAGAGGCTTGGGGATGTTTGGGTTCCAGTTTCCACACAGGATGTGATTGTAGGGTTTGTAGACCAGACAGGGGTGCCTGCTGAGCAGACTCAGGCCCTGCAGTCTTTTTCAGAACACGAAGCACAGGCTGTACCTCGACATGACAAATGTGAATCAGCTTCTTTCAGCATATGTATCATGTCTCATTATCATATTTGCTGAGTTTAGATAAAAGCAGGAAACCTCTCTCAGTTAATTGTAGTGTTGCTAAGTAAAAAAAGAGGAATTAGTTCATGCTTGGAAAAAACAGATAAATTCCTGACATGTAAAGGCACTCACGCATAACCAGTCAGCCTTTAAATGCAGCTTTCTTATGAGTACCGATGACTGAAATCAGAGCTTTGTGTGAAAGCGCTGAGAGTGAGGCCACTCTTCTTGTCTATTGTGCTGATCATGGAGTGAGAGAAGAATGCTTAGCACTTGAGACATGCACATGTTTCAGCGGAGCCAATCTTTGTGTCAGTAAATGACTGGGGAGTGGCTGCTGCGGTGGGTTTGGCTCAGACGAGGGTTTCTTTCTTCCAGGGTTTGGATGGGAAAGCTCCTTTTTTTTTTTCTCTCTCTTTTCCATTAACATTTTTTTTTTAAATTGAATTTAAGTTGAAGGCTAAGATGATATCTCTTAACACCATATAGCAGTCATCATGGTTGAGGTGTTGCCCGAGCGCTTTCTTTCTGAATGAACGGTTAATCTGCTCTCTAAATCGGTTAACTTGAACATAATCCACGGTTTCACTGACACAGATTAGCCCTGGTAATCTTCCCATGTCCACTGAAAGACAGATTACTGAGTCTGGAGTGTAATCACAGGATGTGATTTTTAACATTTTATATTTTTGCTATATTAATTTATTTTACTATTATACTATATTGTTGAAATCCTTTTGCTGTATTTAAAAACTGTAGATTTTAGAGAGTAAACACTGAAAGCTGCTGTTGACATTTTTAATTATAAAACACATTCAGTTTTAATTTAATCTTGATGGTCCTGTCTGTAGGATTTAGTGGCGAGGCTGCAGAATGCAACAACTGAATACTGCCCTCTCCTTCAAAGCGAAACTACAGTGACCCACAAAGTGTTACCTATGATCTCATTTCAGCACCATATAGACTAGATGGAGGCTGAGCTTGCATGCACATTCTGCAAGCATGCAAGCGGTTTCATGTAGCAATTGTGTCTTATACTTGCGCCTTAACTTTGCTAATGCAACAACTCATTACTGAGTAAATTTTCAGTAGGGAATGAAGAACACAATAAGACCTCTAACTTTGCTGTACAGTGCTGACTGGAGGAGAGTCCTTACCGAAAGAGTGTTGAATCTGGGGCAGAAGACAGTTGGGGACACACTAGAGGCCTGGCCTGGTTGTAGATTATTTTGGAGCGACTTTAGCTGAAACAGAGTAAAATGTTTCTTCTAAATGACGCTGGGTGAGCACATGCACTTCGCTCCTGATGGAGCAGAACTGTACCCATTTATCTATCTTATTTAGCTGAGCAGCTATGAAACACAAAGGGAGTAGTGCTCTCTGGTGGATGGAGGCTAATGGGATGCTCATGATGGCTGAGCCCCACCTATGTTTAGTGTTATACCATGCAGTGTGGATGTGTTTGTTCTCACACTTTAATGTGTGCCCAGCTTGGCACAGTTGGTTTCTATTCTGTCAATATAGTGTGACCGCTGTCTCAGCTAATGATTATGTGAAGTCATACTTCAGATTTGGCTCATCATCTGTCACAGTGTGTTGGGGTTTGGTTGATTGTTGGAAAACGTCTTACCATTGATCATTAACAGAGTGCATCTAATTGTTTTAATCTGACATTTTCTCTCTTCACAGACCCTGCTGGATGAACATTTAATTAAAAACTCCAAAAACCCAGAAAGCCAAGTCTTCTACCTAAAGATGAAGGGTGACTACTATAGATACCTTGCTGAAGTTGCCAAAGGAGACGACAAAAAGAGTGAGTTTACAGTTGTGCTCCATTGTTAACCTTCATTTCTTTCTGGAAGAAGCACCTTCATGTTAAGTTTTCATTTTTTTTATAGTGGAAAGTCTCCCCCTTTTTTAAAATACCAGCAGTGTGTAAGATTTGGTAGCATTTAGTCGTGTAGTTGGTGATTGCAAATGCCTCACCTCAAGTCATCTTTCTAGCAGGAAGGAGAAACTAGAACTAGAAACTACAGTGGCCATGAAATGGAGAAAAAAAGGGGAAATTCCCTATCTAGAGGCACTGTTTAGTTTGTCTGTTATAGGTAGAAACATGGTTCACCATGGTGGACTCACAATTGAACCTCTGGTGTCTGTAGATATAAAACGCTCATTACAAGGTAACAAAAACATAACGCTTCTTAATCAGAGGTCATTATACTGTATTCTGTGAAGTCTTACACACTGGGGTAAGTTATTAAATTATTACTGAGTTATTATCTAGTTAATGTCTACAATGCTCTAGTTCTCAAACTTGTTAAGGGAGTTTACTTCTGAAAAACTTAACATTAAATCATTACCACTGCCTGTGTCGGCTGTCACTGCTCCATGTCCCTTTTTGCTCCTTAAATAGCTTTGAAGTTTAATAAAACATATTTTCAACAATTCAGTGATTTGGTACTGCATGTGACAATATATCTGAAGAATTCAAAATAAAATGTTTAAGGCTCCTGCCTTTTTTCTATATCGATTTTAATTTCCAAAGTGACAAATAATGGTTCAGATTGCCCATTCAGCATATTCCCAAAGTGCTGAGAGGATGGAGTGATGATGAATCAGTATTTGAATTATAATGGTGCTTAGAATTAATTATATTCACTGGACATTATGACAAGATATTAAAATATGCCAGACAAACCATTGCTTTAATCTCATGTTCAAATGTTTTATTTTGTATCTCTGGATAAATGTTGGTAAAGTCAAACTTTAAAATGATGTATCTTAACCTTGACATGTACGTACATTTACTGTCCTGTTCTTTTCTGTCTCCAGAGACCATTGACAACTCACAGCAAGCATACAAGGATGCATCTGATATCAGCAGTACTAAGATGGACTCCACACATCCCATCCGCTTGGGCTTGGCACTCAACTTCTCTGTGTTCTACTACGAGATCCTGAACTCCCCACAAAAAGCCTGCGAATTGGCTAAAAAAGTCTGTAAACTACCTCACAAAAATATAGTCACCGTGTCCTCGGTTGTCTCATCTTTCAAGTGTTAACAAATTTCCTTTTTGCTTACAGGCATTCGATGACGCCATTGCAGAGCTGGACCAGCTAAATGAGGAGTCCTACAAAGACAGCACTCTCATCATGCAGCTCCTCAGAGACAACCTGACAGTGAGTGTTCACTCTCACACGGCACAGAAATGATCCTCATTGTGTGACAATAGTGCCATGTTGCTGAACGCATTTGTGAGATGTGATTAATCATTAAAATGGGTACACGGGTATTAATTAGGGTTCATAATCATGTGCTTTGAAATCCCAGAAGGTTTAGGAACCTTCACACCTAAAGGATTTGATACAATTTGAAAATAAAAATAGGGTTACAGTCTTGATAATTCATTGGCCAACATGTGCATGAACCCTGATTGATGGTCTTGTACTTGGTTGTATGCTAATAAAAGCCATAAAGAGACGTTCACATCTCCACACACCCGGCCATTTTTGCACAGCAGCCATTTTGATATAAAATTGATACCTTTCAGTTCATTTGCCATCAGTGACCAGACTTTATTTAAAGATAATATATAAATGTGTATATATAAAGATTTAGGTTTAGTATTTGCAGCACTTAAAATTTCTACATTATGCATAATACAGTAATTTCAATGCAAAAGCACCTTTTGATCTGCGAGAAAGAAAGTTTAATTAGCTCTACAAGCTACATAGGATGAAAGAGTTTGGATGTATGACTGATGATGTATGACTTCAAACATATCTGTTTCTCTCCCCAGTTATGGACATCAGACAACGCTGCTGAGGAGGGCGAAGGTGGAGAAGGAGAAGAGGGCGGCGAGAATGAGAAATAAATAATAAAAAAAAATAATTAAAAAATCACAAACCCTCAATGTCGGGGTCATCTCCAAAAACAATAAAAGGAAAAAAAAAAAAACTTTTTACACATCCTTCATTCCTTATTGCTCCACTCAAACATTCTACCAATGAAACCTATCGCTCAAAAAAGTCATGTAAGGAAATTAAAAAAGTAAAAAAAAGATTTTCACAACACAGATTTGGACAACTGGTGAAAAGAGAAACCCCCTCCATTCCTTTTGATTTGTGTTCGTCCTGGCCTTCCCATTTGTGCAGTTTCAGCTGTAGAAAAGTGATTGATAGCTTGATATGGTATCAGACTCTTAGCTAAATTTAGAGGCAGTCCCATTGGTGAACAACTGGAAGCCTAAAATCCCATCAGTCGAGGAAAGTTTTGATTTTTTCCAATAAGAAATATTAGACATAAAATAGTCCCCCCCCCCCCCGCATACCTCCTTTTTTTTTAATTATTATTTTTTAGTGTCTGTCTCTACGCAGTTACGTGGTACGGTTACAGCAGCTGAAGTCCAACTTCAAACGGATTAAATTTTCATACTGCAGGGAAAGCTAGTGCACTTTACATGCTGGCAACAAATACTATAATGCAGCCAAGTAGTGCCAATTGGTTAAAATCCTCACTTTCTGCCCTGGTTATGATGCCACTCTTTCACTGAAGCATGCCTGTTTGGGAAGGGGGTGGGTGGGTGGTGGTGGGGCTTGTCTGACCAAAACGCAGGGACCTTTTTAATGGGAAGAAGACAATTCTGTCATGCATGTCTCTTGAGATATTACACTGGAATGGGAACAAATGCTGTAACACACAAGTCCAAGTGTCAAGTTTAGTCATTTTCAATGCAGGTTTGTACACATCCTACAGGAGGGTGATTTGTTAGTCTGTCCAGTGATTGTCATTAGAGATTTGGACCACTATTGTTTTGCTATTCATTCAATTGTAGTCCCCAAAAAGCCTTGTGGAACTGTTTGAATCCCTATGTATCAGCTATGTTAACATGAATAAAACATTTTATAAACCAAGTTCAAGTTCGTCTGTGTGTTTATTTTAGTTGCTTAATAATGTACTTGGATGTTTGTAAATGATCTCTTATCTACTCGTGCCAAACTTGACCTGTAAATTGCTTTGACAACCTGAGAAATGAGATTGAACTTATTTTAAAGAATTTCAACCTATTTAATGTCTTGTGTATTAAAAGTTTATGGTGTTTATGTTGTATTTCTGTGTGGAGCTTCAGCATTTACTAAATTTATTGCCCTCTTTACCTAAACCACTTGTCCTCAAACTGTGGTATGCAAACACCCTTGAGTGGTACGTGGAGGAATCTCTGAAGATCAGGAGGTTCTTTCTGATTCTTGAACTGGTTCTGTTCAGGATTTAACAGTCAACAATAAAACTTCTTCCTATTAGGAATAAACCTTCCTCCGTCTGTAGTTGAATAGGGTCGGCCTACTGTACTTTAACGTCTGTTATGCTGGTGGTACTTGGAGAGCCGACAGTTGACAACAGAGAGCAGTTATCCCCAATGTTGGGAATGTTACCTCTGTTTATTAAGAGAAAAGAAACAAATATAATGATAAATGTTGATTGATTGATCTTTGTGTTATAGCTGAATACACTGAATGTCATACATCAGTGTTGGTCAAGATTTTACATCATACATTATAGAAATGAACTGTATGCAGTCTCTGTACAGATGATTTACTTTATGTTGTGATCAATATATCCTTGGCAGTGGTGGAGAATACTTAAGTAGATTTACTGAAGCGCAGTGCTTGTTCAATTTTGAGGCTTTAGTTGAGTAGTTCTATTTTATACGTCTTTTATGCCTCTGTCTTTATACCTCTACTACATTTTCAAAGGAAAATACAGATAAAGATTTTACAGGCTTCTCCCTGCCGCCTTCTGGCAGGAGGCTCTGCAGTTTAAGGGCCAATAGTGCCCGGATGGGGAGGAGGAGACAGTCAGATAGTTAAAGAACAGGGAAACATAAAAATATTACAAATAATGTAACAGAAAACACAAGAAACAATCTGCACATTGCACATATATCCATGCACAGTTTGCACCTTTAATCTCCACTGCTACTTTGAATGCTAATTTGATTCAATATCTACCTCTCTACTGTATATACAGTAACCAAATGTAGCATATGTACATAAATCTAAGTCTGTTACACTCCGTGTCTGTTGTTTCTTGTCAAGCTGTACTGTCTAAACATGCTCAACACCTTATGTAGCCCTTATTTACTGTGTTGTAATGTGACACAATATAATATCAATAGATAGATAGATAGATAGATAGATAGATACTTTGAATATATTTTGACTTAGTAGGATTTTGTATGCCATGCAGGACTCTTACTTGAAGGCAGTATTAAGTACTTTACTGCTGCTTTTACTTAAATAAACGATATTTTAGCACTCTTAAAAGGGACATTTTCGCATAACACAGACTTTACATTTGAAGGCAGGGCTTTTTTAGCTGTAACAGACTGTCTTCACGTTGTGATATGACCACTTTTCCTTAAGTAAATGATCTGATTAAAGAGTATTTTACACCACTGTCCTCATCATTAATCCACCCAAGTGCGCCAAAGGCGGATGTTTTCCAACGGGCGCACTTCCGGGTAGCTCACTAGCTAGAACAAGTCGACTAAACTTGTGACAATGACAGCGCCAGTATAGCTGACGGAGCCTTCCCTGAAAATGAGGAATATACTGTTAATTGTCCTCCTGGCTCCTTGTTGGGTCAACGGTGCGATTAGGTCGAGAGTTACCGAGGAGGAGAACCGCGAAGAAAACCCGGAGTTCGGTAAGTAACCTAGCAAGCTAACACAAGCTAACGTTAGCTTTGCTAACTGACTTAGGCATAATATGGGCATTAAAATAGCGACGATACAGTAAAATAATGCTAATTATGTCACGTTTACAACACTAATGTTTGTATTAAATCTTATAGAGTGTTATATCACTTGGTGACTCTTGTTAAAATGTTAAATTAAATCACATAATCAGGTTTGAAACCGAACTGTCAGCTCCAGATTGTAGCATTGCTGTTTGCTAATGTACAAACACAGTTTCTACATATATGATCACTGTCGCCTCTCTCTCTCTGTCTCCCAGATGCTCTGAACTCCATCCTGTCAGATTTTGAGGTGCTGCCATTGTCAGGCCTCCAGCTGCACTCTGTGAGGAAGAGGGACGTCCACACCCAGTCCCACCTGGAGCGCCTGGTGAGCTTCAGAGCCCTGCACAGGTACAGCAGCACCCTCATATCTGTTACACCCTCAATGTACAGGTGTTTTTGTTGTTGTTTTGATCATCTTTTCCAATCTGTATTAAAACAAAAGTCACATGCCCGAGGCTGTAATCATTCCTGTTCATCATACTGGCTGAGAACAGACGCAGCCTTAGGGGATCTCCACTGTAAGACCCAACTCACATTACACTGTGATTTGACACCGTTCAACATGGCAAAAGAAACTGTCCTGCATTGAATTATAATACAAGAACCAAACCTTGTCTTGTTTCTGACACGATCAGACTAGAAAATAAGAGAAGGAAACTAAAGAGAGAGGTGGGCATAAAAGCAGAAGCAAACGAGAACCTAAGTGATCTTACTTAGTCATTGTGGCCACTTACTAAGTAGAAATCCCGACTAAAATTCGCAGATTGTGGCCACACAACAGATTTCATGTTTAGCTGAATAGTGAAATGCTGTTGCATGTTAAAAGGGTTTTTTGTGGGCATGTTTTTCCTCACTCGAACCGAGGGTCTAAGGACAGAGGGTGTCACTCCCTGTACAGATTGTAAAGCCCTCCGAGGCAAAATGTATTTTGTGACTTTGGGCTATACAAATAAAATTTGATTTGATTTGATTTGTTGCAGACACATCAAAAAATATAAAGCTTCTATGTGTTGAGGCGATTTTCTCAAAGCATAGGTTGTTGCCTCTGAGACAGGAGCAGCCCAGCTGTAATGGTAATGGTAGGACACTATAAAGCTGTGTTTCCTCTGCATGGTACAGCCCGACTTGACTCTACTCTACTCTGTGGGGATCAAAATCTAGAGTTTGTACTGTGCACAATTACATTTCAAAGTTCAGATGCCAGACAAAGCTAATATGATGCTTGAGCGCGGTCGTAGTTAGTCAGATGAAGTGGGTATCTTCCAAAACGACAGTGTTTTTAGTAATTTATTTCCTCTGTGTTGCTCTGTGTATTTCAGACACTATCAGTGCAAACAAAAAGAGGATTTTTACTACAACAACTGTAATTTGGAAGATACCCTCTTGATTTGTTTAAAACATGTCTTAAATTGCTTAAAGAGTCATGTGGATATTGAATCCCATCACTTACATTGAAGTCAGACTTTACAGCTACTATGAACAGAGCGTACAATTACATTTTACATTTACTGCGACCAGTAACCTCTGTGTTGAGATCCTCAAAGTATTTTCTGACCTTTTCCCCATTTGTGACTTCCTAGTACTGAAGTTCATGTGACTCCTCACGGTATTGAAAGCAGCCATGTTAACATGTTTGTGTTAATGTAGATCCGTTTTCCTCCTTTTCGTCCTCAGACAGTTCAAGCTTTATTTGACCACCAACACAGGCCTTTTCACTGACAACTTCAAAGCTGTGTTTGTCGATAAACACGGAAAGGAGAAGAACTACGACGTCCAACTTCAGAACTACTTCACTGGACATGTTGTAGGTGAGTGAATGACTCACAGGATCAGGGATGCACCAATATGTTTTTTTTGTCCCTTAGTTTGCATGTTTAAAACAAGTTAAGCATAACAACAAATATTTTTTAATAACACCATTGTGTCAGTACTTCTTCATTAAGACGACACCGACTGACGCAATGTTATGTTAATGTTTCTGAGCACCTTTACTTAATAGATTACTTATTTTTAATCTGCATGTATCTTTTAGTGAGTGACCTCATTTGTTTTGTGTTTTCAGGAGAGGAGAATTCACGTGTGCAGGCACACATAGAAGGAGACGAGTTTTCTGCTCACATTCTAACAGATGAAGCCGAGTACAACATAGAGGCAAGTTTGTTTTGTAAGACACTTAACCCTCAAACATTTTAACCGAGGCATTTGATTTAAATTTGACAGAAGAGGGGCCACACTGTTGAAGACTATGATGCATACATGCAAGAACTTATTAAAGCCACAAAGAAAATCAAGTAAAAAGACGACCATATGCTAAATGCTCCTAAAACATTAATTGAATACAGTGCCGCTGTACTCTGGGGAGCTTCTCAGCGTGTGGGCACCTTTTTCTTGATATTGTTTTTCAGCATTAAAAAAAACTACTGGTAAAGAGACTGTATAGGCACATCTCTGTAGTTCTTCTACTTTATATCTTACATTTCAATTTTTTCTCCATATTTTGTTGCTTTTTTTCTCCTCTGAGTGCATTGTTTTTGTTCTTTAATCCTACCTCTCTTTCTTTGCCCATCCAGCCTCTCTGGAGGTTTACAGATTCTCCAACCGATGGCAGGTTGCTGGTTTATCGCTCAGACGACATAAAAAATCTGAGCCGCATCGCCTCTCCAAAAGTGTGTGGTTACGTTCACGCAGAGTCCAAGGACCTGCTGCCACAGACTGCCAGGGGGGACTGGGACGGGCAGGAGGAGGTGGACCAGGAAAAGGGTGCGCACTGTTAAATGTTTCCCCTCACTAGAGGTGGAGATTATTGTACGTGTGTGTTAATATTTGTGCCTGTGTAGTGGAAATGTGTAGGAGGAGAATGGAGTATGTAAGGAGTCAGCGATCACAAGCCAGGCGCAGCCTAGGCTCTTGTTTGTGGATGGTAAAGCGCAGATAAAGAGTAGGAGGATAACAAATGTTAAAGATGGAGAGAAGGAAAGAGGAGGCTGTAGTAGTGAGACAAAGGAGGTGGGTGTTAGATTCTGTAGTCACTTTAATGAAAGCCTTTTTATCTGTACAACCTAGTCTATGTTATGCCCATACACACTGCTGACAAGTGGGTATTATGTAACAACCCAATGCCTTTTG
Source organism: Argyrosomus regius (assembly GCA_946959425.1). Lineage (NCBI taxonomy): Eukaryota > Metazoa > Chordata > Actinopteri > Sciaenidae > Argyrosomus > Argyrosomus regius. Next base: position 11,355,076 of record OX336887.1, on the reverse strand, counting down.
ATTCTTGCGTGCTGCTTTGGAAATGTAAAGAGTATAACAGTGATAATGTGCCAGAGGAGAAATCTAAAACACCCTCTCACTGGCAGCTGGTTGAAAACACTCACTGGGGATGTGAGTTGAGGTGAAGGTTCTTATGGAGGAGGCATTAAAATTCATGGAGGCTCTGCTGCCCAATGAGATGACTCTGAGTCGTCACTGGTCTCCCACTGCTTGTTGTGGAAGCTAGAGCAGCGCACGCCCACACTCCTGAACAGTGCATAGCCAAGTGTATGATGTAATGCTCGGACGGTCTTCCTGTAGTCCTTTTCTGTTACTCTGCAACTACTGACTGGTTGAAGAGTTTAGGATGCGTGTGGTTATGATTACTGTAGCTGTGCAGATTTTGTGTTTTATGCTTCCAGCTCCTAAAATATGAGGATTTGCTCCTTAATTTATGTTTCAACTAATAAAATACACAATTTTAAGACCTTTCCATGGGCTATGGAAAGTTCAGATTTTCACTATTTTCTAGTATGTTCTCAGAGTTGAGGGCATTAGCCAGTTATAGGAGGGAAATACACAACAAGGGGGAAAAAATGTGGAGGGCTGCAACTGTTAAATGCAGCTGAAATTACCTTTTTATTTAGGTTTACAATTATTGTGTCTTTTGTGTATAAAGCAGTTAATTGGCATTGTTCAAACAAAAGTGACAAACTGACCTGTTTTATTAATATTCTCGAAGACCACTGTTATAGTCATATAGTCACAAATGATTAATTGATTAGTTAATTTACTTGAAGTTCAGATTATCCTCATGCAAAACCTTCTGCTCTAGCTGGATAATTGAACGTAACCTATGTTCGATCTATGTGTGAAATCCATCTGTCAGGTTACACACCAGACCTCACACGCACTTATTACTATGCACTCAGGACTCTACTATAAAGATAAGCTGCTATTTAATTTTGTCTTAAAGAACAGAGGCAGAGTTTAATCAGTTCACAGGCAAACAAAAAAAAAGAAGACGTCGTGCTAAATGTGAAAATGAGGGCAATTAACAATGGGATACTGGAGCATGGCCTCATTGTTAAACTTCTTGATGTCTTTATGTGAGGTTACCCATCACTGTAATATGGAAATACTTAAAAAAAAAACCCTCATCATTATTTCTTTTTTCTTCTGCTTCTGCTTCCTGTGACCACTTTTCTTTCTCTGCCCTTTTTTTCCTGCGGCTTCTTCCTCGCAGAGTATCATCACAGAGAGAAGAGGCAGGCTCACGACCACAGGAAGAACACCTGCCCCCTGTTGCTGGTTGCGGATTACCGCTTCTTTAAACACATGGGCCGCGGACAAGAGAGCGTCACACTCAACTACCTGGTCTGTCTTTATGATACTATGTACAAAGCTCAGTACAGAAGGAATTTACCATGTAAAACTTTAGCATGAGGCATGAGGGGAGGATAAGGTGTTGTTTTTGTAGTTTTATATCATCAAATTGACAAATCTGTGAAAGAAACTTAAGTCTAAATAAATGTTTTGTAGTATCGTCTATAGATTTCTGCATGTTAATGATTTTTCCTCTTTCTCTCTCCAGATTGAGCTCATTGATCGCGTTGATGACATTTATAGAAACACAACTTGGGACGATGATTTCAAAGGCTATGGGGTCCAGATCCATCAGGTGTGTGTGGCTCTGTGTGTTGTGATTTGCTGTAATATGATTGAAGTCTGACTTCTGGAACAATCGCTGCTCCCAGCAGCACGATAGCTTTGTTTTACACCGAGTAACTCCCGGAAGTGAAGCCGAGAAGAACACTGACCCTCAGTGGGTCTGAGAACAGCATTTTTAGGAGGAACTGAAAGCTTTTGTGTGAGCCACGTGGGGTAATTTAATTTGTTCCACTGGCTTTGGGAATGAATGGAGACACTGTTTGTCATATTGTGAGTCCTGACTCTTCTCACTGAAAAGATATGCATTCATTTAGCTGCAGTAATTTTCCAATTTTCCTCGCCATACACGTCAAGAAGAACTTCTAATACGCCACTTTGAACTACTGCTGACTGATTGAGAGTCACATGGTCTTCTCTTCTTATGAATAAAAGCTTCTTTGAAAGCTATTTCTACAGGTTTGCGGCCACTTGAGACAATCTAAGTTTAAAGTTGAATAATTTAAAGTTCAGTAGCGATTTGAGTTACAAAATAAATCTAATGTGTATCTTAAAATTTGGATTGATTGAGCCAATATGCTAAGATTTGTTTAGGTGCTTCTAAAATTACACTTGATGAACTGTTCATAAATGTTGTATTTCATTCTCAGATCATCATCAATAAAGAACCTACAAAGCCTCCCCCTGGCCATGCTGGAACCAGCTGGGCCCACTATAACATGGAGGACAGCCCTGTGAGCGGAAAGCAGGTCTGGGATGTGAAGAGACTTCTGGAGGTAGGAAACGGAGAGAAAGATGTATAGACAGACAGAAAACATGTTTACGTACACGAAATTCACTGTGAGGGTGAGAGACGCATCAAGAGAGAGGAGGTATGGGCAATACAATGAGTCTATTTTCAGTCGAAAACCTTTGCGATGTATGATTCAGGCTCACGTAATGAAAGATGTAACACTGCAGCCGATCCGCATGGTGTCAAAGTTAAGAAGTCTGGTTTAGATGTGTTTTTTTTAGATGTTGGTAGATAATTGTTCTCTTTGTGTCTCTCAGCAATTCAGCTCAGACATCGCTGACAACGCCTCCACTGTGTGTCTGGCCCACCTATTCACCTACCAGGATTTCGATGAAGGCACACTAGGGCTGGCCTACGTCGCCCCCTCCAAACCTCAGGCCCTGGGTGGCCTCTGCCCAAAACGTAAGGACACGTCCCTTAGCAGAGAAATGCTTGTAGTAGTGTGTGTATATATACATCTGCAGTATGTGTTTAATAAGACCATCTGTGTTGCAGTATTAGTGTTTAAGGCTGTTAATGGACTTTAATGAATACTGATGAGGGAATTGCCAAAATGATGTGGACGTGGGGAAAAACTGTTTGCTGAAGCCCTGAAAAACAAAAACTGACTTCCTTCTTTGTTTCATTCTGTAGCATACTACCCATCACACTCTGTAAAGAAGCCCAGTTACCTCAACACAGGCCTGACCAGCACCAAGAACTATGGCAAAACCATCCTAACAAAGGTCTGCTTTTTTAAAATTTTTTTATACCATCTTTGACAGAACTAATTACTAGTTGCACTCTGTTTTAGCCAGTGTGTTATGCAACATGTCATCCTGCCAAGTTTAGGCTTTAAGTAGGGCAGACACACCTTTCTGTGTGGGTGTTATGAGTAATGATGTTAACCCGTTCACACTGTGACACCTCAGGTGTCAGCGTGTTGCTTGCTCCTCTGCAGTTTACAGCTAAGTTTCAAAATATTAATGTGAGCTGAGCTGGGCTGGGCCGGAGGGGGGGAATTATGGGATTTGGGAGCTATTGGTTGAGTGTGAATCTTTCTGTTGCGTAAAGACCTCGTGCAGATGATTTGATGCTTGTTCTATAATATAGTATTTGTGAGATTTGTTCTGAATTGACGTGGTGTTTGTGTCCCATCAGGAGGCAGATTTGGTGACCACTCATGAGCTGGGCCATAACTTTGGAGCAGAGCACGATCCTGACAACATCCCTTACTGTGCTCCCAGCGACGATAACGGGGGGAAGTTTGTCATGTACCCTATTGCTGTGAGCGGCGACCATGTTAACAACAAGGTACCTTCCTAAAACAGTAGGATAAAACAGAAACTATCTGCTGGGTAGGTAGTGGACTGTACTGACTGTATCAGGATACACTGAGTTAATGATGCAAACTGTGAATTACATTCCTAAGTGAGCAGCTTAATGTACAGAGTGTTGGATAAATGTGAGTCACAGTTGTTCCTGTGAAATATGATGGCAGATTTTTTTAGTTTATGTACTGCACCTCCTCCGCCATAATATGCATACGAGCTCTGCTGCAGTGTAAGGTGAAAAGTGCCGCTGCTTATCTGTTGTGAGTCGTTCTCACTCAAAGCTCGTCTCTTATGAACATATCTGCAAAACAAAATCTTGAACCACATCAGTATGCTTCAATAAAAATGCATACAAAGCCCATGAAACTGTTAGGTGTGGCTGTATGCTTCAAATGAATCATGCGTGTCACAAGATTTTGTCATTGCAGGTAGAAACACCATTGTTTCCTCGACTTTGTAAGAAAGAGATTTACATCTTTTATCATGTCGATATTTTTGTTTCGTAGCAGTCCTTTGCCACACCTTTCACAGTTGAGCACAAAGCATCCACACTTAGTTAATATCTAACCACCGTCCACCTCTTCTTCCCTCCTAAAGCGTTTCTCCAGGTGCAGCAAGATCTCTGTAGGAAAGACGTTAAGTTTCAAGGCTCCCGTGTGCTTCAAGGAGAGGAACAGTAAGGTATGTGGGAACTCCAGAGTGGAGGAGGGGGAGGAGTGCGACCCGGGGCTACTCCACCTCAACGACGACCCCTGCTGCTCATCCGACTGCAAATTTAAGCCCGGTTCACAGTGCAGGTATGAGATCCAAAAGACAGGTTAAGTTGTACAAAGCACACTTGATGAAAGTCCACGTACACACTCAAATATTAGAGTAATTGATTGCAACTTAAGATGTGAGAAATTCTTTGTGGGACTAGTTAGAGGCGCACATGTATTCACGGGTCTCTGTTCTCTCCACAGCGACAGAAACAGCCCTTGCTGTAGGAATTGCAAGTTTGAGCAGGCAGGAGTGAGGTGCCAGGAAGCCATAAGTGCTACCTGTAAAGGCATATCCTCCTGTACAGGTGAGTGCCTCCTGCTGGTGTAACGGAGAACTGCAGCGATCAACGCAAGTTGATTTGTTGAGGTGTTTTTAAATTGATAAATTATAAATACCTTGAAAAACTCTCTGCTGAATCTTTCTGCTTTTTCTTCACATTTTAGGTAACAGCAGTAAATGTCCACCTCCCGAAAACGCCGAGGACAACATGGTGTGTGTTGACAACGGCCGGTGTCTCAACGGAGAGTGCAACCCTTTCTGTGAGGCCGTGCAGAGCCTTCAGTCCTGTGCCTGCAATGGTAAAGAGCAAGACCAAGGGAAGAGTGTGCAAAAGCCTCAAACTGATAAAAAAGCTTAGAGTAGATTGTATAACTAATGTTGTGCATCCTGTGAGTCGGAGCTGTAAAACAGCAGATTCCCTGTGATCATGAAGGTCCAGGAGAGGCGTGTCCCAGCCAGGCAAAATTAAAGAATCTGAAGAAAAGAAATGGGGGGAAAAAAAATCAAGCATGATTAAAGATTTTGTTTAGTTTTAAATTGAAAAATAGAATAAAAAGGAAAATCAGACAAACCAGATAAAATCCGAATAAGGAACATGAGCACAGAGGAAGTAAAACAATAAAATGAATAAGAACAAATACGTAGAAAAACAGGAAGAAAACAGATATTTCCAAAATCTTTCACAAAAAGATTTAAGAAAAGATTTAAAAGACTTAAGTTATTCACTAAGACAGGGAGGACACAAGAAGACACAAGTTTTTCTGCAGATAAAAACACAACACTTATATTTTGGCAGTTTTCATATTTGCTCTTAAATTGAGGGATTAAATATTTCTCTATGAACATCAAGCCCTGGGCTTATGAAACCCTTGAAAACAGTTTTAAAAAAACTTGAATAGATTGACACTAAACTAACAAAACAACAGTTTCTTTACTTCCTGGAAAGTTAACATTAGATACCAGATTTTTTCAGATGTCAGTGGGCTTTTAAAAAGATTTTAAGGTTGTTCACATCTTGTCTGAATTAATCTTTTAATCTCTGTTCAGAATAAAACACACTGAAGTTAATGTGCGCCCTCCCGCTGTTAATGGAGGGAATAATTACTCCAGTTTTGCAAACATAAAATGGTTAAATGTCATTAATCTCCTCTTCTGTTTGCAGAGACGGAGGACTCGTGTAAAGTGTGCTGCAGGAGAAAAGACGGCACCTGCTCTCCCTTCATGCAGCGCAACGGCAGCTTCCTTTACCTTCGCAAAGGAAAACCATGCACTGTGGGCTTCTGCGACGAGAGCGTGAGTCACAACATCTTTTATATCTGTCCCCTCTACGATGTTTCCAACGTGTTTATTATTTCTTTAGTTTCAGCCCTGACAAGTCTCACAGAGTTGTATGAATGTTCTTTGATTTTACTTTATTTGGCTGTTCTCTTGTAAAAACAGGGAAAGTGCATGAAGCAGGTGCAGGACGTGATCGAGAGGTTGTGGGATTTTATTGACAAGTTGGACATTAATACGTTTGGTAAGCTGGTTACAACACGCCACTTCTTCTGAAATCTAATCAACCATGACTACAGTGGAGTCAGTGTGTTGTCACTCTTGTTAACTCAATGCCACCTCTCATCAGGGAAGTTCCTGGCTGATAACATAGTGGGCTCTGTCGTGGTATTTTCCCTCATCTTCTGGATTCCTCTCAGCATCCTGGTTCACTGTGTGGTAAGAAACTCACTCTACACTAGTTCCCAGTGTCTCTAGTCTGCCATTAAAGGCTCCTTTTTGGCTTCTGCAGCTCTGTGGTTGAAGGTGGATCTCTTCTTCACCAGCTACAGCGAACAACCTTAATTCTTTTTTTTTGGTCAAATACTGACAGTTCTGTTTTTGTGTTTCTCTCTGCAGGACAAACGACTTGACCAGCAATATGAGGAGAACACAAAGTGCTTCTACTACCCTCCAAGTGTAAGTTTCTCCTCTCTTAAATGCCCCCCATATATGATCCTGTGCACTAGCCTTGCTGCCACACTAACCAGACTAATACAACACTTCATTGCTTTTTTTTAGACACACTGACATCTTTAATAAAAGGAAAGAGACAGGAGCATGAAGGTTGATTGTTTAGGTATTTGCCTGGATTTCTGCATGATATGTCACCATTAAACGAGGTGCTACATGTCAATTCAGCAAAAATCCTCCTAAGAGGAAAATAAATAAGATTAAATGACAAACGATAAAATAAGAATTTAGTTACTAATTTACTTCAAATCATTGTAGAAGAAATATAGAAACATGAAAAGAAACAAACAAGAAAAACAGCTGTGTGTTTGCTGTATATATTCTTCTAATTTAGACCCAACAACACAATGTGCTAATGTTAAAAGACGTGTGAAACATCTGTTTTGTGTTTTTATCTGTGATCTTTTCACTGGTTTCAAGTGGCAGGGCTTCATTGGGGAAAGGAGATGTTAAATATGTTTGTCCACCAGCCAGGATTTTAGCAATATATGAATTAAAACCTGATAACAGTTGTGGGATTGTTTGCTTTTGCTGCAAGCCACTGTCAATCAGGTCTGATCCAATATCATGCATACAGTCCTGACTGAGCAGATTAGCTGAGCTTTTGCGTGGTAAACGCTTAATAAAGAAGAACTTTGTTGCTTATTTAGTCATGAATATTTAATGTTATTGAGGAAAAGGTAAGATTTGAAACCAAGTTTCAAAGAGAGTAATGCCATACATTCAGTATGCGTTCACAAAAATCACAGGAACGCTCTCTGTTAAACAATGAAAATGCCTTTATTGTCACAGTAACTTGTAACTTGACCATGCTGTGACAATAAAAGATATTTCGTGTGATTTTTGTGTCCATATGTATCCAAATAGCACCACAAACCAACTCAAATTGAGTCAAGAAACACTCCTACTCAAACATTTTTTGATTTAGTGTGTGTTACTACAAATTATTCATACTCTAAATCTTAATAAACATTTTTCAACCAGACAGTCCTGAGAAATCTGGTGCTAAACCGGCTTACACCACAAAATACTATATACTGCACAAAATACAGAGCCGAGGGCAGGACATGAATGGGTTTAGAAGCCGTGTGAACTCGTGTTCAAGGGCCTCACTGTCACTGCTGGGTTCAAGCTCCGAATGACCTGTCCATCACTCTTTGCCTTGGCCTTTTCCATTCACATTGGAACTGCAGCAGATGGTGGAAGTTTGTAGTAGAGCTCCCGCCATAGGTGAGTGCGTGCGCCATGGTTTGGTGTTGCGATGCCATTGAGTCCATGATGGTGCATGGTCGGTGGCCCACGTTTGGGATACTCCTGCGTTCACTTACTGCTTGATGTAATTACTGATCTGGTCGCACATTTCCACCTGAAGCTAATGACAAAAAACAAACAAACAAACAAAAAGCTAATATTTTAACGTGACTGAACAGCTGTAAGTGTGTTCCTCTGCACAGATGTCGTCCATGCAGAGTCACATCTGATCAGAAATTACTTCAAGAAGGCAAGATGGCATTTGAGGAGTATTCAAACAGAGAGAGGAGTGAACAGGTTGCACCTTGTTGTCTTTTGTGAAATCTGATGCGATGTGTGTTGACGTTTTAAGTTTGCATCTGCTGCTGTTCAAAGCCATAAAACGAAGAGGGTATTGTCCTTTTAGGTGGTTGTTATTTTCATTTACCGTTTCTTCTTTTTTTTTTCTTTTTTTCACTGGCTGTCTGCACTGTGTCGAGTCGTTTTTAGGTTTGATTGGGAAGACGTGAAGGCTGAGGGTGCATTCCTCTATAGACATTTCTCACAGCAGACATTTTGACTTGTGATAGCAGAAAAAGCACAGGAGCAACTAATGACATTAACGATGGCTTAATTCCATTTAGGTGCAACAGGAAGCCCTGCGAGTGAGCCAGCATGCACAGTATCAGGGCTGTTGTGCTCCTAAATGGACTGCAGCCATTCTTAATATTAGTTCCACCTCTGTTTGACAACACAAACTGTCCTCATGAGAAATGTTTGTTTTACTCATTCCCACTTTTAAAGGGAGCACTGGGGATGATAATGGGATGGAGATATTATTAATCTCTCTTGAAGTAAAATAGAAACAGCTTCAGGGTTTTGATAAACTATTTCATGACATTAAACTATGAAGATCAGAAGAAATATCTGATGGTCTAACTTGAGCAGAATGCAGTAAAAAGGGAATGGATCCCACCTCAGTCAGAGACAGTCAGCTTCGACGTGCTGCGGTCTCACATACTGTTCTTTGCCTCTTCAGAGTCAAGAAATGCTGAGCAACCTCGAGTCAGCATCCGTGCGCATCGTCAAGCCTCCTCAGCCTCCCTCCTCCTCCGGCGCCCGGACCGTGCCCTCCTCCCTCCCACAGCAGCAGCAGCAGCATCAGCCTCAGCAGGCCAGCCAGGTCGGGGCAACTCCCGCGGCCAACAGCAGCAACAGCAACAACAGCAGTACCCAGGACCCCGGCCCGAGCTGCGGCCCCACCCCGGACAGCGCAGGGGGCCTGCGGATGGCCACCATCCAGGAGGACACCAGCAGCGACTCTCACCTGGGAGAGGAGGGCCTGTCGGACGATTTCACAACCGCAGGAGCCTGCTCGTCGGCTATGAAATCCTCCTACGAGGATCTGACAGAACAGAGCCATCCAACCAGGGACCGACGGCGCCTCAAGAGACAGGAGTGCATTGACTCTAAAGAGACAGAGTGCTGAGAGCAAACGACCAGTACTGATACGTGTTTTAGGGAACATGCAAACACACGGCGCCTCATATGCATTTCAACACAAAGCACAGACAGCAACTGTTACAGCCTCATGTTTTGTAGGTCAGATTTGAAACTAAGAACAAGATTTCAGCCAACACTAGATGTGGATTTTATTCAATCAACCATACAGATAACATACGAGTAGTCTCAAATCCCTGTGACTGCCATCAAAATAGTTACTGCTCCAGTTAGATGGGGGGGGTCCTTGGCACAGGTCTGTGGAAATTAATCTACCACGGGCTGATCGCCCAAACATATCATGAAGTTAAATTATCCAGTGGCTGGTTTCAGTTATCTCTCTAGTGGCTCTATCTACCTTTTGTGTCCTGTTTTTTTTTTTTTAAAGAAGCTGTGATTGTGGATCAAAACTTTCAAAAACAAAGCATCATGTTAACAGCTTCAGCCTTTCGTTTCCTCCCTTTAAAGTACTGTCGTACCAGTTTGCACCACTAACTGTTTAACAGGCGAATGATGTAACATAATATCGATGTTGTAGATGTGGTTGTTTTCCCGTGAAAGGAAACATTTCAGTGTGATATATGAATCAGCAAACGCTGAAATTTGACCTAAAATGACCTGAATCTGTGTGTCATAACTGCACTAGAAGTATTTTTCACGTCACTGGAAGAAATAAGTTGTATACATGTTTTAATGTGTTGTGTCATCAACGGCTTCTTTTGAAGACTCGCAGGCTTGTATAATATTTTGCCCCCTTTGTACTACAGTGTTAATACTGTGCAAGGATTGAGTGGTGGTCTCCATCAGTATTACACTTGTTTTATTCGTCATTGCGTGGTTTGATCGCTGTATGAAACAACACAGTGCCTTTTTCAGATCTCGTGCCTAACCGTTCCGACTAATTTCTGTGTTTACCAGTACACGAACATGAATCTGGACAATCCTGAATTATAGTAACTGTCCGAGGTGCTTGAATGTTATTTTTGCGCTTGGTTTTCTGTCCTTGTGCCAATGTGAGTTATGCACCTGTCTCTCTTTGATTTAATGCTGTTTCACCACCGTTGCCTGCTGTCACGTTAAAATTGTGAAATATGTATTTAACTGTAGGTCAAGGAAAAAAAGTAGACTGTGTAGGTAACATTGACTCTACCGGATGATGTGAACTGTTAAAGAACGAGCAGATGTTCTGTCATATATTCTTATGATGTGTATATTCATAATGTTTCTCTGCGTATAAATGTCCACTTATGAGTTCCTTCCTTTTTTTTTTTAGTTTCTTGCTTGTATTACGTGCACACATCTCAAAATAAAAATCTTTATTGTGTATTTTACACATTAAGACATGCTCTTGCATTTGACATATACAAATCACAGCTGCATCAGTGTCCGTTCTCAGTTTAGTGCAACACATGAACGCGGAGTGTTTTGATCCCTGTACGATCCTAAAGGGAGATGCTCTCCGGCGTCTTCACTGGTCACAGAGGAGGCTGCTCTCGGGGTTCTTGGCGTCGACGTCTCCCCAGTAGGGCAGGATGAAGGGCAGGTCGGCCACGCGACTCTCCAGAAGTCCCCACAGGTGCTGAGCCACAAACTGGTTTCCCCTCGCTGAGAGGTGCAGCCCGTCGGACAGGTAGACTGTGTAGTCCTGCGGAGCGGAGGACAAAAAAGATGTCTGAGAAGGCTTTTCTATGATGAATTTAGAGACGGATAATGGAAAATCCTAGTATTGTGTCTGGTCACATTAAGATCAATGCAATACGCACAACAATATCACCTGTGGTCTGTGAGGACTGCTTGTTAAAGTGGCCTCTAACAACACACAGTAGCTGTACAGTACAGTGACAAGCACCACCCACCTGTCCATCTTTCTGCATTAGTGTCCACAGGTCTAGGACGTCTGCACCACACTGACCAGCAGCCTGGACACACGCCTGGGCGTACTGCCCCGCTGCAGAGTTGTGCCGATTGAGAGGACATCCTGGGAAAAAAACATGAAGAAGTACTTGTAAACTTTGTAGGCCTGAGGTGTCAAAGCGGTCTGTGTGACAGTACAAGAAGAGCAAAAAGAAATTGTGGATGAGTGTTACCTTTTAAAATGCATTCCTTCTCCCAGGCCGCCTCATGAACAGGTGGAGGGGTGATGAAGATCACTCTGTCTGCTGACACTCCAGATGAAGCCAGCAGCCTGCTGATCTCCTTCAGGTTCTCTGAATACTCTTGCACGGGGACGTGTTGTTGGGGGTTTTTATCTGCATGACGGGAACAGACGTAAATCATTCGGAAACTTCACCAGTAGCAACAATATTTTCTACGTCAAACATTGTTCACAATTAGTGATGATGGATAATCCCAGCTGGATAAGCAGCGAGCTGCATCAGTATGACAGAAGCAAACATTATTGCACCTCCATAAATGTGAGCAGCAGGAGGGGACATATCCTGGCTTTTAGTCCCAAGTGTAAATTATAAAGATTTATGCTTATGAAATCAGATACTTGCTATTCTTACATAGACTCCTTTTCCAGTTTTTACATACATGCATGTACACAGAAAGGTATTGCATCCAATAATTGTTGTGGGCCATAACTCGGTCCATAGGAAACTCTCAGCCCTCCATCTTCACTTTCAGGCGTATATATATCCATGTTTACCCGTATGCATACCAAGGGAGCTTACATTTACATTATTCACCTCAGGAGAAGAGGAACTCACTTGAACCACACTGTCTCCAACACATCAAACTCATATTTCTGTATCTCTCGTGGTACATGCAGAGAGTTTGTAGCAACATATCTATCATGTCAGTGAAGCTGTACCTTCCAGTGCACAGTCGTTGGCTCCAAAGAAGACAGTGACAGCAGCTATGTTGTTGTTGTTGTCTGCCGAGCTGTGGCTGTTGATGAGGCGAGGAAGAATGATCTTGGCCCATCTGGAGTTGTAGCCAGACAGCCCTCTGTTTACTACATCACACTTTCTGAGGGGATAAATACAGATTTAAATATCAGCCAAAGGCACGTTAGCCAGTACCATTTCTGTTCATTACTCTGCAGACATCTGTGATGTGTATTAGAAATAAGAGCACTTAACTCATATTAAAGTTAAAACAAACCAACAGCCAATGTGTGGGAACTACTTACCTCGCTAGTTTGTTGGCAATGTCTGCACCCCAACCATTGGCTTGAAACGAAAACTGAAAGAAACAACAGCACTGTGGTAAGACAGACAATACACGTAATGTTACTTTAACCTTGGTGAACACTAACCTGTGTGATGGAGTCTCCAAATAAAATCACTTTAGGCCAAATGACTGTTTTGAACTTGGACATCTTGAAGTTGTAGGTAGGAAGTAAAAACTGGCTGCACTGAATGAACCGAAACTTCCGGTTAGGGGGCGTGTTGGCATCCTTCACAATAAAAGTCTGAACCTCATGCTTTTATTTTTTTTAAATCTATTAATTTATTGCATTATTTATAGATAGGCTTATGAATTGTGAAATATAAACAAAAACGTGTATTGCCATGATTTTTTGCAAGTTTCACCAGGAAAGGAAAAAATAGAAATGTTAGGAATTTAAAAAAAGAAATACTCTGAATTATGAGATACTGAGTAAGAACAGTAAAGTATGACTAGTAAGTTATTGCACAAGAAAGAAAAAGATAAAAGTCCAAATCTGGCCAACTATCACATAATCTTTCCCTTGAAAGTAAAAATATGGATGAAGGTGAGCTAAATAACAGAAAGAGCTTGCTGTATGATGCAATACCGACCATCAGCACTGCAAACTACAGACTTCAAAATGATTACTATGTCTTAAAAAATATCTAGCACATTTAAATATTCATCATACTGTTGCATACTACTTTTAAATTGCAGCACAAAACTGTACAAACAAAAACACATTTTTCTAACTTGATTTTACTTCTAGTTTTTTACTATCTATTTTTACTTAATGTTTGTTATGCACCAAAACACCAAGATCAATTCCTTGTGAATGTGATCATAAAGTTATATATAAATAAATAAATAAACACCCCTTCATTTTCAACAAAAACTTGTGTACCTGATAAACTGGCAACTGAGTGTATGTTGAATTATATATTGTAAGAGATAATTCACATTTTTGCAAATTGAGCTGACCTGCTGTGCTAGTAATTAAATAGAATTAAATAATGTCTCTATTTTCCCATCGATTAACATATAACATCATTGTTTTTTCGCAGGAATTATTGGAACATTCTAAGAAACAGACCTTTAAAGTAAAACGTTACAAAGATATTTTGTCTGTATTTTTTATATTTTAGCTTATTTAAATCTTGATGCGTTTAAAATGTTCATAAATCCTCAATCAAAGTATAAATGCATGAAACTGAGCAGAACATCATGGTGAATACTAAATGGCGTTTGGTTGCACCTCTTCAGCTCCGCCGCTGGGGGCGCTGCAGTTTTTCCGCGCCTCCCTCAGCGTCACGGAAGTCAGTCTGTCTTCCTCCTCCGCTGCTCCCTGTAAACATGGCGGAGGTCAGGCACCGTCTCGGAAGCGGAGCGTACAACTTTGCACAGAAAACATGTCGCCGTTACCTCCTGCAGAGTCAGGACAAGCGAGGAAAAAGCGCAACACAAGCCTCGCCTGTCTCCACTGAGCTTCTGCTGGCTGAGATCCAAAATGGAGGACCGTACGGAGCCGAAAACACCGAGGACGGAATGACCGTTGGAGCTTCACAGGAGAGTTACACAAGGGTAACACCGCTGTTTGGGACTGATATTAACGCTTTAGGAAGCATTAAAGATGGTTCACCTCCTGACAACACCTCGGATAAAAGTACAGAAAGAAGTTATGCCAACTTTCCGAACTCTTCCTGCACCTTCAGCCGGCTGCAGAGCCTCGGTGGTCGGCGTTCATGTTGGGGACATGGTGGACAGTGTGTGTTTATCAGAGCTTACAGCGGCAACGGGACCCGATCTGAGCCCCTTTACAAGTCCAAAACAGGCTACTATGAAATCCTGGAGGTGATACCTGCCGCCACTCACGCCCAGATTAAAACAGCCTACTACAAGCAGTCTTTCATCTACCATCCGGACAGAAACGCAGGCAGCGAGGTGGCCACCGTCCGCTTCTCTGAGATCAACGAGGCCTACACTGTGCTCGGCAACAAGGCGCTGAGGAAGAAATACGACCGTGGGCTGCTGAGTCAGTCAGACCTGGTCGCAACAGCCAGACCCTCCGGGAAGGACACCACCGGGAGCTCCGCCAAACAGCAAACCGACAGGAGACGGTCTGTGATGGACCCAGACGCCCGAGGAGGTGTCTTTGATTTCGACACGTTTTTTAAGTCTCACTACAACGAGCAGCTGCAGAGAGAAAAAGACATCAGGGTCCGCAAAGAGGAGATGCTGAGGAAGAAGCAGGAGACGCTTGGGGAGAAGAAGCTGGGCAGGATGCTGGAGATGGGAGTTGGGGTGATGCTGGCGCTTGCTGTGGCTATACTGATCAGCTTAAAGCGGGGATGAAGGATGTGGAGGAGGAGGAATGTAGTCCTTGTCCCATCTTAATAGAAATGTATTGTCCCCTGAATCATCACTACAAACTAACCCAACACTGCTGACATGACTGCCTCTGTCTTGACCCTGTTGTGCACCCTGGAGGCAGTACAATTGTGTAATTTTCTGCAGGATTACACTGAAAAGCTGCTGATAAGACTCATCTGTAATGTGCATATGTTTCAGTTCCTCGGTCTCTAAGCATGCATCTCAGCACAGTACTGTATACGTCTAATTCAGCACAGTATTCATCGGTTGTTGAGGTGATTTGGTGCACTGGTTTGTGCACTTGGTGTAGCTGTTGACACAGTCACACACAGCCAACGTGACTCCCAGAAATACGCATCGGTATCTCTGAAATTTTAACAAACTTAAACGTTGTCTGAACACAAGCTGTCAGAACAAAAATGATTATTCAGATCAGTAATTATCTGATTAAACAGTATGTAACAAGATTAGGCTCTCACAACTTTCAGTACAGAAACATTTGAGTGAATACTCAAAAAAGTATTGATGTTCAGCACCCAACTCGACCTAAAAGTCATAACTGTGCAATAAATAAGTGCCGCTTTTAAAACGTACTCCATAAATACTGAGTGAACATGCTGACTGAGGAAGATCCGGTGGTTGATTTTCAACCTGGACACGCTACGGTTCAACTCTTTTGGCTTTTATAAAGTCATCTGTCTGGCAGATTTCTTTATTTTTCATGCCGAAGCCAAGTTTTGATTATGTTTTAAAGTATTGCTATTTATGAAATATTTGTAGCAATGAAAGGAAGTGGGAGGTACATGGATTAGTCCTATATTCAGGGGCATTTTGGGAACTGTAGGTTCACGCTCAGATAGTTAAGTTAAAGAATGTGCCTTGGATGATATTTATTGTATGAATCAATTGTTGTGTTGTCCTGATATTTAACTAATAAATGACTTATGAGCGGTGCCTGTCAGAGCACAGTGAAACACATTTGTCGTTTGGGTCTTCTGTTGGAACCATTGTTAATCAACAACACCCACAAACCTAACCTTAACGAACATTTCCGACACTATCTGATGACTTAATTGTTCATTGATTGATGACACGACAAGATACACGTTTTTGTAAAAGTCTGTTTTAAACATACTGAACACAAACATTAAGTGCATTTAGAAATGCAAACCTCACATCACAGTTAAAAGTAAACAAGTCTGACATCAGTGCACGTTAGTTACAAACTCAGGTCAAACAAAACCTACAGTGCATCTACAGAAGAACAGTAAACGTATTTAAATAGAATGAAAAGTGCTTGCATAACAAAACAACACAAATCCTATCTACACAGCTTATTTCCTTTTCTTACATGGTAGCTCTGTAGTTACTGGTCATAAACTTAATTAGTGAAAAGCCAATCTAGTCTTTCCAAGCTGCATTCACAAGGTGGGACCAGGTAGTGTCGAAATATGGACGTCAGACTGATCTATCAGACAGAGCACACAAATACAAGCTGCTTGTTAACTTCAAATACTTTCAGACTTTGTAAAAGTGTTCTGGTTTTGAATACGTCCGGCGGTCCTGTCTCCGCTCTCAGATGACCGGGTTCAGTGCATCATAGAGCCGCTGCACAGCCAGCTCCACCATCTCTCTCAGTGAGTCGTCCTCTGTGCATTCATCCTCGTAGCACACCGACTGATCGGGAGAGAGGAAGTCGGTTAGAAAGATTAATAAAAGAAACAACAATCCTGCACTCCACATACATCGCTCTGTTCTGCTTCTCACCCTCGTTTCCAGGCAAATGTGAACCGTTTTCCCGTCGACTGTCACAGAGATGTTTTTACCATCACTGAAGTCCACACATTCCTCTCCAAACATGTCCCTAAAAACAGAGAGAGAACCGAGATGTTAGATTATAACTAAAGATCAGCTGTTTCTGATGACATTTTATATACATCGTAAACCAGCTGAATTTAGATAACTTGTGTGTCACTCACTGCAGCATGACTCCTAATCGGGTTTGGAAGACATCCATGTCCATCATGGCACTCTGGGTCTCCATGACTGTTGATAAAACACGTATTGAATCACGTGAAATGAGAACAAACTGCACGGTAATGTTGTATACTTCAAACAGGTCCTGAAACATTGAAAACGAATGATACAGATAAACGATGCATGCCAAACGGACCTTTCTGAGCCTTTGGGTTTGACTGGACTTCCAGCACTACAGTGGTGACAGCATCAGCGTACATGTCATTGAGAGGGTTAGCTATCCACTGAAACAGGAGATAAAGGGAAGAGACGGTTGGATGAAGAGGAATTACAGCTCATGAATGTGTGTGGTTAGATAGAAGATCGGTGAAAAGTCTGAAAGCAAAACCACCACTGGTTGAGCCTGCCTGGCTGCTCACCTCGAGCAGCACCATGCCGACCTCGTGGATCAGAGTGATGTGTTTAAAGATCCTCAAAGTGTTTTTCACGGTTCCATCCAGCTCTTCCACGTCACCTGAAACAAGAGAACCAAAAATCAGTGAAAGTGGAAACAGCTGCATTTGGAAACGTTTGCATGCACACACGTCAAACTGTAAAGGGATTGGTCGCTCAGTTAGAGCTGCAATGATTAGTCAATTAATCAATCAACTTTCTGGTTTCTTTGATCCTCTATGACATTAAACTGAACATCTGTGGGTTGTGGACAAAACAAGACATTTGAGGACGTCACATTGAGCTTATTTTTTTACCATTTTCTGACATTTCATGGACAAAACAACTCATTGATTAACAGAGGAAATGATCGACAGATTCATTCAGATTCACACCACACTCAGTGTTACATACACAAATATGGCAGACTTACCTGTGAGGTTCCTCAGGTGGCAGACGAGCAGCGAGTAAGGTCCGGTGAAGGGGATGGCCTGGGACTGTTTCACTGTGCTCATGGCCAACTCTGTGTACGCTGTGAAACAGACACATCACTTCATGAAGCCTCGCTCTCTTGTCAGATATTAAAAGAGGGTGCAGCGCCCTGGGAGAGCAGTACAAATATGTAACTAGGGACAGTTTGGAGAACTTAAAAATACTTACTAGAAAGGTCAGAGGGGTTGAGGATGTGATAGTTAAAGTTCTTTTTCACCAGTATGCCCGACACCCTCTGTCCCTGAGCACATTTCTTATCAGCCAGAGAGCCCATCACCTGAGAGGAGGAGTCCTGTTCAGTACCTTTCAACAACACCAGTGGCATCTAATACATGCAGTAATCACGATTAAGCATTATAATTATTGACCTTGGCCAGTTTCTCTCCTCTGAAGTTGAGGGTAACAGCCTCTGTGTTGCGAGGGTTGTGGACTTCGATGTGAACCTGGTCGTTATCCTCGTACTCCCTGATCAGCGCAGCCTTCAGACGGGCCATCTCGTTCTGCTCACCATGGACCAGGATCTGAAGATAGCATGCAGATTTATATATTTCATTAACGAACAAATGAGAATTTTAAACACAAATCAAGTCAATGTTTTTTTCCCCCCTACCACGTGTGGGGGTTTGAGAGCCCTGATGAACTCGCTCGTCTGTTGGTAGTCAGTGTGGGCGGAGAAGGAGATGTAGTCCACTGACATCTTCAGCTGCAGCTTCTGTCCTGACATGGTGGTAATCTCCTCCGGCTCCGACATGATGTGCTGCAGGGAGTAAACACACACAAACACACCTTTATCCAAGAAACTGGATGTATCTGTAACCCAAAATAAGACTTCGCACTTTGTCCTCTTGTAGTCTGACCTTTGCCAGTGTTCCCTCCACACAGTATCCAGCGATGATGACTCCGTTCCTCTTATCAGTGCACCAGCTCTCAAAGAGCTCTCTGGAGAGCCCGCTCTGCATCATACCCGGAGACGCCATCACCACACTGGGACCAATGTCGTCAAAGTGATCCATGCTCTGGAAAGAACCGACACCACAGTTTTAGATATTAAACTTCCAACAGTCTGGGTGTCTGTATGTGTTGCGTTCTCCACCTTGAGGTTGCTGATGTGCTTAAAAACAAAAGGGTTGTTGATATTGATGGCCTTGCGGATCTTGTCGTTCATTGCGTTGACGTAGGTCTGGTACACGGCCATGCACTTCTTTGCCAGGGATGAAGCGTAGTAGATGGGGATGTCATGGAGCTCTGGGTGGTTCTGCCAGTACTCATCTACAGGAGAACATGAGACAGATGCAAATATTAAGCATGATTAAGGGTCATAAATGATAGCATAGAGGCTAAAAACACAGTTTGATTTGGTTGAAATTGACTATTTAGAGGCGTAATCAGGGAGAGACACATGACTCCTCACCCAGGATGAGCAGCAGTTCCTGGGCTCGTCCCAAAGCGAACACAGGGATCAAACAGCGGCCTTCTCTGTTCACAATGTCATGGACTGTGTTACAGAACCGAGCTTCACGCTCCTCCCTCTTTTCATGGATGTGGGTGCCGTACGTCGACTCCTGCATCAAGAATAACAGCATTAACATATTGCGACCACCCAGAGATCCATTAAAAGTAGTGTTTGATGTGAGTTATTATTTTGCGTACGATGATTAAGATGTCAGGTTTGACACTGGGGATCTCGGCTGCCATCAGATGCCTGTCTTCTTGGCGGGAGAAGTCTCCCGTGTACAGCAGCTTTGGAGAGGAAAAACAGGCCGACAATGGACTTGTTAAGTGAACTTAGTTTATGCAAGGCATAAAAAAAACATAAAAAAGACAGGTGTGAATACCTTGACTCCAGCTATTTCAATCATGAACATGGCAGCTCCCAGCACGTGACCAGCGTGGTAGCACCAGAACTTAATCCCAGCAACCTCCTTGACCTCATGGAAGTTGATAGTCTCGATTTTATCCATGCTCTCCTCCAGGTCAGTCTCAGTGTACAACATGTCGTCTGCAGAAATGTTGCTGACTTTAACATAGTCTGACAGCAGCCAACGGTAGATGGCCTTAGTGGCGTGGGTCATGAAGGTCCTTCCTTTAAAGCTGGTTTTCTGGAGGAACCAGGGTAGAGCTCCACAGTGATCCAGATGGAAACTGGTGAGAAGATTAAGAGAATACAAGGAGAAGAACATGCCTCATTAAGGAAATTACCAACAGAGATGTAATTAAGCAGCTATAACCAATTAATAGTTCACCACTCAAAAAGAGAAGAGGAAAGACTCACTGGCTGATGAGTAGCAGGTCTATCTCTGCTGGGTCGATCAGGTCTATATAGGGGAGAGCATCCATTCCCTCCAAGCCAGGGTGGATACCACAGTCCAGCTGCCAAACACAAATATTAGTTTATTTATTTCACCCAGGATAATCTAATCATCAGCACTGTTTTCCAGGCTGGCCTGGGTACATAAAATCAACACAATAAAACAAATAAAACAAAAAGAGCAGCCTGTATATTACAGACTGTGCAACTACAGGTTGTACTCCACAACTGAATAACACTGATGCAAATATGTTACTGGGTTAAGGTGTATTGCTAGAAAGTTCACGGATGAGACCACCCTTATTGGACCCCATTGGACCTAACGGGGACGAGTCTGCCTACAGGTGGGAGACTGACCATCTGGTGACCTGATGCAGCCAGAACTTGGAGCTTAATACTCTAAAGACAGTGGAGATGGTGGTGGATTTCAGAAGGAACTCAGCCACACCTGCCCTCATGACCCTGCGTAACTCCCAGGAATGAAACTGTGGAGTCTTTACACTTCCTGGGAACCTCCTTCTCTCAGGACCTCAAGTAGGATCTCAACATCAGCTCCCTCACCAAGAAAGCACAGCAGAGGATGTACTTCCTGCGGCAGCTGAATAAATTCAACCTGTCAAAAACAATGGTGGTGCACTTGGCACACCGCCATCATTGAGTCCATCCTCACCTCCTCCATCACCATCTGGTACGCTGCTGCCACTGTCAAGGACAAGGGCAGACTGCAGCGTGTCATTCGGTCTGCTGAGAAGGTGATTGGCTGCAACCTTCCGTCTCTTCAGGACCTGAGCGCCTCCAGGACTCTGAGCCGCGCAGGAAAAATTGTGGCTGATCCCTCCAACCCCAAACACAAACTCACTCTCGTCTGGCAGGAGGACCCTCCACCCCAGACCCTCATGTCACATTGACGTTGGATCTACAGACTCTATGCATTACATTACATCTGTTTCATTCATCTGTTTACAGCCTAATTTAATTGTACACAGTCCTTTATCCCCATTTGTAGTTCTTTCTCATATTTTTGTAAAACATTTTTCTATGGTCACTATTTTTTATATAGTTTTCTATTTGTATAGATGTTAGCACAGGTTAACTTCTTAACACAGTTATATATTTATTTTCTATGCAAATGTTTAATTCCTCTGCAAATGTATTTATCTAATAATGCACAGCCTTTATGTAACAGACTATCCCATTTTGATAAATATCTGCACATTTAAAATACTCTGCACACTGTGAAGGTTTGTACATTACCTGGCAAATACTTTGTATATTCCTGCACAGACTGTAGAGATCTTTTCATTTTAAAACATATTGTATATATATTTTTATTGTTTCCATTTTTTAATACTTGATTTTAAAAAAATCCTTCTTATATTTTTACTTAATATTTGTTATGTGAAAACCTACTTGGCAATAAATCTGATTCTGATACAAATACACCTTTAATACTATCTATACTATACTATACTAATACTATCTATAATAAAGACAAGAGAAAAAATATTCACCATAATTTTTCTTCCTTTGAACTCCAGGATGATGCATGACCTCCCAACCTCCTGACCAGCACCCCTGTACATACAGAAAGAGAAATCAGCATTGAAGCTAACGGTGCATGTATTTGTTGTTATTATGATTGTTGGTGTATTTTAATCACATAAAACACAAAATGAACTCACAGCGGACGAATTAGGAGCTGGTCACTCTCCTCCGCGGGGACAACCACCTCTACTTTACGTTTTGTAGCCATGTGTGTGTCAAATTTTACGTGTAAAATTTAAAAATAGAATAAATAATCGAGTCCGGCCATTCTGCGATGAATGAATGAGTGAGAGGGGGCGGCGTGAACGTCACACTTCCGCTATTGTGCCAAAATACCGTCGGCGAGAAACAAAAGCGTTGACGAAAGTTCCGAGAGAGCCGTTAGTCTTTTTTTTATTTGCCATTGCGAATAAAATAATTAAATCCTACAAAGG
Organism: Argyrosomus regius; assembly: GCA_946959425.1. Classification (NCBI taxonomy): domain Eukaryota; kingdom Metazoa; phylum Chordata; class Actinopteri; family Sciaenidae; genus Argyrosomus; species Argyrosomus regius. The sequence continues at coordinate 11,332,831 of OX336887.1, read as the reverse complement.
ATACACGGTTATTATATATATATTTAAATACAACCTCAAGCTTTGTGTACACTTAACAATATATATGACTTACACACGTTTGGGCTCAATATTTAACTATAAAGATACTCTTTTTGTACGTCGTTACGTCCCCTTTAAGTGGTGTTGGGTGTAGGCTGTGAAACTCAAAGCGACGCTAAAGAGTCAAAGTAGATCAACAAAAAGCTTCTTTGAACTATATTAACCATTAACGGTACATTAGGACGGTCACGGTACAAACAGGTGTGTAACTCTTTTTTTTTTAAAATAAATTTAATACATTTGTGTTTATCCACCGCCCACCTCTCTTTAAAGTCTTCGGTTATAAACTTGAGTGTGAAAATAAATGCGGTGGGGGACATTTAAGGTGGAGTAGGTTGAGTTTCATACTTGCTATACTAATATTTTAGTATATTTAAAATGAAGCTAACGTGTATTTTTCAGCTACATGTACACTAACTAGCTAGAGTCCAACGTAACCTGTTGATTCATGTGTCTGCTGTGTATTTTATATCGTAGAGGGGCTGTGTTGTAAATATTTTATGCCCCCCCCAAACCTTCACCTAAGTCCGGATACACCCTTCAGACCTGTAGTAATAATCTGCTCTGACATGATGGAGGTAGATGATAGTGTTACAGCAGCAGCAGCAGCAGCAGGTGTAACAGATCAACTGGTTTCCGATTTAACTGGTGCCCAACAGCAAAGTAGCAGCAGTTACTCAATAATATAAGCACCACAGATGTGTCATTATAGTGTTATATTAGCATATTATTGTTGTAACGTGCAGCTTTATTCTCCAAAACCATTGAGAAATTTTAAAAAGTCAACCCTACTCTTATAAAATTAGAGTAAACTGAAAGTGAAGCATAAGTTTGAGTCAATTCATACTTGAATTTGTTGTTTTATTATGTTTAATTGTCTCTGTATGTATCACGATTGCTTTGATTGACTGGATTGTTTTGTGTTTGTTCACAAGTCTCTCTTGCAAAATAGATCTTCATGAGACTAACAGTCTGATAATGTGAATGGCTGTCACCACCGTTGTAGTCAAGGCCACCTAAACCGAGACCAAGACCACAGTGTATCGAGACCAAGACAAGATTAGGACTTTGAGGGTTTGAGGCCAGACCAGACAGTGTATAGCCTGCTTAGGTGGCTTATATTTTCCAAATGTCTTTGGGTGAGTGCTGCATTGCAGAATTTACCTCCTGCTGTATTAAATAAAAATCCAGAGTCCTCTTTGTCCAAAATCAAGACAAAACCGAGGAAAGATGCAGTCAGTTCCAAGACAAAACAGGGACCGGTCTCAAGACCAAGACCGCTCTTGAGTACTACAACTCTTAGATTATGTTATGATTTACATTCAGTTGTTCATCATCTCTGTTGAGACTTGAGGAGTCAGCCCTATCGTGTGTTTAACACTGTGGTCCATGATGATTCAGGTTGCTGAGGCTGGCTGGAGGGCTGGATGTGGCCGTCATGGTGAACGATGTTCCGGAAAGTCAAAAAGCGCCACAGCAGCAGCAGCTCGCAAAGCAGTGAGATCAGCACCAAAAGCAAAGTACGGCAACACACACACATGAATGTCATGACAGAGCCACTTTCTCCTTGTTGAATTTAAGCTGACACCCTCTCGTGTTTCTAACTCCGTGTAGTCTGTGGACTCCAGTTTGGGAGGACTCTCCAGATCCAGCACCGTCGCCAGCCTCGACACAGACTCCACCAAGAGCTCAGGTCAGTCTCTCTTTTTCTTCTTCGTCTTCCACTCCTCTCCTTTTCTTTTCTAAGCTGATTATTCGATGCACGCCCTCTGTAGGTAACAGCACGTCTGAAACATGTGCTGAGTTTCGGGTGAAGTATGTGGGCGCCATCGAGAAGTTACAGTTTGACATGAGCAAGACCCTCCAGGAGCCTCTGGACCTCATCAACTATATCGATGCTGCTCAGGTGAGATGCTGGTGAAAGATATTGAGATGATTTGCTCTCCCGCTCGCTCCAGGCTTACAGTAATCAATATCATCATCATTCATCTAAACTATCGTAGAGAAGACGCTGTAAATATGCCGCTCCTTTTCACAGCAAGATGGAAAGCTGCCCTTCGTGCCTGGAGACGAAGAGATGATTCTGGGAGTGTCAAAGTACGGCGTCAAAGTGGCTTCACTGGACCAGTGTGTGAGTAGAGAAGTGATATACTGTGCTTCAGATTGAATGGTCATTGATTGGACATGCAGCATTGCTGGGTCATCATTTTTCACACGGCTCTGCACAAAAGCTGCTGAAATATTTCAGCATTTCGGATGCAGCTGAATTTTGGGTTCTAGCTATGCACCATCCTTTCTTAAATACATAATACACTTGAAGAAATACTTCTAATGAGTCAGTAATTACGTGTTTTTAATTGTACCTTTGTCCAGGATGTGCTGCATCGCCACCCTCTGTACCTGATAGTGCGTATGCTGTGTTACGATGATGGCCTGGGTGCGGGGAAGAACCTCCTGGCTCTGAAAACCACCGATTCAAAGCAAGAGGAGTGCAGCATCTGGGTGTACCAGTGCAACAGCTCGGTGAGCACGACTGAAACAGTTTACTGGATCTGGGTATATCATCTGTCTGGGGTCATGTAGCCCGTCAATAAATGCTGTTTAATCATCTGTCTTGAACAGGAGCAAGCTCAGTCCATCTGCAAGGTACTGTCGGCTTCTTTTGACTGCGCTTTGACATCAGACAAGTCCTGAGGCCGGAGACTGTCTGAAAGAGGAATGAAACAACTGCAAAACCAGCAACAGTAAATCAGGAGACTAACACCGTGACTGCATTTAAAAAAAAAAACAATGCCGTCATTTCCCTTTTTTTTCTTCAACTTTGCTTTTTTTTTGGAGAGATTAACTGCAGGAAGTTTGCAGGAAAACATGATTAAGGCCGTTGTACGGTGCGTCACACACGCCCAGTGTTGTGATATGTATTATCACCATCCCATCATCCTCCAGCTGAGACAGAATTACTGTGAATTAGTCTGAATCTTTTCCTTGGAATCTGATTCCTTTACCTCACGTCATCCTGTGTGACCCGTCACATAAAGCCACGAGCAAACAGAGTAGAAAAAGGGAAATGGTTGCATTTTTTTTAAAGCATGCGGCAATGTCATGTAAATTAATTATATTTAATGTAAATTATGGCACAAAATGGTACATAATGTTGTAACCCGTCTCTATCCAGCTTACGATAATTCAACACGATACACAGATTTGACGACGTGAACACGGTTCGGTTCTCTTCACACGGAAACCACTTTTAAATTTTAAAAGATAATTTTTAAATTTAAAGGTCCAGTGTGTAAGATTTAGCGCAAACATGGAATATTATATTCATAACTATGTTTTCATGCATGTATAATCACCTGAAAATAACAATCGTTTTGTTTTTGTTACTTAAAAATGATCCTTTTATGTCCACAGTGGGAGCGGGTCCTCTTCCATGGAGGCCGCCATGTTGAAACACCGTGTTTCTACAGTAGCCCAGAACAGACAAACTAAATACTGACTCTAGACAGGGCCCTTTAAATGTTGTTTCTCCTTTTATACTGGGTAGGCGAGGGTGATGTGAGGAGATTGCAATGCAGTGTTTACACCACTTGATGCAACTAAATCCTACACACTGGACCTTTAAATATCCTTTTGTTGTGTTTTTCTGTGACAAACAGTATTGGTACAATAACAGTCACTTTTTCACTTGAAGGTACATTATACAAACCATGGCACACATCCTGTATTTTTTCTTAACTTGTGTGATTTTTTACTCATTTTTAATGACTTTTATTGTGTTTTGTTTTATTATTATTATTATTTTTGGTACCAAAAGCTTGATGTGTTCTCCGATTTGTTGTTTTTAAAATGAACTGCCTCCATTAGACTTGCTGAAACCACATAAATCCTAATAGGCTGTTAGAAGAACATGTCGTGGTACTAACTTCATCGTGTATATAATAACAGCCCCTTTTTCCTGTCCTCCTTTTCAACACGGTACAGTTGAAAATGTTTGATAATAAGGAAATAAAAGAATTTGATTTGGTACAATAAAAGAGTGAAAAGCTTTTGTTTTTGATAATTATTAAAGTGTCATTTCTCCTTTTTCTTTGTGTCATTTTCTGTCTTGTATTGCTGTGTATGTTTTGACACTGCAGACATGCTCAAATATTCGCCATTAGAGGGAGCTCTTGATACATAATCAGACTTTTGCTTTGGGCAAAAATCACATCATAGTCAAGTCAAGCTGCGTTATATTTTTAAAATTCAGGTCATTAGCTTAAATTGTTGTTTTGACTTGAAACACGATGCGCTGCCAGCGGTACTTTTGTAAAAGTAGGCGTTATTATTTGCACAAATGGGTCATACACTCCTTGTTACACTTAAGAAACACACCAAAGCCTTGTTAATATTTCATATTTTTATTATTCCAGTTTTTTTCCCCCATTTACTTGCACAATAGAGTTAAGAGTTGATGCAGTGACAGTTAATGAGAATGAATTATTGTCCCAGTTTTGGTGTGTATGAGTGTATTTGTGTTTTCGGTACACACAAACAAACACACACAGGTCCAGCTGAGGTCGTATCTGTAACTTCTTGTCACCACGGCACGTTAAAAGACATTTTCTGCCCATGTTAACTTTTTTTTTTTTTTTTTTTTTACATTTAAATATCAACAAAACAAAATCTATTTACACGAATAGATTAAATCTTCCTGTTTCCAGTGAGTTCATATTGTACGTGATGAAGAGAGCAGATCAGCTACGATTCACATGCTTCTCTTCTGGTCATTCACAAATCCATGGAAGGCTCTGGTTTCAGGTTAAATGCCTAAATATCAACATTATGAACATAAAGAAAGTTGCTCTGCAACCAAAATGGAGTTAATTACATTGAATGTTTTATATTTCTTTCATAACACTATAGATAAACTCACCTTTCTACATTATAGGACCCCGGATGTGAGAGGTTTAAACTAGCAGAAAGGAGATTCCTTTCTCTTTATGTCTGGTTTGTATACACAATGAAAAATATGGAGAGCCTGTCGGAGTCTGAATGCACTCAAAGGAAAGAGGAAGCAACAAAAGTCACAAAGCTACCTCTTTCTTTTCATCACATTCCCACACGCTCGCTCTCTCTTTTTTTTTTTTCTTACTTCAATATTCTTTCAATCTGAGCTTATTCTGTTCAGACAGGACATGCACACACACACTTTCCTACTCCTCTAATAAGGCAGGTGACAGGCGAAGGTAGCCTGAGGTGACAGACTCGGCATAAAAAGGTAATTACTGGCTGTTGCAGCTCCAGTCAGTCTCATCGTTTGACCTAAAACAATACAGGAGGAAGAACTGATGCTGTTGAATGTTACCTAACTAATAGTACAGGCAGTGTGTGTGTGTGTGTGTGTGTGTGTGGAGAAGCATTCACAGAAGATGGGTGACGTGGAACTCATTTGCGCTCATTCACTCCACACACTTGTGTGAAACCACTTTCTCACAGGTGTGTTGAGTTGGAGGCTATTTTTACATTATTTTTCCCCCCACAACGGCAGTCTGTCCTCAAAATCAGGGACAGGGAAGCGCTCCCTCGGGCGCAGCTTCTAGCATATTCCAGGGTTAATTTAGCACCATTAGAAAAACCTCCACGCAGGAGGCCCACTACGGAGTTGGAAAGCAAAGGTAGGCGTTTTAAAATCGCTCATGCACGGAGGTGGAATGTAAGCACGTCGACTGTTCACATTTACAGTTGTTAGTAAGATAAAATACATTGCTGTCGTCTTCTCACTTCTATCACTTTCAGGACTGTCTGTCTGTACAACGCAGCTGAGCAGAGAACGGTTGAAATGAATACTGTACATATAACCTTCATTATGTCACATGTCGTCTCGTGTTGTAACAAGGATAAAGACAAGGAAAGTGCATTTATTGCGAGAGGTCATTCACTACAATCATTTTTAAATCTTAAGAGTCTTTGTCAGCAACATTAACAGCAAGCATTAAAACCCACACACACAGTCCCACGAGTCCTCACACCCCAGACTTTCTGGGTCCAGGCTACGGTTGCCATGATGACATGACGTACAGATTTGCAGCCGAGGTGATGATACAGCAGTGACGCTTTAACAAGCTCGACGATGATGCCGACAAAACACCGGGACGATGGTGGAGGTTTTGTTGGCTGGCAGACAGAGACGGGTGAAGGAGGAGGAGGAGGAGGAGGAGGGACGCTGCCATCCCCCATGACGCTTCCTGAGATCCAGAGGAGAAACCATTCAGTCAGCGATGAAGTGTACAAATGTAACTGGGAATGCTCCTCTTCTCATCGGATCGCCTTCGATGTGGCCTAGCTGTGAGGAAGAAGACAGAGGCGAGGTCAGAGGATGATAGATGGCAGCTACAACTCAGAAATTCATAGTCGGGTTGGATCTACTGGGTCACTTGTCTCAAAAAAAAAATCACCTAGAGCACAAACACAACACAAAACACTAAAGACAAGGGCTGATTTTCAGATTAATCACTACTGAAACACCACCTAATGCAGCACATAGTGGACTATGAGAAGCTAAATGACATTGCCACATTATATTACCTTGGCTGACAGAGAAGCCAGAACTTATTATGTCCATTTAAGTCACTTTAAAGGTCTTTTATACCTGAAAATAAAAAGCTAGGACATGAGTCTGCACGTTTAGACGAGGCTAAAGGTTAAAATAAATACAGAATGATGTGAGTTAAAACATGCACACTGCTCTAAACTCTGCTTCTACAAACAAAAAAACATCCGTCTGTCATTTAGTTTACTTCTCCCATGAAATGTTTTCATTAAAAATGAAACTTGGTGATTTAGCTGTAAAAACCAGGCCAGTTTTATGACTCAAGCTACCAATTTAACTTCGAACTAAAGCACCACAGTGACACTCGCTCCAGATGACTTCATCCCGTCTTCTTGCTGCCTCATTACTGTGCTTTCATTTCGATATTTTAGACGCACAAAGAGTGATAGCGCTGGGACAGATAGGAAGCATGGTGAGGTCCCCGGGGGACTTGCGGGTCCATGCAGGGACACAGAGGGAGAGAGTGACTAAATACGGTCATTTCTGCAGAGGTGGCTCGGAGGAAAACAAGTTGCAGCTGGTTGATGTTCACACAAGGGGCTCCACAGAGGAAGCTGCAGTAGGCGGAAAAAGAGGAGGAGGGGGAATATCGGCCAGAGTGAGGTCATGGCTTTTTGCTTTTTAGCTGCCATGGTTACAGAGCGCGTTGACATCCATGGGACCGGAGTGGGACATGAGCTGGACTGGGAAGAGCTTTGTGCTTTAATCTGATAACATGATGCAAGAATCCAAAATGCAAAAACACACACACACACAACTCGCAGCAGCGTGAGAGATACTGACCCACCACTCCTGGTCCTCTTCTCCATCCACCACGATCACCTCGCCCTCAGAGAACGTCAGCTCGTCTGGGTTGTCGGCTACACAGTTGTAGATGGCTTTCACTCGCTTCGGCCGCTGCTTCTGAGGGACGAAACAAAGCACGCAAACAGGTTTGAGTTTGTAGCAGCAGGGGAAGAAAATAGTAGAACCGTGTGTGGTGGATACAGCGACGCAATCACGGTGCATTCTGTCTCATTTTTGTCTGTGATACACTGTTGGATTTTTATTATTGAGAACTGAGGCCACGTTACACTGACAGGAGATGAAGTCGGGATGATGATGTTCAGTGTCTTCTAGTATTTCTCCTTTTTTTATCCCAATAAAAGCGTTTCCTTTTTCAAATTAAAGGTCTAAGAACAGATGGTGGTAGAGATTCTGAATCCCTTTGAGACAAATTTCAGATTTTATGAAAGCGGAAATGCCCGAAACATTTTGGTCTCCTGTAAATTTTAGTCTGTTATATTTATCCAACAACAATAAAGACAATGCACAAACTTTATGGAGCATGGTAAGTCTACTTTTATTCTGGGCTACACAAATAAAACTTTATTTTAGGGTTCATCTCTCCTTCACCATTTGTACTGCATGAGTGTACTTTCTGCTGCTTTGAACAAATGAATTGACTTCTTTGCACATTAAAAGTTAAATGTGATTCTAATTTGATCAATTTTCACCATAGATCAGTGTTTCTCAAACTTTTTACACCGCGTACCACCTCAGAAAATATTCAGCTCTCTAAGTTATGACATGTTAAAACTATAGCGGCATAGGGAGACTTTATTCAGCTACGGTCAGTTCACACAGGAGGCAGATTTATGCCTAATAAGATTATTTATTGAACAGAACCAGAACCACTTCTCTTCCAAATATTTTTGAATTGTTAATTTTATCTCGCTGTCACATTTTAGCTCACCTCATAGTTTATTTTAATTTGAAAAATTGTAATATTTTGATTTATTTGATTGAAATTTCCCAGTTTGAGAATCAGTGCAATATGCTAATGGTTAAAAAATAAAGGATATAAGACATTTTAAAACCGCTGATTCATCCAGTGATAACTGTAATTGGTACAGCATGGGCACAAGATGAAAACAAAGAAAAAGCTTCTACGGTCGTACGATTCTCCATTGCCTGACAGACTAAAATAAATGCCTATTATTACTATTTGTTGGCTTTAAATTTGAACATTAACCTTCCACCTTAAAGACCCTAAAAGAAAGCTAAAAAGCTCTTCGCCTGTTAAGAGTACAGGAAGGAACTTCACTGCATGAGTAGACACTGGAAACACTGAGACAATAGGTCAACTTCAGTGTGCTGCAGGGAATTGCACAACACTAATAACGGAATAAACCGTGACTCGGGAAACCAGCAGCCTGTGAATCAGTACGACAGTATGAATGAATAAGCACTTTACAATAAATATCTGGATGATAATGAGAGGAAGAACGAGGGACTCACTGGGTAGGCCTTCCTCGGCATGGGGGCTGGAGGCAGAGATTGACCTATGGAGTTCTGGGGGCATCCTGGCACTTCCTTAGCTGGAACAGGAAGGGGAAATTATATCACAAAGACAACAAAACTTTCCACGTTTCCAGAGAAGGAACAGGATCTGACAGATAGTAGAACAACTTGAATGTGACTGTACACTGAACAGACGCAGATTCAAAAGAATTGATGTGTTGTTCTTCTTATCTGTGTACTCACCTGGCCTTTCGATAGATTGCGTTCGATTTAGAGGTCCCCTGTTGAAGCTTTTGTCATTGCTGTGAAACAAAAAAAAAGGATGTAAAAAAATGTGTTTTATACAACACAGTAATCAAATAAAAAGACAAGAAAGCTGTCCAGCTCTTAAACAGCTCTGTTACAGATTTATTACAGCACCATCAGCCCTGTGGGAGATAAAAAAAAGACAAAAGGGCGACTGTGGAGGAGAGTTATTGCTCGGCTGGCTCGTCACAGGACTTAGCCTGGAAGCTAATGAGGCGGCTAAACAGCAGCCATGTAGGCTCATTCGTTTTGGGAGACAACATTACAAGACAAGAATTCACAACAACCTCTGTTCCTGTGTGTGCGTGCAGTGACTTTTTACTGAATGAAGCTGCAAAAACGCCACCAAACGCTGAATTGACGCTTGCAGACACCTGCAGAAAAGTGTCGCTCTTACCCTGCGGGAGATTTAGGCGGCACCACTCTGGACCCCACCGGTCCCTGACCCGACTTGGTCTGTATGTTCATGGCCTCCATCTTTGCCACAGGAGCAGGACCCAGACCTGGGACACAGACATTTTTTGTTTCATGTTTTAGCAATGGGTTTTAGCGACATGTTTCTGTGCATGCTAAACAGATAAATCACTTGCTGCGGCTCTGGTTTTTAGAAGTTGCAAGTTTAAATATCACATCATCAGTCCGTCCATTTATTCAAAATGATGTTTACACATTTAAATCAAATTCAATTAGAAAATTAAAGTTACCATTTCAAAGATTTTGTCGATCATGTTATTGTAGAATCAAAGAAGAACATGTGCAGGTATTTTTTGTGCAGATCATAGTTTCTCATGTTTTTAACTGTGTACATTTGTTTTAATAATATTTAGCTGATGTTTTATTTCCCCTCTCTCGGCACAGAAGTCTTTTAATTTAAACAAAACCAGCACCTGCCAACAACTTACAGGTCACTGTACAATGAAACATTTAAATTCTTCCCAGCATTAAAGGTCCAGTGTGCAGGATTTAGTGCCACCTAGCAGTGAAGTTGCAGATTGCAACCTAATGAATACTCATGTCTCACCCTCTCCTTTCAAGCATGTAGAGAAAAACTAAGGCTGCAAAATTTACATAAAAAGCAAAAAGTTCAAATCTAGATCGGTGTTTGGTTTGTCTGTTCTGGGCTACTGTAGAAAAATTGTGGTTCAACATGGCGGCCTCTGTGCAAGAGGACCTGCTCTCACTGTAGATATAAAGGGCTCATTTAAAAAGGAAAATTCTTATTTTCAGGTGATTATACACTAATGGAAACATACTAAAGAATATTGTATTCCATTCCTGCAAAGAAATACTCCCAAATCTTACACACTGGACCTTTAACTTTTGATTCTAAATAACAACTTTGAGAAGGAGGAAAGTGTCAATTTGTGTTCATACCTCCCGTTGAAATGAGTCTCATGGGAGGCATAGGAGGATGCATGTTGGGAGGGTCTGAGGACGACCTCTGTCGGCCGACCAGGTCTAAAGAACCGGGCTTCCAGCTGGTTGACGGTGACGACGGACCGATCCCTCCTAGACCGGATAACTGGACTGAGAAAGAGAGACAGAGACGGAGGGAAAGAAGATGACAACAATCACTTTGAAAGCGGACTGAGTGTAATTGAAAGCGACAGTTAATGTGGAGAGGGAATGTGCAGAATGCCACGGCTGCAGTGAGACGAGGTGGGCAACCCAGCTGGTTGTTTCTCCTGCGCTCTGCTGGCAGATCTCCAGACGGCCACTAAAGATATTAAAGAGTGACCGTGGTGGTCCTGTAAAGCTGTAATGACGGGTTTTTTTTAGCAGCAGATAAACAGATGTGCATCGCTAAAGGTTTTAGATTTTTTAAAAAAAGAAATCCTGTCCGCCAGATTTTGGATCATTTGACAAGTAAAGAGGTCAACAACTTTCTGGCAAAGCTGTCCATCCATCTGTCTCCATCGTGACTTCTCCCTCCAGTACCCAGACACATCTGTGGTGCTGAAACAGGTCAACAAGTCACTGAGGCCTGCATAGTAATTAACATAAAGGCCTTGGAAACCAGTGATACAGAGCCAAATGAGACTAAATATTGTAGATCTAAATGAGGGTGTTCATCTAGGGCATATTATATAAATATCACGTCCCTGAGGCAAGCAGACAGGTCAGATTCAGGTCACAGAGGTCCTCAGGTATAGTTGGATGAGAAATGCTACATGCATCTGCCTTCCATTCTTCTAGTTCTGAGCTTACCCAGGTTCCTCGGGGGCAGGGGCGGAGCAGAGGTGGTGGAGGGCTGAGGCGGGTTGGTGCTGAGGATGGTGCCATAGGTCTCGTTGTTGACCAGGTTGGGCATGAAGGCACGCTGCTTGTCCTTGGTGATTAGGTTGGCGCCGTCACGGCTCGCAGAGCCCAGACCGGTCTGGTGGTGGGAGTTGCTGCTCGGGGTGTAACAGCTGACCGGACGCTCGTCTCTACGATGAGGGCTGGGCTGGAGGGGCAAAGGTAGGGTATGCATGTAAGACTGTGAGATCTTGTGAGGATGTAACGTGTCATTCAAAAGGAGATTCATCAGGTTTAATCAAACTACAATTTACTTTATTAATAACAAAACAAAATACCACTTTGTTTTAAACTCAGATTTAACAAATCTTATCTTAACTGAGAAACTTCTGTCATCTTTACCGCCATCTTTTAAGACTTTCTTTGTGTGCAACATTTCAACATTACATGAAAGAAATCTTTTGTCTAACAACTTTCCACATAACGCTATCCACTCCAGATCCAATGGTGAACAAACAAACCGACCTGCAAATCATCAATGCTCAAAGCACTTTCTTTCCCTCACCGTCTCAGGGAATGTTTACTTACAAACTGACATCATACAAAATTCTATTTTCACCAAAGGCAATGAAGTTTGTTTGTTTTTTTAAATAAATACACTACAGGTTCAGTATGTTAAAGCAGAAATCATCACACTGCTGGTGGGACCACTTTATATTTCAGTACAATAAATAGAAAAAGTACAAAAACAATAATGAATTCAGCTTTTTACAGAAACTCTTTAGGGCTCTTCTGGGTTTTTTAGATTTTATCATCCTCTGCAGCTGAATTTATCCTTGTTTTCTCACTCAGCTGTTTAGCACTTTAACTCTTCTTCTGTGAAAGCACAACAAAACAAAAGCACGTCTCACCTTCTCATCCAGATCTTCATCACTTTCATCCAAGTCTTCATGCTGCAGACACCATTCATATTCAACGTGGACGTGGGCGTTGAATTTCCCTGCCAGCGCCTGGTTCAACTATACACACAAACAAATCCACACGGATACAAACACAAATGGCGGACAGCTCTTACACGGTCTCGGGAAGCAATATGTTTGCAGGCATAATCCAGGACTAAACACAGTGAGCTCACCAGCTCTTCACACTGTAGGTGTTTGAGCCTCCGGGCGATATCCAGCGGTGTCTCCCCGGCCTCATTAGCTGGAGGGGAAAACAACAGAAACATATAATCACTGTTGTATCCACACGCCACATGAGCACAAACACACGGCCCATTTTCTTTCCTCCCTTTTCACTGTGACATGAGAAATGTGTAATTAGACTGTTTCCCACACTCAACAACTCTCTGGTTTCTCCCTGTCCTCCTTCTCTGTATCCATTATCTGGCTGTTTTGTTGATTTCAGAGCCGACTAGAAAGATTAGTGTTGTGAGAAACAGTTGCCATGGTCTGCTGGCAAAGCCCAGACCTCTGGGAACTAAACCTGAAAGACTTGGACCACATGGTGAGTGAGAGGATGAGAGCCAGCGAGAGAAAACATTTGTCTGAGACAGTGGAAGAAGAAGTATGCAGATCATTTACTAAATAAACTTAGAACTTCGGAAAAATAATACTAGGGCAATGTAAAATTCTGTTAAAAGCTGGAGTCAAAGAACAGAAGTATTAAATTATCACCCATGCATTAACAAGTGAGCAGTATTTTGGTTGTAGTTGTTTGAGGTGATTTTAAATACTTTCTAATGTAAACTGTATCGCAGATTAATCAACAAAAATCTTAGTTATAAAGTTATAGATCCATTTCCATGTATAACTACTAAAAACCTAGTTTCCCAATGTTGTTTTCATCAGATCTACTAAACGTGAGTGTCTGTAGCCACTGCCGCTCCCCTTTAAGAGACCAGCAGCAGGTCCTGAGTCAGTTGACTCTTATGGGAGAAGTGAACGTGAGTAAATATTGGACTCATTTTTCACGAGCCACATATGTTCTGAACACTCAGACACAAAAATGCTGTTTTCAGACCGATAAATCAGGAGAAAATTAACTCTCTTCTCTCCATCGGTACTAAATCGTCAGTCTGCTTTCACCAAAGATGATCTATAACACCTGAACTAAAACTTAACTTCCTGAATATTTCATCCATCTGCATGATGTTCACACACTTCCAAAGAAGTTTTGGAGACCCGTTTAAGAGACAGGAAGTGTAAACCGTTGCATACCATTGCTGCAGATTGTAAAACTTTATCTTCTCTTACAGAAAATCTTTACTGACGGTGTGTTTTCTTACCGATCTCTATGGAGGCTTTCCCCCGCAGCAGCAGTTTCAGACACTCGCTGTTGTCGGTCAGGCAGCAGTAGTGCAGCGCTGTGCTGCCTTTGACCGTCTGCTTATCCAAATTCAAACTGCAGAGGGACAAAAAAACACAAAGAGGAAGACTTTAAATCCAAACACAGGAGGCCTCTCCAAAAACATCTACACATGATCAGTGACAATGTCTGGGATGAAAATTACTTTCAGTGGGGATGAACTACATCAAATATAGAACAAATATTACTCCTCCTCCTGTGTTAGTGTCGTATAATTTCTTTTTTCTATTTATTTCTTTTTAGTCATTTTTATTTATTTGGTTTTTTCTATTTTTATTTACTCATCTGCTGGTGGTTATGACTTTGTCTGTCCATATCGGTATCGCTGTCCACTTTGTTCACATTTATTTATTTCATCTAATGGACTTCCATATCTTATTCACCATGGCATACACTACTCACAAAAAGAAAGTAATTTCTGACTTCTCAGAGAAGAACAGTGAGCCGGCTCAGATTTGGGTATAAAAACGTGAATTAAGTTTGAAATTCCTCATTCCTGTTCAAAATGGTAAAATGTCAAGAGTCCACATTAAAGCACTTCATGATGCTGGATGGTCTCTGACAGGTGGTCTAATAAATTTGTTAAGCGCTGTATGTTTGAGGGCTGATGTCCAGCGCTCTTTATTTTGTTATTTATTTTTCATTTTGTTGAAAATTCCATAAATTAATGATATATAAAAACAACTATTACAACAAAACATGTGGCATAAGCCAGACAACCCGTCTGTAAAGGAATGTTATGACTGGGAAAACACACAGCTCTATGAGAGACAGGCAAAGAAGTAAAATACATAAATAAGCAAATATGTTCAACCTAAAGTGAGAAAATGAGACGTGGGTAACCGTTGTCAATAAGGAAATTTGATTTGGGGCGTTTTACTGCGTCAAACCAGTGTATTTTATTCTTTAAGTGACAGATGACTGATGTGAAATACAAAGGTGTCGCGGTCCTCTGTCGTCTTCTTGCTTTGTTTACCTGTTCTGAGTGAGGAAGTCGACAATGTGAAGAGACGTTCGATCCACCAGTCTGACAGCCAGATGAAGCGCTGTCTCACCTTGCTCCTGAAATAAAAAGGATAAAACATCAGCATCATGTTTTTTTTATATTCCCCCGGGAATATGAAAGGTAAAGAGCAAGAACGATGCAACAGACTATCAGAAGTAAGGACTCTGTTAGATATGTTGTGTACTGACGTGTCCGTTGGCAAGAGGTATGGGCTCCATGAGGTCGACTCCCTCGGCGTAGACCTGGATGAGGGAGAAAATGTCCCGGGCCTTCACCGCGTCACACAACGTGTGCAGCCGCGACGTCGGATCAGGACACTTCTTCCTCGCGAAACGTTTCTCGGTGTACTTGGCGGTGATGAAGTCTTTCCTCGCCTGCCTGGTGGGAGATACGATGAGGTCGCTGCTCAGTTACAGCTGTTTCATTTATGGTTTGATGGTGCATAAACACTGAGGATAACACACTTAATTAAACTTTTCTTACCAACTGATTACCATTTCAAAGGTTGATGGAGCTTCATAATTAGGTATAAGTAATAAAAAGTAGATCGTAAACCTTTTTTTAACCACAATAACATTATATTAAAGGTACATTCAGACATAATCCGGTGCTGCAGTGAATCAATGCGGGGAGGAGCGTGTGTGGGAGTATAACTTTTTATTTTATCGATGCTGGTGCTCCCTCACTCTCATTCTCTGTCTACGGCTTTCGACCAGTGATTGCTTTCTCCCTCCCTCTCTCTCTCTGTCTTAAACCATCGGACACAAACCGAATTAAGCTTCTTCGTGTCACTTTTTGCAGTGAAATTGTGAGTCAGACTCAGATTTAGAAGCTGGGTACATGAAATAAACAAAGCCAGAACACAACAGGTAGAGTATCAGAGTTTAGTCCTGGAATCCCCCTGGATAGCCTCAGTTTCAAAGACATTTCGGGCTGACTGTGGAGGTTTTGACCAATCTGAGTGATCAGACTTCTTGTTTCTCAAGAGCCATTTTGAAGACCAAAATCTGTGGCCGCTGCCATGTTGGCAGTCCTGCCTTCTTTCCCTCCCGGCTAATCTAAAAATTAACAAAGATTTGGATCATCAGTGGACCTGAGGTACGCCCGGGTGCTCAGACAAGCTATCTGTAACGGCACCTACGTGTCAATCAAAGTGGCCACGCTGTTAATTCTACATAACTTTAAGCCTTAATATAATTTGAAAAGGTGAGTTATATAAAAATTCAGCCTCAGTACAGTTGTCATGAACGGGGAAATTAGCTATAGAGACCAAAACAGTTTTTTGTACCAGGCTGTAAACATGTTTATTTCTGCTGTGAAGTTGGACATTTTAAACATGGGGACTTATGGAGACCGACTCGTTCTGTAGCCAGCCTCAAGTGGACGTTTGAGGAACTGCAGTTTTTGGCACTTCCACACTGACTTCACAGCCACAGAGGTTGCCGCTCGTCTCTAACACTTTAAGAGAATATTAAGAGTAAAACGTGATCAATCTTAAAATGTCTTAAATGTAAAAATATGATGATTGGTAAATCAGCCTTCAGGAACACGCTAACTATACATAATCAATGTGTTTTAACCTTTTAACCTCCCCAGTACATTAGTGGTTAAAAAGTGCCAATATGTCACAGTGATGGTGTCACTCTTTCTGTGGCAGACTGTAATGGGATACAAGTAAGACAGATAGAGGGAGAGATGGAGTGTGGAGGAGGGAGAGGTTGGAGGGGTGACTTACATGTCACTGGTTGGGTTGGGTTTCACCGCATTTTCAGCACTTAAACAAGCCTCCATGATTTCATTAAAGCCTGCATTCCCCACATTCTTGGCCAGCTGTGGAGCACACACACACACACACACACACACACACACACACACACACAAACACAGACACACACATTAAAAACAAGACATATTAATTCATCATCTTTTCCAGATCAACTCACACCTCCGTCAGGAAGCAGTACAGATCATAAACTGTGTGTGTGGAGCGTCATAAACGCAGCAAACGCCCGTCTGATTGTGGCGAACGCGACTGGCGTCTCAGCACTGAGGCAAGCAATCACGACTGGAAGCGTTTAATCCCGACAGTCCCACAAGTGGTAAATCTCCACACCAAACAGTGATTAGAAAAGCCAAAAGAAATCTCAGCTATTCTGAGCGTGGAGACTTCCAGAGCTGTTGGAGGAGAGAAACGAGGAGGCCTGGGAGGACGCTATTCTCGATTTATTTTCCCTCTTGTCCTCCTAGACTTCCACCTGTGCTCTCCTACAGGTTTATCCTGCCTGAAAACCTCCGGAGAGATTTCAACGGAGAGAATTCAGTGCAATGGGATGACGCAAACTGAAAAAAAAAAAAAAAAAAAAAAAAAAAGTGGATGTGAAGTGATTCAGCAAGAAGACGGGCTTTACCAAGAGCTCTGAGGTGCTGAGTACATCCAGAGTGAGGGACTGGATCCTGGAGTAGTGGACCCCCAGCTCCCTGTGGATCCCCGAGCATTCAATGCAGGTGAGGATGCCCAGGTTGGTGGACAGCCACGTCGGGTCTGGGAAAGAGAGAGTCATTAGAGCAAGGTAAAACGACACACGAGGGAAAAGAGAGAGAAATGAATATGACAGTGACACGGTCTCCTTGAGCAAAAAACACCAAAGCAAAAGTAATTTCTGCAGCACGTGAGCTAACTTTGATGTGTCCTTGTGGAAAAGCTATGAGCTCTGGAAATGTAATAGCTGCCTGAGGGGCTTTTCACTATCTCATAGCACACAATGTCGGAGGAAAGTGACCGAGCCGGACTGTGGCTAAGTCTGACCTAGATACTCTGTGCATGTGTGTTCCATGTGCGGTATGTAAAAGTATCTAAATGTCTGCAGGAGGAAATTTCACAGGATTTGAGGAAAAACTGATTTCAAAGTCGTGACCGAAAAATATCTCCACACATGCAGAGGATCCAGTCTGGAAGAGTTTTCTGAGCCAAGGACTCACCATAGCAGTAGCAGTGGTTTTACATGCTTTAGCTCATAACGATGCGTCAACGTCACTAATAGCACTTTCCAAAAGCATGCCACGCATTTTTAAACTGATTTTTCAGGCGGCAAACCATTTATGTTTCTTGACACATGCTTCAAATTCCATCATTTTCATTGTTGGCTGCATTTTCTTTAAGTTAGGAATCAAAGACTAGGGTTGAACATACCACTTTTTTTCCCAGGATTCCCTGGGATTTTCTTTCCCTAAATGAAGTTAGACTTTAACCACAGGTTAGTGGATAACTCATTTACGTTCCTGACTGATCCTGGTCCTTGTGTCAGGACAAATAATGAATGACGTCACCGCTGCTGTGACATCTTACGCAACACATGCACAGTCTATTAATTTGGAAACGTGCCTATCGCTCCAGCTGAGGTTTGGAGATACATCGACAACACTCAGGCGCGCACATGCCTAAACATGGTCACACATGCTAAATATCCAGAGGTTCCTGCATGTATTTCTCCTGGGAAATGGAAGCAGATGCCTGGAAATCCAGTTATTCTCAAGTAAAGTGTCCATTTTCACATTTTCTAGGGCTTTTTAAATCTATGAGTCAGCTTCCAACAACATTACTCAGCAATCAAATAAAAAAAACAATAAACAAGTAAATATGGTTGTCATTAAAACAATGTGAATTTGGTAATTTCCTTGCAAGAGCTCTGGAAAAACTCCACAATAAGCGCCACATCTCAAACAGCGTCTGCTCATAACTTCATTATCCTGCAATGATCACGTCAACTGGAACAAAACAATAAAATACAAACTATAATAAAATGTCACCATGATCGGATTTCATCTCAAACAAGAATCATGTTAGCGCGAGATGATCTTCAGACCACAGTGAAATGAAATGATAATATGTTGCCTGTAAGGTAGAAAAACGTTTGGTATGCTCTGGAGAAAAGTCTGCAAGAATGTAAAGTATGTTGATTTTCAGTTAATAAGCCACTGCAGAGACCCTTTTTTGGTCGGCAACATTCATTTTAAGATCATAAAAGTTGCCTCGATTCTCCATCTTTGTAACTCACTGGGCGCTCCGCAGTCACAGCACACGTCGTTTCCCGTCATCCTCTTGACCTCTCCGAGGATCGCCTTGGTCAGCTCCTGCACGATGTTGTTCTCGCCGACATGTTGGTCCCCTTTGAAGGCCTGATTCAACGCCTCCTCCTTGCTGTTCTGTAGCACCGAGATCCAGCTGGAGGAGAGGGAGACGGGAGAAGTGAGTCAGGCAGATGGAAATGAGAATAATGACGGAGGTAAAGTAGGTTGAGAGGTGGAGACGGGAGCAGACGAAGGCAGAAAGTTATGCGATGACAAATGGAGGTAGTTAAAAATGGATGGGTGGATGGGAGTAAAAAGGCAGGAGGTGGGAGGTAAAGACAAGGTCAAACGTCTGACTGGGTGTGAGCCAGGAAGTGTGTGGAAAGTGGTCGAGGTGGTAAACAGGATGCACTTATGCACAACAGACACACAGAAAGGGAAGGAAGGAACAGGCACTTACATCTGACAGTCCTGGTCGTCCTCGGCCTGAAAGTGATACGTTCTGTCATCTGAAACAAAAAATAAATGAATCACACAACATGAGAGAGAAGAAAGAGAACGTGAATCAAAGAGCAGTGCAGACGGGAGTAAAAAAAACGTCCCTACAGAGGTCAGACAGAAAACAACAACAAAAAGTCTTCTCGCTCTTATTTCTGTCTTCAGATATGAATCACTCAATAGTAACCACGGAGACTGAGAACTATTTTTACACCACTGTATCCAAAGCAACTTAAACTATGTCATGTCTCCAGTGGCTGAAGATTAGCCCCTGCAGCTCAATGCCAGAATATCTTATGTGTGGCTGGTCAGACATTAAAATGTAATGTTTGTTGCACATCATTCCCCTTCTTTCTCTCTCCCTCCTCTCTCTCTCTCTCTTTCTCTCTCTCTCTCTGCCACAATCATTTCTTGTCGCCTCTCTGCTGTTCATTCGGTAATAAAAGAGGCTTAAAATGCCACAGAAATATGAGTAATAAAAAGTTTTTAGCGACATCTCACAGTCAGACAGAAAAGACAAAAGTCTGCAATGAGCTGTTGATTCCAAATTAATGCATACTGCAGCTTCAAAGTGCTGTGAGGTAAATTTATTTGACAGGAGCAGACTATTTAGGGAAGAATACACAAACAACGTTAACTATTATTTTCATTATAAACTGATTCCATTATGTGAACAGTAAAAACTGACAATTTCTCTGAAAAGAGACTGAAAAACCAGCTTAACGTTGGCTTGCTGCAGTCTGCTAAACAGAAAAACCTTTTGAAATCCACACTGCTGCACAGCAAATCTTGGCCTGCTGCTGCTGCTGCTGCCGCCTGGATGAATAGAGCTAATTAAACTGAGGCGTCTGAGTGCAACATACACAGATTGAGGAAAGAAAAAAGAAAAAGAAAGAAAAGAGGGGGTAAAGAGTGGTAGCCGAGACCAAAATACAACGCAGGCGACATATAAGACGAGAAGGAAAGTATGGCAGAAGGCTGAACTTACGGGATATGAGGTCAAAGCTTCTCTTCTCTTCGGGGTTGTGTTTCACCTGGCAGGTGAGCAGGTTGAGTTTAGCTGGTGGCCGGTTAGCCTGCCAGAGAGAGAGGGAGGGAGGGTAACAACAACAACATAGATGAGCGGGAGTGTTGGACTGCTGTCGGAGCCAAATAAAACATCTGATAAAGCTGCTATGTGTGAGACGAACAGTTCTGGTGAGAGGAGTTGACCGGGCCAGAGCTAAACCTTTATATGGGAACAAACAGAGTTCAAAGTTAAAGAGACTGAGCCGAGGCAGCGAGCGATGTGAGAGGAATGCTAACTTGTGCTCTCTGCTGCTGTCTGTTAATATATTCATGGTTAATGGGTGAAGATAATGACCGGCTGGGGACACAGCCCTGCAGCCAGGACACTGACACTGTAATGTGTGTGTGTGTGTTTGGACTGAGGCTAAATGAAGTGTGTGTGTGTGTGTGTGTGTGGAGGTCTGCTCACATAAGTGTGCATTTGTTTTAATCAGGGCAAACACTTACTGTGCCGTGTGAGATGGTGAGGTATCCGTTCTTTGCTGTGCACTTTCTCTTCTGCCACACTTTCCTCAACCTGTGACACACAGAAGACGCCGATCAGCGCGTCACTTCAACAGTGGAAACAGACATTTATAAAATATTCAACATGATCACGTGTTATAATACAGAACGCATGCATTAGTTATGACACACAGGCTGAGCGGTGCATTCATATCTATGCTTAATAAAAGCTGCATCGTTAGATCTAAACAAAACTAAAATAAATAATCTTTTCCAGATTCTCCAACATGAAGATATGCTGCTGCTTGTAGTTTAATATTTATACAGTAATACTCGAACATTGTCACAACCTTTTTGTATTGTACGCATATTTATATTTTTCTCATATTCTATGTAAGAGCCACTTAATCCATGTAGCTCTATTTGGTAATGCCGTTAAGCAGTCTTAGTGTGCATGGGCAGAGAAAAAATTTGGTTAATTGGTTCTGGAATTATCTCTGAAGCCAAATGAGGCTCGGATCGAAATAAGTTTTTGGATGTCGTCTAGTCAGTAGTGGACCGGTTTTAGACGTGGAATTTTTGTAACATTATAAATTGTTAATTTCTAAATAAAATCAGCTTCATCTCACTTTGTGATTGCAGTGGGTTTTTTCACAGGAGGATTGAGTTAGGTTCATGGACACATATCAAAAATAAGATTACTCAGGAGACTAAGTGGCCTAGGCGCCTGGGCCTTTGGTAAACGGCTACTACATTCTATTTCTGTATTTTTTATATTTTATATTCTTTTTACCTACATTTTTTAATAGTATTGTATTTTACTTTATAAAATACTTATATATATACTTTATATTTTACACTTTTTAATGCTGAGCTGAGCCGGTTCCTCTTGTCCAACACATTTCATTGTATTGTTGACCCTGTGTTAACCTGCATATGATAAATAAACCTGAAACTTGAATTGAAAATCTTTGCAGTTTGTCAGTTAAAACACACAATGTGAAGACGTTAGCTTGTGCTCTGGGACATATTTTGCTTTTTTTTTTTATTATATTAAGAAATTAATCGTTCAAATAAGAAAAGCAAACCCTTATTTTAACATATCTAAATTCTACATGTATTATGTACAGTATGACTAGAATATTTCAACTGCACTACCACAAATGATCATTTAAAGTTATTTTAAAAGCTCACCCGTCACTCTTCTTGTAAAGGTAGCCGCTGCGCTCTGTGCCGTGCTCCTTGTTACCCTGTGGCTGGTGCAGGCTGTAGGTGGTGCTCTGCCGCACCTGTGATTCCTGGGGGGAAAAAAACACACACACACACACACACACAAATAAATCAGAGCCTTTATACAAATAAAAAATAAATAAAAAAATCAATAAAATGCAGGCACTGCATGTTGGATTTGCAAATCCACATTGCAGTCAAGTGGGAGCCAGTGAAGCGTTAAATGGTTCTGATTTACGCTCTGCTTCTGGGTCTCCTCTGGGAATTTTCAAAGCAAGTATAGACAACAATAGGAGGGATTGCTGCTGAGAGCTGGAATGATTTTGTACACGAGGAGATAAAAAAAATAAAATAAATAAGAGCAGCTTTTCCACCAAGACAAATCACAGCCTGGATGTGTTTTACATGATTTAATGTTCAGATATTCAGGTTTAACTTCAAGGTAACAACAACAAGGACGAAACAAAGGCCAGATTTTTGTATGAGTGATGTCATTTCCTTTCAGGAAACACTACGGGGAAACAGAGAGGACGACTTCTGAAGGCAGGCGTTGACGGGGCTTCAATGATTTCATTGGTGTGTGCTGTTATCGGCGCACACACACACACACACACACACACAACAGGATAATCTTGGTAGAGCAGGAATGCAGCTACAGCTCAAGCTTTTCTCATTGAAAACTCATTTTAAAAAAAAAAGCACAACTTAAATAAAACACTAAAACGTGGGAATTTTACATGTGAGCAAAAACACAGATTATCTGCTGAAAAAACAAACAAAAAAAAACCCACTGATGTAGCAACTACAACTCAAGCGACACCACAATGAAAACAGGATGCAAACAACCACAGAGAAGTTTGTGTTTTTTTTTTTTCCTCAAGAAATCCACTTACTCTCCTAGACTTGTTTCACAAAAGATGGAGGCAGAGAAGGAAAGAAAGAAAACAATCTTCAGATGAAACCAGGAGCATATACAAGAGTTTGCTAAGCACAGGCCTGGGGTCAGTTAAAAAAATCACTGCTCATTCCGGTGGTGGAGAAAATGGAAAATAGCAGTGCATAAAGGTGCACAAGAGAGCTCTTAAATCAACTGATAGATGTTTGTGTGGACCACAATCGTGATAGAGTTTTAGATTAGTACAAACCAGGTTAAATTTAAGAGATTAAAGGTGTTCAGGATTGTAGAATCTGATTTTATTCATAGGAATGAAGTTGAAAGTCCATAGTGTGTGTGTGTTACCTCCTTCTGCTCCACCTGTAGCGCTGACTTGAGTACGTCTCGTAACTGAGTCAGCTGTTTCCTCTCCTCATCCTGCACCTGTTTTATCTGTCGTAAAAGGCAAAGTCGAGAACACAGGAGAGAAGCAACAGATGATACATATATTATAGAAAATGTCAAGTGAAGAAGAGAAGACACGAGAGCTGCTGGTTTTCTCACCGTGTGCAGATCTGTGGCCAGTTTTTCTATGGAAGGTTTCAGGTTGTCCACGGCTTTCAGACCATCCTGGAAGAAACTGAACAGGAGGCACGTGACATTAGCGTCATAGAAATGTTAGAAAATAAGTCTGCATTGATTTAAAGTGTGTGAACTGACATTATTCAGGTCACATGGAGACATTAGATGATAACACAACAACTATAATATCACTTAACATGTTTAAATCTGTGTAGGACTCTTACTTGCACTGCGCATGGAAGTACTTGATGAGGTTCTGCAGCAGGTCCACTCCCTTCTTGATTTTGATCTCGTTGACTTTGAGCAGATACTGTAAATATATCGAATAGTCAGACAGTGTGAGGCATCTCAGGCTCTATCTCAAACATATACACCCCTTTCATCTCGTATCTGACACTTCAAAGTAAAAATCTTTATCTTTGAAGTTAAGTTTTATTCAAATGAAACATTACAGACCGTAAACAGTGAAGAAGTCTGTACACCCGTTTTGAAGTATACAAACTTCTAATGTTTGCAAGTTGGTAAAAAGGTTATTTATCCAAAAACACGACTACCCTCAGTCACCTCTGACTTCCCATCACAATCCGACTAACCTCACACATCTGCAGCTGAAAGAACCGTCTCTCCTTCTCCATCTCTTCAGCGATTTCCGCCCCACTGATTTCCGTCCTGATCATCCCGTGTTGCCTCGCGTGCTCCTTCTTTTCCTTCTCTATCTTGGTGCTAGCAGGAAGTGACATCACAGGGGTCAAAAAGCATACAGAACATCCACGACAACATAAACACACAAAAAACTGGGGGTATTGTGTAAAATCAGCCCTGTTGCCTGTCTGTCAGATAAAGAAGATGGTCTTGTTAGGTGAGTTTAGAGGTGGTTGGTGTTAGATATGAAATTAGATTGTGATTTTTGGGGGTTTATGGGTTAACAGTGATGCCAGTGTATCTGTGCAGGTTAATGTCCTTCATTAGAGATGCATGGCATCCTCCACAGGGCGAAACACTGACAACAGAACTAAAAAAGCCATTCAGATGCACAGCTAACAGTCATTACCTCTTTTATAGTACTGCACGTCCATATGTATAATGTACTGAAGTAAACAGACTCTATTAGCAGAGGAGAAACATCTGGCTTAATGCACTGAGGCGGCACTGATTAAACCGAAAAAGCTCAAAAGAGATGAGGTTAAACTGCACAAAGCTCATCAGTGCTTTTAGACTGTGTCGACGTTTTAACAATTAACATAAAGCCTGCTAACAAAATCAAACACTTGTAGTTGTTGTTGTTTCTCATTGATGACAGAAATAAAAACCGGCACACAAGAAGAAGAAGAAGAAATTAGAAAACAGATGTCAACCAGTGGGAATAACTCAAGCAGTCCTCATTCTTTGAGTCAGTCTGTTACAACAAGTTCAAATCCCAGCAAGGCGACTCCATCTTTATACATAACTAATGTGCATTAGGTATTTGGTTATGTAGAGATGATTAAGGTTAGATATGGGTTTAGTGCTTTAAAAGGTGAAGGATATACTATCTAGGAGGGCAAATGAGATAGGTGATTAAAGATTTGGATTTGCATTCTTGCACTCTGGTGAAATCGCTCATACACCAGCTTGCCTGACAGTCAGTAATAAGGGCTGATTTATCACACAGACCATAAACTCTGCATACAGTATCTCGCACAGGCAATCAGGAAAAACACACCACACACAGGAGGGGAGGCACCAGTCCATGCAACAGGGCATTCTTTTCCCATATGCTGTTGCAGCATATTCCCTACAAAAAGGATGCAGCGGTTTGTTTCCTCACAGGGAGGCGGGACGAGTGTGTCGACGAATGTCGCAAGGTCAGCCCGGTTCATGTGCATCGAGACAGACTTCACTACCTCATGTTAAACTGCGTTATCTGCAGCTAGTGCTCAGTGCAATTTATTAAAAACAATTCAAATGGATATTTAAAAACTTTAAATAGGAAAGTGGTGCAACAGTATGAGCCATGTTTTAAAATATTCTTAAACCACAGACTAGACTTAAAGGAATACTCTGACATTTTGGGAAATATGCTTTCTTGTTAAGCTTTATTAGAACTTTTTAAACTCAAAGTGTCTGGCTTATTTCAGTTAGTATGCTAAGCTACGTTAACGGTCTTCCAAAATGTCAAAACTATTCCATCTCTGTCATGTTATATTGTGATTCATGATGTTGCACCACTTTAAAAAACGAAGAAGAAATTCTTCTGTATTTTTGCTGTTGCATAATAAACAGGTTTGTCTGTACAGTGACCTCCACTGTGAGTCATGTGGGAGGAGACACATTTAAAGTCCTTTATCTTTCAGCTATTGCTAAAGAATAAAGCTGTTTGTTCCCCACAACGTAATCGACTCAGACATAGTCGGAAAAAAACAGAAACAATCAGCCTTAAAAGACACAAATAGTAAGAAAATCCAGAGAGCCTTTAAGTTTAGGTCGTAAACTCGCCATTTTGCCAAAATGAACGAGCTAAATTGAATTTCACTGCGAGTAAACTGCCAGCTTTTGTCAGCACATGAATCTTCAGCCCTGACAGCATTACAGCATCATCAGGGCTGTGACTAATAGAGAGACACATGTTAGCCAGACCGTTTGGCCGGCAGCCAAACTGACAGTTGTCCAACTGATAACTGAATCCATTCACTTTCAGTCCCGTCAATTCAGAGAGTGATTCGCCAATTCGGAAATAAAGACACAGATACTGGACTTTGGGTTTACGAAGATGCGTCCAAATTTAGGAAACATGGTCTGATTTTAGTGATTAAATTTCAGATTAAAACACTCCTCCTGAACTGACAGCATTCAAAGTGAGACGCCTCCCGACCTGGAGACTGAAAACAGAAAACTCGGGTGTTGGATGCAAAGAGCTTGCAAAACAAATTCGGGAATCAGAAATCAATGCTGCGATAAGACCAAATAAATTAATCTCTCTGTGTCTGTCTGTGAATATGAAAACGGTCTTAATGACAGCAGACAGCAGAGAGATCAGAGACGACCAAAAGAATCACGGCAGGAGATGTCAGGGCGTTTGGGCGGTTTTCCAATCAGGCACAAAACTGAACTCTATTGATGACCTCTTGTTAGTCATCAATAGAGTCAAATCATAAGGATAAGTTGGTCAGGAACAGTCACATAGCATCCGGTTGGACTCTCGATGTCAGTACAAAGCCCGTACTGTCTGATCGAAACGGTTTGGAGAGAAGATGTATTACCCTTTCAGTAAAGAATGTCCTTTGCAGCTTGTAAAATATATGAAAGTGCTATAAAAAGTCATGTGTTCGTTTTTTCTGCATGCACAATCACAATGGTGTGTCGGTGGAAATGGTGTCTCAGTGTGGAGGTGGAGAAGTGATGATGAGGGTTGGTTATTCACGTTATCAAGGATGTGCCGACAGATAATCACAGGGGGAGGTTAGAGGGGGAGAGCGGTTAGTCGAGACAGAGACAAGACACATAACTGCATATTTCATTTTAACACACTGACACATTTATGGCTTCAAATCAGCAAGTTAAGACGAGCCTGAGCAGCTCAACTGATTAATTTAAACTAATGATGAATGTTTTAAGCACTGGATCAGCATTTTTTTTAACATATTCACTAGCAAACATCAAATATTTGGTTCTATTCATGGAAAATGAAGTCAGATATACATATTAGGTTTCTTACACTTTTGTTTCGTAGTCCTTCCAGGCTTTGTCAAAAGGCTTTTTCAGATCCTGTGAACACAAAGCAGAACGTGGTCAGCGAAAAAACAGTTACTAAATTCATCTGCTGTTTACAAAATCAAAAGAAGCAATCTTGACTTGTGAGCCAACACGGACGAAGAGTCTTTAAAGTTCAAACAATTATTATTTTTTTTACAAAACAACTGCAAAAAACATGTGATGCAAACAAAAGCTCCAGAAAAGTTCCATAATAGACGTTGTGGTGGTGATGAGATTGTTTTGTCAACTCTGGTTTCCAGGTTTAGGAAGGAAATCTCAATCTCAACGACTCTGATAATTGTAATTAATTTATCAAGCAAAAATATTTGCAGGTTCTAGCTTAAAAAATGCTGCTTTTCCATCATTATAAAGTGAATACGTTTGCAAAGGTGTCATTTTATACTGACAGGAATTAGTTATAACTGAGTGAGATGAGGAGATCGATTCCACTCTCAAGCTCAAGCTCAAAAAAGCAGCTTGTAAATTCATCTTAGCATAAAGACCAGAAACATCGATGCAGGCTCTGTCCAAAGGTAACAAAACCCAGCACCTCCAAAGCTTACAAACATGCTATATCGCCTCATCCCCACTAGTATAAAAACTACAATTTATGATAAATTATGCGTCAGACTAATTTTGGGCTGGGGACAGGATTTTGTTCCCTTTTGGACAGAGCAAGGCTTGCTGTTTCTATCCGTTTCCAGTCTTTGTGCTAAGCTAAGCTACTGCTGACACAAGAACGAGCTCATCTAACTCTTGGCAAACATATTAGTCGTTAGTTAGCGGCCCTACTGAACACGTCAAGTCAAATTCCGGGTGGTGTAACACTAAAAAACACATGATGTCTGAGCAACTACACGCAAATTTTAACACGCACACATTGATCAGGAATCACAAAGATGTCACATTCATCATCATTTTCAAAGCTTACCAACAGCCAAAGCTACTGTGTGTGTGTGTGTGTGTGTGTTTGCAGGTGTGTGTTACACCACAGTGTGAATCAGTAAGATGAATCATCCTCCTCCTCCCTTTCACGGATGCAGATAAGCCCACAGATGTTTCAGCGGGGAACTGGGTGAAAGTCACTTTTTTTTTTTTTGGGGAAATCAGGAGTGTGATTGTTTTTGACATTTCTAACACAATTCCTCTGGTTACACCGACGACAGGCAACAGCTGATTTCTTATCTTCATGGGTGTGCTTTCAACAGCTGCTTGAGCAAAGCGCTTGATTAAACAACATCCCTGACGCTGCGGCGCTGATTTAACAGCTATTAGGACAAACAAAAGCAGAGAGCGCCGGGTGCAATTGGACGTGTCTAAGAAAATACAATGGCAGAGCAGGAAAGTCTGCTGAACAGCGAGCACCAATAACAACAAATAATCACGAGAATTATGTCACATTTAACTAAAATGTTCCCTTTATACCAAAAACAACAGTAAGCACCTGCTCAAGTGTGTTTTTTAGCCAAAGAAAACTGAAACCAGCACTCAAGCAGCACTCATGTCTGGCTTACTGGGCATTTCTGTCTTTGAATGTGAAAACCACACATATTTCTGTTCGTCTGGACCGACAGCTTATGGCTTTAATGCACTGTTAGAGCTCCAGAGAGGACTGTGATCCCACTGTTGACTTCAACTTCAACAGCAGAGGAGTGGCCGGCTCAACCTGTCAGCCCACAGAATCACGGTCTGATTCACTGGGCCAAGCCGAGCCGAGCCAAAGAGCACTCAGCCATTCAGTCAACCAGCTCGAGGGCAGAAACTTCCAGAGGCACGAAAGACTGTAAAGATTCAAAAGAAGCTCGAGAACGAGCCAAAGCAAAAGAGGAACAAACTACAAGAGAGCCAGAAAGAAAAGCGAGGGCGAGCGGAAGGAAATGTCAGAGCCAGAGAGAGGACAAAAATGGTAACAATGGCTAAAAATATCAGATCCAGGCATCGATGGGCAGGGAATGGCAGAGCAGAATAGGCCAAGGCACGGGGCAAAACACCCCCTGAGAGAGAGAGCAGCAGAGAGCAGAGAGCAGCGAGCTCTTAGCCTGATTCCCTGGATCCAAAAGACGGAGGAGAAATGTCATGCCCTTGACAAGGGCCTCCGTTTGCAAACTTATCACCTCTTCCTACCTTCTACCACCACACACGTCCAGGAATAGCACTTCCTGTCAGACATTCCTCACACCTTTTCCCACCTCAGTAATGAATGTACAACCTGGACGGCAGCAACGGAGGCGAAGGAGTTTAGTTTAGTTTGGATCTGTGGTACTTTTACACCACTAAGTCAAACATGCTTATAATAATTTGACTGAACTAGCGATGCTGCTGATGTTTTAATTATGTCTTAATGATGCAAACAAATCCTTGATTAGTTATTTGCTCTTATCTAAAAATCTCCAGCAGCGAGCATGCGTGGGTGGTTCGGCTGTTCACGACCCGCTGAACCACAATGAGATGAGGTGCAGCTGGACTCGCTTCATTGCTCACTCCGAAAGCATTAAGACCACAGACCTCTTTCCTCACACTCCTCCCTTACATAAACAGACTGTGTGTTCTGCAGCAACTATCCAGACACTGTAACTGAATAGTTATAAGCTGATATGACTCATGGTGGGTTAGAGAGACACACACAGACTGGTCAATAAGCAGAGGATGAGAGGGTCGGCTGCAGGCATGACATCATGCCGGCGTTCACTCTGAAAGTCCGCTGTTAGCAGAAAGGTCTCGTGGACTCAGCACTTTCCATTTTCCACCGACTGGAGAGTGTGTGTGTGTGTGTGTGTGTGTGTGTGTGTGTGTGTGTGTGTTTATCTTCAGCAATAACACCCCAGCCCTTTTTTTTTGGACACCATTTCAGTTCAATATTTCTGTCAAACGAAGTTACCTACTTTTCCGTGCTCTGCGTCGCTAAGCTACAGATTAAAAAGCAAGAGCTGATGGCTGAGGGTCACTTTCTTTTTTTTCTTTGCACATGAGATGCAAATTGCCGTCTGGTTAAATGGCCGTGGAGGTAGATGAGGTGGAAAAGATGAGGTGGGTTTTTAAGCAGAGTAACAGCGTGGACAGGTTGCTAGGTGGTAGCCCTCTAATCACAGAGCCATTAGTGGCTGCCTCCCTCAGGGTTAGTTCAGTGCACTCATTGCCAAAGACGGCACTAGGCAGAATATTAACACGCTCTGAGGGAACAGCGGCCACCAGAAAGCCATTAAGTCCCGTGTTAAATCAAATGAAAAGATCGGTGACTATTATAACTGCCACACACACACAGCTTCAGTAATTGAAGAGTATTTTAAGAAACCAGACTGCTCTTTTTCTGCATTTGAAAGAAAATTAGGAATGACTTTTTTAAGGTTATGTCACTTCTTTAATGAGATGTTCTTGTTTTTCTGGCTGTTTTGTTTCTTATCAAACCTCTAAAAATACTTTGCTAGCTTTAATCTGCCCTCCGTATGCTCAATCTTCGTGTTGCAAAAAGAACTGGGCTTGATTTTGGATTTATTTTACAATTTGCTGCACAATTTGTGCACACACCACCCAACACACGTGATTATTTACATGTGTGCACGCAAGTTCTAAGACTTTTCACAGCATCTGATCCACAAATGAATGTTGGTAAAAATCTCAGACACCCCACGTTTCAGCATATGTGTGTGTGTGATTTCAAAGTAGGCAAGAGACAAACAATAGCTCATCATCAGACAATATTTAGGTATGTTTGCATGTATTATTTCAGTGACATGTGGTGATTGATTATTTTGTCACATCAAGCACGTACAGACAAACTGAACTCAAATCAGTTTTTTGGCAAATTCAGATTGATTTTAAAAAGTCTGGACAGCAACACACCACATAATCAGTTTAAAGGTGGTTAGAAATGTGATTTCAATCAGATTCCTACCGATGCGGCTCAGTCAGGATGCTCTGGTTGCTCATATCAGATTTCAAAGTGTCTTTAAAGTCAGTCCAACCATGACACGCGACGAAAACATCAAATCTCAGAGTGAACGCAGTGCATCAGAGCAGCTGAGCAGAATCATACTGCTACTAGCTGAAACAAATTGTCTGCCGGCACTTTGGGGAAGTCCTCTGTACCGACAAAGTTGCTTCCATTTTGGACCAGTGCCTGCGTCATTACAACAGCGATCCATGCAGATAGGTTGGTGATGCATAAATCTAATCTGATCACAAATAGCAGTGTAGATAGTGTCTGAAAGATCTGATCAACAAAATCAAGGAACACATTTCCCTGCAGCCTTGATGCACAGCATACGAGGCTTAGATTGCTGAACTTCATAATAAGTTGTATTTATCTGTAAACTTGTTGGCCACGAATCATCATTCACATCTAGTTTTTAAATTTGTGGATCATGAAACTCTCCATAAACATCTCTTATCTTTCAAATGCCGTACTTCTCTCTTCCTCTTTTATGACATCCACATCAACACATTACTTCATCTTCCTTCTCTCCCTGCAGTCTAAACAGCTCATCACGCAGGTCTGGACTTCTTCCTGCTTCCCCCTCTCCTAACAGGTACTTCCCCCTCGAGAGCACAGGAGTGAAGCATCAGGATAATGACAGAGGAGGAGGAAGATGATGAAGGGGAAGGGAGGGATGGCTTTGGGCTGTGGAGGTGAGCAACAGGTTGGGAGGGGATGACTCGTTCTCCACTTTCTTCCTCACTTTTCTTCTCCTGACACAGTTAGTTTGTCTGAGGTTTACTGACACTAAAACAGTGGTGACATTTGTGTGTGTGAGTGTGTGTGTGTGTGTCCTGAGGTATAAAATAACCAGCAGCTCATTAGCCCCATGTCATTGGGGTAATGAGAATCATCCCAGGGCTAATGAGTAATAAGTGGGTAAGCATTACAGATGTGACTGGCTGCCAGGAGAGAGTGAGGGGGTGGGCGACGAGGACAGAATGAAGGAGACAGGGGAAGGAAAGAAAGAAGGGGAGAGATAACTGAGGAGTGAAAAGAGAGAGACAAAGAAAGGAAGTCGTGGAAGAGAAAAGCTGACTGAGGCTGAAAAGAAAACACACAGCACTCGAGTGACGCGCTAAAGAGCAGCGGAAGAAAAAGGACAAACAGTTCAGAGGTCGAGACAGAGCCAAGTGGTCGAGGGGTCATGGGGACAACCAGCGTTTCTATGGCAACCGGCCTCATTACAGAGCAGACTTAGACTGCAGACTAATCGCATCATACATCGGTGGAAACCGCAACCAATCATGTGCCTGGAGAGTGAAAGGTCACAGACCGCCACGGACAGTAACGAGGGCTGATTGCATTACAAAGCTGCAGAGCCTGTTAACGAATGTCTGTCTGGGTTTAGTCCGGGTGGTGGACACACATGACCAACGGGGTGACTAACTAACGGGGTGGTAGGGCTGCGTATTGAACCTTAATACATTATCGGTACAGGACAAAATGAGCTGGAAATGTCTGGTCAGACTTGACCTCTTGTAGAAAAGAAGTGTTTATATTTCTCAAAGTAAAGTATTAAAAAAATAATTGTACTGGTACTGAAACATAGGTATTGTATTGATACTTACTCAATACTATAACACAATACTATAAATACTGGGTTTTTTTTATACCTCAGTACCCGTCAAAGAGTCACTTTGGGCTTGTAAAGTTAAACTTTTCCGAGTCTAATAAAAACAGAAATGTTATCATGTGTTCTACTCTGTTCTGAGACAGAAATAAGAGTTGATCAGCGTATTGATTCATAAATTGGATCATAAACCACGAAATCCTCCATGTGTCACTGGTAAATGGTCAACCCCGACTTATAATTGTGTTATGCTGAGTTACTGTGTGCTTCATACCAACACTTTTCATGAGTTCTGCTGAGTAACTGCACGCTCTCTGCTAACACTTGCACATAGATTATGTTGACTGATTTTATACTTCACACCAAAGCTGCAGCACACATTTCATGCATTGATCATCGATCATAACCTTCATGTTATCAGTTCTGCACAACTTTCGTCATGTTGAGTTACTGCAGGCACCCTGCTAATACTTTAATACTCACCTAGTGATGAAGTTTGTGATTTTTATTTTGTATATTAAAAAATAAAGCCAGTCTCTGAAGCTAGTCTCTACTTAACTTTGACTTTTTAATAGAGCTGCCTGAGGCAGATCAAAGCAGGTTGTTATCAACCTTGTTAGAGATTGTCATGTTTGCGTAAAACCACTTTGAACCAGCAGCACGGCCTGTAGTTGCAGCTTAAACTCTTACTGCTGCTTTCTTAGAAAGATTAACCCGAGATGAACACGTTTTGATTGATATTTACATTGAATTTTGTTCAGAGGGTCCACGAGATGGAAGTTAACTTTTCAGATAACGCTTGTCTTCAAAGTCACTGATGATTCAGCGCAAAAGACTCAACTAACCCACTTGTATAACACTTCCTGTTCAGTTGCAGAGTAACACAAAACCGTGCTGTTTTGTTGCCTCACCCCTTTGACTCCCTTCAGGTCTCCTTTCAGCAGGCTGTCCAGAGGAAAGGTGATGATGTTGTTCATGTTTTGGAACTGGAGGAGAGAGACAGATAAGAGTCGAAAGGTTACATCAGAGGATTTAAAACTGCAGGAGATTAAGGGTGGTGGCCTCTGAGATGTTCTGTGTCCGACGGGAAAACAGAGTTACTCTGTCAGTTCTAGACGAAGAAAGTTTGCACCATTTTACACGCTAGGAGATCAAATTTTCACATCATTAGAGCCAAAAACATAAAATGATCCATTATAAGACAAGTAACTGTCTCCCCTGTTTGCTTTTACAGTTAAGGCCGGCCTCTGTGTGTAATGCTGCACATGTAATCTAAGAAACGAGAGCTTGCTAAAGCTTTGAGAGATTACATCTTCACATCCAGCTCAGGCAGCAGCTCATATTTCTTTAATATAAGGTGTTGAGATAACATTAATACAAAAATCTCAAGCTCCCGGTCTCAGTGTGAGTCGATACAGCGTCCAGGGGAAGCGACATGTTGGTGTCAAATTTTTCTAATAAAGCTTTGGCTTTGATACAAACCCCTGGCTTTAACGGAGCAGGATCAGGTTGAATTAGATCCAGCAGATATTTGGTGTTTACTGCCGTCTCAGTGGAAAACGAGAGCTACCACCGGAGGGCTTTAAGTTCCAGCTGGACTTAGTATGTGCTCGATGTGTGTGTGTGTGTGTGTTAGAGAATACACACCGAGACTCCAGGGGATAGAGACAATTAGGAACAGGATGGAAATCTTTCTTTGTCCCAGAGGATTTTACCCCCTTCCAACTCCCATCCACTCCTCCACAAACACACATACAGCGTACAGCGTAGACTCACCAGGTTTTTGAAGAGCGCAGTGAGCTCCTTGGTGAAGACGGAGAACTTGAGGAAAGCTGAACCCAGATCAGGATCATCTCTGTACACACAGTTTTCTCCAAACTTCTCCAGGGCCTGCGTGTACTGCTCCTCGTTCTCTACGTGGGCTGGAAAACACACACACACAGGTCAGCTTAGACAGGTAAAAGGACTCAAACTAAGGTCTTTACAAGTCAGAAATCAGTCACTGGGTATTAATAATGTATGCTCGTCTGTCAGTGAACAAAGGAACACTTTTCCTGCTGGTCAATCCACCCATTACAGTTCAAGGTTTTCCTCAGATTGGGCTGTTTGTCTTTGTTTGTTTGTCTTTGTTTGATGAAGATGAGAACTTATGAGAGAGGAATCTTGTTATCATCTTGCTTTGGATCAACTAACACTTTGATTAGCAAGTCAACAGAAAGTTATCCAACAACAATTTTGATAATTTAATTACTCCAGCATCTCCAGTGTGGGAAATAGCTGCTTTTGTATCATCATAATTTGAATATTTTTGGGCTGTTTAAACAGTTTAAAGGATGTTACTTTGAACAAGCGAAAGAATGAATTGAACAATAAATAATAACTAATGAAAACAGTTGTTAGTTATCGTCCTACTTCTGACAATAAAAAATAAGAGAGGCGATGTAAATGTGGCGGTGAAGGACATAAGTGTACAGTTATTTATTTTTATCCAGAGTTTGGTTATCTTCGTCTCTTCTCTACCTCTATTAGCTGTGATCAGACACGCCCTCTCCACCGTCATTCATTTGCTTACAAGAGACTCCACAGGTAATCACGATTGTAGGGAGACGGAGAGCGAAATGAGAGGTAGGTCCAAAGAGAAACACGCGGCAGCAAAGAAAAACGTAAAGCTAAAAAGAAAAATACAGTCGGCCCCAACACTAAACAAACCTCCAGTCAGGGGGAACACCGTAAACTAGCCGTGACCAAAGTCTCAGAGCGTGTCTAAAGTCGACTTAATCTACCACGGGGGTTAGGCCGAGATGATTCCACTTAATACACTTCACGCCAGACTAGGCAGCTGAAAACAGCTAATGCCACTGGGACAACGGTGGAACGAGGGATGGAGCACTAGGGTACCGTTGCTATGACGACGCTCACTAAGAGACAGAGGGGAGGAGGGGGTTCAAGGAAAGACTAGAGAGAACAGAGAGAGTAGAGGTGTGTAAAAATATGAGGATGTACGCTAAAAGACACCTGCTGCCACATCATGACTCAGCTTTTTATCTTACGCACACCGATAGATAACACACTCACACACACACACACACACACACACACACACACACACAGGTGCACAGATGTAACAGGTTTATAAATGAAGCTGGATAAGCTAACGTCTCCGCAGCAGAGATATCCATCATGTTATTAAAAAAAAAAGGGAGAAAGCTGAAAGCCTCTGAGTCACTACGAGCTGACCTCACATCAGACAAATCTAATTTAAACCACCAAATATCAACTGATGTAATACTGAGCTGGAAGATGAAGATGATGAGACTCTGTGCACAAGTGGCAAAATGAGATCAGCTTCTAGCATAAAGATAACAGTTTTTCTTCTCACTACAACTACAAAAATAACATAAAAATACATATTTTGGTTACTTGATCGATAGTTTAGTCTATAAAACAGTGAAAGAGCCCATCATAGGTTCCTAGAGCCCAAGGTGACACCATGAAAATTTCTTGTTTTGCTCGACTAAAACCCAATTTACTATATAAACTGTCATCGTCTGCCACCTTCCCGGTTCCCCAAGCCCTTTTTACTGACATTTTACATCCTTCTACAAGACCCTTTGGGACTCCATTTCACCGTTTTCTCACCCGTTTCCACTCTCCCTGCTCTGCCCTGCAGTCCAGCCGTTTTTCCACTCACTCCTTGTCAATTTGTCAAAGTTGCAACATGTCATATTTTCAAGCCTGTTTCTTTTTTTTTTTTTGCATCCTGCCTTCCTGAAATTTGTACCCGACTTGTGCCTGCCTGTACACCTTTTGAATTTTTTTTTAGATTAAATCATTGATCTGCTTCACCTCTGCCTCCATCGTTTGCATTCAGGGTCCCACTCCTGTTGTCTTGTGTACACCAGTTGTACCAAAAACACACTAAATCCTCACATTTGAAAGGTTTAACTCATAATATGTCACACCCCAATCATTTAGTGGGCTAAAAACTAGAGCAGAAACAGTTAAGTCTATAAAATGAGTCGATCAACAGTTAATCAGTATCATTTTGATAACTGATGATTAATTTTTTGAGTGATATTTAATCTAAATTAACTGACTCCAGGTTCTCAAATGTTAATATTTGCAGATTTCTTTGTCTTCTAGCACATTAAAATGTCTGTTGGTCAAAAGAAGTGATTTTAATATGTCAGCTTGTTTATCGACTCCAAGATGAATCGCTAAAATAACGACTTAATCCTCCAGTTGCAGCTCTATTAAAAACAGCTTCTGCTTCAAAGCAGTGAAATAAGTCATACAGAGCGATATAATAAACTTCAATCATTGTCATGTGTCAGACACTCACCACATACCCGCAGCCTACTGTTTACACATCAGCTCCAGCTGTTTGGTCGTGGCTCTGCCAGACTCGGAGCCAACAGGGCGGCGGCCAGCTGTCGTTTTTGAAGTGGCACATGAGAGCTCCGCTATTCACCCAAACCTCCTCCTGTGCTGCTTAGTGAGTATTTGTTGTATCATGACCTAAACGTATCACACATGCAGCCTCGACAGTAGAGAGCAGCTTTGAACCTCAAAGGACTGCATGACATGCTGAGCTGGTTTGTAAGTAACGTGGCGGGAAAAGTCGGGAGACGTGAGGACAGAGGCGGCCTTTTCTATAGTTTACACTGTAAACGAACATGCACATGTTGCCTAAACATTGCCAATACGTTAATCCCATGTTCAGGGCTTTCTTAAAGAAACAGGGGCTTTTTTCTTAACATTTTGTCAATGTTACACGCCTTTCATCATCATCTGTTGTATGTTGGTGCTGAAACGACCTAGATCAGTGATTCCAGACCTCTTAAAATGAAATGATATCAACTTGCGACCCCTCCATCATCAGTACAATAAAAAAGGAGCTAAGATTACAGGACAGTCTTTGAAAAATAAGCAAACTTTGCGTAGCAAAAATCTAATTTTATAGATAATTTCGGGACGCCTCAAATTTATCTTGCGATCCTTTGTGGTGACCCCGACCCGCAACGTGCAAACTGCTGACCTAAATCTTGGCACATGTAGCATAAAACATGCTAAGCATTTTATAAAATGACTTAGCTCTGTCAATGTTTTGATTGGGTTGCTCTTCCCAGTGTGCTTTGCCTTCCAGAAAATAACTAATTAAGAGTCTCATTAGAATCTGAGAGCTTGCCAACGAGACTAATTGGTGCTTAAATAAAAGTGGAACACTGAAGACATGCGGCAGCCATCAAAAGTGAACAGAGAAACTATTATTACACTGAGGGATGATCGATTGTCTTCAGGCAGGATCAGGCGCATGTGGCGAATCACAGCAGGGTTGTGTGGCGGTGTGTGGGGGTGAGGGGGCTGTGAGTGTTTGTGCTGAATGTAACCGCTGTGAAACAACCTTAAATATTTCGCTGATTAAACAGCTTTATCAAGGCCAGCGCTCACTCACTCTCATTCCATGTCTATGTCTTTCGACCAGTAACCATCGAACACAAACCAAATTAAACTTCTTCGTGGCACTATTTTGCAGTGAGTATTGTGAACTAGACACATATTTAGAAGCTTACTGCCTATAACCCTCACTATTTGAACATTTGAACCATGTTACTTAAAAAAACACCATCATCTGCATGTATTTGGTGTAATCTAGTAGATTTTTTTCTTTCGTGTGGGATTTTTCTGTTTGTAAAAGCTGCATTTTAAAAATAAAACACAGTTCCAGACTCGCATTTCAGACAAATGCATGAAAAAAAGTAACATCATTTCCTGAGGTCACCACACACCAACGCATGGTGTGTGGTGACCTCAGGATATGATGTTACTTTATAGACCTTGTGTTTACTGGCGTACAGAGGCTATGACATTGTTTACACACGCACACGCACACACACACACAAATTGCCAGTTAATACCCAGTTGTGTACAACATTCTTTACTGTATCTCCCCTCCCAAGAAAAACATAATATACAGCTTCCAGGCGACTGCTGAGGATTATCTAACATCCCAAAGGCTTGTTTTTTTGCAGCTTCTTCCATCACTCACACACACACACACACATACACACACACACACTGACACAGGGTTTAATCACCAGATAGCAGGCTGGCCTCTGCTTCCTCTCTCTGTCTCTCCCACACTCATTCCCTTACACTCGGCTCCATCAGGCCTGGTCGGCTGACGCTCTGTCGCTCACCGACACAATGTGCGAGATCAATTCCACATCTCTCTGCGGACTCTATGAAAACAACACTGGACTACATGGCCACCGGTGCTGAGACAAGGGAGTGTGGTTAACATGTTGCATGCAGAGGACAGAGACGAAGAATTGGAGGGCGTGTGAAAGACAAATAAAATTTAAGGAACAGTTTCTAACGGAGATTTGCAGACCGCTAAACTTAACAGATTTGGGTATTTTAACAACTTAAAACAAGATTCAAAAAGACTTGAGGTGGCTCTTGTCTTTTACACTTTCTTTTTGAGTCTTCCTCCTCCTTTATCGACCTCTTCCTCAGACATCCATGCAGTTTAATTCCATGATAGCTTGTGGTAGTCTCGATTTCTTGGTTACCTGGTAAATGTGTGTGTGCGAATGTGTGTGCACAGCTGCAACCCCGAAAGACACGGCCAGATCAGACGCCATCAAACTCTGCGGTTTTCCTGATGCAACACGGGCCGAGTGCTTCATTATTCAGCTGCTCCATCCAGCCATCCTGCCCACCTATAGGTACAACAGCTTGAACACAGCGCTCACTCGTCTGCCTCCAGTCGTTATCTGTTCAGCAGCTTTGGCAGGCCTGTCCTAGCAGCTCTGCTCCATCAGCTCCAGGTTCTTTAGGGACTTGAGATGCTGCTGCTGGTTTATTCATCAAAACACACAAGCTGACAACCTGACAGGTCCCTGCAGCAACACTGGGCTCTATCGCTCATCTATGCAGCTTTCTCTGTGTTTTTCTGTCTCTTCTACCTCTCTCACTCCCACCCCCCCCTGCATCTTTTTCTTACTTTCTGGTAAAAGCTTACATTGCTTGCTCAGCTCTTACGGTTCTCCCTAGCATGGTAATTCTTGTAATTTTGTTTATTTTTGCTCACCATTCTAACCAGACCTCCATCTTCCACTCACCCTCTCCATCTTCTCCTCCTCATTACTATTCCTCAAGTCACAGCCGAAAATATCTGTGCCAGGTTTGAGTTCGACAGCCAGGAGTGTATTCTCTGATTATTGAGGCAGCCAGTGTTGAGGCTCCCTGTTGTGCGTCTCATTATTCAGGCTTTATTCCAGCATCGTCTCAGAAGAACATTTATAAAACTCAATGTTTTCACTATTTTTCCTCAAAGATGGCAGATATTTGCTTTAGATAAAGAAGCAAAACTGCTTTCCTACGTGTCAGCGTTTACAGTTATTGGATATGTTGTCATTTACTTTTTGCAGTGCAATGCCGTATTAAATCATGACCGCAGAAATTAAATTAAAATTTTAAGATCTGGGGAAGTTTCCATGAATTATATTATTTCTTTGGAAAGATTCACGCCCGTTAAAACATTACAAACTGTTGATTGCTGATTTAATTGAGTTGCATTGAATATATTGGATCCTACACATTTGTTTAAATGGAGGAGAAGAAGACGGGGATGCAGAGCTGGATCTAAGCACCGGGAGCGGAAAAGACGGTTCAAACCATGCAAACCGTCATGGGAAACGCCAGCTCTCCCTAACAAGATGTACAGGCTAACGGCGCTAACCAGGCTACAAAGGGAGTATCGAGAGTGTAGCATCACAGAGACGTGGCTGAATGAACTCACATCGGACTCGGTGGTAACTCTGGACGGCTTTTAACTTGTGAGAGCGGACAGCTGAAGCCTCAGCCTTTCATGCGTGGGGAGCCCACAGTTGACAGTTGAGCCTCCAGGGCGCCCCTATTTACATGTTTTTCTCTTATCCACATTGTATACTGCGAGCTGCTGTAACAAATGAATTCCCAGGTCATTAAAGTCTATCCTATCTTATTTTATCTGATAAAACTTGTCAGTGTGTTTCCAGTTTTACTGCTGATTAATTTAAAAAGTCTAAACTGAATTTACTCCTGTTGATTATATTAAATTAAATTATAATTATATTACTTTAACCAAAATAAATACCAAACTGATGTGTGATGGATCACATAATTTAAGATTACACTAACCTATTTTGTAATCAGACAGAGATGAATGGAAAACAGAAGATTCTAAATGTTAATGGTAAATGGACTGTACTTATACGGCGCCTTTCTGGTCTCCCGACTACCCATGCAAGGTGCCGTCTCATCAATTTTTAGGAGCAAACCATTCATACGCATTCACACATCGATGGCACAGCCTTTCGGGTTCAGTATCTTGCACAAGGACACTTCGACATGCAGACTGGAGGAGCCGATCATCTGATTAGTGGACGACCCCGCTATACCTCCTTCGCCAGAACAAAACAAGAGCACCGTGGTTTGCAAAATGAGCCTAGTCGTTAAACCTGCATTATTTTTTGTACCACTTGGGGGCATCACGAACAATCTGTAAAGACACCACTGACATATTAACACTTTATAAAGCTGTGATGTCAAACTTGTCAATTGTGTGTATTGTGTATTAGTAATTACTCTCCTTCTAGCTCCGTTTTTGGTCTCCACCAACTCCTTAGGATAATATCTGGCTCTTTAGCTGTTTGATTACAAGCTAATCTCCATCATTGTCTGTCTAGAGTTTGCTGCTGGGTAGGTAGTGTACAGTGGGTTTACTTTGCTGAACAGCTGCCAAAAACGACCAGAGAGAGTTAGCTAAAACAGCTAAGTTGTTGGCCGTAAAACCAAAACAACGAGCTGAAAAGCTTTGTAGAGATGAGGGAAACTGTAGAGGCAGGTAATAATTCTCCGTGGGATCGTCAGTAAGAGTGACCCCTCTCATATTACACATAGTCAGCTGGTCCATTGTTAATGTAAAACATTGATTAGTGTAGTTTTAAGTGCACGGTATCTGTAGTAAATGGGCTAAAACAGCAGACTCTGCTCTATATTTGGAACGTACATCATCATCGTTATGTCTCTGTCTCATGTTCTCCGGATACAGGGTCGACATGGGAATAAAATAGAGGGCTTCATGGAGTCATCTTGGTTGTACTCAAAACAGATTGGAGTCTGAGCGGCTTTTCCTGAGTACTAGAAGTCAAGGTGACCTTAGTTAATGTGAGTTTCC
Organism: Argyrosomus regius; assembly: GCA_946959425.1. Classification (NCBI taxonomy): domain Eukaryota; kingdom Metazoa; phylum Chordata; class Actinopteri; family Sciaenidae; genus Argyrosomus; species Argyrosomus regius. The sequence continues at coordinate 11,290,708 of OX336887.1, read as the reverse complement.
CTTCACGTAAATGACAGCACTGGCATTTCCACAGACAAACCACTGTTTCTGTTGTAAACACTGATAGATATCTGAATAAGCTTCACCATTCAAGTCAAAAAGGTTGATTTACCTACTTAATTTTTTTTTAATCTTGTTCGAAATGCAAACAAATCTCAACTGCCTGAACCACCTGCAAATCTCAAACAACACAGATTCAAATGAAGGTAATTTATCAGCGACATGGGGCATTCATTTTGGCAGCTGAACAGCGTGTGAACACGGAACAAGTTAATCTTATAAATGTACACCTGCATCAGCCTTTCATGCCATGGGAAGACAGAATAGAGGTTCTGCGTCTGGAGGCCACACACACAACAAGGCGATATGTATATGTGTAAACGCATGTTTAACAGTGAAGTGAAGTGAAAACACGTCCATGCCTCAGCACCCACACACAAACACAGTGTGCTCCCCAGCTGTTCCTTTGGGGGTCTGGATCAGACAGCTGTCCCTCTGGTCTGAACAGAGCCCACACTGTTCTGAAAAAGCCATGCTCAGCACATTGTTCAGAGGTCTCTCTCCCTCTCTCTTCTCTCAGCGGGGTTCTGTCAGGCAGGCCAAACAAAAGACACTGGAAACAGCCAATACTGGCACAGGCGGCCACAATGAGCACGGTAATAACAGACACACGGTGGCAACAAAAAACCTATCCACCTATTCACTCTAAGTCTACCTCAAAGGCAGCGAAACAAATGCTTTAGGGATACAATTAGTAATTATTTTCATGTCCGATCTATTGTGCATTTTCTGGATTAAGCTAATTAAAAGCAGCTCAGTGTGCCTTGAAACAGTTTGCCAAGTCTGTCCAGCAGCCACAAAACCTCTTAAAGAGAGAAATAAATTATGGGAAATATATATTTAATGAACAATAAATAGACCTTCTTCACAGCAGCCATTTTGACATGAAATAGTAGGGTCAACGCAGGTGTTTACAATGATACTAATTAAGGCTCCGTTCCATTTATTGCAGCAGAGACTTTCCAGTGAGCCAGCATGCACCACAGCAGCACCCTGACTCCATTTGACCTGAATGGGACTGGACCTTGACTCGTATCATTGGTAACACCTGTGTTTACTATTTCATGTTAACATGGCGGCTGTGAAAAAGGTGACTAAAGTGAGAGCAGTAAGATGAGGAAATGAAAACATAAAGAGCAGACAGGACGACTCACCGAGACCGGACGTGTAGATGGCCTTCACAGACTTCTTCATCTTGTACAGAACACTGCGGTCCACGTCCAGAGCCTGGACAGACAAACACAGACAGACATTCAGAAGTCGTGTAGATTTATTACTTTAAAGAAATTAATATTTTTGTAGGTGGTGAGCGATTGTTCAGCTTGGATGAGGTTATTTTTCTGTTATCAGAGGGCGCTACTCCCTGACAACACCTGACTGTATAATGCATTCTGATAGACTGAATTAACATTCATTCATTCTTCAAAGCTCTGATTAGTCAACTGTTTCTCCAAACCTATTTGATATGACGGCGGTGTAGAGCCAGGTTAGTATTCTGACACAACAGCTCTGCAGTAATACGGTATGTCACCTCTTTAAAGTTGACATTCAGACTGTCAAGTCAACTCTACTGTCCTGTTTAAGGTTGCACTAAGTTGATTTACACTGTTTGGCGTTCCTGCTTTTTTGTCCACACCCTGAACACATGCCTCACGTGGTACGTACAGTTTGTGTATGTGAGAGTGTGTGTGGGAGTGTGTGTGTGTGCCATCGCCACTCTGGCTGCAAGTAATGAATTATTCAAGGAAAAGCTAAGAATAGATTTGAGCCCCGTCGTCAGTCATTGTGTTAGTGTGTGTGTGTGTGTGTGTGTGTGTGTGTGTGTGTGTGATTATCAGTATAATAGCTTGTATGACACGAGCAGTGAGCATCTGAGGTCCCTTACATGAAGGACACACACACACACACATAGAAACCTATGAATAACCATAGTCACACACACTTTCACATGTATTGAGCGCAGACTCACACACACACACTAAACACTGAACGTCCAGCTGAGACAATGCAGTACTGTACCAGTGATGAGTGAGGGGAGTCTCTCGGGACGAGGGGGATTTGGGGAAATGAGTTTTTTAGGGGGCTTTATTAAGTACGTCCGCCCAACCGAGCTAAAGCCGGCGCCACTTTTCCCTGCCCTGCTCCCTATCTGACTGACACATATCAGATCCCCTGGACCCTCTGAAAACAAAAACACACAATGGCTCCCATTCAGCTGCAAAACACACACCAATGCCGTACACACACAGTCCACTTTGCACCACCACTAGACGTGATGACAACATTGATTAAATCCATAAATCAGTGCTGTATTAACTTCCAAGTTATGAGCAGTGTGTTATTGCAAAATAGAAGAACCGCTCAGCACTTCGTGTTCCCCAAGGTCATATTTCACACAAGTAAGAAGAAGAGAGAGAGAGACAGACATGGAAGGGAAAATGATAGATAAATGAAGTGCTACTGGTAAAGAGACGGGCAGAATAAAAGAAGAACACAGCACTCAAAGAAAAGAAAAGACATGAACGTTGACACTGTGCTCAGTCACTCTGGTGGCTCATAGGGGCCACCTATGAAGTGTAGACGCAGTCAGTCTGTTAGGGTATAAAGTTACACTGGATGGACTCAGTGGAGAGGAAAGATAACAGGGGAAAAAAAATCCAAAATAATGTAGGCTGAATGATCAAGTGAATCACATCTGTCCTGTCATATTTATTAATATATTCCTAGTACAAAGTTGAATATTTGTGTCCATTTTGATGTAATAGTTTGGACAGAGCAGGTGTATCAACATCTGCACAGTTAACTGGTATTTTAAAGTGGAGGTGCACGTTTTTATTACACGCTGGGCTCATTAAGCTTCAAGAAAAACGAACGGTGGCACTACATCAACACTGCAAAAATGACTGAGGCAAACGTTTTAAAAGTCGTCTAGTGATGACATTTACGAGATAAGGTGCGCCGGTATCTTCAAGTCATGGAAAAGTAGAGACCAACAGCCTAAACGCTCGCAGTTAGGTGCTAATGTGTGAGAAATGTGTTGAAATAAAGCGATATAAAAAGATTAGAATCTAAATGACAAAAAAAGTGGAGGTTTCTTTTAAATCAAAGGCTTTACCCAACAAATGTGTTCACACCACTAAACTTCCAGACAGCAGTGCTTAGTAAAGGTAACGTGCTAAAAATAAAATGTGATGCCTTCTACCAGGGGAACTGTGCAAATTAAAAGAAGCCGACCAGAAGCTACTTATTCCTCTGAGTAAAAGTACAACTTTGAGCGCTGTGGTTTTAGTTCCTTCATCTCCTGTTAAATGACTCATCTGTTACATATGCCATTATCCCATTAGCTCCGTCTGGCTCAGAGAGACACTCAAACTCAGACCCCACACAGCCACGTGTCTCGGCATCCTGTTAAACATGTATCTTCAAAACAGATACAAACGGAGACAAAGAGTGAGAAAAATGCAGCTGTTCCACGAAGCGACACAGAATACTATCTCTGTCTACATCGTCAAACCAATCCAACCACACAAAGACTTTTGAAAGGTAACTGGAGATGAGGTCTGAGTGTTTTCCTAGCCGAGTTGATACTACCTTGGGCTTCCCAGTACTCTGAGCCTTGACACTAAAAACATTTCTTCTGATAGAAGGCTTGACGGTGGATCTACGTTCATGGAGTGTCCAAAAAAAACCTGCCATTTTGGAAGAAAAACTGTTCTAGTATTGCCGGATCAATTTCAAAATAAGCCCATAAAACAAAGTGTAATTTATTTATTGATTATACTGTGAATGTGTTTGGTGTGGAGGATGTGAGGTTAAACAAGGGTGAGCTGCTGACATCAGAGCATATAACAGTGTTTAACAGCTGAGTGGTGCACAGAATCAATTAGACACCAGACTGTGTGTGTTTAATTCATGATTTTCAAATGAGAACCACAAAATTATGACACAATACATTAACTGTATACATACAGTAACTGTGTGGTTACGCATGGTATCGCAGCTTCATTAAAAAAATTTACAAAATTTGACAAAAGAGGAGGCAAATAGAAACGTAGTACTCTGACCAACTCAGCTGGGCTCCCTGGCAGTAGTGTTAATGTTTTCGTGGAGGAAGACAAGCCAAATGGACAAGAGATTTATAGCAATCTGTTCACTTTGTGACTAAATCTTTTGGTGCATATGCTGCATCAACACAGTCAGATGGCGGCTATGTGTTCAGCTCTTGTATCATGTCACTGCTTTGGTATTGGAAGCTTGTAGCTACTGCTGCATACAGTACAACTGCAACTGTGCAACCCTTTTTCACTGGTCGCATTTAACCCTCTAGACTCCATAGTGCCCCAGAGCTCACTATCGTGCCTGGGAGTGCCAGTCATTTTAAAATCATTCCCAGTGTATCAAAACACAGAAAAAGAAGAAGCCCTGAGCTTTGTTTTGCAGATAGTTTTACATTGTTATCAATAACTGGAACTGGAAATCAAGTGGCTCACATAATCATCATCAGTAAACTGTGGGATTCCCCGGCTTTCACTGCGCAGATGGAGGCTGTTTTTCCAGGGGAGAGTCGGCAGAGAAGACTGACCGAGTTGCGCCAACTTTTCCACATAAATTTGTAGATCTTTTCTCATGTAAGTTGCCAAACGTTACACAACAACGTTACTGTTTGTTATAACAATGAATGTTGCTTGGAATTTCATCACATAATCACCATAGGTCAACAGTGGGGACTTAATCAGCTCTCACTGCCAGAGGGGACAGTTCGCTGAAGAGTCGACAGGGAGGACTGACCGGGTTGCGGTGATTTTTATACAATATATCATTCTGCTGCAATACACTTTCATACACACAACTTGAAGAGCCAAACCTTTGGTGTATTGTCCCACAATACAACCCACAAAGTAAATAGAGGAGCTACTAACAGCTAGAAACATATAAAACACATTTGCAGATGGTGGTAAAACTACTTCTGGAAGATCTTGTAAAATAAAACAGCATCATGTTTTGCTTTGTTTCTGTTTAATTTGCAGTTGCAGTTTTATTGATATCCGTTGGTGCGCATACTGTGTCAGTATGTCATCGACCCAAGGTCTTCCTCACTTTCACAAAACAACACAAACCAGTATCACGCTCCAGCAGGTCTTTTCAATCTGCAGAGAGTGGTCTGATGAGGGAAAGGGGGCGAGACAAGCGAGGTAATAAACCAATCCCAGCTGAACACAACAAAAACACTGCTCTAAATCATTCACACGCAGAGGACTCTTCAATCACTTTCACACGTTTCCACTCTGATGTGCTCTTCAGGGTTTGAGCTAAGTGACTCTTCTCTAAGCACCAGGCTAACCCCCTTATGTGTGAGCCCTCTTGTTTGTAGCGAAGGTCGCTCTAAAATTAGACACTTTTAACCCAAAAAAAAAAAAAAAAAAAAAAAAGTTTTGCAGCGAGAGGGGGAATTCCACCGCCTTTCACCGGCGCAGGATCAGAGCCGAATCCTCGCACAATAGAGGCAGCCTCCGAGCCCGGAGCTGCTTCACAAGCACACTTCATGTGACATTTCTGCGTTGTCAGCATTTTTTCCTTTCCCAATAGCAGCTAACAGTAAACTAACCAGAGCGGCTATTTTTCTTCTTCTCTCCTTTCCTGCCGCCGACAGAGCAGACAGGAAGAGACAAACTGAACTGAATTAATCCTCATCTTAATGCGTGGCATCATCATCGCCATCATCATTATGATTACAATTGGGCACCATCTGCTGCCAGCCAATCTACAGAGTCTATCACAACACGGCTGGGTCATGAGGGTCGTTTCCAAGGTGATCCATTCGCTTATGGTCATGCATTTCCTGAATAGTAGAGTAACGTTGTGTCGGGTTACTGATACTGCACAGCACAGACAGATACTATCTAATTTGTGTGCATGGACAGATAGAGAGGGAAATAAGATACTGTAAACCTAATTAATGTTGATGCTCACATAGATACAGTATGATTTTATGTCCAGAGGCAAGCTTTCCATCCGTTCTGAACGAGAAAGTGTAACTATTTAAAAAAGATAGATGAATAAAAAGGCAATAAAGAAAAAATAAAGTAAATCCTAAAGATTTCCTTCTCCCAGCCTTCATAACCACCTCCTGTTGACCTAGCAGTTACCACAACCACCTTTGGAAAAAGAAAAAAAAAAAACAGTGTAAGCAAACTAGAGCCCCAAAATAGGTGTAGGTAGGTGTAGGTTTCTGTATAAACTAGCAATTTTGCCTGCTGTCACAAGGCAAAGCTCAGCTGGGTAAGCACAAACTCTGACTACGGGGAAGCAGAGCAGAGCGAATGAATCCAACGTGCTTGCACCAGCATTTGCCAAGGCCTTTAAAAACCAAAATAAGAAGAGGAAATTGGCAAATGAGGGTCACCAAGTCTTCTCATAGGGCAGCCATTGTCCACTTTCTGAGATGTTCACATCAAACATTGAAAGTCCCTTTATACGGCTACAACCAATGAGGAATGCAAAGCTAATTCTGGATACCAAACAAGGTGAGGAAATTGCAGTCGTGTTGGATAAGGTAACAGTGTAAGTTAAGGCTGCTGCATTATTTGTTTTCATTATTGATTAACCAGCTGATTAAACATGGGGTAAGCGATTCTTCTGATCCAACGCGCTTTTTTTTTTTTTTTTTTCTTCAATTCAGCAAATATCTCCTCATGGCCCACAAGCTTTCCACTCTGTACGTGCACTGAAAGAGAGAACACAACTATGGTTTCAAAGTTGGAAACTGTCCATGGGAATTAACAGGAATTTATGGGAATAAACGGGAATAATCTGGGAATTTACAAAACGGAAGGTTGGCCCTCAACAGGTAACTGAAATACGGTTGGGGAAAATATATTTTAGCATAATCTTGACTAAAACAACCAGATTCAAGTACACTTGAATATCTATGCTACACATTTGAGCCTGTGAACTTTATAAAGTGAAGCAAGTTTTGATGATATTATAGGGTGAATATATTTGATGTATGGTATTAATGTTTAACTTGCAAATAGCACATGAAAATGTATCATACAGTAGATAGCTAGCTGATAAGTTAGATGCTAAATAAGCTATAGCTAGCATAATTTCATTGACCTTTTATGAGGCTATCTTATCATGATGCTAGCTTACCCCAAATTACTAAATTACCCCCAATTTCCAGTTAATTCCCATAAATTTCCATAATTCCCATGGAATATTTTGGAATATTTTCAAAATTCCCCAACTTCCCATGGAACAATTCTGGAAATGTACCTGAAATTTTCCACCCCTTTGCAACCCTAAACACAACACAAACATCCAGCCAGGGTTTGTGTGTCAAGTCACATTGCCCTCAGATATTCAGCTTTCTAGTTAGATCTGCTGTTGTTGTGATGTCCATTACAGTAGCAGGAGAGTTGTGAGTATCGCTGTCTGCAGCTGGTGTGCTCACTCTGGGAAACAGATCATCCCTCTGCATATTTCTCCAGGATCGCTTACCCCACCTGTAAACAACTCACTGTTTGCATCACAAAGACAGAAATAAAAGAAAGTGTGTGTTTGTGTGAGAGTGTAGAAGACAGGTAACCATCTTCCAGCACAAATTATTATTATTATTTAATGATTTTTTTTTTAATTCTTTCAAATAAAATATGTAAGCGTCTGTGAATAAAAAGCTCAGTTCACATGAAAACAGAAGGACAGCGAGGAGGGCAAGACGCTGCTGACTACGAGAAAAGTGAGTCCGGCTAATGAGCCTGTTTTATCGTGGTGCTCTCCGCCGCTTACTCCTCCATCTGAAGAAGAAAGACATTCCTGGATGATTGCACGCTGGAGTAACTGACAGACAAGACAGAGACCCAGCCCCATTGTTCCTGCCGACTAACTATCTGCTGATGACAGCATGTCTGCTTGGCAAGACGCTGTCCTGCTTTCCACAGAGGCCCCATCACCATACTGCACACACACATGTCCAATTTTAACAAAACACAATCCAAGCAATCCTCCACGTCTGTAGTGTTGCTATGTCATCACCACACATTTCTTTAAAGCTGACACACACACACACACACACACACACACATCTGGGTTCTGTCTGGTGTCGCCTAAACCTTTAAGCCGTCATGCGAGGAAACAGTCTGTCACATACTGAGGAAAATCAGGCAATAAGACGGTTGCAGTCTGGGATGTAATTATCCAATTTATTTGGTGCATGTGTGGGTACAGTATCTGTGTTGGCTGTGGTTGGTTTTAAACCATATTTCATGAAGTTGCCAGATGTTACATGATAAGCCAAACAAACTTCACCCCTCAAAGAAAACTAATAAAACGTCTAAGGAGTATGTTAAGGCGAGCTCTCGTATAACTCACACACACTCACAGTGGGAACATAAATAATGGTTTTGATGTGAAAATCACGGGCAAGTCTTGACATCACGTTAATCATATTTTATTACACCACTGTGGTGTGGTCAGTCCGCACTGTTTGGAGAAGCAAAAAGTGGATCAGTCACCGAGACCGTTCTAACCCATTTTCCTCTTTGATCAATTGTCAGATCAATAACCGCCACTGGCGGCGGCGCATTCACAATATCCGTCCTTTGGACATGAAGCATCGCTCCACAATATTACAGATGAGCTGTGATATTTTCACAAAAAGCCAAATGGCATCTGAGTAACAGGTCTGACAACCAGCAGCAGTATATCACGACGTGAAGAGTAGTTTGGATTCGGTTCTTTTCTACATTGGTTTGGCTGTGTTTGTCGAACAGCTTCTCAGCTTTCCAACATTGAAACAATGCTGCATTCACATGGATTCAGGCAGACGGTAGACGCAAAACCTGATATCATTTTAGTGGACGAGAGCAGGATGGTAAAATTAGGCCCAATGTTAAAATATTTTAACTTATTGCAAAGTGGAATTTACAACCTGATGTCCCTCGCACAAGGAGAAAACATGGGCGATCTGGACAACGAGAGCCTAATAAGTAATTACATTAAAAAACATTTTCCTGTGTCGTCTAGAGGGTGTATATCTGCCGTCTTAGTCCGCATTCAGACGCAGATTTTTCCATTCATTTGAGTGGGGGTCGCAACTTTTGGAAAAACACAGCCCGACGTCACACTGTAGCCACCAATCAGAGGCTCAGATTGGGCAAACCCTCCACTGTCAGCCTGAAATGTCTCTAAAACTGAGGCTATCCAGGTGGATTCATGGACTTAACTCTGATACTCAACCTGTTGTGTACTGGCTTTGTTTATTTCATGTACCCAGCTTATAAATCTGTGTCTGGCTCGCAGTTTACGCTGCAAAATAGTGACACGTGAAACAAAATTAAATTTGGTTTGTGTCCGATTGTCTGAGAGAGAGGAAGTGAGAGCAGTGGTTGAGCAACACAGGCCGTGAATGAGAGTGAGCAGCATCGATAAAGCTGGTTAATCAGCAAAATAAAAAGTTATTTCCTGATTTCCTGCCATTTGGAACAGCTATAAGCTGACAATACTTTGTATGAACTGGCTCGTTTCAAGTATACCCCATCCTCACCCCTGCCGCCTCCCTCTTGGTGTTAATGGGGAGGACACATAATACACCATCATGAAAGACCACAAAGTTGTTCTCATATATATGGCTGCCAGCAGTTATGTTAGGTCACCTGAGAGCAATCTATGGTGTAGAAAGATAAATAAAACATCATATCATTCGTAGGCAGACTTATCCGCTACATTGCAGAATAAGACACGTCAGCTTTTCTGCAGGTGTGGCGTTAAAGTGGTCGCCTGGTGCTGTATATGTACTGCCGGCCAGTTCTTAGCCAGACACTGAGCTGCTGTCTACAGCTCCACATGTGGTACAGGCAGGGTAAACACAGGAAGGGCGCTCTCGCTCTACCTCAACATCTACAGAGGAAAAGCTGTGACTCATTCAAAACATATGTCAAATATACAGTTGAACCCTGCAGGCATCAGGGAAGGCAGATCCCGGCGGAAGTTATGTTCAAGTAAAACTTTTTCTGCTACAGAAGATACGTTTTAGAGCCGCCTGCTGATAAGACCACTGTAAGACCAACTCTTAACTACAGCCTAGAGTCCGTTCAACAGACCCAGAATTTGAAATCCACTATTAAAAATCTAAAAACACACACTTTCAAGTGTTTCATTCACAACTTTTCTCCATGCTGAGTGAGTAAAGTCAATATTTGGATAGAAGTGGGTTCCATGGAGCCAACCGCTAACAGACCATGGTTGCAGGGTTTCTCTGTCCTCTCAGACAGCTGAGATGTGTGTAGTCAGCCTGCCCCGGGGGAAGCATGGAAAAGTCCAGTGTGCAAGTTCAGTGGAAGTGTCGGGAAGGAGGGAGAAAGAGAGGGGGAGGGGGCTTTTTACTATGTCATAAGACTGTCTGACACAAGCTCATTAACACACATAAACACACACATGCTCATGTACGCTGCACCACAAAGCTGAGAGTCAATATCTGCAGGAAATAAACCAAAACTTTCAAACCGATATTAAAACTTCCTTTGTGGGAGCTCTAAACTCTCATCTACCTATAAGCTTTGTGGTATGTTAGCACTGGGACACTTGGTGCTTTACAGCTCCTCAGTGAGCACTACAAAGACCACTGTTAGTCCAGAGCATCAACCGCCAGCTGCCAGAAATCACACCGAGATGACAACATCAACTGCAGTAATTAAAGTGTTAAGAGAAAACAAACTTTCATGTTAACTGCTAAGCCGTTGTTCAGGGTGTTTTACAAGGTGAGAAACCCGGGCAGAACTTTTGTTTCCGTTTAGTTGTCCCAGACAGCTGTGCTGCATCATGGTGATAATACTTAATTGTTTTTTTTTTGTCTCACGTCAGGATTTATCACAGTCCAACGTGTTACTAACCAAGTTTCAGATTTAGTTCTCATTTGAAGAAGAGCGTTGTCTCGATTCCTGCGTTTCTTTAACCATCCTTAAAAACATTAAAAAGGAGGGTTAAGTACAGTAGAGACCTGACGGCGCCACGTTTAAAACCTGTTAAAATGGTCTCCCCGACTTTGAGGGCAGTCTTTAGGGAAGTTTATAAACTGGCAGGAGACTGATAAAAACCAAGTTGGAAGGAGGGGCTGGGAAATAAATACCAAATGTGCTTGCTGCACTGTGAGGGAGAAAAAAGAAAAAGAAAACTCCTCTGATTTCACCTTGGAGTCTCTCTTTGGCTTTTTTTTTTTTTTCACGTAGACGTATGCGTCATCCTCATGGTGTAAAGCTGTACTGCCAGAGGCAAAGTGCCCAACAGTTACTGCATAGTTGTATATAGTGTGATGATGCAGCCCGAAAGAGACGGGGGAAAAATGATCTGTTTTCTCCTGGAAAACACTGCAGTGAAACACTACAAAGAGCATTTGTGTGTGTTATTGTGAGCACACTTCAGTCGCACCAAAAAAAAAAAAAAAAGACCTTCATTTCAAACAAGTCCTTTTGAACTGCGCTGGGAACTTAAGACATGAAAAGAATTTTGCTTGACATAAACCCAGCCCTTCAATGAAACCGAGACAATCTGAAGGAGAACTTCACCAGCAGGCTTTACAGATAAAACTTGCATGAGTGACATTAGAGAGACTTCCTTCAGAATACATTAAATATGTTGGAAAATAGTTGCTGAAAACATGTGAAAAGACTTTGAACGATATATTACTGAAATGTGGAGTTGGAGGTTAAAACAGTTTTTCACCAGTTTTCAGTCCAGGATTTTGTGGGCGGCCCTAAAGGGTGGCTCGATGACACGCTGAGGCCACCCTGATCATACCCCTGCACCCCTAGCAGAGAGATAGAGATTAATTCATTTCTCTCAGAGTGTTTCAAAGTTAGTCATGTCATTTTCTGAACTTATATGCCACATTTCAGTCGCTTCAAAATTGCTGCTTAACTGCTCCCACAAGTGGGTGTGTTTTCAGTGTATTCAGCGGACACGCCCCCACAGTCCTGGAGCTGAGAGTACTGCTCATTTTTACCCAATTTTGACACCTAATTTCATAAACTTGTCGATATTTTTTAATCATTCAATTTTGGCCGGGTGGTTAATAACACTTTCTTCTTTGGTCTTACAAACTCCGATTTATTCTTAATTTACTTACTTTACCTTTGTTTTGTTCAACATTTCCCCCAAAGAGAAGTGAGAAGTCTGGATCTGTTCCCTGAGTGAAAGTGACAGCAGGACAACACAATTGTGAGGATTCATCCCCTCCCACCCCGAGCCATAGCCCCAAGCAGAGCCAAGTGGCCAGGACTACAAATCAATGGTGGAGTTCATTAATGAAGAGGCAGGGTCTGTCAGGGAACAATAGCCGTCAACAGGAGCCGTCTCAGGCAATCTGGGTCGGGACACTCTGATGGATGAGAGGAGTTTTAAGTTCCCATTTACCCCCAGTGCCCCTTGTGTCTAACCCCCTAACCTCTGTGTAGGACAGAGAGCAGCCAGTCTCCCCTTTCACCTCAATCCCTAACACCATGCTGGACTGAGAGCTTCAGGAACATTTCTGCTACAGCAACCCTCCTCCAAACCAAAACAGACCTACTAGGACTAGCAATGGCCAATCCCATCACTTCTAAATCCCACCATCCTCACTCAATCATGAGAATAGAGTGAGTAAAAATCATATTATATTCTAACAGTCAAAGCCCATCAGAGGAGTAAAGAGATCATGGCTTTAAATCGATTGGGACAGAACCGTGACCTTTGCCCCTGGCAGATCCATGGGGAGGACTGCTGCATGATAATGCAGGCTAGCACAGAGCCTGTCCCTGAATGATAACATAGACCCTGCTCTATCTGTCCCTAGAGGTGGGAGGACACCTTTTTATTTCAAACATAGATTCCCACATGGAGGATGAAAAGGGCCTTTGCTACACCCAAGGTTAGGTTGATCCACCACTGAATCTGTAAGTTAAAATCTGAGACTACTCCTGAACTATAGAGTGCAAGATGAGTTCAGTGGTGCAGTCTTATTAAGGTCTGCTTAGCTGAGTTCATAAAAAGGTAGCTAGCTTCATAAATATGGACAACACAAATGAGATGTTTGAGCTCCTAAATCACTGATTTGGGATGATTTCCCAAACGATACTCCTGCCAAGAGCTCAGCAAGCATATGCTAACAGGGCGTGGAGGCGACTATAAAGTTCCAGTGTACTGGGCATCATTCTTAATACAAATGCATCAGGAACAGCTAAGAAGGAAACTCAGGAAAGATCAAGGCCAAGTTCTCGCTCAGGATTTGTAAGAATGGATGTAGTTGGCTTTGCTTCAATGTTCTTGGCCTACTCTGGCGCATTAACTACAGAAAGGCAAAGTCAAGGGACAGTGGGGACAGCAGATCCAGAGTGAGGGTGAAGGGAGGAGACAGAACTGAAGTGATCCTGCCAGAAATCCCATTTCAATTATAAGAAGCATTAAGCTTCTTAGGTGGTATACTAAAGACTGGACAGAGTGTCTGGGGGTTTGGACTGCTCACTTAGGCCAGACTGCACATTTAGGCCATGTGTGTGTGAGGGCTCATAGATCCACCCATGTGTCTCTGAAGCTATTAGATGTGGGTTGTCCCTTCAACGATAATCCTACTGTCTGAAACCTTGTTAAAACTTTCCTCCAGGCCACCTGTTGCAGGGGGGCAGCTGTTGTCCCCAGCCTGGCCACAGCCGTTCCCTCCAGCCTTGCCTGGAATTGGGGGGGGGTCATGGCAGAAGGCGGCCAAGCCTCCCTCTTGGCTCGGGAACCACTCCAGCATCAACACAAGCTGGCAGACCGACACATGGAAAAGAGTTACGAGAGCACACTTGCCTTTGGATGTTAACACATCAGCCATAAATTGCTGCACTTTAAATGAGACGCTTCATCACCAAGCAGTGGTAGAGACCAAGTGTTTTGTTCTGGAACAACCAGTTATGCAAAGACAGAGCTGTGTAGCTACTGAGGCAGCTGGAAATGAAATGAGACATCATCTTGTGTTAACAGAAGATAAGGGTTCTTGTTACGGTAAAGCATGTTCCCAAAACAATCGGAGATTAAGCTTAGAGGTGGGATTAAAGACTCTTACAGCTGACACACAACTGCTTTTTTAAAAATCATGAGTTCTTTGAAAATCTACTTATTATTTTCAAGCTCCCATTATCTTGTTGTACACCAACATCAGGAATGGTAGAAACCGTCCGTGAGAACCAGAATGAAGGTTGGTGTGGCTTGCACAGACAGTGCCAACAGTTGCCTGTGGATGCTGTAAATGCCATCGCCTTTCCCAGAGATACTCCCTAATAACCTCTCAACAAAATTAAGCAGCAAGGCAGCCTGCCTTACCAGAGCATAGCTGGCATACCAGTGTGACGGACCTCTGTTGGATGAAATAATAGCCAGATGGAAGACTAATGACGCTAGCCTACAGGACTGAATCGCCCCCCCACCCCACAAACCAGTAATGGCCCATGAAAAGCTGACTTGGCTATAAATAACCATTATTCATCGACAAAAAATGAATAAACTGGACAAAGGGATATGGACCAGAGGGAGAGGCCTAGTGGATGGGCGGGTTTCTGGCGCTATATAAAAAGGGAGAATGTATAGTAGAAGCTGTTTTCTCTCTCGGGATACGGGCCCACGATTAGTGCACTATTGTTGATGATTATTTGGGCTCATGCGAGGCGCAGGATCCCACATTCTTGGTCACAAAGAGCTTCTGCGAAGATGATAAAGACCCAAATGAGCAATTCAAATTTTGGACAGTGTTAGGGTTTTTATAATACATTAACCAATGCCTGTGTGTGTGTGTTAGACGTACAAAGAATTACAATTACAAAGCAGTGAGAGGTGCCTTTTCGAGTGACATCATTCTCTGTTTGAAGGGATTTCAAAAAGGGAAGAGAACTCAGAGGGGATCATGAACTGGCTCATTTGAAACTCATCCTGAAACTGTTTTCAAAGACACGGATGATCAGTAGCCTTTCATGAACATTTTATGGTACTTTTTCTTGTGTGTTTTTCTGTTAAGAAGTGTGTATTTAACTTATTAATGCCGTGGTATGTGGTACTGGATGACGCTATGTACTTGTCCCTGTAAAAATAAACATTTAAATAAGGACAGGCACAAAACCTATGAGCCAAGAGGGTCCGAAACAACTTGGAGATGTCTGTATTCATGCAACATAAACGGAGAATATCCAAGACTGCATTACAAGCAAGCACTCTACCTGTCAAGCAACTGTAAATTACAAAGCAGCTGTAAAGTCATGAAACATATTGTGTGTCAGTCTGAGCAACTGTATGCAGCTGACATGCTGATCAAAGGGCTACACTGCTGACAACACAAAAGCTTGTCTTGAATGTCAAGTAGTGATGTTTCGTAGCCACAAGCCGTAAGACTCAGCACTCAGCAATCAGTCTGCTGTATGAGTCAGATCCTTTGCATGCCCATTTTATTCAGTTCACCGACACTTCCAGATGGCTGTTGATGTGATCCTAATAACTGATCCACTCTGTCAGAGAATTAATATACCATTTAACGCCTGCAACAACAGCTCAATGAGCTCTAAGTGCAACACGGGGATATTACACAAATATATCAGTCTTCATACCTGAGCTGGAAGTGGATGCACTTGAGAGTTGTTCAAGGAGACGACTCTATTGATTGCATCATTTTTAGGAGTCTCTCGCTCTGCCCGGCAGGATTCAGTAACTGGGGCATTAAAACAGTCACAGATATAAAAATAGACCTAAGATGACTACAATGTGTGCCAGTTTCTGGCCTCAGACAGACATCCTCGTGAGGTTTTCTTGGGTGAGACAAAAGCACAGGGGCGTTTTCGTCAAGATCAATACTTCACGCTGAGGTCAGCTCAGCCCTCGGGCGCCTCCGAGGTCATGTTTTTGACGTGTGAAGTTGAGAACACAATTGGCTTTGTGTTACAGAGGTTTACGCTGAGCAGAAAAATGGATTTCACCTTTACAAAATATGGAGAATCTGCATTTAAATGTCAGACTTATAAACTAGAAAGCAAAGATTCAATTCTGCAAGATGCTGCATTTTTAAAACACGTTAGCATACATCACATTTACAAAGTTATGAATGACAACCGGACGCTTCAAATCAGAAGCTGATACTTTAACACAAAAATATCTGACAAAGCAATTACTATCAGGACTGGATCACAGCATTCCCAGTGTACTTAGAGTAGTCACGTCTTGGCACACAGATAATTTTGAACAAAACGTTCAAGGAAAAACCAGTTCCCAGAGCTCTTATTTCTGAAAAGTCTGGACTTGCCAGAAGAAAGTCAACACTGGTGTAAGACAAGCAGTGTTTTAGCACAAAGGGGGGTCATGACACAAATCCCAACATCCTCTTACTGGATAAACAGGTTTTTATTGCTGTGGTTTTACCAGCACACACACACACACACACACACACACACACACACACACACACACACACACACACACACACACAAGCTCTCTAGATGGCCACTTAATAGCCAAGAGTTTAAAACGACTAGCCTAATTAAAGTTGTGTCAGATGCAATTAAGTATAAAAAGAAGTAATTGCAAACGTTTGCGCACCTATTTCCGTAAAAAACCTCGGAGCGCTCGAGTCATTTAATGTGTTTAAATGCTTCTGTAAACAACCAAACTCAGGACAGTTTTAAAGGTGTTTTAAGAAAATGAGGCTGTAAATACATCAGATAAACAAGTGCAGGCTCAATTTGGAAATGCATAACACACTGGACGCACTCTGTTTCATACATCTGTGGTCAGATGGTTTGATAAACTGGGAGGGAGACGCATGAAGAAACTGAAGAGGCACTGAGGATCTGCCAAATAGCCCAAAACAGTAAATGTTACCATTAATTATTGACCGAGTTTAGACTAAAAATGTACTGTAGACTGAATTTAATTTGTGTTTATGTGTGCTATATTGTTGACATATACACTTATTGTTTTTAGGATCTGACATAGCTCCCTGTTCAGCAGTTGGTTTGAGGAGCAGAACTTCTGTTTTGTATCAAACAGAAAGCAGCACTTCAGCCACCTGGAACAACAGATTTACAAATTAATCACACCCCTCTAGTTCCCTCTACGAATTAATCCCCCTTGTCACCAAGTTACACCCACATGAAGGGTAAACTGATTTAGAGCGCGACACAGTCTGTTTACAGGAGTTCGGCATATGTGAAAAAAAGTTATATAAAGCCTCCAGAGGGAGGTGCGGTGAAGTCTGATAAATCAGCGTCTGGGGGGCTTAGCAGACATCTGTAGCCCACTCCACATCTCTGTTTGAGGCTAGCAGCTTCAGGATACGATAGCCACTACCAGACTGAGATGTATTGTTGGTTAGATTTTTTAAAAGGCAGTGTGGAATAAATATCATTAATACAAAAAAGTCATAGGAGCTGAATAGCTGATAGCTGAATTAGTGGAGAGCTCTCATACTCTCATACTAGGCTGTAAAATGCATAAAGTCAAGCAATAAAGTATAAAATCCCCCCTTTTCCCCCTACTGAGAGGATTATCATATTCAGAGTATTTATGCATTATGGTAAATGGTAAATGGACTGTACTTATATAGCACATTTCTAGTATTCCGACCACTAAGGCACTGACTGCCATGCAAGGTGCAATGCATTCACACACCGGGAGCAATTTGGCGTTCAGTATCTTGCCCAAGGATCTTGCCGGCCGATCATCTGATTAGTTCTAGCTCTACCTCCTGAGCCACAGCCAAACGTTAAAAACAACCACAGAGCAACAGGAGACTGTGAGCAAAAACAAACCCATCATCAAAAATCAAAAAAGGTGCCAATTCACAAAGCGGGGCATCCTGTTAAATGATACACCAGCCCCACTGTGGCATTACAGAACACAGTGCTGCTCCGATCAGCTCATCCTCAGCTGTCAGTTCAAGGGTAAGAAGCTGAGAAGTGAGCGCTTGTATAACAAACTGCTGTTCCAGAGAAGGTCGGAATCAGCACAATGTTTGGAAGTCAGCACAACGCTGAAAACAGCAAAATCTGATATTTTTTATTTTCATTTAGACTTCAAGCTGCCAGCTGTATCGTTATATTGAAGGGTGAATGAGTCATCCTCTTGACGGTCTGTCAGATTCATACTTAATAAACCAGCTGCTTGTGGATGCGCGGCTTGTGTACATTATGTAAATGTGTTTTTGTTTGTGTGTGTTTGAGATTCCCCGCAGGCCAGCAGACAATAAGTGGAAGTGTTCCCCATCCACTGCAGTGTTTAATTGGTCAAACAGACCAAAGTGAGCGCGGTCTTGTTGTCTCAACAATAAGGCCTTGTGTTCCCTGAGCTTGAGCGTGGGGAGGTCAGTGTGAAACAACAACACGCTGCTATACGTCTTCTGCAACAACAATACAGCTCATCTCTGAAACAAAGTTGCTGAATTTGATTTTCAAGCCAACCATTACTGCTGAGCTGTTTTTCTCTTAAACAAAATAAAATCCACACACTTTATCTGCACATTCCACTCTAAGGAGTGCTGAAACTATTCCCAATAGCAGATTAAATGCTATTTCCAGACCAGCAGCAGAAGAGGTTAGAATGAAAACGGTGCATAGCAAGGTGTCAGACGCCCTCGTGAAGCATCTGTCAGCCTGAGCAGGTGTTTGGCTGCCTGGCTTAGTCCTCCGCAAACACAGATTAAAAAAAAGGAGGAAGGGTAAAACTGGTCCAACGACATATAGGAGATAGGTCATGAGCTGCACATGTCCGTGTTTGTTTTTACAATAAAAATGTGTAAGTCTGTCACGACTCCATTTGGATAGCAACCAAAAACTTTTCCACGGTGAAAAAAAATCAGGCAGAAATGATCCATTTCCTCACCCCGACACCTAACATCTGCGAGCGTGCTTTAAAACATTACAGAGCAGAGACACACTAACACACATAACACACCGAGCTGCTCATGTGGGAAATTCTATTTTTACCATCAGGCAGGGCGAGGCTCGGCTGCCATACAGCACACAAAGTAGGGAAACTATAACAAGGGGTGGGAGGGACGGACGGACGGACGGACGGACGGAGGGAGGGAGGGAGGGAGGTGGTGGAGGTCTGTCAGGGAACAAAGCGGAAGTGTCCTTCCTCCTGATGACCTGCAAGTTAAAGGAAGAATACAAAGTGTTCTCTGGTGGACATCTGGTGGTATATTTGCAATGACCACTACTGAAAAGTGATATACATGCCAATGATAATCCGCTTTATTACTGTATATGTTTGAACTCTCTCTGCTCTGTGCATCTATTGATGTCTCTCCTGGATGAGGGATCCCTCCTCTGTTGCTCTCCCTCAGGTTCCCTCCCACCACAGGGTCGATTTTGTGAGTTTTTCCTCATCCACATGGGGGTCCAAGGATAGACGTGGGTCGCACGATCTGACATGACTTGGATATACCTGCTCATGCTTGGACATAGCTTGGCACACTGTAGGCCATAAACAACCTTGATGAACAATGGTTGAGCTGGTTTGAAGAGGTAAAAAGGGACATGAGGGATGGGTAGAGGTGTTTCTTTACAAATTGAATGACTCTTTTACATTAAAAACATATGATCACACATTGTGTAAACATAAGAGATGATACATATATATGTAGGGATATAAACCCACTCACCTCCTCCAGTGCAGTCACTGTATTCCTGCAGTGGGACATCCTGGTGGTGAAGTTGGAGGCAGTGGGCGATTTATAATCTTCATTGGTCTCTGCCACAAACTCTGAAACTGTGATTTGGTCCGGCATAATTAATCCCTTTGCTGATAAGATGAAGAAGAAGAAGGAGAAGAAGAAGAAGAAGAAGAAGCAGAAGAAGCACTTTCTGTAATCCCCCCTTCTCGCCTGTACAGTTGTAGCACAGAAAAGTTCACAGCAGCAGCAGTAGTCGTAGTAATAGTGTCTCTGAAGGTCCCTGCGGGTAGTAAACCATCTCTGGGTGTGTTTATGTCATTCCCTTGTTTGCTCCCAACACAATCCAGTGCAGCAACGGTGTTGCACGCTGGCTCGAGGAGTTGCAGCCTTACCGCTCGCCGCTCACACCGCGCTTTGCTACAAGGTGATGGGATAGGTTATATCCCTGCTGGCTTTCAGCCCACTATTCTCTTTCCATTCGGCTTCACAGCTCGCCCTCTAGTCGCGGGAGAAAGTGGAGCTTTCTTTCGGTAGTGTCTGTTATCCTCCTCTCGTTATGTTCCCAAACCTTCCGACCAGCTGCGGGGTGCTCAACTTCTTCCTCCTCCTCGCCCGGGGAAACAACAACCAGGCGCTTTCAACGGGAGCGCAAGAAATTGACAAAGGTAGAGGAGGGGATTCAATGGACGCGCAACAGCCAATCAGGAACGCCAGCTGGTAATTGGGAGCCAATCAGGATTCACGGAAGGCGTGACTCATGCTGCCTTCAAGTGCGCCTCGTAAACTCTAAAATCCTTTCAGTGATGTCCCTCAAGGTCCTTACCAAACGTTTCACCAGTCAAGTGAGGGTATACAAAATAAATGTGAAGGGGCTTAAAGCTTCTGTGTGTAATGTTATGTAAATATATACATTGAAACTAGCTAATACTTTGAAGTATCTCAATAACGCTTACAAACACTGTGGGACATTAGATGCAATATTAACTTAAATGCTAGTTAGCAATATTTTTCATCTTAAAGTGTGGCAGTTAGCTCTATCAAAACAATATAAAAAGACCAAATGTCCTCAAAATTTACTTTTACTTAATTAAATTTACTAATCTGTAAAGTCAGTAGTTAAATTCAAAGTTATAAGGGTGTCTTGAAGTGGTTTTACAGAGCTGACCGACTGTATAGAAACTTTTACAACGTCAAATCATTGCAGTGTCAGTCATTTTCCTTTACTACTCTGCATTCTCTCTCTTTATTAAACTTTATTTTTCTAATTGTAGTTTTAATTAAACATAAATACATAGGATAACTAAACAGACAGGTCACCAGGGGTAATGAAATTAATAAAATTAGTTTTGATTTCAAGGTTACTTCCTCAATCGTCCCAAGAAGGAGAGGCATACAGAGACAACACCAATAGGACATCAAGTAAGGATCACCTCCACTTCATATTAATCTTAGTCACAACTCTCTTTTCTCGTTAGTTTCATGTGCCCATATAAATATTGATTCTAGGTCTGATTCACATCAAGGCCTGTGTTTAGTTTAAATATGTCTCTGGTGCAGTTATGGTCATCAGTGAAGTTCCTGAGATGGAAACATTTTGATTGATGGACTTTGTTAGAAGCAATAGGTTACATGTAGTAGTAAAAAACAGGCAGCGTAAGTAACAGACAGTGTTAATAGAGTTTTTTCCAGAAATAATAACAAAATAGAGCCTTTAATGGCTTTTAGGTTTACATTATTACAGTGTACATCCAAAACAATCCTGTTGTCGTACTGGGAATAACGCAAATAATAAAATTCAATTGATGTTGGATTTGTTTATTTTTCAAACGTTGCTACACATGTGACACCTCTGTTAAAGCTCACAAAATCAAAATCAATTAAAGTCCCAATTGAAGCCCCATAATTTCTATATTATATGAATCCCTGTCATACAAATGCCATACAATTTTCACTACTTTGCAACATTTCCATTTGGCCATATGATTTACAGTGCAGTACAAGCTCTATGTAATCCAAATATTTCCGACGGCACTTAAAAGCAGCATCTTCATTCTTGCACCACTAGTAGTTTCTTTAAGGTGGAGATGGGAGAAGTGGTCATCATTGTGAAAATGATGCAGTATCATAGTGAAAGTGTAACTAGTGTGTGTTTCTGTGCAAATGTCTGTAGTTTAGGTTTTTAAATGTATTTATTATTTATTTAAAGTGTGGATTAATGGTGTGGATGTACATGTTTTTGCTGAGGATCAGCTGTCAGCTGTGAAGACAAGCTGTAATTCCAGTGTGGCTGTGGCACAAATGTCTAAAGTCAAAACAAATTAGAACAATAGGAGTCCATTAACATTTTATTTGTTGTAACATTAGGTTTTGGACCTAAATATTCAAGATTCAGCCAAAGATTTGCAACAGCCCGGCTCAATGTACTGAAGAGAGAAAAGAAGGTACAAGCATTAAAATACATACTTAACAAATAATTTAATTAATTCTGGTTATCAGTTGCAGTAGTAGTAGAAGGAAGACTAGGATTGTAGTATTTCTTGTTTACGGGCAAGCACTCTTAGTGGCATCTTTCTTTTACAATGATATCTAGCAAACCTTTGAATATGTCTTTTCAAGATGCTTTGAGGCGGCTCTAACTCAGTAAAACCAGTTGGTATAACCTATGGAAAGGTGTCAATTCAGCTCCTCAACTCTACCTGCCTACCCTCTGACATCTTTCCACAACAATTAATACATGTATATACAGTATAGGTGCTGCATGAGTGTGTCTTTCTAAGTGTTCATTTTCTTCATCTTCTCATCAGTACAGAGACCTCAACAACACAAACTTGCTGCCTCGTCATGATGAATTATCCACAGCACAACACGTAATGTAAACTACCAACCCTTGTCTGGTGAAGATTATAGTTTTTGCATATTGTCAAGAGATTTGTGTCAACTTCCAGATGATGGGAGATAATTTATGTTACACCTACCTGATAGGATGCTATCACATGTATCAGATAAAAAGGCTTATTAGGTCAGTTATCAACAGAGTACTATTAACTTTGTATGTGTGTGCGCTCCAGAGTTTACTGGAAAGAAGCTACTGCATTATCCTATGTGAGAACATGTTTTGTTGTTTTTGTGTAGACCACAGCCAAAAATAAATGTCATTAAAAATATCTTCCAAACTGCTGTTGGGAAAAGACAAACCAGAAAGAAAACTTTCTATCATCTCTCTCTAGACACTGCCTGAAACTTGTGAAGACTCTCTCCCATGCCTGAACTTTTGTTAACAGGATCTTGAAAAAACAACGGCGTCTGCTCCCAGAACGCTGAGTTTTTTCCTGGGCTTTGGGATGAAAAATCTGCTGATGTTTCCCAGCCCATTCAGCCCCGGCAGGACAGCTACCGGTATAAATAGTATCACAGCGGCAAAAGCAAAAACCATGGGCAGCCTTTAAATCACAAACTGGGCAGTGTTCACACATTCTTTCAGCTCTGCAGCGTCTCCTGGCAAGCTGCTAAATGAAGAGCTTAAGACCCAGGCTGACCCTGACTGGCTACTCAGGCCCCGACTCCCTTATGAAATGAATACACACACTCCCAGCGAACATCTGCTATCCAGAGACAGAGCAGCTCAGTCAGTGAGGTCAGCAGAACCAAACAGCATCAGCCTTCCTCTTCACCACTGACATGGCTTTATATCTTCAGCACCATCTGTCTTTCTAAATGAAGGTTTTATCCTTTAAATCAAGACCAAACCAACCTAAAAATATCTCAACTGTCAGTGCTGCATCACTTTGATTTTCTTGTTTCTGTTGCTGAAGAACTGCACTGGAAACCAAGGTGAGTAGGGTCATCCAGCAGGTACCAGCTGGGAGTATAAAATAAAAGGCACAGTATTTTATATTTTATGGGACCTGGAAAAGCAGAAATGAGGGATCATAAAAATGCAGCTCAAGGAAACATTGATAAATTGATAAAACATACTGTGTCATGAATGTAGCCTTTGCATAAATAATCCATACTCTAATTTTATTGTACCGTATATTCATCAAAGCCTCGTAAAGTTTTGTTTTTTTAATTTTACAACCAAGCTGTATTTGCTGCACATTACCATAAAAGAAAGATGCTAGCGCAGAAGCTGTCAGCTGCTTTATTAAACAGAACAGAAGTCTCATTCAGCAGCAACAACCATCCTCAATATAGACCTTGTTTGCATGCAAACAACTTACAGCCTTGAGTAACAAGTGAGAGTGGTAGTTTTTGGATCTGCCTGCTGTTTTTGAATGTCTTCAAGTGATTTAGTGTGCCACCAAACTGAAAACGTCCATATTATTCACTGCTTTGGTGCACAATGTGCTATTTTCACTTTCCTTTAAAACCAAAGCTGATTTGGTGACGAAAAACTGAAACTAAATGCAACCACGCAGCTGCAGAAAGAACAACAGCCAAAGCAGATCTCATACTGTAAACAGAGAACCTCTTGGAAAAGATGCTTGTAATTTGTATTAGAATAAAACGCAGGGTGTGTCAGCACACAAGCATCCACTATAGTGATTTGGCATTTGAATCTTAGCAGGAACGGACAACATGTCATAGCAGTACAAGGGGACTGATGTTTGAGTGGGAGTCACTTTTTCCTAATTACACCACCATGACATCATGATTGTGTAACAGGTGGGATAACCTCACAATCCAGCTTCTTATGTCTCAAATGAGTTGAATGAATGACTTCTTTGTTTAAAATAATTAGCAGCTAATTCTAACCATTTGGCAGCTGAAACTTTCCAACTTACAAGTGGATAAAATGGCATTTCCAGGGCCAAGCTCAGCTCCACCACTCAGACAATGTCATAGTGGGGAAATTATCTCAGCTTCTCATAGATCAGAAACCACATTACTAACCAGAGACTACGCTAAAGAAGAGCTCATATGAGCATGAACTGAACAAGCAGTTCCCGGTGAACCTGAGCGCTAGCTGCACACTGTGGGACTCCTAATGGAAGAAGGATGAGGAGAAGGAAGAGGGAGGGGAAGGAACAAAGGGAGGGAGAGGAGCGCTGAGGAGAGGGAAGTGAACTGTAACGAGTCCTTTCTCACAAACTGTCAGAGAGAGAATTCAGTGAGTTCATTTAAATGGATGCTTGGTACAAACATGGCCTAGCTAGAACATACAAGAAGCATATGATACAGAATTCAGTTTACCGCCATATGGAGCTGTTTCTTTGTTGCTTTAGGCAAGTGTGGAGTGTATTTATGTGATTGAATTTCTACTTCAAACCCTGTTTTTAGCTCTGTTTTTATTTCAGTCATGCAGCGCTCCCAACGTGGGGAGCTATCATCTGAACTGTGGTATCTGATTAGCTGCAGATGTTAGACATCTTCAAATGTAGGATCTCTGCAGTATTTATTCCTACATGCTGTACTGATATATGCCAACCACGGCTCTGATAGAAGTGCTGGCCAAAAATTAAAGAACAGTTCTTTTCTACTGATACTTTTGTGAGTTTGACTGATTGTACCAGGTCTGCACTGGTAGGCATACATGCTGCTTCCAGGAAATAGCCATTGTGTTATCCTGTTAACCTGTGAATGTTATTCCTGTCCTGCAGAATTTGTATAGACAAATTTAGTACATGTTAGTGTTGATAACTGCTTTGAATATTGATTGATTCAATACTTTAATATGATAATGAAGCACCTTGGTTTACTTTCATTCAGTACCATATTATTAGTGGGCCCTGTATTCTTATGGAATGAACCAAATGCACAAGATACTCAACAAATTTAGAAGTTCATCCACGTCCCAGCTGTTCGCTTCCTTAAACACTTCTAATCATAGCTTAGCAACTGTAACAAGGTCCAGCAGGCCTGTCGAGATCTTTCATCATATTGAAACTGTGTGCGTGGGGTGATAATATCAAATAAAAGTTGATAAAAAGATAGCGTTTTCTCTCTTTTTATTACCTTAACCACAAATACAAGAGCAAAAGTATAAGTAAAGGATTTTAAACTGTGCGTCTGCTAACAAACTAGGGTTACAGGTTACATAAAAAAGCCACATATACATTCACTGTGTGGCATTTAACAACAAAAAAAGAAAACCTTTCACTAACATACTCAGTAATTCAATAGAAGTGGTAAATTTGAAGTCAGTCACTCATAGACTCATACATTATATTCAAGCCAGGTGAAAATGTCAATAGGGTCAAAGGTCAGTGTTGGATGCAATTACACATCAATCAACTATGAACAATGGAAATTCAATTAGCTCTGTGGGTATTGAAAATTCTCCTGTCTGATGTAGCCGACTTTAATATATGACCTGTACACTGTATGATCGATTGTGCTCCTTTCTCTTCAATGAAAAGCGTGTAAATAAGGTCTCTTGATCAGTAAGCAAAGAATAATCATAGCTAAAACAAAAACAATGGAGACACAGTTTTTACTCTCCAGTTTTCTATTAATATCCAACTCTGAGTACTCCCAGACACTTCAACCAGAGGAATGCTCTGGCTCATGATTTTCATTTAACCTTGCCACCGTGAAGGACACCCAAGAAAGAGTGGTGTGTAAAATAATTGCATGACATTTTTAGCCAGCCCCCGTACACACACACACACTCATCTGAGTGATGATCGCAAAGAGCTGGGGGTTTGCAGCTGCTTCACTATCATCATTAGGAGCAAGTGGCTTTTACAGTAATTATTGCTCCTCTTAGGATTTGGCACTGTGAGTCTGAGCATATCGAGTGTCCCTGTACTTCATTATATCCTGACAGGCAACGTGTCAACCTGCCCCATCTTTTCTTGGTTTCCTAGTTACCATAACGCAGGATACCTAATCGAGCGTTTCACTTCCACTTCGCACCCTTAAAAAAATCTCCACACTGCGAGAAAGTACATTTTGTCTTGCATACTGCAGCAAAAATAGTTCCAATGTTATTTTAATGCATATAATAGCATCCCATTTTATGCAGTGTCCCCTGAGACAGTGTGAGGGTGAAGATACCACAAGTTTGCTGTCACCAGCTCTTAAGGGAAGGTTAGTAGCTGAAAATTTTCTCTCTGTGTTTACAACCCCCCTGGTCCCCAAACAATGTAAACCACAGGATATTAATTGTTAAACCAAAGGACAAAAACACAAACACACACAAATGTGATTATGATCTCTAAAATCTTAGCAATTAATTCCCTGCAGCCCTGTGTTGGGAATATACAGCCAGTCACAAACATTGCCGTGTATTTAGAGGGTAAACTACTCATATACCAAGAAGAAGAGCTAGATGAACAACAAGGAAGTGCAATCTTGCCAGATAAACAGAAGTACATGTCCGCAGTACACTGCACAGGATCTAACTAAACGTCACAAGGTCAGTGCAGGTATTTGAACGTATGCTGACCATGGAAAACATCTCCTTTATCACAGCATCATCTTTTTTAATGTCCACAATGAAATATTCATTCCTCAGCTTTGTTTCAGCCTAACAGCCCTCACTGAGCGCAGTGCAGTGCAGGTCCAGTCATTCATCTGAATCAATATATATACAGTATACATAGGGATTAATGGAGGAGCTTTGTGAGACAACAATCATGACAAAAAGTGACACACTTGGTCTCTCCTGAGTCAAGTCACGTAGAAAATACTCTCCTGTACCCACTATCTCTGAGAAAACGACCAATTGATATAAATGAGATCACTGCTGGGGGAAACTGTCAGGCTCGTTCTGTTCATCCACTCAAATTTAATTTAACCCACGGTAAGAATTTAACCAGACTGTAGCGTCTGACTGAATCAGCACCTCTGCAGCACTGTGAATCCAAATCAGCCTCATTGACAGTCCCGAATGCTCCTTGAACGTCTGATGTCACGGTGCAAGTTCCCAGGCTGTGCTGCATCTGTTCTGACGCCACAACAGACGGCTTGAAAGCGTCTCAGGCATTTGAAGTAGCTGTGTTAAAGGTCCAGATTGCTGAGATCATGGGGGACTAGTAGAGGATGAAAGACTACCTCGAGGGTATTTGCATTCTGTTCTGCATTGCCTCAATTAGAAGATTAACTTCACAACTGTGTATCTCAGTCCTTATCACTTGAAAGGTCTGGTAAGTTTAAAGAGAATGACGAGTCGACGCTACAGTATGGTGTGCCACAGGAAAGAATAAATTGGAACCAGCATCTCATGTGGAGTGAATCTGTCGGTATCCTCTTGGGAATGCTAATGGAGGGGGGCAGTGAGTTCAGTCCATGTAACTCAATGATTGTGTCTGTACCACGCAGAGTGAACCATTCAGACAGGACTGTACGCAGAGTGGAGCCTTCACATCCATCAAATGTTCATCCATCTTTATGAATAGATCAAGAATTTTAGCCATATGGAAAAGCTAGTCATGGAAAATCTGCATTATACAGAGTACTGCGTGAATTTAAATGGAGAAACTGAAGCTTGTCATCTTTTCCTCGTTCAATACACAAGCCGATGGGGTCATTTTACATATAACACAATTTGATTACTAAAAAATAAATCAGATTAGACCAAAGACTAAGCTGCATGACTGACATCAGCTGAATCTATGCTGAAGCTATGATAAGTCAATGCCTTACAGGCTTATTGATCTTATAGCTAAAAGTCACCTTGACTAAAAGATCGTTAATCTTGATCTCTCCTCTTTTGGAATGAAGCAACAATGAACACCAGAGCTATTGTTTTGTTTTTGTTTTGCTGCATGAAATATGGATACACACACATCCTCTGTACGCCATTTTTCCACTTGGTTTTTTGCGCAGATTAAACAAACAAGATATTATGTGTTATTTTGTGAGCTTTAGAGGTGCTGAGAGACAGAGCCAGACTGGCTGTTTCCCACTGTTTCCAGTCCTGAATCCCTGTCTAAACAATTACAAAATACATTTTAATTTTGATCTTAAAATTAGAAGATAATAAGTAAATGTGTTAAATGTGACAGGCCTCCTTAAATTCTGCTACACTCCCTCCAAATTACACTCCCATTCTTTCACTCGCCTGCAGCCTCTATTGTGTGTCCACTTTGCATGCTGCATCAGTTTGTGTATCGCTGCCAAACTTTAATGCGCTGACCTTGAAGTGACTAACATCTAATCCCTACCTGGGAAAAACAAGAAAGCGATTCTATGAAATGCGCATTTGTTCTTTGTTGTTTCTATGTGCATTTGTTGCCGTTATCCATTGAAAAATACAGACAAAAATGTGCGTTTACATGAAATAGCTGAATGGAAATCAAGCTTTAGATCTTTTCCTCCCTGTTTGAAAAAATAAACTAATAAGGATAGTTTCTTTTAATTGAGAGGGGTGGACAAAGACACTAGATGACAGGAAAACAGAAATAGAAAGAAAGAGTAAGGCATTAGGACACATAAGGTCATACTGTAAGTGAGAGAAAATGAATGATTGCCCCGCCCTCCAGCTAACTGTGGGCAGAAAATGAAACAATGAGCTGAAAGAGCTCATGTTTCTGCCACTGGAATAGACAGTGGTTACAGATTTGACCCCACACTTTCCAAATGTGTTGTTGACGTGGGAAAAGGATGGGCGTGTGTTTCTGTACTCAGCGGTCTACATGTGGATAACATGTAACTGATTTGGGGTTTTTTTTTTTTTTTTTTTCTCCCCCCCCCCCCCCCCCCCCCCCCCCCCCCCCCCCCTCTCCTCTCCTCTCCTCTCCTTTCCTACTGTACAATGTTGTACAATAAGCAAAACAGACTGACCAGGAATAATGTCAAGGGATGTTCACTGCCTTATTTATTATTAATGTAGAGTAATATAAGTATATTTCTTGTTTTTTTAATATTACACTACACTCATGTACAGTGTTTTTTAACTTCACATCCAGGAGGTCTTTACACTGATATTCCCAGGATCCCAAAGCTGGGATCATTCAGGAAGCAGGAGCAAATTGATTGGCTAACACTGTTTATTGATTGAAAAATATGGCCCTGGTCTTAAGCAACATCTCAGTGATTCCTGCTGGTTGTGCTGCTGGAGGACTATTTTGAGTGATGATGATAATGTGCTCCTGGTGGAAATCCCACTGGGATCGCAGAAGCATTAAAACGGTCCACACTGTGCTGGCTAAGTAAGCTGTCTGTGTCTGCAGGCATCGCTAAACCAAGAGATAGACAAAGCTCCTAACATGATTCTTAGGCATAGAGGATTATTGTGGTAAATAAACAGCAATGTTCATCTCTGCAGTTCTATTTCAAGAGGCCTTGTCCAGTGGGGGAACTCTGGCCTGACCCCGAAACACAAAGACATTTCCTGTCTGATCTGTAAAAAGAAAGGCTGTATGTCCCCGGAGGAGCAAGCCTGAGTGCAAAACATAAACTACTGACTATATAAGGAGCTTATGGGCTTTGTCACCACAATACAGATCAACCATAAACAACAAATGTCAGTCTAACCATAATGACGAGTACTTTTGGAAGAAAAAAAAGAAAGAGAAGAAATGCAAAGTTCTCACACATGTATAGACTTGTGAGTTGCCTGGCCTTCATAACAAATGAATGGGAACCTCCACTAACTCATCTGCCGTTCACATGCTGCTACAGTCTAGTTTAAATAGATTAGCGGAGGCTTTGTCTCGCCTTGCTCTTTCTCATCGTCTCTTTTCTCTCCTCAAAAACCGAGCTCTTTAGGTGGAGTATCAGTCTGTGAGAGAGGCGACGAGGAAGGGGATGGGGTTGCCATGACGATGCCAACTTTAACGAACTGTGTCTCTCTCCGTGATTGTGGGTTTAATTGGATATCATTGAGGAAGAACAAAAAAAGCAGTTGAGTGGAGTGACATGAATGCAATGAAGCTGCGTCTGTCGAGCTGTCTGCCTGTCTTAATGTCATACTCTCTCTCTCTCTTTGTGTAGTTATGAATGATTAATGGTGATTATATAAGAGCTGTAGTACACGGAATGCATGATGAGTGTTACAGAGAGCATGTAGTGATGTAGAGGAAGAGAAAAGGGACTTCCACGGGCGCTTGCCATAAATGAATAACCTAC
The DNA here is from genome assembly GCA_946959425.1 of Argyrosomus regius. NCBI lineage: Eukaryota > Metazoa > Chordata > Actinopteri > Sciaenidae > Argyrosomus > Argyrosomus regius. Next base: position 11,259,969 of record OX336887.1, on the reverse strand, counting down.
AATAATAAAAGCAATTATGTCATCCAGTCTCGCATGTATTTAAATAAGTAAAATGTTTCTTGATACTTCCTTACTGTCAAGAGATAATGAGTCATTATAGCTGCACTTTTCTCTGCTCTCAAATGTGATCTTATGTAACTTACTTTGGGCAACAGTGTGAGTTTTTTTTTTGCTCAGCCAGCTTTTCTTTAACATTTTATGGAATCCTTTTGCAGTCGATATGATGTGCAGGCTCAAAAAACTCTGTGATACACCAGTGATTGTTAAATAATTTAATATGCCCATCCCTCGCAGGCAGGCAGACACACACATACACACATACACAATATGCGCTGAGTCATTCTTCCACACACACTCAAACTGACTGAGATTCAAAATCGGGTTCACTGAAACGTATTGCCTGCAGTGAAACGCACATGGCTTTGACACTGAACTCTTTTAAAGGTCCAGTATGTAAGACTTTGAGAAGTGCAATATAATATTCATAATTATATTTTCATTAGTGAATAATCACCTGAAAATAAGAATTATTATATTTTTGTTAATTTAGAATAAAGAGCCTTTTATATCTACAGATACCAAGTGTCCTCTTCCAGGAAGTCCACCATGTTGAGCCACCATGTTCTACAGTAGCCCAGAACGAACAAACAGACAGGGCGTTTTGTTTGCGTGTTTCATGGCTAACACAGTTTCTCTTTCACACTACAGCAGTGTTTCTCAAACTTTTTATACCACGTACCACCTTAGAAAGTATTCGTCACTCCAAGTTCCACTGTTTTGACAGACATTAAAATCCAGCAGTGTAGGCTGACCCAGATCAACTGTGGACAGTTCATGCAGGAGGCAGGTTTATTAAGAAGAAGACTTTTTATTGTTTGCTGTTGTTGAATCCTGAACAGGACTGATTCGGGAACCAGAGCTAATTTAATAATTCCTAATATTTCCTGTTTGGAGCCACATTTTTTGAGGTTTACTATCTCACATCAGATTTTAACTAATAATGGATAACTTTAAATTAAATGTCTACGTAGCAGGCTGATATTGAAACAAGATATTTCAGGAAATGCAAAACTTCCATTCCAGCGATCCCCCAGTTTGATTTAATTAAAAATGTTGTAGATGGTTTGATATGTTTTTAATTATTTCATTTAAAAAGAAACAGAGATCCTCCAAGTACCACTACAGTTGCAATCCATAGCCTCTAGATGCCATTAAATCCTGCACACTGTGCCTTTAAAACTAAAGCAAACCAAAAGTGAAATTGAAGCAGAGTGTTTGTCTGATATTCAGTCACAGGTTGTATTACCACTGGGACTGTAAGCACTAAAAATGTATGCAAACGTAAGAAACAAAAATGTTCTAATGCTACGAGTTCAGAATGCTATTTGGCAAACACAAGCCTAATTAACATTCCTGAGAGAACTTTACTTTGAAATGAAAAAAGTTATCATGCATAAACAGGTGAGTTTTCTTTAGCCTTGCATTGCTTGGTTTAGGAGTATTAGGACAATTTGTCTTTCTGAGGTATGTGTTGTTGAGAGGCAGTGTTTGGCATACAGTAAATAGCTCTATTTGGATACTGCAGTAAACTTTATTATGACAAGAACCACTTTGCTAAGTACAGAGTAACAACAGTACATTATTACTTTAAGACTGCAAGAGGCTGCAAATAAACCACTACTCAGGAAGGTCAAGTAGAAAAAGAGGCATGCTTTGGCCAAGAAACACATGGACATTAGACCAGCGGGAATCTGTACTTTGGTGTGACAAGTCCAGATTTTATATTTTTGGTTCCAACCATCATGTCTTTTGATACATAGAGAAGGTTAATGGATGGTGTCTACATGTGTGGTTCCCACCCTGAAGCATGGAGGATGAGGTGTGATCACCAGACCTAAACCCAACAAAGATGGTTTACAATGAGTTGGACTGCAGAGTGAACTAAAAACAGGAGGTGTGTCCAAACTTTTGACTGGTTCTATGTATCATGCATCTTTGCACTGTATGCAAATTAGCAGTAGTGAACATCTTATCTTATCTCATATCTCACAGCTCAACTTATCTTATTTTAGTTTATTTAGTAATTTAATGTAATTCAAGGGCACATACATCAGCCAGCTTTCAAATAACCACTTCCCACCAGCTTGAGCTGGTTAATGCCCTGTCCTGTTGCAGCTCATGTAATGATCCAGATAGTCCCTCGAATTTATTATGTGGTGGGGCTTCACTTTCTCCTCCTTGTTTCCATCTTCCTCCCCCTCTTCATATACAAAAGACGAGCTGTGGCATATTATCTGGAACCAGGACACCTGAAGGTCTTTACTGTTTATTGCTCTACTACCTCTGCTCCTCATTCTTCTTCGTCACTCCTCTCTGCTGTTATTCAGTGGAGTTTGTGTAGAGCTCATTTATTCATGTGCAAGGAAGAACAGCTGCAGCCTTACTGTATACACTGCCGTCTACTGTAAGATCAGTGATATGCATTGGTTTTTAATATAAAATCTCATTAAATTTGTGGATAATTAATCCTGACAGAGTTTTTTTTTTTGTCACTATGACAAATCGATCTATATCTGAATAAAGTGATTTTTATCTCTGTTGATAAGCACATAACAACAAACACTTAGTGAGAGCACAGCACATGGCATAAATCTTTCTCACTTGATTGATAAACCTCATATTATTACCTTTCCATTCGGGTACTGCACAAACTTTTAAAATTTGTTTTTAAATGTTGCAGGAAGTCCTTGCAATGAATGAATAAAAATGGAAGATTGCAAAGTCAATTGAGTTTTCATTAAGTTTGTAAGTGCTGCCCTCTATTGGCTGCTGTGCCTTGTTGCAAACTTTCTTCAAACAAAACATAACTATATAACTTCAGTGAAAAAAAAAAATCTGTAATTACAAAGTATGATCACAACTTCAGAAGAATAATGTTTATGGTTAAAATAAAGCATCATGGTACAAGTTTAAACCGACAAATATACAAATACAGTTTGAATAAATTATGGTATAAATTCTTCTGTGTGTGTCCTCAATTTTGAATGCTTTTCTTATGAAATTATTTCCCTCACAGACTTAATTAGAAGAAAACATTATGTAGCCTATTCATTTACCAAATTGTATCTATGTTGGGCTCTTGGGGGAAAATCATTAAAAAACCACCAGGTGGTGCTGATAGACAGTGAAGAAAAAAAAGGCTGCTGCATGTGGTTAAACTTCAAGAGGCTATTGCATAACAATTCATGCAATCAATAACTGTTTAATTGATCACAGTAGCTGGATTTATAATTCTTAAATTTCATTCATTATATTTATAATTGCAATGGTGTAGTAACATCAATATTATGCAGGCATGTAGTGTTATTATTAATCATATTACAAACTCTAAGTCCATGGATATCTTGTATAATTTGTGTGAGTGTGTGGTCACCACTTACAAAAGAGCTATTGATCTTTTTTTTTTTTTCTTTCAATGCGGTTAAAAAAGGGGGCCCGGTGCAGATAGCGTGCACATGCACGCCTCGTTGTTCACTTTGAACAACCATCACTGGCCTCAACAACCAAATGCAGCCCCCCCCCCCCCCCTTACGTCACACTTTTTCTCCTTCATGTGAGGAATGCTATAAATGTGGGAGGGGACGGGTGGGGACCACATGCAACACTGCTCCGTTCAAATTTAATTTGCCTTGAAAAGCCTGTAAATCAAAGACCCCCCCCCAACCTCTTACTTCCATGCCCAAAGTGGGATTGGCTGATGGACTTCCCTTTCTCCACACGATAGGTCAAAGTGGATGGTTATTACAGAGGGCTGGGCCGCCATCTCTCCACCCACATTATCACCATTTTTATTGTCGTCAAAGACACTCTGCTACAGAGATAGTTCACGTCCTACGCTAACGTGATGGTAACGTTTGTGTCTTTGTGTGAAAGAGGTTAGCCAACAGGTAGCCACAAATTCTCTTTGTGTGTAAAAAAACAACGCATGCGCACGACGGGGGCGACCGTTATTTTTTTAAAACACCGATAAATATCGTATGTTTTTTTGTTTTTTTTAAAGTTTTTAGCTATAGACACATAACGTACGCTAATTTTAACACAAATACACGGCCCACATTCGTAAAAGACGGCAAATTTGCGTCATTCTCACGGTCTGCTAGCTAAACAATACGACGTCTTTTGCTCCTAACGGCCGAAAGAGAAAGTGTTCAAGCGGGTTAACATCTCGTCTCGCTCTTACACTCTTTGTTGGATGTGCGCTGTGGATGACAACCGTCCAGCCCGTCGCAACAACAGCAGCAGCGGCGGCGGCGGCAGCAGTGTATTTATCATCGCAGCAGCCGCCGAGGGGAGTGAAGTGAACCGGAGGAAGAGAGAGAGAGAGAGAGAGGGAGATAGAGAGAGAGGGAGAGAGAAAGGATTTACGGACATCGACCAAGCATGGCTACCCAAACGACAGCATCATGCACTGGATCCACTCTGTTGCAGCCAATCAGCGAAATTATCAATCTCCCTCTTGACCAGGTATGTTTTTTGGATGGAGAAAATATCGATACATGAGCCGCCCCCGAGTTGATTATATGTTTTTAAACAGCATAGTCAGCTATAGCGTGTGTGTGTGTGTGTGTGTGTACATAACGTTAGCAGGAGGCTGGTGATGCGCAAACGTTAGCCTAGCCTTCATACATTGCGGATTTATTGAAAACGAGCGCACAAAATCACTGTTGGTGTTTCACTATCACCATCAGCTAGTCCCCCCCCCCCCTCCTCTCTCCTCTCTCCTGGCAAGCTACACCACAGCTAATGCCTTTTGTCTGTTCACTTAAATACCCAGAGCTTAATCCAGTGGTTCCCAAACTCAGAGATCCTCTTTATCACAAGTATAATCTGGATTACCTAGTTAAATTTCACCCTAACATTCACTGGAAGTTAGCCCTGGAATAATGTGTATTTAGGCCGCAGTGATTAATCTGCCATATTGTAACAGGAAAAAAAAAAGAGCTGTGAAATGGGTTCTTAAGAAGAAAAAGGTTGTGGACCTGTAGTTTAATCTATTTTGAGATGAAGTCAGTCCTTCAGTTCACTTGAAGCACTATCTAGTCTGGAGGAGGCCATGCAATTCATTGTATTATGAGGCAGAGCTTATATTTCAATATTTCATAACTGTGCATTACATTTGCAAACCTAAACTAGGTCAAAATAAAGTAGAAAAACAAACAAACTAATTTACATACGCACAGATTACTTGCTGATCATAATTTCTGTACCTGTAATGAGAGAGGGCACCACACCTTCTCTGTCAAATGAGCGGTTGAAATAGGTTGGGTAACCTTTGTAGCTATGGTTAGTCTGGAATTATGGGATTATATGAGCAAGTGATAGTTTTCTCAACTTGAATTCATCGCAAAATGTTTGCACATTCACTTTCACATTCACAGGTACTACACCTACACCATCACACATGGCATGTATGCAAAGTACATTTCCATAGCAGTGATTTCAAAGCACACCAGGCATGGTGTTGTATAAAAGCCTCCAGTCATATCAGCATGAATCAGTAGCTCGGGGTTTGTTAGACAGGCTTCTGCGGGAATTTCTTCTCTTCCCGCTATCTATATCTAACTTTTGATTGTACTATGATTTGTGGCTCATCTGAGGGAAGTTTGAAGGTTTGCATGCTAGCCTCAGTGGTTTCCTGCAACTACCTTTATGATTTTCGTTTTTTTTCTTGATTTATTGGACACATACCCACCACACGATAGTTTCTTCTTCGTAATTATGCATAGTTTTGCAGTGCATTTTTGCCCAGTGTCATCAGTAGCAGAATCACTTGCCCTTATATTTACATACAGATGAGATGATTTCCTCCTGCTGCCAAGTATTTTACATGCAAGCCTCAAGTTCATGACTCTTATCTTTCCATTGCATCTGAGCAAAGCCTTGTTGCACACGTCATAAGGGTGTGATCTTTGTGTTCTCTTCTGGTTAAAGTTTATATGTTCTGAAAAAGTGAATTTAATAATTTGCCAGTGGCCGGTGTGCTCATGTGAACTTCTTTAGCAGCCCTACCATGTACCCAGCTACCATGCCATGTGACCAACCTCGAACTCTGTCCCGTTGTGGTTCAACCAACAAACCCATTCCACCATCATTAATCCTCCATACCTTTTACGAGCAGACTGGCACGTTTCATTTCCACCCTGAAAAAAAAAGCTCCAGGCTCTGCTAGGAATGTTGAAGGGTGGGAACTGAGTTTTAAAAAAGATCTGCTCCACATTATAAACACATTCTCTCATTCGGAAAGCGGATATCAAATGATGTGTCTCTAATATGGAAGGAGGAGTACACTTCACTGTAACTCCACAGTTCCCTCTATGTTGTAACAGTAGCTTTATATTACAATAAATATTTATAATGAATACAAGAAAACAGTACTACTAGTAGTAAAAGGACATACAACAATAGCATATGCAAGCTCAAACGTGTTTTGATGAAGCCATCTACAGAACGTATTACTAACCCCATCATGATGGCTGTAACCGGAACTGTTACTGATTTTGTTGCCTTATAACCTGCCATATTTAGCATGCATCCTCCGCACAGATTTACATTTCTATGATTGTTACACTTTATTTATTAGCTACATTGCTAATTGTGATAATTTGCTTAACCCTGAGACCACTACCATTGTTAATCATAACAGTTGATTTGCACATGGGCTTGTTTTGTGTCTGGACAGGTTGCATGCCCTTTACCTTAGTGCCATGGCACTGTAGTCAGACAGAGTCTAGCAGTTGCAATGCAGAGGAACTGAGAAGTCATCCACTGTCATGTATTTGTTTAATGAAATATTTGTATTGAGCCTTGGAGTTACGTGCCTCTGGCTATTCTTAGTCATTTCTCTCTATTTGGATGAATACTAGCTGAGTAGGATCATGGGCTATCATGGCCCACGGTACTTTGTTGGACAGGTGTCACCCCTGGGACAATGTGGTTTGTTAGCTTCCTGCCAAGTGGGTGCCCTAGTGTGCCAGGGCCGCTGTCAACACCACAGAAATCAATACGGCCACTCAGATACAGTATGATCCGTGTGGCCCACAGACATTGACACTCATTTTTATGAAGCCGCTGTAGTGTGGCACCTCACTGTATGTTGTTAGGACTGTATGTATCCCATGGGAGTGACAGGCCTCTGAACTGGCCTGTGTCAGAGCTATAATGGGAGCAGTGAAATCTGAACTGACGCTCTGCTTCTGTCTTCTTCTCTTCTTTTCTGTCTCTCTCTCTCTCTCTCTCTCTCTCATCACACACCGCCTGTCCCCTCTCAGTAACACGCTGTTACTACTTTGACTAATTCCTCCTACTGCATTTTTTTTGTGCACCCACACAAACACTATGTTCACCCACTGTAGTTCAGGGGTTCTGCTATGAAAAATGTGATTTATAGGCTCAGATTACACATCCTGATCCCAAGCTGTGACTGCCCCAGATTTGGTTGCATTTAGCTTTTTGGTATGTCATAAACCTTGAGTGGACTGACCAGTATGAAGCGCTGCTCTTGGTCTTGAAGACATTGATGAGAAAATCCTTGACATTTTACTGCATTTCATTTGGCCTCCGTCCGCCTCTAGCATACATCCATCTTATGTCCGCTGGACCTGCAGGCTCTTTCTTCAGCACAAAAGATAACCTTTAAGTTCAGTCCTCTGTTAGAGCATCACGTAGCGCACAAAGACATTCGCTTCTGTTCTTGATCTACACATCCTGGGTACTAATCTATCTCAATCCCTTTAGGAGTTAGCATACACATTCTCACAATGAAGCTGCCTTGCAGATCTGCTAGCATTTTCAGGGGCAGAGTCAGATTCAGTCTCTTGGGTGGGACATTCGCTGCCAAAGCCAATGATGCATGTCAGCATCACACCAGTACTGTGTGCAATTTTCATGCTGACATCATTTGCAGGCGTCATTTCAGGCCCAGTTTTTGCTTTTCCTCAACAGTGCATCAAACAAGCCAAGGAATCATAAAGCACAGCATCACAGTAGTTACTGAAATTGTCTAGTGTCTGAAATTTGGGAACCAGTTGACTCATAACAGCCTCACTGCAGTCATCAAGTGTTCCACACATTGTGTTACTTAATGTAGCCATATTAAGTAACTCAAACAATCCCTCTGAAATGTAAGACCGTGCCAGAAAAAACCTGGGTACTTTATTGAAGTGTTCAAAATGAAGTTTAAAGACTAGGATAGGATCGTTTTCAAACCCTATCCAGCTGAAACACCCGGATTTATCTATGTATTCATTAATGATCTTGAAAGGTTTATTTGCTCCGAGAAGAGACTTTAGTAACTCTGTAGATTGTAGCATCAGCTGCAAAGTCCTCCCACAGCTGCAGCTGTTTCAATATGCAGCAGCTGGGCCCCTGATGATTCCCTCCACTGGCCTTTTTCACACATACAATGAACCTGAACAATGTGCTGTTTTGTTTGTCCTGCGTCCAAATATATTTAATGTTTTGTGTCCTTACAATAAAAACACGCCCCGCTGTTTTTGTTTTGTGTATTGTGCAGGCTAAAACTAAAGGGTAATGATGTTTTGAGTGACTCACACATGCCCTTCCATACTGTCAATTTAGATAGCGTATTGTATCTTTTGTTTGCCGTGTTATGTTAAATGCTCTTGGCAACGGTGGTTCGACTTGATGGGGCTTACTGAGGCTCGTGTCCAGCAGGTTGACAGCGCTGCTGTCTGCAGGATGTCTCTTCAGAGCATGGCAGTGTGGAAATTTCCACCTGCACCGTGTTGTATGACGGTTTTAACCTTGAAATGTGAGGTTTGTTATTGTTGTTAGGGTTATTTATTTGATATAAAGGGTTCATAGTATTTGGATCCGTTGAAATTCTGGATGATGTAATGTTTGTAGTGTCAGCAGAGGCCTTAAAATGCAACAACACCAAATGCATGCACATACAGGTGCAGATAGAGCTTATCAGTTGATAATTTTTTGACAAGAGAGTGCAGGTACTGTCGAGTAAAATGGGTGTATTAGACGAACATTTCTACCTCTTGATGGGCCCCGCGATTAAACGACAAAACAAAAGACATTATCAATTCCAGCTTTGCTGTTTTATCTCAGACGAGCAGACCTTTTATAGAAAGGAATGAGGAATCTGCAGCCGCCGTGCTGCTCTTCCAGCTCATCAGTCATTTCAATCAATGTAACAGCAATGTCTGATGTACAGATGCAGTCGTATAACTACCAGCTTGCAGCGTCCAGGCCGTGCTGTCGTGTGTCCCGTAGTCACAAAAGGCTCGCAGCCCAGCTGTACAATCAGTCTTCTGTTTATGTGACATATATTGGATTGCAGTTTGTCACAGTCAACAGCCACGTCTTTTATCACCGTAACAAGCGTTCTTTTGTCGTCGCTGCTGCTTTTTCCGCCGGGCTATTGTACCGTAGGCCTCTGTGCCCACACAGTGCCGTGGGTTTGACTCCCGAGCTTTTCTTTTATCCACTGACAATTCCCTGCTATCAGTGACACATGTCCAACGCTGTAACAGAGCGAATGGCTCGGTTAAAATGAGATTAATTGAAGTTTGAAATAAGCCGTCAAAAGTGGTCGCGTGTAATGGCGACTGGGCCTTACTGCCTTACTTTCAGGAAGTTGTTCCTAATATCTCTGGATCTAAAGCGATCCCATTAGCACTCATATTAACATTTGCCTTCACTGAGTGGATTTCCAAAGCGTTTTGGGGATTTTGGGGAGCTTTGTATGAAGAATCTCAACTTGGCATCCCTCTAAGGTCACCTGCTGCTGACTGAGTCCCAAAGCCTCCTGGCTCGTGACCCTCGGGTGTAGTCAGAGTTTCTCTACCTCCCCTTTGTCTTTAATTGGCTGCCCTCTGGGGGAGTCTTATCCCTTCAATTGATTTCTTTCCCCTCGGCTCTCTCTAATGGAGTGCTGCTGGCTGCTGCCGTTATTATGGTGCACAATCAAAACAAGCATGTGTGATTCCTCCTGGGGAGTATGGAAAGTCTTGGCTATGTTGTTAACATTAGTGGGAGGTTGACAACGGGCACAAACAGGCAGGTCTTCACAAAGGTGCATTAGACTTTATGATCAAGGTTTGGCTGTCGCAAGTGAAAATAGAAAAACTGACAACAGATTTATCAAGAGTCAGTGATAAAGTTACCGCAGCACACACAGCATTGTGTAATACTTACTTACTTACAATGTTATGGATAAAGATACATAAAAAGTCTATAATGATTGATTAAGGTCCATATAGTTTTGGATGAGTTGGCCTCAAGTTTCCTCACTGAGTTTGCTACTTCCTGTCACATCTCGGCTACCCTTTGTTCCACTAGCTTCTGTCATGCAGCTCAACCTCTTATTCCTCATTTCTTTTATTAATCTTTCTAAAAAAAAAAATGAAGCACGTTGAGTTTTGCTTTCCATATTCTAATCCACGGCAGCACTTGCTATTGAAAAATGAAATTGTCTTGATTTCAAGTAATAATTAGTTAGCATGTAAGACTACTGCAACCATGACAACTTTTTGGTACATCCTTGGTTTCTTCCACTTTCTTTTTTTTTTTTTTTTTTCAGTTGTTGTTATCTCTATACCGTCTAAGTCCTCTCCGTCCTGCTGTTATTTCAGACACGTCTGCTGTCACCTCATTTCACCTGTTAACCTGTAATGGTCTTTGGGCTTATGGCATAATGGTGTTTGTTAAAGGCGGCTAAAAACAGCTAAAAGATATTGAATAAACAAGACAGTGTTCCAAGCTTGGATTTTTAGCTTATTAGCATGATAACAAATGGGATTTTGTTTACCTGAAAGCTCCTCTTTCCCTTCAGCTCTCTTGTGTCCTGTATTGTTGGGTTAAATCATGACTTATATGGGTGTATGTTAATTTTTCTACTAGAAAAACAGTCTTGCAAAAGGTCTTGCAAAACCATTATACTAAAAGCATCAGTAAAATGTGAAACACGGCTTGTGTTACGTTATTAATAGTGTGGGAAACATTAGTGGTTTTCTCTATCTTCTGATAGAAGATAGAGATGGGAAATATGTGCATCTGTCATCCCTCTTCACTCTGAAGTACTTGGCGTTGCCGCAAAAATGGACGTCCGCATGACTCTGCTTACTAACTCATTAGTTCTGTCGGTAATGGTATGGTGTTATGAGGGTGGATTGGGTTTCTGTGCTAAAAAAGCCTGCACTCTCAGCTAAGAGCACCAATTTAATGTTTGCATGGCACAGCCCATAGTCAGCACAGAGAAACATACTTTCAGGGAATCATTTTAACAGCTTCAGATTACAGGCCAAGCTACTAGACATATCTGATGTTGTAGCCCAGCTTCGAAGATTTGCCTGTGGTCATGATCGAGGCCTCACAGTTAACATTAATGTGTTTCTTTCTTTGATAGTTGTTAGCCCATCCTGGAGGTATTTTACAGTGTGAGGCCTATAATTTTTTATTTTTTTTCTACAAAACTCTTCTGTCAAACAGCTGTTGCTCTCTGGTTCGTTCACTACATTTGGCCAGAAGTCCATGGGATGAAGGAGACGCATCCAATATAAATGAGAGGGCATGAATATTTATTAGTGTGACTTTGCACTGTCACTTGTAATTCCATTGAGGTGAGCCAGTAAGGGCATTCAGCTGATTCACCTTCACAGGAACAGATAGACTCTGACACATTCACCAAGTCTCTGTCACCTTACTTTTCAGAGGCTCCAATAAATAGTCAATCTGAGTATCGATCATCCCTAACTGTAAGTTGCGCTGTCATCGGAAAAGTTAGGCTCCTAAATGTGGAATTGATTCACAGTGTTTACTCCTCAGCGCCTTCTGCCGTTGACGCCATTGAACCTGGTCACCTGTGGTATACCACACATTTAAATGTCTTACATGGGTTCTTAAAAAAGATATAAAAAACATTTAGATCATCAGAATCCTGCCAAACACTGATGAAATTCATAGTATTTTACATAAAAGAAAAAACATTTTAAACCAATCAGGATGGGACAAATCAGCAGTATATAAATACTTATTCGTCAAAATCCTGCTGTTATAAAGTCGGCCCTAGCTTTTGTTTAGCGACACAACCCTGTACCTGTCTGCATCAAACATGCTTGATATTTACAAGATGCCATACTGATTGTGTTACCGCAGACAAAGAGGTTTCGGTGGTTTCTATCACGTGTGTCTGCTACTTAAATGCACATCTGCTACAGTGAAATAACTTGATGCATAATGGTTTCAGTTTAACACATTTGCGTTCGTTATTTCTCGTGAGGTGTGAAATAGTGAGATAAGTCCTTGCATGGCTTCAGACCAAACCTCTTTGTGGCTGTTAGGGCAGTTGATGTCAGTAGTGACGTATCTGAGCCGTTCTGTAGTCGATAAACTCACAGAAGATTCACCCAACCAGCAAATGTCAACGCACTTACGTAACATTAGCGTAGCATTTACAGTCTTTTGTATCATTACAGTAAAACCTGCCTTTTGTGCTGTGTTAAGTTGTGATACTTGAGGATTGCTGAGTGGATTTTTATTGTGAATTACTCAATATAAAGCCCGCACGCTCTGCTGTAGATGTAAACACTAACAATTGTGATCTGAATACTTGACTGCACATTCTTACCAGAGTAAGAAGTCAGTCATTTGTAAAGATATTGTTCAAAGGTTGTCTCCTCACTCATAGCACACCATTGAGGACTTTTGCATTGTATATTGCTGTATCATAGCAACTGACTGCTTTGCTTTTTCACCTAGGTTGTGGTTGCCAACGCTTGGAATATTGTGTGTTTCTTCACACACACTCACTTCTACACACAAACTATTGTTGAAAGGTCCTATTGAGGTGCCGCAGTGTACAGGGTTATGGGTGTTAGGTTGCTCTGCTTCACAGTGATCCTAACTGAGCTAATAAGCAGATAAAATGCCTTTTTGTAACACTTTGTAATACTGACCTTTAGGTGGGATAGGGCAGAATTAGTGCCTCCAATGGGATATGGCATGTTTGTACTGTCAAGGGCCGGGCCTTCTGAAACACTAAGGTACACTGTGCTGCATATATTTGTTTTGTGTCTCGTGACAGGCCTCATGTTTTCTGGAAATGTGACATACAGGCAGTTGTTTGAGAGCTTCTACTGTGCTGCTTTACTGGGCAAAAAAAACTCTATGTACTGTAATATTCTCAAAGAGGCTCAGTATTCATTTATAGCGGTTTATATTTTTGTTAGGAGTTGTTGCCTGGGTTTAGACCACAGAACGACAGGAATGAAGCCCACCAGAGAATGGACAAAATGTTCTGCGATGATTGATTTTCATTTCTTTAGAGAAGAAGTTGAAAGCAGACACTGTTCTTCCACCCATCCCTTATGGACTACAAACAGGGAGAGCAGTATGAATAAAAGAAAAGATGATCACATTTGGAGGTTTAAGAACAAATTGTACCGTTTCATAATGTGAGTCTGAACAGTTTCATAGGCTGTTCATTGAGGGTGTCATCGCCACACACCTCTCTCTGTTACACACTGAGGAACTACACGAAGGGCTGTGATTAAAGTTCGGTTGGAGGCTGTCTCAGATGTTAATGGCAAAGCCCTGAGCTGTTCTTCATGAGCTTAGCAACAGGATTTTTCCTTCAGAAGCTCTGTGTGAATGAAATGAGGTGAGCCGAGCAGGCAGTAGCCCAGAAATGTTGCCTTTTGTTCAAGAATTTGAGACAACACTCTGACTCACTGCTTTTTAGCTGCATCGGCCTCTTGCACAACATACACAACCTACCATCACAGCTTGATAGACGTTCACCTTCTAACTGGCAACTTACTAAGTATCATTTCTTGGTCTATTTTCTGCTTTATTGGTGTGTTTTTCTGGACAAATAAAGATGCGACGTCACGTCGAGATACAAGCATTTAAACAGTTAAATGCTAACCAGTCAGTACCAATGTTGAGATGGGCATTTCAAGCAAAAACGCTATGACACCCATGCACTATTTACCACCTATAAGACCCTCAAATGTGTGGTGTGAAATTACAAATTTAATTTTTTCAATTACAATAACATTTTTTTCAAATTATCCAAACTTTTGTTCAGGATTTGGCTCCATATAATAGACAACAGTGCAACGCCAAGAGTAGTTGCACTGTAATGATGTAACTTAATATGACTCTTCACCTACGTTGACAACATCATACGTCATCAACTTGATACAGCATGTTCAGGTTTGTTCTTTTTGGCTTATTAAAGCAAGCTTTTTGGATAATTGCAGCAGTACAGTCTGCTTGGATTTGCTGAATATTACCGACAGTAAGGAGAAAAAAAAAGGAAGAAACAGTACAAAAAATAAGAAACATGGGCAGTTTTAGCTGCTTTAGCATTGTGTTCATTCATGCAGACTGAGATAAAGTGTCCTGAGCTAGCTGGGCACAATCCTTGATACATGAGACCTGGATGATATTTTCTACCTTGCTACTGTGGCTATCCAGTGTCCCTTTTTGGCACTTGCATTACACATTGCCTGAGTATGTCGTCATCCTTTTTCACTGATGCTATCCACTGGCAAATCTGTGTTGGCTTGAGAACTGTCCACATATCCGATTAAGACTCCTTTAAAAAAAAAAAAAAAGTAGCTCTCTGTGTGTGTTTCAAGTAAGTCATATTATAAATCAAATGTGATCAGAGTTATGTGCATATCAAAAGAGACAGTCAAACAGTGTTCCCTGCTTACATCGTTAGTCATCCACATGCCACATACCTTCCTTTAGACATACTGTAGATTATTATTATTAGATTCTACCTGTGACAGATGCAGATTATCACCTGCCTCTCTAGCACATTTATTCTGGCAGTGTCCTAAACTGTCCACTTATTGGAGTTCAATCTTCAAAAGATGTTTTCATTTTGGTGATTTAGCCAGATCCTTTGATAGATTTATAGATTTTTTTTTTTTTTTTTTGGCAAAGCAGGAGAGAACAAACAGCAAAAAAACAAACAATGTGTCACTCTGTTAGCACAGAGAATGGAAGACTCCTCATCCACTGAGCTTGACAATGAGGCTGAGGGAGGTGCTGCAGCATCTTCAACTTTAGAAAGTGAGATTAACAATACTCCCATGGTAACTTGACAGAATCTGGAGTACATTAGATCTAAGAGTTGATGTAGTAAGTCACATTTATTTATTATTCTGTATCTGTTTCTGTTTTTCTATCACATCACAAAAGAATACACCTTATCTTTTACTTTGAACAACAACCTGTTTGTATATATGTCTATGTTCATATATGAAAATATATATTTCCCTCTCTCTGTTTCTCCGTCTCTCTGTAATGATGCAGTAAATCTTGTAAATTATATGTCTGGCAGTCGCTTGCTAAGAGTTGCATGTATCAAAAGGGGTAAGTGGTGTCAAAGCTCTTTGGAGTGTAGGGGACGATAAAAGGAAAAAGAAACCTAGAGAGAGATACAGTATGTCTGCACTCTCAGACAAAGGCTGGCACCACACAGGACTTTTTCTATAGAGAGTCTTGGCTATGTGTTTAATAAGGTTTTGCCTTTCCTCCTATCTTTACCTCTGTTTGTTTTTGCACTGACATGGTAACTGTATGTACATAAGCCTGCACCCATCAAGCCACGGCCACTCATCGCTGTGTAAATGTATCTGGCTTTGTCAAGATAGTTTCATCATTACACGTTCCCACACGGCACCAGGACAACTTGCTCAGAGCACAGATGATGTTTCTGACCAAAAGCAGCCCTGTAATCTTTGCTTGGGTCGGGTTCATGTGTTTCAAGAAAAGATCTGCACACACACACACACACACACACACACACATGCTCACACACATTGTGTGCGTGGTTCTGGCCCAGTGCTGCTGCCTGCCTTGTGGGGAATGGTTGATTGTTTGGCTATTAATAGCTGGCCTGACCGTAGAGCCTGACTGGGATCTGTGGATCAGCTCAGAGAGGAGAGCACCACTCTGCAGGCTTTAACACTGCGTGTGTGTGTGTGTGTGTGCATAAATGCATGCTTCCTTTGTTCACTCATGATTTCTAGCATCGACTTATTTAGCCTTTATGATTGCAAAGTGTTTCAAACGTGGCCTTAGATATATATTTAACGCCTTTTGTTCCACTATCTTCATGCATCCAGTCTTTTATTATTCAGCAGACAGGCTTGTGATCTGACGCGAGGTGAAGAATTTGTCAAAGTGTCCAACGTTTCTTTCTTTGATTTCTCTCTGTGCGTGTGTTTGTGAGTGGGCAGAGAGAGCACCACCAGTGGCACGAAACAAGTCAAATCTTTGTTGTATTGCTGCTAAGAACAAGAATACCGTTGTTCCCATACTGTCAGTATGATCTATTTGCACTGAACACACACACACACACACACGCATGCATGCACACACACACACACACACACACACACGCACACACACACACACACACACACACACACACACACACACAAAATCAGTTTGTTTCTGTGCGCCGTGACCAGTTGTGCCACGTTTATTGGCCAATAAAGTAGTGTCATGACATTGCTCGTGTCTCTATCTGGCCGCGGACAGTGTATGTATATGCACATGTGTTTGTGTGTGTTTGCGGGTGTGTGTTTGCATGTGGGAGAACACTGGCAGACACTCCACTGCCCTCATTTCTCTCTAGCCAAGGATGAGGTTCCATGGCAGAGGACGGAGCACCATTATGTGCTGGCTTTTTGCACTACATATTTCTACCCACATTTCTGTCTGACTGCTAAATTTGTCACTTCATAAACAGTGCACGTAATGCTATAACTTGTCCTCATATGCTATTCTGCACTTTCCCTAAATTTTGCACACGATATGTGACTCTCTTTCTTGCTTTCTGCTCCACCCACACCTTTGAATACAATTTGCTAACACTTATAATCAGCTGTTTTTAATCCTCTGGGGGAATTAGACATCAGTGATCACTCCAGTGTGCACCTAACATGAAAACTGCTGACATTAAGGTGTTTCTATATGTGCTTGAGTATTCTTTAAGGAGGATCAGGACAGTATAGTCATGTAGTATGTTTATATATGGTCCACTTATTGCACAGAATACAAACTGTGACACTAGTTGAGTTTAACTTTAAGGCTGTGAATCCCTCCCTCCACTCTAGCAGAATCTGCATGAGTCATTGTGGACCACAGCTGATGGAAATGAAATGAGACTGTGCAGAGTGTCACATAGGCTGTATGGGGTGAGGAGAGAGAGGAGAGAGGGGGAGCCTGGGTGGTGGGTAGTGACTTAATGACATGGAAAAAAGGGTTTTATGCTAATGACTGTCTAAATTTATCCCCCACTTTGTGTAGAGACACACAAACAGATGCGCGAGCACATGCACAGACTGTGAGTAAGGCTGGGATAGGGGAGGCATATACTGCTCTTTGCTGAAGGAACTATTTTAGTCTCTAGGTGCTAAACATGGACCATGCACAGGGAGGGGAGAGAGGTGTACTATTTATGAAGAGTTATATTATCCCAGCAGTATGTGTGTGTATCTGTGTGTGTATCTGTGTGTGTGTGTGTGTGTGTGTGGTAGTATTCGGGCTCATTGAAGGAGTGAAAGTCATTACCCAAGCAAAAAATCTTTCCCTTGGGAAAGGTGCCCTGCACCTACAAGAGAGCAGGTCAGACCCAACAAGCCAGTTTTATTGAGATGTTTATCTGTTTTTGGTACCCCATGGGAAACTCACGCACCCAGACTCACACAGACAAATAAAAGTCAGAACGTGTCAGCAGACAGGTTAGTCAGATTGGATGGATGAATTTCCAGTTCCTGCAAATTGTTCTTGTTTGAATTCTTATATCTACAGTGGGAGTGGGTCCTCTTCCATGGAGGCAGCCATGTTGAAACACTGTTTCTACAGTAGCCCAGAACAGACAAACTAAATCCTAACTCTAGACAGTGCCCTTTTAAATGGTATTTCTCCTTTACATTAGGGAGGCGAGGGTGATGTGAGGAGATTGCAATGCAGCGATTATACCACTTTATGCAACTAAATCCTACACACTGGACCTTTTTTAATGCGCTTTGTATTCATGCCCCCTGATGTTAGCTGCACTAGCACTATGGCTATTTTGGCAACGTTGGTCAGCCGTGCCATCACTAGACACTACTGTAGACCTTGGTAAACCCCTGACATTATCAGGTGGCGACTACTGGATGGACAACTGTGAAATTTACTACAGATATTATGTTACATCAGCATGTTAGTAGTTAGCTCAAAGCACAGCAGTGCTAAAGTAAGTGCTGAAGTGAAGATTCTTGGTCTTGTTTTAGTAGAAAAAGGAAAAATGAGAAGCTATGCCTAGAGGACAAATGACTCGCCATCCCTCTATTCCCTCCTGTGCCATCATTCCATCCTTTCTTCACAACCTCGCCGCCTGGCTGCAGCTCCTTTCCGACATGACGTCTCCAGCTGATAAGTTCAATTTGAACATAAGGAGAGAAACTTTATATATAAAGTGTCCTTTATTAATTTAAATTGTGCTATTTTTGGTGCTATTTCACGACGAAAAACTATGAGAGGAAGAAGTTAAAAACCAAGACAGTGAATGAAAATCAGGGAAGTGGTGGGAGAACGGCATGAACAGGAGCAGTGCTCCAGCCCTGAGGGCCTTTTATGCTGCCCTCCCTCACACGTACACAGGCAGATGGACATGCACAGTGTATTTCACTCAACAATGAGCTTCAGGAAGCTGGCTTATCTCTGTCTTCCACTGCATTCACAATGACTGACTTCCTCCCTCCCCTTCAGCTTCTTTCCCACTGCCAGTCCTGTGTATCAGTCTATAATATAGCTTCTTAAAGCTGAACTGAGCTGAGCCCCATGCCACAGCTGCCAGGAGGAACTGCTTGATAGCTCATTGGCCTTAAGCGCTAATCACTCCCTGGCGCCTGCTTCCCATCAAAACATCTGCATGTTGTCAGTCTCTCTGATCCACGCACACTGTAATGATACACGATTGATCTCGTCTTGTGTTGAGATAAAGTGAGAGCATGCTGAAGGGAGGAATGAGCTCCCGCTGTAAGGGTGTGTTCTCACCGAGCCTGTTTGGAGCCACTTTTTTGGAGCAAATATTGTATCAATGGGATTTGTTTACACAATGGACTTTGATGGAGCTTGTTAGAAATGAGAGTGGCAGGTTACCAAAAACTCTGTCTGTCCAACTTTTGTTTACAAGCCTTGCTTTGTTAATACTAATTGCACAATTTTCTGGTTTTAACCACAGTCACACGTAAAGTTCATTCAGTGCTTTTGGCTCACCCACACTTCCCCAGTTTCATATTTCTTACCCAGGAACATATTGCTGCAGCAGATTCATCTAGAATAGTGGCTTGTCTTTTTCCTTTTTGCTCTCTTTGAATCTCTTACAAACTGTTCTGCAGTACAAATATTCTGCTATTTATTCTAAAACAATAAGAGTACCGTACCCCAGGGTAGGGTTGACTTCAGAGTGAATCAATAATGGAAGAGGAGATCCATGTATTATGAATGAAGAAACAACGCGCCCTGGCACAGGAGCTTGTCTATTGCAAAATGTTTATTCAGTAAACTACTATCTCAACACAGGCGACAGGCACAGGGAAAACACATTTAGCCTCGTCTGTTAGCAAAATCCCGTGAATACCGAGAACGATAGCCTCTTTCAGATCTTATTTTTGTCGTGCAGTGCATTATCTAACATTCAAGTGTTACCATAACTTAATGTACAGCGCGCACCCAGGAGACAACAGTGGTTGCTACGCATCCCACAACTCTTTGCATTTATGTGGAAGGCATCTTTAATGTGAGACCAGAATCACAGCCCAGGATGCTATGGTGTCGGTACACAGTGCAAAATCACATCCGTGAGTGAAATGTAGCAAGTCGACTAGCATGTGGTCTCATTATATAACTGCTGCTCAGGCGAAAGAACTGTTTCCAAAAACAGTTGTGTTTACTTTGCCAGTTGATTTCTCAAATGCTGGCATTAATTTCCAATGTTGCTCATACTATATCACAGCATTTCATGGATCTAGTAAATTTAGCTTCATTCAAAAATAAAACACTGAAGTGTTACTTTGGCATTTGTTGCTATGACGTCTCAGTAGCTAAGGACAGGTCTTTTAATAATTTGAATCTCTGCTTTACTTCTGCTTTAAAAGCAGTTATCTCTCCAGCTAAAGTTGAAAACTTTTCATTGGAATTAACAGGGATTTATGAAGCCATACATTTGAGCACGTGAACTACTTAAAGTGAAGTAAGTTTTGATGATATTATGGGGTAAATATATTTGATGTATGGTATTAATGTTATTAACTATATTAATGTATTAACTTGCAAATAGCACATGAAAATGTATCATACAGTAGATAGCTAGCTGATAAACTAGCATCATTTCATTGACCATTTATGAGGCTATCTTATCATGATGCTAGCTTACCCCCGATTACTAAATTACCCCCAATTTCCAGTTATTTCCCATCAATTTCCATAATTCCCATGGAAAGTTTCAGATTTGGAATATTTCAAAAAAATTCCCCATCTTAACTTCCCAAGGAAAGTTCATTAGTTATCTAAGCTTTCCGTCTGACAGTGTTTCAGCGAGTGTAGTTTCGGGGCACCAGAGATCTCTGATAAACCAGCCAGTAATCAACAGGTCCAATTACAAGCCTGCACAAGTAGACAACAGCGAGTCTTTTCACAGTCGGCCAGAGCGATTTCCACGCATCTCATCACCACCAAAGATGGCTCTTTTGAAAAGCAGGTGGAGCTAATCTTTGCAAACAAACACAGAACGGCTATTTAAATATTTAGAGGTTTAAATTTGGAAGCTTGTGTTGTGTTGAACATGCGTCCTGTTTGTCCTGTTAGAAGCTCTGCTTCAAAATCATCATTTCTGTGCCTCAGATCATTTTTCCACAATAGTCCTTAAAGCAAATTGTGTGTGTAATTGAGTCATAACAGTGAGAGTTCAAGCTGTTCAGTGGAGAGCTGCTCTACAGGTTTTTCATGAAGCCACCTGCTGTTCTCGTGTAGTCCTCCAAGTTCTCTATTAACTCGATTCTGCTTCATAATTAAAATGTTGCTACTGTAAAAAGTCATCTACTGCGGTCTTATTCCTCATATTAAATAAAAAGCGTAAGAACAGATAATTCACTGTTGATAAATTGCTCAGTCGGAGCTTTTGCCACACAGCACGCTTTCAAGTAGTCGCCCACAGCGTTGCCTTGCTGTGAACAATACAGTTCCTCTGTCACGCCCTTCCAGTCTCCCACATGAAATTCCTTCCTTTACAAAGCAAGAGTTGATATCCAGGGAGGGGCCGATTTCACACTCTCTTGCTGTAAGGCTACTGCAGAACATAAGTTGAACTTCAAGTTCAGGTTCAGGTTCAACTAAAATTTGTAACACTATAAAAATGGCACCACTTTTGGTTCTTATAGATAATCTTATAGATAAAAGATATGTTTGTCTTCAGTTTGTTGACGTCTTTGCTGGAGAGCCATGCACATGAATATGCACAGGACAACTAGCTCGATTCATGCTGTAGCCATTTTCCCCCTCTGTGAGTTGCATTGACAAATCAGTGACTATAATAAGTGTGGAATGTTTGCTGGTTTGCAAATGAGCCCGTCAGTCCGTCTGTGTGCAGGGGCACAGGCTGGTAAGTGAGCTTTTCATTCAACCAACTAGCAATGTCCTCTTCTCTAAGAGAGCAGCTTGAAGTCATCAAAGCGTGAAAATGACATCCAAAGCTGTGGATTGGGTAAATACCGCTTGCAAGAGACGGGGTAGCCAAAGTCAGTCATTATCATACTTTATTTTTAGCACTTCAAAGGAGGAAAGGGGGTTGATTTGCAGTTGAACCTGGGTCTAATTTATTACTGATTTGTTACACTGGAGATTGCCCAAAATGAATCAGCACAACACGAGGAGGAAATCAATCTAGACTCAAACTAGGCTAGGCTACTTCCTGTATTATTCATGGTTGAATGATTGAAATAGCTGCCAGTCTGAATAAACACTTTATTGGCACGTAGGTGGGTTGGGTTGTTTGCCTTTGATCCACAACAGCTTGACGGATGACTGGCAGTTTGCTTTTTGATAGCATAGAAACATTATCTGCAGGTACAATGACACACCTTGAAAGAAAACAAATGGACAGACGTGGGTGACTTTTTTATTGCCTTTTGTGTGTCACTCAGACAGTAGTATGTCTGCTCAAAGTTCTTTTGCTGGATTATTCCTTAGTTATACTCATCTTAGTCCCATTACCGGCCATGACAAAAGAGGCCAGCTCCTGTGCTGTGTGTGTGTGTCTGTGTGTATTCATGTACACATGGCAACACCCCCCTCCCCAATATTTGCTGCCAAATGCCATCTGATATAATACTCTCAGGCTAATGCCGCAGATGATTTGTTGCTACATCGTGCAGACTAAAGGACCTACATACTAAAGACTATATCTGACCCTGTCCCTCTCTCTTTCTCCGTCTCTCTCATTAATCATGCAGGATCCATAGATAATGGATGCCGCTCATGGTGTCTCTAGCCTTTCACTGCTTACTGGCCAGACGGATCTGTTAACATGACCTATATACATGGACGGGCCATTGTGGCTTCAGACATGCATCACCGAACGTGACATCAAACAAACATGAGCGGTTCTTAGCGGAGAAGTGTTAATTTCACCTCTTACAGTATTTAGTGTAATGTGATTCTGTGTCTGCTGTGCACGTTTCCTGTGTCTCTTTGTCCCTAATCGGCCCTTAAATGTAGACATGTGCACTGTCACTGACCATGTATGACCGCAAATGTGAGGCGATATCCCTGTACTGGAATAATAGCGTGAATAATAGCGTGTGTATTTGCATTTGTAAAGGGAGATTGAAGGCAGCGGAAGCTGACTTGGAGAGGAAATGGACAAATAAATGTGGGATCTTTCATGATGTGTATGGGTGAGCGTGAGTGTGTAGCCTGATCATGAAAGTGATGAATAGATCAGCCACACGGGACAAATAGATCCTTAATAGCAGGACACATCAAACATCAACCCTGAATCATCACTGTTTCTGGGCTGAAAGGACATATGTAGACACACACAAACACAACACTGCGTATTACCTACAGTAATGATGTCAGTGAGGGGTAATTGACTGTCTGCAGAGAGGTATGTCATGATTATGATGGTGGTTTAATCAGTCTTAAAATAATCAAATTTACAGGATGACTCCATCCTGTCAGATCAACAGGACATCATATATATGCCCCTCTTTTCTATCTCACACCGTATGGTTCAGGATGAGTAGAGATAAAGTGCTAGTAATCTAACAGAGAGGTTCCCATTGTGCTCCTCTCGGTGGATCCAGTCAATCTCACTATTGTCTGGAGTAAAGCCTCTTTGCTGTGCCATTTGGAGACATTAGGGGATGAAATAAGGTCTCAAACACCCACTCTAACCCAGCCGTACTATCTGTGACCTGTCACACTGAGTGCATTGTATATAACCCAATAATGGATAGTTGCAGTGCACTACAATTGAATTTACCTGAGCAATGATCTGAATTTGTTTGTTACAATTAGCTTTTGTTGATCAAAATAATTAGAGTGCAACTATTTGGCTAATATATTTTTTAAAAAGTAGCAGTAGCAGATTTATAGGTTTAGTTCAAGAAACCAGTTAAAGTTTGTGTGAAGGCAATTCTGAGATTTCATTCAAAATACATTAAATATGTTGGAAAATAGTTGCTGAAAACATGTGAAAAGACTTTGAATGATATATTACTGAAATGTGGAGTCAGAGGTTAAAACAGTTTTTCACCAGTTTTCAGTCCAGGATTTTTGTGGGCGGTCCTTAAAGTGTGGCTTGATGACACGCTGAGGCCACCCTGAGCATACCCTGCACCCCTAGCAGAGAGATAGAGATTCATTCATCTCGCTCAGTGTTTCAAAGTTAGTCATGTCATTTTCTGAACTCATCTGACACGTTTCAGTCACTTCAAAATTGCTGCTTGACTGCTCCCATGAGTGGGCGTGGCTTCAGCACATTCAGCAGACATGCCCCCACAGTCCTGGAGCTGAGAATACTGCTCATTTTTACCTGATTTTGACACCATATTTTTAATCATATAACTTTGGCTGGGTGGTTAATAGCACTTTCTTCTTTGGTCTGACAAACTCAGAACACATTTATTCTTACTTTACACAGACTTTAAGTAGCTTCCCTTCTAGCTAGTTAAAAAGTTTCCAGTTTAACTCGTACAGTAAAGTTGAAACTTGCATCTCTATGGATAACTACTGTATGCTTTTTTTTTGGGGGTTGAAATTTCCAACCTCTAACATGACAAAAAAGTCGTAATTAATATTTTCATGAGAAATGTTTGTCTCAGTGATAGGTTATATTAACATCTCAGGGTGACGTTACGGAAACATTTCAGCTCTAGTCTTAGGATTCATCCATGATGTCATACATACATGTAACATTGTTTTTGCGTGTCTCTCTGTGCAGGTTAACTTTGTGGCATGTCAGCTGTTCGCCCTGCTGATGGCTGTGTGGTTTCGGCTCTACCTCCACCCGAGTAAGACCAGTCCTTTTATCAGACATGTGGTTGCCACTCTGCTTGGCTTCTACTTGGCTCTCTTCTGCTTTGGATGGTGAGTCATCGCTCTGTTTATCCCACAGCTCTTTTCTTGTCATCGCTGTCATTTTATTCTCCGCTCCTTCCTTCCTTCCTCCGAATTTTTTCCTACAGTATTATCTTAGTAAGATGCTTTTCCTGCAGGCTGTGGCCATGTCCCAATTTGAAGACATTATTAAATGCTGCTGGATTGTTTGATAATCTCATGGTTCAGGTATATGAAATATTATGTAATGTTATGTAATGAAAGAAAACGTAATATGCTGCTTAAGTCAGCGATTTCCTACATTTCCCAGAATGCCTTGCCATAAACCCCAGAGAATGTGCCTGAATGAAACAAATGTAGCTGGATTTGAAGCTTTTTTTGTTGCTGTATATGATAGTAAACTGAATATCTTTGCGTTTTGAAGTGTTTGGCAGATAAAACAACCAATTTCAATACAGCACCCTGAAAAAATCACATGGAAATAATATATTTTTCACTATTTTGTGTTCTTTATGAAGAAAATGTTTAATTTACCTGCCAAAATAAAAGATTTATTGATCAGGAACATTATCTTTACTTGCAACCTGATGTTAGCTGTGTTATTCATATGTACACAAGTTTGATCAAAGGAGAGCATGACATCCCTCAGGGCTGAACACAACAGGTTCTGTGGCCGCATTGCATAAAGGTCATTGATACAGTATATAATACACACAGAAAGAAAGAAAGAGGCTGAATAGTAAGTAAAACTGCATATTGCCATATTTGGACCTAACTTGATCTTCCAGTTTGAGCAACATGCTAACATCCTGGAGCTGTGGGAGCTCCTGTTGATTGGATTGATTGCACATTGTGTAACAGTTAAATGTTACGTGAGCAGAAAGTGCAGACGATAGATAATGAACAAATAAATCACACGGCATATTTCAGTCATAAAGTCACATTTAATCTATTTCTTAGAATAATTTGGAATTAACTTATTTCATTTCTAAATCGAGTAATAATGAATTGAAACAGAATAATGAAACTCAATTGTTAATTAAAAAAAATGGCTAATTGTGTGATTGCGTGTGAAATTAATTAACTGTTTAATTGATTGGGTTCAATTTCTCTGTTAATTATGTTTTAACTAGTAATCACTTACACAGTCTCACTGGCTCACTGACATCTTTCATACATCTTCATCCACATTGGTTGGTTGTCTGTGGGAATAAAACATACACAGCAGTGACCAACAAGAAGGGATAATAGATATTTAATAAAGCCTGCGTGTTTTTTAAATAGGGCAACAAGAACAACATTTTTATTATCAATTAATCTTCCAATTATTCTTCAGGTTCATCTATTCATCATGAAACGTCAAAAATCTTGAAGAATGCACCTCACAGTTTCATAAAGCCCAAGGTGACACCATCAACCATCTTGTTTTTTCCAACCGACAGTTCAAAACCTGAAGAAAGAAAGAAAAGCTGGAACTAGACAATGTTTGGCATTTTCAGTTCCAGGTTATTTTGCTGTCAATCAGCCAATCGCTCTACTTTTAAGGTAGATTTTCACATGAAGGATTAAAATGAAATGAGCTATTTCACTGTCTATTAATGGTTGTGTCATTGGTGTTGGTTGTTTTGAGTAGTAAGTTTGATATGTAAAGAACCTTTCTTTCGTTGTCCTACTTAACTTATGAGTCACTCCATCGAATTTGCTGTTTCTCATTGTGCTCTTGTTCTCCTGTCATCATCCTACACCCTTTTTCCCTGTTTGCTACTTGTCTGCCATCATCCTCCTTCTCTCCTCTCACTCCTGCCACCTCCCTCGCTGCCCTTCCCCTCCTCACTCTCCCTCACCCGTCCTCATTCTGTTCATCTTTGCCAAAGAAAATGGATCGATCGGGTAGTAACTGATATCCAATTAGAAAGCTATTGCCCTGTAATAGACAACCCACTGTACCTCTGGCAGAGTGCCACTCAAAGTGATGCTCTCTGTGTGTGTGTGTGTGTGTGTGTGTGTGTGTTGGAGAGCAAACCGAGGAAACATTAGCCTGTGATCCAGATAGCGGGATAATGCTGACCAGGTGAAATGTTACCTGGTCGTCAGGTTGTAGGTGATAGGGTTTTATTTGATCACCTCGACGTTAGACGGTTCATGTACACAATGCAACTGACACCGAGCTGCAATCAGATCAGGTTATTTGTTGTGGCTACAAGAAGTCATGTCGTATAATTCATCACTGAATCAGATGGCATGGCATGACAGCGTCACTCAAAAGTGACTCATATTGCTAAATCAAAGCTAATAGCTAACTGATATTTATCAGAAATAAACTTGTTATTGTTTAGAACAAATGTAAATGAATAAATCTGCATTCAAAAAGAAGAAAAGTTTCAAGTAGAGGTAAAAGATAAATATGTTAATTAAGCACTGTAGATGTCAATATCCATTAGCTCACTCTTACTCTAAATTGGTTCACAGATTATGAAGATTGTGGGCTAATTTCTGCAGTCAGACGTCTACCACATCTTAGCACTAGAAATATGTGTGTAAAAATAAGGAAGTAAAATCTGTAGCCACCGAGCTGTGAATGGGTTCTGGTTTGCTGGGCAACAAAACAAGTATTGTGACATAAACAGAAAAAAATTTGTTTATTTACACGGGTCAGGACTCTTATCTTGGATTAGCCTGTTCATTTCACCAAGACATGACAGCCTCTTTGTCCAAATGGACCAAACGATCAATAAATGAAGTTTACATCTGTGAAAGCCTGCCAGAGAGTTTTATTTACTACAGCAATTAATCGACCATAAGCCCCATTTTAAATATCTATAAACGGATTCCTTTTACAAAGCTGGTACTTGATTCGTCGCTCCAAGCTTTGTGTTTTTATGTTATACACTAATTACAGTAATAAATGTGCTCTCATCACTATACATTTCTGATTTTACGATATCATACAGTATAATTACACAGAGGCTGAAATTTGGGATTCAAAAAGAAAAGTGTTTTGTCTGCTAAATTTCTCGAACAGAGCAAGGTCACACTAAGATGTTAAATGTTTATAGGATCTCAATCAACGCTTGCCAGTGGAGCTTGTTTGTGCGTAATGCATGAATGCATCTATGCACACGCTTGAACTCGCACACTTTTATTCCCATGCTCACAAACACACACACACACACACACACACACACACTGTTCTGTCTTAGAGGGCACCTGACTGCACCCTCAGAGGATCTGCCTCGCAGATGCTGCAGAGTGTTGGTTTATTTTAGGATGTATTCCCCCTCTGTCAGGCGCACGAGCTCGTTTCTGAATGTCACTGGAGGCAACAATTTGAGATCGTTGAACAGTCGCAAAAATGTCTGAGAAACGTACATATCGTCCTTTCTCATCACTTCCTCGGACGTTTCTGTCTTCTTAAACTTTTTATTTGCTGGGCAGTTCATTTAAATCACCCCGTTTGTGCCCTCTTGTTCCCGTTCAACCCCTGATGCCCTTGCCCTCTTTTGTTGACTCACCACTAACACATTGTGACATCTCTCCTCTCCTGGAGGGCTTGACGTCGCTAGCACCACACACTGTGCCCTTCAAAGACCCATCTGGTAGCTGCTGTTGAACTGTGTCTTTGTGTGTGCGTATGTGCGTCACGAGAAGGGAGAGAGGTGGATGTAAGTTACAGTTCTGTACAGTATAAGGATTCTTGCAGCTGGAAGGTCTGTACGTACGTCACGATGCCCTGTGACTGGAGATGACACCTTAGCGGTTACAAAAGTCTGGTTTCGCGTGACTGATTGTGTGACTATGATTTCGCAATGCTGTTATTTCCCCTTCTTAATGATTGCATGGGATGATAAAGCAGGATGTGGATGGTAATACTGAGAACAAACGAAGCCTGATATAAGGAGGTGGCATGTGTGTTAGAAACTAAGAAGCCATGCCACGAAAATGTTAAAAGTTGAATATTAGATTAGTAAAGTGCAGTGTCATTCATGCCATGTGTCTCCCAACAGGTACTCCCTCCATTTCCTGGTGCAGAGTGGTCTGTCCTACAGCGTAATGATCTTCGCCGGCTTGGAGCACATGCACAAGTAAGTTCAAGTGGAGTACAAATGTTACATTTTATTTGGTTTCCACTGAAATTGTGTTCTGGCCTCATGATTCCTGGAATTGTCATAAAGGCCTTTCAGCATTTCCCACATGAATAAATCTGAAAAGGGCACGTGAAAGCAAAGACATTTGTCCAAGCCAGTGAAACCAAAATCTGCAGATATTTTGTCAGAAATCTGCGTTTTTGGAGAGCATACAAGCCTCTGTCACGATGACAGTGATGATTCTGCCCGCAGGCTTCCATCTGTGACCATGGCTCATCAACACAACCACACACACACACACACACACACACACACACACACACACACACACACACACACACACACACACTCTAGATGAAGGTGCAGTCCAGGGCAAAGAGGAGGAGAAGCACAGGACACAGGGCAGGATGCACTGACATGCTCGTGTTTTCAGAGGACGTTGAACCCACTGCCACAGGTTTTTGCATAGCAAATGATGGATTATGCAACAGGTTAAGATTTACCTGAGAGCGCTGTGCTTCGGGTGACTAAGTGTACTCCTCTCAATGTTTAACCCGTGAACTGCATTTGAGTCGGATGCACAGGAGGTCAAAGGTTTCACTGTATGCATACTGTATGTATGTGCAGTCCTTCTGAGGTTCCTTGTTTTTGTGTTGTAACACTACATTGTCACCAACCTCTGAGGAATATTACATTTACACTTTAACTCGGTATTTTTTTCTTGTGCTCGTAAGTTGTGTCTTTGTCTTTCTCCATTTTTTTTTTTTTTTGGCCCATCTTTTCTCTACAAGAGCTTAATCACATCTCCATCCCCCAGTCAGCCATCCTTCCTCATTATGTTTCTACAGAATTACATAACACTCTTTAACCCTTGCTAATGACGGCACAGCTGAGTAGAGATATGAACTGAATCTGTGTAGTGCTTTGTATACTTTAAATCACACCTTCCGCTATGAGATTTGCTTGCTGCAGTGATGACAGTTGGGGCTTTGGAAAAACACTCTGAACAGCACACCACTCCCTAAACCAGCACACTGTGGCAGGACTTGTGTTCCCTATTTGTTGTTCTGCCACTCTGATACCCGACCCTCGGGGGGGAAAGTGTACAGTGAGTGCAGTGTGACAGCTTTATGGAGTTGCTTAAAGCTCTTTCTTTCTTTTTTTTTTTTTTGGACTGTGGGAATGGCTGCGAGTGTAAACCCTCGCTTAGTGTGACTCTAGACTTTATTCAGTGGTGAGGCATCATATTTCATACTATTCACTCTCGTGCAGCTCTGGAACTTTCCTCCTCCCCTGTGCCACTCCACCCCTCTCCCTTTCTCTTTTGACAGTTCACCTGTTGGATGTGTTGAGCAGACTGGGAATGTTTTAGACACTTCTAGACTCACTGGCTCGCCTCAAGTGTGAACACAGCACTGCCTGCCGGTTAGGCGGCGAGGAGAGGCAGAGAACTGTGAAATCGTTAGATACGGTGTAACCAATGAAGAAGGCTGTGACAGTAATGCGAGCACCGTCTTTAGTTAATACTGGCACTAAAGAAGAGCCATAACAAAATTATAATAACTCAGACTGTCGTAGAAATCCGACAAGGCATGCTGTCAAGCTTGATGTAAATATAGTCTTTTTTTTTTAATGATCTCTAGAGCCAATTTTTACTCTCTTGGTGAAGCAAATTTTCAGCATGGCACTTTAGCAAAGGCAATAAGGGTGGTTTTCAAACCTTTTCAACCCTCATGTGTCACTGTGGACATTTCTGTTTATTTGGGCAAAATTTTCCTCTTTATCTGGCCATCATTTTGGCTGTGTTAGTGCATATGGCACCATTTTTTGTAATAAAGTCTCTTTCTCTACAAATTTTGGAATTCACATTTTAATTTTTCTAATACATCAAAAGAACACTGTGAGAAAAATTTACTACCCTCTTAAGTCATTAAGAAAAATGTCCACTTCCAAAAAAACGCTATAAAAACTTTCTGCATAAATCTCTTAAACAACTTCAGCCCTGCTCAAAAGTACCAGTTTGATTATTTGATGTTATTTATGAGGAATTATTTTTTTTATAAATAACAACAGTGACGTCATGTAATCAAACTGGCATTTAAAGGGTTAAAATCCTCAAAATGATTGAATGTTTAGTAGTTTTGAGCAAGGCTGAAGTTGTTTAAGAGATTTATGCAGAAAAAAGCAGAAAAAAAATTAATCTGTAAAGTTTTATAGCAGTTTTTATGGAAGTGGACATTTTTGTCCTTAATGACTTAAGAGGGTAGTAAACTTGACGCATGAGGGCTAATGAAGCAGCCCTCTCTACATATCTACTGGTTGTAACCAGAGGTTTTCCCTTGTTCTGTGTGATTTTTATTTATTTATTTATTTATTTTAGAGGTAAAATTAGACTGATTCACAAGAAATGAAGCAAAAACTAGAGGAAAGTATGTCAAACAAACACAATTATGTTTCCTATCCTGTTAATCCTCTTGCGACTCCTCCATTTGTTTGTCTTGTGTCTTCTTCCCTAGACTCCGACCCACAGTTTGAGAGCCACGGGTAAAGCTACATATGTCTGTTTATAACCTGAAGCAGTGTGGGTCAACTGACTGGCTGTCAGACAGGTTTCAACATGCTGACAGTTGAGACTTCTCCCAGTCTCTCAGCCCCGCTCTCAACATAACCGCTCTAGAGCACCGGGGCAGAGCACTGATATTAAGCTCTCTAGGATGGTCTACCTATGCCTGAAACGACTCAATAGACATCTCCAGTTCTACTTACAGCCAATTTACCCTCAGGAGGGCTTGAGTTAGGGATGAAATTTATTCTATCTGTAACATAAGCGTGCAATTTAATTTGAATTCATATTAGTTTTGGTGTGAAAGCATGACTGTGAACCTGACGGTGATAAGTGTGCAAATTACTGCCTCACAGTTGCATGCTGAACAGATGGAAAATTTCCTCTGGATCTGTGTAAGCATGAAGTGTGCCTCCAGGCATTTACTATGTGTACACAACCTTAAAGAGACGTCTCAGAGTGTTCCAACATTTATTCATAGCCTGTTTTTTGTTTTCATGGCTCCTCATACAGTGTGTATACATACCTGCAGCTCCTGTGTGGCTTCTTGTCCACGCGTTGACCCGTCTACTGCTGTCCCGCAGTGGGAGGCCAGCCTACTTTAGTCCCAGGCTCCAATCTGAGATGCCTCGAGTGGAAATGAAACACACCCCCCTCTGAGCTGTGAATTACACAAACACAAATCAGATGAGGATAAAGACAGGATCCCCCGGTGGGCCCACTGCAAATATAGCTGCTGCAGCACATATAGCTCATATCCTCACTGATAATAACGGCAGCTGTGCACTGCGAGTAGAGAAAGCTGATCTTGGTGAAATGGGGTTGTTGCTAAGGAGTGAAAAATCAACCGAATTATCAGAAAAACTTTAAGATTTCGTTCATCGCTAAAATGTCCATTTTATATATTCATGCAGTCTAGTACTGAGCATACAGTATTTAGTCTTGCTAAAGCTAGTAAAATATCTGCCAAGCAAGTCTAACAGATTCAGATGTCTCTTTCTGTACAACACACCAGTGAACGCTGAAAACAACTTTTAATTTAATTATTTTACAGTTTCATTGTTTTGCAGAGAATAGTAACATCATTTATTAAGATTTTTGGTTGGCCTTGGGTAATGGTAGTTTAATTATTCTCAGATCTTTTTTCTTTTACCTGTGACAAAAAAAATGAGCTTTCAGCTTTGATTCTCCTTGAGGCTAAAACCATGTTATTACACTTATGTTGGTGTAATTCCTTGCTAAGTAAAACCATCCGTAGCTTCTAGCTCATATTTGGCAGATCAAAGGTTTCTGTCTTCTGTTGTGATGTTGTTTCACATCTCTAGAAAAGGCCGAAGGCAATAGTGGACAGCACTTCCAGGATATAAATTCTGTGGCCGTGGACCTTTTGTTGCACATCATAACCCCTCCACTCGTCTCTCTCTATGGCTGTTCCAAAAATAAATTACTCACCACAAAACACACATTTTAACTAGTATTACTGAACGTATCCATGCAGCACATTTAGATGAAGTCTGGGAATATGGAGGCTTCTGTAAAGACCCTTCCAAGATTCTAAAATGTGTTATATACTCTGAAAAGCATGCCAAATGTGGGCTGGATACAAACACAGAGCCCTCAGAGCACATAGCAGGATTGTATTGTAATTATCTCTTCTGCGTTCTCTGAGGATCTTGTGATTAATAGTAGTGTGTAATCTTTGTCTGGGTTTTTAAGAGACTAAAAAAAAAAATATTGAAGGGTCTGAAAATATAATGAAATATCATAGAAAATATTGCAGCTGTGGCTTATTTTATTTTGCTTTATAAATGTTTGGCAGTAGAGACCTTGGGTGCGTCTTGGACTGCAGATATGGAAAGCCCTCAGAGTCAAGAGGTGCTGTTGTGTCTTATCAGCAATGCAGCCTCCCTCTAGCTGGTGTGCTGTACTCCTTCTCAGGGCAGCACAATCCTCTTATTGTTGGCAGCGGAGGAATGCTAGTTTGTTAGCTTTGACTTGGGCTGACTCTGCAACAGCTTTTGTACAACAGGCTTCAGTGCTGCTCTGTCTCGGTCTCCTCTGTCTTTGGTCATGTGAAAGGTTGCGTTGTCCTCTGTCTTCAACCACTGACGGTGACACATTATCAGAGCCTCCTCTGCCCTTTTGTTCAATTTTCGACTCCCTCCCCTTCCCGCAGCTCTGCCCTGTTACCGAGGCCACTGTCTTTTGTACTGTACTGGAAGAAGGTCCTTGTTCTGCCACAGATACGAGAACAAAGTTTATTTTATCTCCTCAGAACCGTGAGGTTAAAAGTAAATGAAGATGTCCTGCATGAAATGCTCCATATCACTATATAGATTAAATTGTTGTTTGGGAGCAGAACATGTGCAGCAAGATTTCATTTTGGCCTTTGAATGCAGCATTTTCTGTATCTGTCTTTTACCTACATGTCTCTCATTTTTTTTCTTCCTTTCTCTGCACAGGTACTGCTTCATCGTGACACTTGGCTATCTGATATTGTGTCAGATCACACGAGTCTACGTGTTCGACTACGGCATGTACTCTGCAGATTTTACAGGGTAAGCTAAACTAAGACCACAGATGCAGCTCTCTCTTAGCTCTCTTTATAGTCTTTTTGGTTCTAAATATAAACTGAAGACCTCCGTTGGCCTTGATTTTTGAATGCTAAATGGAGTACAGATGATGCTAAAAAAGAGATGCTACCAGCAAGAGTCAAGGGAATACTGGATATGACTCAACCAGTCTGAGCTAAACAGAAGCAGGAGCGTGTCACACTGATGTGTCGGCGGGAGGACGTTGATAGCGACTATAGTTCCTTGTGGTTGGTTCCCACTCCTCCAGACTGTCTGACAATTCAAGCAGACAGCCTGCACTCCCAGCAGGGTGGGGGTGGCTAGTTGCTAAGCAACCAAATGCAAACTCATACTGCCTCTGCGAGGGCAGAGATTTCACTATTTCAACCACCTCGTCTGTGGTCCCTCTGTTTTTCTTGAAAAAGTCACGTTCCTCTAAATATCAGTGTGGCCCTTGCTTTGTTCTGCAGGATCAGGTAGACTATTCTCAATTCTCAATTTCTGTCTCTTGTTTTTGACTCTGTAGCTTAACTTGATGCTGCCAACAGCAGCTCTTATGGATGAAATTAGTCAGGAACTTGTACTTACTCATGCAAACATCAACAGAAAGGATGTATGTATATCTAAATGCAGACTAAAGCGCGTGAGAGCAGACTTTACAATGTTGTTTGAGAGGAAGGGTGAGAAGCATAGGGCCGGTTTGGACTTAAAGAGAGAGAAGAAGAATAGAAAAAATAGCTACAGGAAGTTCAAAACGTATCCGCAATTAGCCTGGAGGAAACTCGCCATTGTGGAGGTATTACTGCAGCTGATACTGTGACTATTATTACTGAATGGCTTGGCATCTAAGGCTGCTAATTACTCATGTAAAATGTAAAACAATATGGACTAGCAGTTTAGTATGATAACTTCTTCTAAACTATATAAAAAACACACATTTAATAAAGGTGAGAAAAATGTCAGCTTGTGAAGAAAAACAGCGTTTTGACGTTCACAATATTAACTTCACCTTTTTTTCTTGTTTGATGTTCTTTATCAGGCCCATGATGGTTATAACACAGAAGATTACCAGCTTGGCATTTGAAATACATGATGGTAAGACATGCATCAGAGCTTGTGTGTGTGTGTGTGTGTGTGTGTGTGTGTGTGTGTGTGTGTACATCCTGTGGAAAAAAAAAAAAAGGTGAAAAAGTGGCAGAGGTGACAGAAGTGAAAATGGTTCAATTCTCTTTGGAGTTTAAAAACAGATCACATGGCCATGTTTCTGAGCCAGTAGTCAGTTCTGACAATGGACTAGTGAACCAGAAAGCATAAACACAGTTATGTAATGGGGCAGTGACCAAGTATGCACTCGCTCTCTCTTTCTGTTTAATGGCTGACTTTAAACACAAGCAGAATCCTGTTACACACTGGATACTAATGATATAACCATTTTATTACCATAAACAAGCTGCAGTGTATGCAGTTGGCCGGTTCTGCCATGCTAATCATGGAGTTAGCTTTTGGAAACAATGAACATTGTTTTATTCGTGCTGCTGAAACACCACACGTGCTAATGAGCAATTAAGATGGAGGATTGACGCTCAAGTTAAAATAAACTTCTAAAGTGTGATCAGTGTCAGAGAGGGTTACATACAGAGAGGATGATGAGAGTCACCCTCAACGTTTTAGTTCCCACTTGGAGCCTTGAGTCCCTTCAGGATATTCTAGACTGAACAGTCGTCTAATAACAGTTTGTCTTTTCATGTGTGTGCGTGTGTGTGTTGGCTGGCGCATGTATGCACTGTAGAGTAGTGTAGTGTATTCAGTTCAGGTCATTGATTCTCCTCGCAACTGTGTGTCTAATGAGAAACTAAGACTGTAATCCCCATCCTCAGAGAACTGCCACATCCTGATACCTGACTGCTGTTTATACTTACACACACACTGCACACACACACTGCACACATTTTTATACAGTAAAACATTTACTGACTGAGACTGCTTATATTCCAAAAATTAAAAAAAATAAAGTTATTAGGCGCAGTGAAGCTGCTTCAAAATGCCTCTTTTTGTTCATTAAATGAGATCAGAGGTTTAATTGTGGCCAGAGGACCAACAGAATTTAACTAAACATAGCCTTACATATACCCAACAGTGTTAAGGCTGGAGTTTTTTAATGAGTTGCAGGTCTTTCAAACAAAGAGCAGACTGTTTAAAGCAAATATACTCAGACAGTAACCGTCACCACGATGTTTGGGTGTGGTGTAATTTGTCCGTTAAGAGCAAAGACAAAAGTATAACCAGTGTGTATAACCTGGGTTTGATAATGAGTTCTTATGCACGTGCATGTGCATAAATTGAGTGTATATGTTTGTATCTCTTTGTGTCCGTCTGTAGGTTTGACCAAGCGAGATGCGCAGCTGACTCCCAGTCAGAAATACCTAGCTATCAGGTATGTGACTCAGGTATGTTTTTACTGCTTCAGATGAATGAGTTCATCCAATCAAGCTGAAATTAAAAAGTTGAATTAAAGTTAATGAGCTCAGTGTGAAAGAAACGATGCCCTTCATTTCAATAAAGGCTTCACGCTTTCTTTCGTGTGGAGTCACCACATTGCCCCCCTCTCAGGCTCTCTCTGGTGTTGTCATGCAGTTGTTAGGCATCCCGTATCCACGAAACCACGCTTTCACCACTGTCATGTGACCTGTATTGTAGGAATGCCCTATCCTCCATCTATCCTGCATTCCTTTCCTCCGACTGTTACTACTGGAGATAGCAGTGCAGCTGAGGTTATAATGTAAACACGAAGGTTTGAGTGGGGAGACGCTACTGTAAGCTAACAGATACAAGACAGAGAGCAGGATTCACGTCTTGACATAATTGTTGCAAATAGTAAATGCACTGACCAGTGTATCTACAAGGTCCCAAATATGAAGCACCAAACCTTTGTTTCATAAAGCTTTGCTACTGTGAGTCAGTGAGATGGCTACTGGGAAGGTGAGGAATTAGCAGTTGAGTTCCTGTTCAGGCAGTTACATTGCCTGGTAGATTAAATATAGCAAGGAAGGGTAAAAGACCACAAGATTTCCAGCCAAAGCACTCCTGTACTGGTTTATCAGTGGACAGATAGCCATGTATTTCAGAGTTGGGCACTAGTGCACAACATGAAAACATCTTCTAATATCTGTTTCTTTATCTTATGTATCTGCTCTCGTCTCTTCCCTGTGGTCTTTAAGGCGGATGCCCAGCTTGCTGGAGTACCTGAGCTACAATTGTAACTTCATGGGCATCCTGGCAGGCCCCACCTGCTCTTACAATGACTACATGGCCTTCATTGAAGGCACAGGATACCAGCCACGCCACCAGGAGAACGCCAATGGCAAGGAGAACGGGAAGTACAAGCAGAGTGAACCCTCGCCCAAGGTACGAGACCGTTTTGACCATTTTAATAGACGTTCATGCATCATGTGAAGCCTGCAAACACTGTGGTAACATAGACCTAAAACTCTAAAATTCTTCAAACCCTCAACTCGAGGGGTTATGATATTACAGAATTTGACTTTTTTTAAATAGCAGCAGAGTTGTTTTAAGGGGTGCATGATGATTATGTGTTTGATTCCTGTTAGAGAAATAGAAACAGACATTATTGAGAATTTAATGACTCAAATGTCTGAACCTCAAGGTTATTCATGTTTTTGTTACTGCATAATGCATTATTAATTTAATTACACTCAAAGATTTGAGTGTGCGTTTGTCTCAGAAGGGAGAGGAACAAAGTGAAACACAGACGATGCTAAATATAAAACATGAAAGAACGCTCAAGGACTTGAGTTAACCTCAAGTCAACTTGATAGTTTTTGAAGTATCATGTCTTCCAACGTGGTTATTGTTGGTTTTGAATGTAATCTGGTATAATGCCCTTCTCTTCTCTTCTCACCTCCGCCCAGAATGACGTCATCTCCAAGCTGTGCACATGTGCCATCTCTCTGGCCATCTATCTGTCACTGTGCAAGCTGCTTCCAGTGGAGCACTCCATAGACGATGACTTTGTCAACTCCACACCCTTCCACCTTCAGGTCATCTACCTGTACCTGGCCATGCTGGCTCTGAGGCCAAAGTACTACTTTGTCTGGACACTTGGTGAGAATGACTTAACTTGTACTACTTATAACTGTAATTTCACCTTTCCAGTTAACTCTGTGTAAAGGTGCTTCCATCATGCCAGACCAGTCACAGACTTTAAATGTAACATGCAGTAAAAGTAAAGAAAAGGAAAGGAAGGGAACAAAATTGTTATTATTTGTCTGCAGACTCACATATTCAATCAAATAATTGGATTTGAAAGAGACAGACAGCATTGACAGTGAGTTGAAAGTACCTGGATGGTCTTTGTGCATCTCTGTCTTCTTCTGTCAATCACAAGCTTGACTAAAGACCCTGCTTCATCACTAGAAGAGTCTTACTGCTGCACTATCGGTACAAAGAGAGTGAATCTGGAGATGAAGAAGGACTAAAACTCATTTGAGTAGTATGAACTCAGTGAACTGTTCTGGGTTCAGAGAATCTGGTTATTTTTAAGGTACAGTAGTGTGTGCAGCTTAAAAAGTCTTATTTAATAGCACAACAGTGCCATCTAGTGCTCAGTTGAAAACTGCAGCTCCTCCTTCTCTAATGACAAATACATGTGATGCTGTAATCTCCATCTGTTTCTGTCATTGCTGCACAAACAAATGTATTCTAAGGCTGCCGGATGTCACGCTTTATTGCTCCTGTTCGAGTACTCTGAAACATTTGTACCTTTCTCCTGCAGCTGATGCTATCAACAACGCTGCCGGGTTTGGCTTCAATGGATACAACAAAGATGGCTCCCCACGGTGGGACCTGATATCAAATCTCAGAATTCTGGACATTGAGGTTAGCCCCCTTTTTAACAGAGCTTATTATATCCAGATGAAATCCTTTTTCAACTAAAGCCTGAAAGTACATTGTCGTGTGTCCAATTTCAGTTTGCCACCAGTTTCAAGAGTTTCCTAGACAACTGGAATATCCAGACAGCTCTTTGGCTCAAAAGGTAAAAACACTGTGTGAGAACAAGCTCTGGCTGTAGCGGGTTGCTGAAATATCTGCATAAACTTATGATGCGTATTTGCATATCTCATGTCTTGCATTTTGAATTCCAGTAATACCTGGGTTCATTGCAAAAAACGCCACGTTCTGTTCTAATTACAAAAACAAACTTTCATTACTTACTGTGTCATGTCGGTCTTCTCCCCAGGGTGTGCTACGAGCGCTGTGCCATTAACCCCACTGCTGCCACCTTCCTGCTGTCAGCAATGTGGCACGGGGTTTACCCCGGGTATTACCTGACCTTCCTCACTGGCATTGCCATGACCATGGCTGCACGTGCAGTGAGTACACGCACCATTTCTTGTCTATAAAGCAGCTACTGTTGGAGCTTTTCCTAGCCGGATTCAGCCAAATAGATACAAATCATAATTCTAGAGTGGTACATTAAGGTTCTGCAGTTTAGGAACCATAATAGAGTGTGAATCCTGCAGTCCTTATAGAGAGTTTGCCAAAAATTATAATTAATTAATTTGTTTTCCATTATTCTGCAGAAGTCTAAGAGCTCTTTAGATTTTCCACAGCTACTTAGCAGACCCACAAACACGCAACAAAATCCCTTTTATGGAGAGTAAGGGGATAATGATAAAGTAGTATACCACTTATACATCATGTCTAAGTGTGTGGCCATTACCACTAATCTCTGCTAAGCCAGACCTCTTGACTCTAGTCTTGTGAAGGAAAGAGACGAGAGGATATTTCTGTAGTAGTAGAGTGATGATAAAGGCAGGAAATGCTGATTAATTGAAATAAAATGTGTTGTGCAGGTGAGTTCCTGCAGGGACTTTGTTCTTCTTTATCTAAAAGAGGACAAGGAGACCACTGACCCAGTTACACCATAAAACTACTGGCCACTGCCGCACGGACATGTTCAGAGATGGATTTCTCTGAAGAGTTATGAGATGGAAAAAGATGGAGAGAGAGGCAAAAGAGAGAAGGATGAGCGGATAAGCAGAACTAGGCAATAACGCCTGCTGTCACGAAAGATTTCAGGAACTAGGTCGATTGGGTCAATTCAAGTTTAGCTTACTGTACAGTAGAACGAGGGACGCAATTTAAAGTTTACAGTCACTTGAATGATGTCGAGAACTCACAAGATGTTTTTCTGACCTTCCAGGTAAGGCACAACATCAGACCGTACTTCCTGGTCTCTGACTCGTACAAGTGCGTGTATGATGTCATCACGTGGGCGTGGACTCAGATCGCCATTAGCTACACAGTGGCGCCTTTTGTCCTACTTGCTGTAGGACCCTCACTCAAATTCTACAGGTATGTGTGTTTACATTAATATTGCTTTGAGCTGTTATGTTGACATTATGGACTCCGTTAAACAAAACATCTGGTCAAGAGAGAATATACTACATCCTGCTTTTCTGTGAAGTAATTAGTAGAGTGAGTTTTGTACACTGCAGTTGTTATATTCAACATGGAAATGAAGTTGCTGGCCACAGTGTAGAAATTAACACTTTTTCATTAGCCTGGTTCCCTCTTGTCAGGCTGTAACAGTTAACGAGACAGCTTAATGAGCGAAGGATGGGGAGGATTGATGAGGTGCAAATAAAATGAGTGGCCTTAGCATTGCTCGGCCGCTGCCATGAAATAAAAGCCCAACAATGGTCAGTGTCGTTCACATGAGGGCTGCTGCTTAACAGGCGATATAAAACGGACTCATTAAAGCAGCAGGGATGGGAAGAGGAGGAGGTGGGGCTGGAAAATATTTAGATCTACGGATAGTGCTTAGGTCAATAACTGTAGTATAATTATAATACTTATGGTCAGTCAGAATAACCAAATAGTCTGACATGGTAGAATTTTCCCCCCATATGTAGGTAAGTTTGACACAACTTTTCTTTCTCATTTCTGTGTCAGCAAAAATGAGCTGTTTTCAATCATTTTAGAAATTTCCTACTTTCCTCTATATGACACAAAATTAGCCTCCTCCCTGTCTAACTATGACTACTTGTGATGCATATTATA
This sequence comes from Argyrosomus regius, assembly GCA_946959425.1. NCBI lineage: Eukaryota > Metazoa > Chordata > Actinopteri > Sciaenidae > Argyrosomus > Argyrosomus regius. Next base: position 11,218,999 of record OX336887.1, on the reverse strand, counting down.
GGGTCATTATCCACGTTTGAAGTTCGTGTTCAAATAGGAACAAGACTAAAAGTCTGGAGCCACCCTGTGAGGCTGTATTTAGGCAGAAAACTAATGCTGATGTCGGCATGTTCACAATGACTCACAATACATTCTTTAGCAGATGTTTGTTTTTTTGTAGTAGAGCTGCACAGATTCGTTGCCATCTTTGGTTGACTGTAGTACTTGTGATAAAATCAGTCAAAATAAATTCTCAGCATCAACATGCTCATGTTTAGCAGGTGTAATGATTCCAATGGTCACCATCTTAGTTTAGCGCGTTACATTAGTAGTATTCCTTTCGAAGCTAATCGAAAAAATTAAAGTCTGTGTGAAGGCAATTCTGAGATTTCTTTCAAAATACATTAAATCTGTTGGAAATTAGTTGCTGAAAACATGTGAAAAGACTTTGAATGATATATTATTGAAATGTGGAGCTAGAGGTAACAGAGGTAAAACAGTTTTTCACCAGTTTTCAGTCCAGGATTTTGTGGGCGGTCCTAAAGGGTGGCTCGATGACACGCTGAGGCCATCCTGAGCATACCCCTGCACCCCTAGCAGAGAGATAGAGATGAATTCATCTCGCTCAGAGTGTTTCAAAGCTAGTCATGTCATTTTCTGAACTCATCTGACACGTTTCAGTCACTTCAAAACTGCTGCTTGACTGCTCCCATGAGTGGGCGTGGCTTCAGCCCATTCAGCACCCCACAGCCCTGGAGCTGAGAATACTGCTTCATTTTTACCCGGTTTTTGGTCCAACTTTAACCACACATGGCTAAAAAACAGACCAACAATTGAATGCTCTGCACTTATTTTCTTGTTTTTCCTCTCCAACTACTACTTATAATAAACTGTGTTGAGATTATTCTGACTTTGATATGTCGCTGCAGGTCCTGGTACTTCTGCTTACACCTCCTCTGTCTCCTGGTGGTGCTCGTCCTACCTGTGAAATCGAGACGCCAGCAGGCCAAAGAGCAGCAGGACGGCCTGCTGAAGGACAAACTACAGGACAACCAGACAGACCACAACAGCACAGACAACAACTGCAACCAGAAAGACAAAGCCACATGAGGCTCAGGGCGGCAACGCACAGTCCCCTTCAGCAGCAGAAACACTTGAGACAAACTAGAAACCACTGAGAGCTGGAGCGTGGCGAGTCTGTTTACCTGACAAAGAACCAAATATCGGACGCTCTGAAAATCCTAACAGACAGAAAACACAAGTCAATGTTCTGTCAAAACTTCCAGTAGCAAGGATGACAGCAATCACACTTCTGACATGGATACAAGACCAGGATGTAACAATGACCACGATGTAAACTAATGAGTGATAGTGGTTACTTTACATTACATTAGTGGAAATGAAGACTTCCAAGCTGCCTTAAACCCTCTATGTACTCGTCTGGTGAAATAACAGTTGGATGGCACGCTGCACGAACCTAAATGCAGTTTCACCATGTCAGGTTATACAAACAGAATAGAAGTGCAGTATGTGGAGGGTTTTTGTCATTGTCTGGATACAAGCCTCTGTTAGGTGGAAATGGTGGAAAAAATGTGTTCATGTAAAAGAAACATAACCTTTATCATCAGCTGCCAATTTCAAACAGGCCTTAGGATCCTCAAAACATTGTTTGATTTCTATGTCTTTTTTAAAATCTTTATTGGAGAAGAACTCACATTGTACGTGTTTTGTATTTAGATGTTTGTGACAACACTATTTAAAATCCATCCTCAATGCTCTTTTTTTTTTTTTTTTTGGTCTTTTCTGGGATGAATTGACTTTGCATAGACAACATAGAGGGCCCCACCAAAGTGGAATTCAGATCTCGTCCGCCTCCAGCAGTGGAAAGTCTAAAAGAGGCACTCATGAGTTACTAAATGGATTTCTGTTTTCTTTTTATATTTTTCATATCTGCTGCATTTTTTTTTTTTTTGACAAACATGACTCATCAGAAAATTGTGTGTTTGACATGGAATTTTATTTACCCTGTCATGATTTAGTTTTTTCTTTTTCTTAAGGATTTCTGACTTGGGTTTCAGGGGTGTGATTTGTTTTGATTTGTTTTTTTCATGTGGTCATAATTTTCAGGTTTCCTCTGTGTTCAAATGTCTTTCCTCTGTAAAACAAATATCCAAAACTATTTAAAAAAACTAAGTAATAAAATTGTATAATTGAGGAAACACAGTGGATTGTTAATGTCACTGTTGAACACTTGTATGTTTTAATTAATTGTCTTAAATCCTACAAATCTAATCAGATTAGAGAGATTTATCTAATTTGTATGTGTTTTATAGCCATAATTATTATAAGCCAATTGAATGTAAAAGAAAAGTTTTCAATTTGATGCACAGTGCATGAAAGCACATATTCAGGCTGCAAATTATTTAAATGTGCAATTTGGATTTGTCTGTGAGGAAATCTGATACAGTTATTTGTGTACATGGCATCATAATATTGTACAAAACTCAAAGTCATAGACCAGCTGTTGTTGTAAATGGTCTTATTTTATATTGTGTGCACTTATGTTAGAATAGGGGATGTTTTCAGGGTGCATTTACTGTAGGGTTTAAGAGACACTGGTTCCCTCATGTTGTTTTGGTCCACGGCTCACCTTTAGCCTTTCAAATCATGCAGTTCATTCTTTACAACACGCAGAGGTTCAAACAGCCACCCATGTGATTAATTTCTGTTTCATTAGACATTTTTATGGATTTAGTCAAGAAAATGTGGACATTTGTCGGAGAGGAGGCAACCTAAAAGTCACCTCACTGTTGTTTAAACAGTCCAAAGACACATTCTGTGTGTCTGATAGAGCAGGAAATAGTCTGGGAGTTTCGAGCCCACAGTGTCACACTTTGAAGTTGTGCATTTTTTGTGTGTGCATTTGTGTAATGTAAAATAACAAAGCGGCAGAGGAGAGCTTTGAAGTATGGACCTCGTTCATTTCTTTTTACGATTTTCTAACATTTGCATATTCCTGCCATAACTGTGTGTGTACCAGTATTCATGTGATCCGTACATGTCGATGTGGTCTCATGTGAACTATATTTGTAGCCTGGGCCCCTGTGTTAGGGAGAGTGTGGCCCAATTAAGTGAAAGGGATGTCATTCTACAAACATAGCGATTATTGCACTGCATGGCCACCCAAACCAGCAGATCAATGCAAACTGCTCCATATGTCCAAAGTGCCAAATCAAGAATGGCGCATTTTGTTTTGTGTGTATGTGAGCATGCGTGCCTGCGTGTGTGTGTTTTGCGTGCGTGCGTGTGCATGTGTCCATGTAGTATGTGTGTACGTGCGCCTGTGTAACATAACGGTTATTTTTGTGTCAGAAGGAAATTTATTGAAAGATTTGTATAACAGTACATTAAAATTCTGATTTATGTGGCAAAATAAAGAGAAATTATTTTTAAACACTAGAACTGAAAATATACGTCTTATTCTTTTTTTTATTTTTGTCCATGGAGGTTAATTTTGTGAACAAATTATTTAAAAAATAATAGATATAATGTTTTATTACTGATGAAAATTTAATATTAGCAATAGTAACTGATTATCCCTGCATTCAACAGTATTTTGACACATTTTAGCAGGAAAAGATGAAAATTTCACTGACAGTGCGCAGTTCTATTAAAGGACCAGTGTGTAGGATTTAGGTGATGCAATTGTTGCATTGCAATCTCCTCACCTCACGCTCGTTTAGTGTGAAGAAGAAATGACAGTGGCAAAACACACAAAAAGACCCATTTAGATCAGAAGTTTGCCTCTTTAAGGCTAACACAGTGTTTCAACATGGGGGACTCCATGGAAGAGGACCCCCACTGTAGATATAAAAGGCTCTTTTATTTTAAAGTAATAAAAACAAATAGATTGTTATTTTCAGGGAATTATTCACTAATGAAAACATAGTTATGCATAATCTTACACATTTGACTGGAAGTGTCTCAAAGTTTACATCACATCAAACACATTCAGAAATCAACTGTTAGAATTAACCCAATTCAAACTATGAGGACATTTATCAAGGTATATGTTGTTACCTGTGTAGGCAGTTGCCTTTTTTTTTTTACCTAATGTTAACCTAATGTTTCATATATAAATGGACTGCCCCCTAGACACCGAGGTAAAGTGGGGGAGATGTGGATGTTAGCAAAGCTGACATCCATCATGAACAACTCCTCTCACCTCCTGCATGTGACCGTGGACCTTCAGCAACAGACTGCTACTCCCACCATGTAAGAAGGAGCGCTACCACAGGTCCTTCATTCCAACAGCTGTCAGACTCTTTAACACCAGCATGAAGTATGACATCTTATACATGATTTCAAACATAAGAGAAAATAGATTACAAGAAAAAGTAGTCAGATTCTTTACTCAAGTAAAAGTAGTAATACAATATAAAAACTACTAATACTTAATACAAAAATACTCGATGATGAGTAAATGTTCTGCATTAAATTTTATACTTGAGTAAAAGTATGAGAAATATTGATTATGCATACAAATGACCCCATTTTTATATTATATTAATAGATTATTATCACTGATGCATTCACATGTAAGCACCACTTTAGTGTAGCTGGACCACATTTATATTTTATATTCTGTTGGGCACTGGGAAGTTATAGTATTTTATATTTTCTTTATAGTCTTTTGAAATCTAACTATAGTTAAGAGTAAAAAGTACAATATTTCATACTACTACCAATAAAGTAAATCAGCTGTATTTGAGTGAATGCTCTTCATTGTTCTCCAATTGGTCCTTAATATAAGGAAGTTTAAAATAAAAGTGCGACATATCAGCTGTGAGTGAGTCATATTAGGTTAAATAAAAATATAATCACAGTGGGGGGAGGGGTGCCTGCCTGACCCCGTCTGCTCCTCCACACACTGTAACCCTCCGATAGTGGGAGGTGGAGCTACTATTGACTTCACCGCAGCAGCAGCCAGCCGGGGAGCAGGTTAACGTGAAAAAACACACACGCAAGGAAGCCACAGTATGACGTGAAAAAAGTGGTAATTTTGGCTATATTTACCGGACTGGAATCAAAATACAAGCGGTCACAGAGCAGCCCAGCCTAGGTAAGACAACTTCAGGTTGTGTACTGTACTTATTTTATCTTTTAGAGGTGATTAAAAATGAGTAAGGACCTGTTGGGAGAGGTTAGCCACTCTGAGCTAGCTAACGTTAGCCTGTTAGCCGTTGGGAGTTCGTGCCGCTGCCGTTGCTTCCTAGTGATAATGCTAAACACGGGAAGTCATCATTGTCCGTGTGAAACCCGTTCATTAGAGAGCAGAAAGTAAATTATAGCTTTACTTTTCTTTGAAGCCACACATGTTGGCGTGTGTGTGTGTGTGTGTCATCCAGATGTTTTTTGACAAGCCGAAGACGCGCACCCTGAGCGGCTGGTGTGCCTGAAGTTACCCGGTGGTGTTGAAATGCAGTTTAAAGTTGCACATTGAAGCAGGAAACACACAAGTCAATATGTTGATCACCACTGTGTGTGTCATTGTTGGCTTTTTGTCAGACTTTTAGTGTGTCTCTGTACACAGGGTTTTTGTCCCAAGCACAAGGCTTACTCAGTACCTTTCAAAATAAAACCCAGGGCCACAGACTGATGTTCAAGCTCCAGACTTTGGTTATTAGTTTTCCAGACAACACTGTAAACCTGTTTTTGGAGCAGACCCCGGTATGTGTTAGGGAACTGAATCCTCAGCAGTTTCATACCCACATGACAAGCCACGAAGAGCTGACTGGTTAAATTTAGAGATCATATCCAGTGTTGCCTCCCAAGTTCATGTCTGTTTGTGTTCAGATAAGAGCACAGCTGACAAAGAGTTTATTTGAACTTTCCTGATGATTATCAAGTGGTCTGTGTTTTTACGTAAATACTGGATCATACCTGAACTCTCACTCCTGCATGTCGTGGGTGTGATAGTTAAATTTAAACACTTTTCTTTTACTACAGTGTTTTTATTTTGGAAGCTAAGTGCCTATTCTTGTCAGTCGAACACATCTCTGAAACCCGAGAGGTGTTTCTGTGTTTGCACTTCCAGACATCCACAGTGTGTTAATATGCTTATTTTTATGTTGCTAAATGCAACATTTTGGTTGTCACAATGGTCAGTATGTATTGTCAGTTTGCTTTGGCTGTAGTGTTCTCTCGACCACCACACAGAAAGGATTAAACCAGCTGGTCACACACACACAAACAGGTAACAAACCCCAGATCATAACTGTCCACTCCACAGTTTAATATTGTATAGAAAGAAGTTGTATAAGAATGAGGAGGAGGGCTAAACGCCTGATAAATCCCATTGTGTTAGTATCTCATAAATCTCATGATATTAATAGGGCGGCTGTGGCCCAGGAGGTAGAGCGGGGTCGTCCACCAATCAGATCAGAAGGCTGCGCCATCGGTGTATCGAATGCGTATAAATGGTTAGCTCCTAGACTAGAAAGGTGCTATATAAGTACAGTCCACATTAATAAAGCCATGACAGGACTCCACCGTTTCATAAAGGTGGATTTTCAAGGTTCAAAGGCTGTCAGCAAGGCTTTATTCAAGGCTGCTGTAGGTATTATCTTTAAAAGGTATTTCTTCTTCCCATGCATACTTTTACTTTCAGGATCTCGGGGTATATCCTATCACCTCTACTCAGAATGTCTTTAGTTTGAGATGTAACTCCTGTAATTCCTCCAGCATAAACTAGAATGTGATGGGCCCATTCTGGATACTTTCTCTGGTGTTTTCCATTTAAACTCCCTCCATGTATTCACACCTCCTCTAAGGCATCTCACGATATGATCATCCCTGCTGTCTGCCTCCCATCTGTAGGGAGGTTTGTAGCTTCAAATATATAATTGACTAATTATATTTTCTTGCCTGGCTTCTTATTTTTGTTTATAGATGTATACTGAAAGCATGAAAGCTGAAATGATTAATCAGTTAATCCACAAATTGATCAACAGAAAATAAATAAACAACCATTTTGATAACCGAGTAACTGAGCAAAAAGGCCAAAATGCCTTCCTTAACTGTTAATATTTTTCAATTATTTGAATTTTGGCTTTGGACACAATTTTTAAAATTATTTTCTGACATTTTAGAGACCAAATGATGAACATAATCATCAGATTCTACAAATCATGAGATAAAAAAAGACATTTGTTAGTTGCAGGTCCACTCTAAATATATTCAATTTATTGATACATGTCAATATTTAGGTTTTTATTTTAAAATATTGTGATATTTTGTCCATATTTTTCAGCCCATCTCAAAGTTTAAGGGATTTATTCTGATGGATCTTTAAATGGAACTACAGTGTTTCAGGATCAGTTTGCCATTTTGGTTTTATCTGATGAACAATTGAGTCATTTAAACACACCCAGGTGACGGGAGTGATAATCTACCAGTGACAACTGCCATTAAAACCAAATGTTTCTTTATTGCCGTACTCATAGAATTAAATTGCACAAATTAGGCCAACATCGTAATTGCCTCCCCTCCTTTATCTCTATCAGTTGGTGTCGAGCCAGTGCATGTAATGAATGAAAATCTGGCTGCGCGTGTGTCTATTGTGTTGGACAGGGATGGGCGTGGGCCAGCCCCCTCATTTAATATTCAGCCCTGAGTGAAGGGGGGATGCTGAGCCCGGCAGTGCTTGTTGATACTGTGTGCGAGTGAGCAAAAGATAAAGATTGGTGCTGAATAGCCAAATAAATATAAGCTTCACCCTACACCAAGGTAAGGAGTTCCACTTTTCAGCTTTTTAGTGTTTTCTAGAGAGCATATGTCACTCTTTTATCAGCTTTAATCATTTGTTTTAATGGCTTTTATTGTTTTAATTGGTGTTTTGTCTCTGCTGTTTTGTTCTGGGTGTGTGTTTTGTCAAAAAAAGATGTGTGTGTGTGTGTGTGTGAGCTTCCATTTGATCATTGCTCAACAGAGAGAGAGCCAAATGTTTACTGATTGGTTCTTGTGTGGTGTTATCGTCCACCCATTGTGCTGAGAGACAAGGAGCTGAGGAGGGTGTGCCAACAGGCTCCTATTGCCTTCACTGTAAACAAAGGATTTTTTTTCATTAAAGCATGACACTGTCTGATATGAGAGAACAGTTGGCAGGTAATCCCTGACTGCTGAAACAGGGTCAGACTTCAGAAAAAAAGGAAATAAATATAGTTATTCATTGATTGGCCGCTCTGAATTTGACGGAAATTACTGTTTTGGGCCTACGTACCAACAGGCATGTGACATTTACTTCATTGATCCGAGCCTGAGCTGCTTGTCTCGCAGATTACGTTGAAATATTGAGCAGCATTTTTGCTAGTCTTTATGTGAAACCCATTGCCAAGGCTACTTGAAAGCAACGAAAGCTGCTCATTAATTCTGTGTTACTGTGGGCAGGAAGTGAGTCTGACCATGATGGAAGAGCTCAACTTGATGAATCATTAATGAGTTTTTCATCGATCGGATGAATCCCTACTACAGTTAAAACAACCCCCGTTTGAGGGAGGTTTCCTTTTGTTAGAGGAAAAAATATGTTAAATATCTGGGAAGCTTTGACAACTTACAGTATATTATCATTTTGTTGTGTGGAATAGTTACAGAAGTATCATTTGTGAGTGCTGCTGTTGAGCTCCAGGTTTAAAATGATTAAAATTACTCAGCTTTTACAGGAACATGCCAGTCTATGTCTGGGAAACCGGTGGAGCCTAATTATACATAATCTCCCCAAAGTGGGCCGTGTGCATTGATTTGTCAGATGCAGACAATTGCCTAACTACATCTTACTGCCATTTTCCCATCAATGCAAAGCAGCTTCAGTGAAATAGTGCGTTTAAAAAAAACAAAAATAAAACAGCACTTTTCTTGTTTAGTGTACACAAAGTCCAATTTAAGGCGGTGGAGGAGGGTAGAACTGAGGTCGGTCTCGGTATAATTGGAGCTCACAGTTGAGCGCACCAATTGTCTCAAGGCATCATTACATCAAAGGATCAAAAAGTTTAAAGACTACTCTTCAGCGGTATTTGATGACTTAGTGGACTTTTGTGAGCGCCTTCATTATACCAAGCAGACATATTTCAGTTCACGTTTTCAGCATGAGCAGACAGACTGAACTGAACCAAGTGCACCCTGTTCGCTCTTGTGTAATGAGCATGTTCAGTGCGTCGTCCTATTAAAACTACACTTTTAAACTTCGGTTGAAGCGGACGCACCGACCTGTGTCCTAAAGGTTGAGGAATCTATTTGTGTCGGTGTGTCTGTGCCTGATATGACAGTAAAGGCTGACACAGGTGATTGTGCAGCCAAATGTCACTTTCTAGCAATCTGTTCTTACTTTTAGAAGCAAAAAATAGATACAAAAATTCATGTTTATGCAAATACAAGGAAGTGCACACACTTTACTATGCTAATTTGTTCAATAAATCTACATTTATGCAGCAGAATTTTCATTCTTTTTTTAATAAGATTCATGTTTTTTACTATACGACATCCTCTTTTGTGATTGTACGTTGTGATGTTTATAGCTGGGCAGATGCAGCCTCTGTTTTTGGTTTGTATGGGTGAGTTTGTGCGTGTGAGCTAGGTTTGGACAGTACTTGTTTATTCCCTAGCATCACTTCAAAGATACACCACACCCTCTTCCTGGCTTCCATTTAACAACTTGCTTCTCTCTCAGTAGTGTTTGTACATTTAGCTGTGCAGGCCAGATAGATATTGTTTGTGTCTTTTAAGCTTTTTGTGAATGCTAATCTGCTTTCCTCTCGCTCTCCAGTGGTGTACAGGTGGTTAGCAGTCAGCCATGGATACCACCACCTCCCTGAAGATGACCTCTCTGGCCGTCCAGAGTCTGTTCAGCTACGTGGAGGAGGAGAACCTGGCTGCCATCAAAGCACATTTGGACAAGTTCAAAGATGTGGACAGCAGGAGTGATGTAAGTCAGCCATTAGTAAGCTAGAATGTGAAGTAATGTGAGGCTCTTGGAGATCATGTAACAAGTGCTTTGTGGAAAAAAGGGCTAATAGAATCTGTTGTGAAACAAAACCACTAAAACTGATTGTAACACCATTTGCAATGAGAAGACACAGTACTTTAGTTTGGCTCATGTAGCGTTAGTGTTGTCCTTTTTAAATTGGCGTATGTGATATAGTGCCTGTAAAAGGTATTTACCCCGCTTGGAAGTTTTCATGTTTCATTGTTTTAATGGATTTAGATCACTTTTTCTGTCGATCAGTGTCTAAAAAGCTGCATCACACCTCGATTTTTGACAAAAGAATTTGTACTTTCTGAAAAATTTAACATTGAAGCATCCTGAAACAAACAAATACAGTCTACCTGTTCAGTATTTTGGTCCATTGTAGCTGTTGTAGTTGTGCTGTGAAGTCTGTTAGCTGTACATACGGGAAACAGATGACATTATTCTTTCACAAGTTAAAGGATCATCAACAAAACCTACAACGAACTGAACAAACTAATAAGTATCGTCTGTGTGGCCAAAGCCTGATATATCTAATTCCTCCATTTTGTCCCAACACATATCAGGGAGCCACATCCTTCATTTCAACGACCATGGACACTGTAGTTTATTTTCATGTCATTCCCACATAAACCGTCCTGCTGCTGCAAATACTCACTAAAAAACCACATCCATGTCTGAACATCATACCGGTAAATGCACTATTTACTCCTGTGTGAGTAAAATTTTAAGATTTTTTAAGTATTATAGGTATACACTTGGTTTTGCTTTTTATTGTCAGTAAGAAAAATATAGATTAAACCATCTTTGTTCTTTTAGCCTGAATAATAGAAAAGCCTTTTATGTGTAAGCCATATTGCATTAAGGGATCAATTACCAGGTTGTCTTACAGTATAGGATTAAAGTTTAATCATCAAATCCTATCACTGGCTGTCATTTTTTTCTCAGAGGGTTACAGAGAAAACAGTATATTTAATTGGCTTGCTGGTGGGGTAAAATCAGTATCTGTTCCTTCCCTCTCTCCTTGTTCCAGAACGGACAGACTCCCCTGATGGTGGCAGCAGAGCAGGGCAATCTGGAGATAGCACAAGAGCTCATTAGGAGAGGAGCCAACGTTAACTTGGACGATGTTGTAAGCATGCATACGCACACACAAAACCTCTCACACTGCCTAATGTGAACATCCCCTCATGCACAGGCACAGGTGGCGATATATTAGAGTCCAGGCACAGGTGAAAAACAATGCGGTCATTTTAACCACATCATCCACTTGACAAAGAAGACGTAGCTGAACTAGTGGTCTTGATGTTCCATCTTGCTGAACTCACCACAGTCAGGCTTAGTCCACAGCTATTATGAGCTATCATAAGCCATAATGACAACTCATTACACACTTTTACCTTCGCTCTTTTGAGTAAATGACAGGATCTACTCGCTGGCCAACACCCTGTTTCTTCAGGAGCCAGCCCCTCCACACGCACACACTCACGCATGCATATATACCCTCCCACTTAGGCACACACATACATGCTCACACACTACACCTCTCATTAACATCTCACGTACATGTAACCTGCTATTACACATGGCACACTCAACGCTGTGTTCAAGCTCGTGCTAACACAGAAGAAAAGAGGTGAAGTCTGTAGTCGCTGTTGTCTTTCACACTTTATTCTCTGACACTCCTGTATGCCCATGCGACACCGTGTTCCCATGAGCACCTGGTATGACCAGCTGGTAGGTACAGTGCTTTGGGCGTCCCACGTAGTGCTTGGACAGACGTTTGTCGCACTGGATTCGGAGTCTGATGGGGGTTCCCAGGGTAACAGGTTGTCTATGTGTGCAGGACTGCTGGACGGCGTTGATCTCGGCAGCTAAGGAGGGCCACATCGAGGTGGTGAGGGAACTGCTCGAGAACAATGCTAACCTGGAACATCGAGACATGGTGAGAGCAAAGAGTTACTGGAAGGTTTTTTCTTCATTTCAAATCTGCTGTCAACACCGATATTCTGTTTTATATATTAAAAACTTAGTTGTATCATGACATTATCCAAAACTTCATACGATACAATATTAAGTAAAAATATACTATGAATATTAAGTCAACAAAAGGCCGTTCTGGAGATCTTTAGAATAAAAAAAATAATTAAAATGAAAGACTATTGGATAGTAATGTATCCTCAGCATCAATCTGTTGAAAAGATGTGATAGCTAAACAACATGGGACAATAAGAAACAGTGTCATATTTCTAAATATACTTTAAACATGAAACTTAAGACGTGACAAGTTGCTCTACTTGTACTCTAAGTTGATGCTCAATATGTAGCCTTCATACGATTCAAGATATAACAAAGTTATGACGTCTTGGTTGTATGTACATTAATGGTTTCTGCTACAGGACGAACCATTAGCTATGAAATGGATATAAAATGAAATTACTTCATGTGCGATGGCTCCTCTCTAGTAGTAATCCCATTTACTGAGCTCTGGTTGTCTCAGCATTTGGCAGTGATATGATTTAGTCTCTGCGTACGGACTTGTCAGAGGCAGACAGTCGCCTGCAGGCTTGCTGGGGCAGCTATTCTGTATATTCATGAGTAAACTATTGGCAAAATGCAGATGAGCTTCACATATTTGTTACCTGGGGCTGAGCGTGTGCGGTTTTAGTTGTTATGTCCCAGCTGAAGAGGTGATGTGAATTTCCAGCAGCCAGCTAAAAATGTAATCCTGTAAGCACTAACTCTCAGTGGGTGGCGTAAGTGATGTAGATATTTCTATATCCGCACTCAAAGATTGCATTTATTTCCATTCCTTCATTATTTTATCACGTATGACAAGACATGATTTTCAATCATCGGCCTCTGTGACTTTATAGAAGTGACTCAGGACAGCTCTATCAGCTGACTCATTACCGTGCGGGACATGTCTAAGCTGCACAGGACAGATCACAGCCAGTCATCACAGTGGGATTATAATAAACCACACAGTGTGATACTGTTCACTCACTGGAAAGTGTGTCACACCAGCTGTAAATAGCACATTTTCCTACCACAAAATCTGCTTAGATTCCACCTATTTTGTAAGGCTTGTATTTAATACTCTTGTTGCCCTTAAACCTTATTATGAAATGATACCTGTAATTAATTGTCCAGAATATTACACACACATATTCTATATGTAGATCTGTTGTGTAATCATGACCAAATCTTTTTTTTCCACCTCATTATTTAACTGTTTTTATGTGTGTGTGTGTGTATCCTACTCAGGGAGGTTGGACTGCTCTCATGTGGGCAGCCTATAAAGGTCGTACAGATGTGGCCCAGCTGCTCTTGGAAAAAGAAGCTAACCCCAACATCACTGGTCAGGTACTGAGACTGGACACACTGTATACCATCATATCATTTGTTGTAAATGACAGTAAACATAACTTCAGAGCAACAAAAATGTAAACACGACGACAGGCCCTGCTCTTTACCTGCATGTACGATGCTTCCCCCCCCCCATCATCTGCTGTTTCCAGTCATGTGAGGTGGCTTAAAGTGTTAGTACGACCGCAGGCCTGACACTGATCATTAGTTACTGTCAGCATGACTCCACCCTGGTCCTCTGCCCCAACAGTACAGCGTCTACCCCATTATCTGGGCGGCAGGTCGAGGCCACGCTGAGATTGTCCATCTCCTGCTGCAGCACGGAGCCAAGGTCAACTGCTCCGACAAGGTAACTACACGCTGACAGATGTTCGTCATTTACTTGTTTTTAATGACGACGATGTAGTTAAAAGATTCTTCCTTTATTTATTATCCTTGCTACATAATTATTTACAAGTCCCTGGGTTGTTGACTAAATCATCTCTCACCACTGATGTCTCATGCACTCTATCACATTTTCTTCACAGTATGGTACCACTCCTTTGATCTGGGCAGCCAGGAAGGGCCACTACGACTGTGTGATGCACCTTCTAGCCAACGGAGCTGATGTGGATCAAGAAGGAGCAGTAAGTGAATTTGTCTGAAGCATTCAATATCCAACTTTCAACATAACTTTCTTTACAAAGTTTAACTTAACAGTTTGGCCTTTTTATTCACACTGCTGTTGTCTGTGTGACTAGTTATTTTCATTAATAGTGAACTGCAATTAAGTACAATTGTAGTTGTATTAAAAACAACAGGAAGCCATATTACAATTCTTCTATACGGCTTTGCACCCACACTTCTTTGACGTAGCGTTATTTATCAATGTTCCCTGAGCAGTGTTAATATCAGTAGTCTGAACAGGTAGCTTAACAGCTGAGCAGGTCTAATTTCGTTTTGGGATCATGGGTACCACGACACACAAAGCGTCCTGTTCTCACCAGTATAGTTTTCACACAATCAAGATTTAATGCGCCCAAGCACATTAGTAAACAGCAATATTAAATAATTGATTGGATCTGTGATGCAGCACATCTGTGCTCCTTCGAGTCATGTTGCATCTGTGCTGACACAAACTGAATGATGTGATGGTTTGATGTGAAGCATCAATAATCAGATGGAACTATTGTAGCTAATGTTGCAGAGCAATTAATTTATATGTAATTAAGACTCTAGTGCCTGGAAAAATATATGAGTTATTGAGCTTGCTCAACAATATGTCAATAATGTACTGTCAATGAGCCTGTAGTGTCTCTCGGAGCTGCTGAAATAAGATGATAACATTTGAGTTTGCTAATCTTAAACTGTAAATTATTCAATATTTGACATGTTGAACACCAACCAACAAAAGTCTTCACACTCAATCAAGCAGAGAGAAAAAATCTGTAATGCTTACTGTTATTGTCATTATCGGTTAATTGTTTTCTCGATTCATGGATTAGATGTTTGGTCCATAAAATGGTGAAAAATGTTGATCACGGTGACATCCTCAAATGTTTTGTTTTTATCCACAACCCAAAGATATTCAGTTTACTGTCATAGATGACTGAAGAAACAAGAAAGTATTCACATTTTTGAAGCTGAAATCAGAGAATTTGGATACCTTTAGGATCAAGAATGAACTGATTGATCGATTAATCATTGCAGCTTTAAAATTCTTCTTTCTGTCGTTCTTTTCAGAACTCAATGACGGCGCTGATTGTGGGAGTGAAAGGTGGTTATACAGAGGTTGTTAAGGAGCTGCTGAAGAGAAACCCAAATGTCAACATGACGGACAAAGATGGCAACACTGCCCTGGCCATTGCTGCCAAGGAGGGACACACCGAGATCGTACAGGACCTGCTTGATGCTGGCACCTATGTCAATGTCCCGGACAGGGTGAGGCCACCCCACAGCAGCCTTACAAGCTTTCTGTGTCTGTTTTAAAGATGTAGAAGAGTGTTTGAAATACATACGTAAGTTCAATTCACTTCATGTCTCTCTCCGTCTCACTTTCTTTTCTGTTGCTCTTTCAGAGTGGGGAGACAATGCTGATTGGAGCGGTGAGAGGAGGTCATGTGGAGATAGTCCGAGCTCTGCTGAACAAATACGCAGATATTGACGTCAGGGGCCAGGTAGGAGCTCCTCTGTCACTATATCTTTGTGACCCTATTGATGTTTAGAAGAAGGCAGGAGGCCTTCTTATGTTCTCTGGCTCTGTTGTTTCTTGGAGAAGTGAACTTTAATCCACGAGTTAAAGTTACACAAACATACACGAGTATTACTGCTATATAAACAGACACACTTTGATCCTCTTTGTGTAATGCTTCACATTATACTATGCACAATACTATGCCTTTTTGTATGATCTGACACAGTGTATGTTCTCTGAGATAAACAAGCTAGTATTTGCCTTGT
Source organism: Argyrosomus regius (assembly GCA_946959425.1). Classification (NCBI taxonomy): domain Eukaryota; kingdom Metazoa; phylum Chordata; class Actinopteri; family Sciaenidae; genus Argyrosomus; species Argyrosomus regius. Next base: position 11,203,191 of record OX336887.1, on the reverse strand, counting down.
CTTTTCCACATCAGGATGGAAAGACTGCCCTCTACTGGGCAGTGGAGAAGGGCAACGCTACCATGGTGAGAGACATCCTGCAGTGTAACCCTGACACAGAGAGCTGCACTAAGGTACAGTAAAGTGTACTTTACTCTAAAGTAGAGTAAACTCTATTTCATCCTTCAGATTTCTTCTAAAGAATCATGTTTTTCTCTTTATTTCTCCTGATGTCTCATATATTGAGTTTAAAATAAAAGTTTTATTATTTCCATATTCAGAAATCTGCTGTTTCTGAGAAATCTGTTGACAAGAAATGCAGGCAGACAACTATAAATATTGCTTTACAAGAGCCTACACTACCCCTGTAGTATTTTTCACTCGAGTATTATTGATTCATTGTAAAAGTCCAATCTGTATAGACTTTTATGTTTCAAATAAATGTCAGAATGATATTGATGAAATGTATCTTTGTGTTTTAGGAGGGAGAGACTCCACTTATTAAAGCCACAAAAATGAGGAACATAGAGATAGTGGAGCTGCTGCTGGATAAAGGAGCCAAGGTGTCTGCACTGGACAAGGTACTTTTTAAAACACACTTGCACTTTGAACACGCCTGTATAGATAGAAAAATCTTGTCATAACACTACTTTTAGTGCGTTATTTAGTTTTGTTTCTTTTTTTTCCCCCTGTGTTTTACTTCACTCAGAAAGGAGACACGCCCCTCCACATTGCCATCCGAGGAAGAAGTCGAAAGTTGGCCGAGCTGCTGCTGAGGAACCCTAAAGATGGCCGCCTGCTTTACCGGCCCAACAAAGCTGGAGAGACACCATACAACATCGACTGTACCCACCAGAAAAGCATCCTCACACAGATATTTGGAGCCAGTACGACCCGTTTCTTTATTTCATTTAGAAAGAACCGTGTGATAAAACAAGCTCTCAGCTGCAAAAGATTAAACTGTTTTATGTTGTCTTCTCTCATCTTCTACACTTTCTATCATTTCTCTCTCTCTCTTTATCTCTCAGAGCACCTCTCCCCATCTGAGTCAGATGGAGACATGTTGGGTTATGACCTGTATAGCAGTGCTCTAGCAGACATCCTTAGTGAGCCCACCATGCAGCCGCCTATCTGTGTTGGACTGTACGCTCAGTGGGGTAGCGGCAAGTCTTTCCTCCTTAAGAAACTGGAGGGTAAGTAAGCCCACAGCATTAAAAACTGTCTCATACAAAGATGAAAAGTGCCGGATTGTAGAAATTTGCTTTTTGCACAGCACTTCTCGTTCTGTCAGTTTTGCCTGGTTGAAATACCTGACGTGAGATTTTTTTCTGACTTCTTTTACCTGCCTCTTGTCCAACAGATGAGATGAAGACCTTTGCAGGCCAGCAGATAGAGCCATTGTTCCAGTTCTCTTGGCTGGTAGTCTTTCTCACCCTGCTGCTCTGCGGCTCGGTGGCTGTGGTTCTGGGTTTTACTGTGGATCACAGGCTGGCAATTGCTGTTTCTCTCAGCCTCCTTGCCCTGCTCTACATCTTTTTCGGTGAGAAGACAGATCTGCTAGTGATGCACTAATGGATGACTTTAAAGAAACTGTGTTTTCATTTGACCTGCTCCAGAGGGCAGCAGCCTCCTTGGAAGTGATTGAATTACATAATGGTATATTAGTATTAGTATTCTGGTTTCAGGACCACAAAGAGAGTTCTAAATTGATTAAATAGAAATGTTATTTTATATGTTTATACAAAGCTGTTACCGAAACAAATGTCAGCTAAAACAAGTGTAATAATGATCTAATGTCTCCAGTGTTGGTGTACTTTGGAAGTCGACGTGAGAGAGAGAGCTGGAACTGGGCGTGGGTCATCAGCACCCGTCTGGCCCGCCAGGTCGGTTACTTGGAGCTGCTGCTCAAACTGATGTTTGTCAACCCCCCTGAACTTCCTGAGCAGACCACCCGTGCTCTACCTGTCAGGTGACAGTGACACACATACACACACAAACTCAGTAATTTCTGTCGGTTCCCTGGGTCAAAGACAAAAAAATGCTAAAACTTCACAATTGCAGTCTCATTTTGTATTTGTTGAGTTGTAAAACTCGATACATAGGTTAATGCTATTGACTCTTGCATCTATCTGCAGTTTGCTGTGTTAACTGAACAAATGAAATCATCTCTTTCTCACATGTCACACAGGTTCTTGTTCACGGATTATAATCGTCTGTCCAGCGTTGGAGGGGAAACCTCCATGGCTGAGATGATTGCCACGCTCTCAGATGCCTGTGAGAGGGAGTTTGGCTTCATGGCCACCAGGCTTTTCAGGGTTTTCAAGAACGATGAGGTCCAAGGTGACGTCACAGTCTTTGGTCTTTCAACCAGCACACAAAGTCACCGTCCTGTAAACCTGTTATTGAGATTGAAAAGAATCTACCATGCAATGACAAGCTTGTTTTATTATCAGTCAGTGGCTGACAAATTTAAATACGTACAGTTTTTGTAAAACCAAAATTTCAAACGAAATAGATCTTTTTTTAAATAAAATAAATCATCATTATCTAGAAAATATAGCTTTTGTTAGGGGTTTGTAGTGTGCATCTCTCACATTTTCCTCGACCTTCCTCTCATACTCCAGGTAAAAAATGGAAGAAAACGTGTTGTGTTCCCTCCTTCGTGCTGTTTGCCTTGACACTGGGATGCCTGATCACTGGTATGGCCCTGTTGGCCATCTTTAAGGTGGGTCAGAACAACGAAATGGAGAGCCTTTGTTTAAACCATATGTGCTCAAACCAGTAGGTCACTGGACAGCCCGGTAATCAGTTCCAATGCTGTTATTTTCCAGGTGGACCCTGAGAACTTGACAGTAAACGCAGTGCTAATAGCCATGGCCAGTGTGGTGGGCCTAGCCTTGCTGCTCAACTGTAGGACCTGGTGGCAGGTGGCCGACTCCGTTCTCAATTCCCAGAGAAAACGACTACACAGCGCTGCCAACAACTTGCATAAACTCAAGAGTGAAGGATTTATGAAGGTAGACTAATCCACTTAAGTCATTGTACCTAATCAGGGACAAATGGAAATCTTTTGACATCCTGTTGTCATGGCTAAAGGGGCTTTCCATTTGCTTAAGAAGTTATGAAGCTGTAGTTCCTAATCCAATCAATTTCCCATCCCACACAAACATTGAAAATTAAGTTGTTTTGAGACATTTATTTTTTTCCCCGTTACACCAGGTTCTGAAGCATGAAGTGGAGCTAATGTCAAAAATGGCCAAAACCATTGATGGCTTTACCCAGAACCAGACACGCATGGCCGTCATCATCGACGGACTGGACGCCTGTGAGCAGGACAAAGTGCTGCAGATGCTGGACACGGTGTGTGTTTGCACATGATTCTGTGGGTGGGCACATGAACGATGAGTGCATCTTGATAACAAGATAATATTCAAATCTGTCACTTAAGCAAATTTACAACCATGAGACAGTCTGATGTAGAGCAGCTGCCATGTGGCCTTAACTTTTAGTGTGTCTTTCACCTGTGCACACAGACCCCACACATCATCAGTAGCATGCAGCTACCCTGGTGTTCCCAGCTGCCTCAGTTCGCCTCCAACTTTAGATTTGTCCTCCCAGCTGCTGTAATAGAATTTCCTTTAGCCAAATGTTATTATTTGGTGAAGTAATCCCAGAGAAGATGGCAACCTCCTGTGTGCTAATGTAATCTTCTCATCTCTGAAAGCACCTCCCAGTCACTCATCTTCAGTTCAGAGAGATTCAAACGCAGTGCTCTGAAATCCATTTTTTTTTTTTTTTTTTGTAGGTTACACAAATAAACCCAATTTTTTTCTCTCTCTTCAGTCTGTGCTCTTTTCCTGCTTGAGATTGTGCTTTTATGATGCAGACATCATGTGATGGAGTCTTAGTTGATGGTGTCAACAGCTGCTGTGGGGACAGAGGTTCATCATCCTGTGGGTCGAAGCTGAGGGTGCTTGCCGGGGGTTAACAAACCATGTGTGCATGTAGCACAAATCGATGTCCTGTGATACTTGGACAATGTCCCTTAGTTAGCAGAGTGGAAATCCCCAACACCATGTGCTGCGGATAGTTTACAGATTGTAAAGTACCCCTGTTGACATTAAAGTAGAGAGATCATGACTGAACCAAATCAGTTTCATTGCAGAAAGTAGTGCAACTGGCTGATTAAGATTATGGAATAACATAAAAAGTTGTGGAACATGTTCTTCACAAACTAACTTGTACTTCTTTTCTCACTGCAGGTCAGGGTGCTCTTCTCCAAAGGTCCTTTTATCTCCATCTTTGCTAGCGACCCCCATATTATCATCAAAGCTATCAACCAAAACCTCAACAGCGTGCTGAGAGACTCTAACATCAACGGACATGACTACATGAGGAACATCGTTCACCTGCCGGTATTCCTCAACAGTAGAGGCCTCAGTACGGCCAAAAAACTCTGCATGGTTGCTCCCACCAATGGAGAGGCATTGCCTGCTGAGGGTACGGACAAGGACTATTATACATATTGTATTGTATACACATACATGGAGGATTTCACACTGTTTTGGAGATAAATCTAATACTTTGTGTCTCTTCCTCTCTCTCTCTCTCTCTCTCCAGGATGGCATGAAGACATGGACCGGAAGATGTCTCAGACCAGCCTAGGCCAAGACCAGGCCAAGTTTGGCAGCAAGAACGCGCTAAACCGCAGGGTAACAGCTATTCAAGTCAAGTTTATTTGTAAAGAACAATATCGCATGCAGTGATTTGTTGTTTACAGACCCACATCAATGGTTTACGACCCCACCCAAGCTCCTTAACATAAGAAGACAAGGATGGCACATAAACAAAACACCCGTTCTCAGATGGCTGGTGCGGTATCAGTTGTAGGTGGAAGAATTGTGGTAACAATTATAGACAGGCAATAACAGAAGTACAAGTCCAAGAGTAGGATTGTACTAAATCCAAATTGGATTTACAAAGGCCGATACATCATCCTCTATATATTCTACTTGTCACCCTAAAAAGACGCAGTCTAAAAGCTGATGATAACAACAAATTGCAGAGAAGCTTTTGATACAAAATTAAAATGCAGACAGCTGTATTGTTTCTAGAACGTGGCAAAATAAATTTGTTTCCCCACCATGCTTATTCCCACAACACTCATGTTATCTGGAAATATCATAAAGCTTGAAATGAATGCTTGATGTCTTGACATTAATCAAACCAAATTAAAATGTTAGCTCACCACAACATGAATAGAAAACATTGGATTAGGGTTAGAGTTGCTGCCTTGGAAACTCTCACTGCTCTCTCTGTTTTCCCCCTCCTCCCTGAAGTGGGGGTGGGGGGTGGGGGGTGGGGGATGATCAGTACAGGCGTGGTGTTGGCAGGCAGCGCAGAGGCCAGAGGACAGAAGGAGACACACCGAGACGAGAAGAGAGAGGTGCTCGGTGTGCGGCCAAGGTTCCTGGTGTAATTGATGTAATGACTGTTTATCCTTCCTGCTGCGTTGCCACAGCCTAATGACAAGGCCTAGCAGCAGTGGGTCCCTGTGACAAAACACTGGCACCAGGTCTGCTGGCAGGAGGCTAAGTGACTCTGCTGCTGTCGCTGATGCCTACCTCCCCCCCTGCGAGACCTTCCCACTACCCCTCCTTCCTTCCCGCCTCCCTCTCTTGTTTGTTTGTTTGTTTGACATTTGTTTGTACCCCGGGTTTATCTGGTACCCTCAATTATTGGTGTTGGCCTTTTATTATGAGGCGGCATGCTCTTTTTATTTGCCCTCCGCCACTAGCTAGCTCTTGGCAGGAGGGCCCTCTTTCTACAAGTGGAGCTTAAAATGAGGGCGAGGGGGGGAGAAATGATTTAGTGGCTCTCCATTTTCATGTGGATTCTCAAGTTGTGGATGACATAAGGAGTATCTCTGCAATCTTATTTCCATTTACCGGAATTAAATGAATCCCCTTTTTATAAGGAAAATATCATCACCTGGAACATTCAGTATTTCTAAAAAAATATAAAGGAACAACCTTCTCAAACCATTTTTCGCACAATGATTTAACGGTGTATCAGTAAATTACAGTAAAAATAAATATATGTAATGGAAAATCAGCCACATAGGACTGACTGTATGATAGACCTTTTCAGTTTTGACTGAGTGGTGGCCATATGTTTCATCTCTCTGAGAAAGAGGTCATGAGACTGGTGTTACGACTTCAAAGTCAACCAAAAGCCTCGCCTTGGCTCATGACCATGGCAGCTGTCTGATATCATCACAGATGTTCTCCGGTAGATCTGTGTCAATAGCTCGCCTGTGTGTCATGACTGTTCAGCATTGGACAGTAGCTCTTTGATTTTTATTTGCAGTCACAGGGAATTATGTTTTTTCTCATGAAACCATAGATGATGTAAAAGGAAGGAAGAGAGAAGAAGTTTATCCTTAGAGTGACAAAATGAAGGAAAACATCACTTTTAATTGGTTTCACTCACTCACCATCCATTAGCTTAAGTTACATCGTTACTGCTTGCATGCTCCCGAAAAAGGTCGAGTACCATTGACATGCTAAAATAAAATAACTCGGTTTTGAATGAGAGCAAAAAAGCTCATTGATGTTAGTACGTTCAAACATAGATAGGGTACAAAGGACAGTGACAGGACCTGAGATCACATGGTGACCCTCAAATGCCCGTTCTCCTGTCTCATGATGCACAGCTTGTAGCAGTGTTGGTGTACACTGATTGAAATCTTCTGCAAGGGTTAAGAGTGATGTTCTGCTTTTGTTTCTTTCACTTTGTCTTTGGAGAGTTCATTTTAAAGACTTCCCAGTACAAGTATATAGCTGTTATTTGTCTCCTGTGGCTGTAGTGGTTTTACATCTGTCACTGAGAGACAGTTTCTGCACTTCATTTCCCACTGATATACTACTTTTATTGACGCTGTGATTGGATTTAATTCATAGAACTCAAATAAAAATGCAATTTTGATTCTTTTTTTACAAAATTCAGAAATGATTTCTAGCCTGCCACTTGATTGATTAAAGTTGCATTCAAACGACAAATGAAACTGTAGTCTTGGAGACATATTAGAGACATTAATGTTGCCAATCTAGGCGGAAACAACAATTTGTGCTAATGTAAGTTTCTGTTTTTTTCTGTGTACTCTGTTAAGGACACATACCGGCGTCGGCAGATGCAGAGGACCATCACCAGACAGATGTCCTTTGACCTGACCAAGCTGCTGGTGACCGAGGACTGGTTCAGTGACATCAGCCCACAGACCATGAGGAGGCTGCTCAACATTGTGTCTATCACAGGTAAACCATAAAACATATTCTGCTTGAACACCGCCCATAATTAACATATGGAATTTTGTCTTTACAGCAGCATCAATGTTACTTTAACCATGTTAAAGGGATTGGATGGTTAACTTTAGTCAGCAATTGTCATAATATTACTCATGATGGAGAAGGAAAACACAAAAATAAAGCTTTGATGAGATTCAAACATTTTTGGGCTTTGAGAACCATGTTGTGACATTTTATGGACCAAACAACATCAACAGAAAAATCGATTATGGAAATAATCGTCAATAGTAGCTCCACTGTAAATATTTTAAATCACATTTTCATCCTATATAAAATCATCTTGGTGACATTTGATGGTGATTTAAACTAAAAAGTTACAACCTCACCTCTCTGTTTTAATACCACGACTTTTGAGCAGACCAGAGACTTCTAAGGCCACTAATCATCCATCCATCCATTGTTGACAGGTCGTCTGTTGCGGGCCAATCAGATCATCTTTAACTGGGACCGGCTGGCGTCATGGATCAACCTGACAGAAGAGTGGCCTTACAGGACTTCGTGGATCATCCTCTTTTTAGAAGAGACTGAAGGAGTGTCTGACCAGGTCGCTCTCAAGACCATCTATGAGAGGTACAAACACACACACACACACACACACACACACACACACGTCTAGTTACTTATCTGATCTACAAGGCATACAGGCGTCTTCAATACACCTGCATAGCTTATTATTTCTTGTTTTTATTTTAAAGCCATCACTCTCTCTCTCTAACTTGGGGTGTGACATTAACAGACTCAGACTACCTTTGACACGAGATAAAATGGAAATGAGGTCACACGAGTTAAGCTCCACCATTGTAAGTAAAACGCTGAATCACTGCAGTGTTATTTGTGTCTTGACCTTCCTGACGAGATCAAATAGCCAAAGCAGAATTTAAGAGTCGCAGCTTCTTGATGCTCTCTCTTTGAAATGCTGATATAAGCCACTGTGACCAGCAGGTGGCAGTAGAGGCTTTTGTTTTCCTTGTGGGCTACCTTAGTCGACAGTGACTGCCAGTGGCTGTGAGTGCCACACTAATTGGCAACTGACAGACAGATTTTGTAATTGATCATAATGCACAGGGCAAATGATGACCGTATTATAGCCTGAACATGTCCAGATTCGTGAAAGGCCACATTTTCTTAAAGCTGAGAGTTAATTTAAGCTCAGACATCTTTAGTAGAGCAGTAAAGGAAAAGTCTCGTACCTCTGTGTGTGTCTGTCTGTGTGTGTGTGTGTGTGTGTGTGTGTATGTAAACAGTATGACTGCTCATGCCTTTGTACGTGTGTGGTCACGGATGCTTTTAGGCGTGCTCACCGCACACGAGAGGAGAAGAACCGACACAGGCTGAGTCGCTGGGCTTGGGTGCTGTTGTGCATCAGTCGCTGGCCTTTAAAGGTTGCACTCTGTCACAATACACTAGTGCCTACGACTCCTGCGGCAGTGAAGTGTCACAGACTGTTACTGTCAGCCAGTCAGCCAGCTAGATTCAGCAGACAATCCTCCCTCCCCCATCTCTAAGGCAAGCCACTGCTTCATTAGACTAGGTTTTCGCTGTACGGTTTTCAGAAGACAATAGGCATTACCTTTTATTTTTTTATGACAGTCAAGTGTTACATAGGATCTGTACATGTTAGGGGAGAACAGAGAGCAAGGTATTAGATGAGAAGTGTCTGAGTTTGGAGGCTGTAACTCGATTTTATGCCGGATATGATGATATCTGCCTTTTTATTTAGGCAGAAAAACAAGTCACTACACTTTCCTGTTACACACATCTTTATCATGTTTAAGTATTGTGAACACCCTAAAGGAAATACTTGAAAAATAAGCCTGGGAGATATAATTATACTCTAGGATCTATAAATTCTGCAGTTTATACACCGAAAGGCCTGTATTGAAGTGCCTTTACCACAGCATGGGACAGGGCTTACACTGTTCATTAGACTTAATATAGCCATCGTCTTGTTTTTGACCAACGGTCCTGTCTTTCTTTATCTTCCTCCTCACTGGATGTCGTTCCAAATGGCTGCTCTGTTCTGCAGTGGCCATCGGAGAAGCGGCCTTAATGATGATGACAGGAAGCCTCAAACAGCCTAAACACAACGCCTTGCCTAGAGGCCTTATCTCTTGCGCTAATCTTCCGCTGATAAGACTCAGGCCTCTGTCTGTGTATCTTTTTCTGTCTCTCTGCTCTTTTCTTCCTCTTTCTTATAATCTCAGGCTCTTTAGGTCCCTTTTTTTTGTTCTGGATGAGATATTCTGTCTTTTTCTCTTATCAATGGATAGGCACTTGACTGGCCTCTCAGAACCTCAGCCCCCTTCTCCTGACTGTCTGTCTGCTTGAGAAATGGATAGCTAAATCTCTATGCTTTCCCTTTACAGCAGTGTGTATGCATAGCACACATGCTTATACACATCTCACTTCTCGTCTTGTTGCTTAAATTCAAACCATTTCCTGTATCTTATGGTTAGTATATATTTTGTGTAAGTCTGTTACCACAAGAGAAAATTGGTTTCCGACCTCATGCGTGTGCTTTGTGTGTGTTTTTAGCATGCATACATGTGTACGAGTTGTTGTGTTCAGCCATTTTTACACAGCGAAACTGCACATCCCCTGAGCGTTACTAAGTGAATATATTAGTGGTGAAGTGAACGTGGGGGTGAGTCAGCCCCTTATAGGTCAACTGTCGCCCTGCATCTCAGTCACAAGGCAGCATGCGCTTCCTCTCCTCTCCTCTTTGTCAGGCTTGCTGCAGCTCAGCAGGCCACAGTACACAGAGCTTCAGAGATATTTTGTAACTCAGAGTCCAGATGAAATATACAACTAATGTGGGTCTAAAGATGTTTTCACCTCCATCTTTTTAAAGGTGAAAACAAAAGAGACAGTCTGAGACTTTATGCCCTACCTAGCCTTCTAAATTAAAACGAAATGAACCCATACGCTACTTAACAATAGGGAAATATTGCATGAGTGCTATAGAGTGCCTCTTAGTGATGAAGGTGACAGCTACTCTCGATGGCATACCTGAACTCCTAGAAAAGAGAGAAAAAATAGACACCCGCCCACCTTCCTTCATATCTCACACAAACACACATGCTTTCAAAGCGGCTAAAAGCTGTTTTTAGCAACTTGCCTGGCAATAACAAGCGTCCATGAAGGGCTGTGAAGTGTCATTGTAGGACACAGCGTGAAGAGAAATGCGTAGCACTAATTCCCATAGCGGGAGTGAGCCAGTACAGCCCTCCTAATCTGATGGAGAATGTGTAATCGGTTAATAACCTCAGCGATTTCTATCATTAACGGTAAGACGGGGGGCTGCCCAGACTAATGCAAGGTAGCAGGGGGAAAAAAAGAGCTGTGTAACAAAGATGGCACTGTCTGTAGGAGATATTGGCTCAAAGTAATCAAGCTCACACACACACACACAAAGCGTAGCTAAAATGTTTGTCTCACTAGTTCTGCAGGGAAAACTACACATTGCACCTCGAGCAGTGAGCCAGCGTCGTGGCCTCCCCGGCACACTGACAGAGATGGAACAGAAAACAAAACAAGACGTGTTTTGGACCAACCCTTATATTTGTAGCTGTCAAATTAACAACCCTAAATCCGTGTTTCGAATGCTGTTTTTTTTGTGTGTGTGTGTGTGTGTTTTTTTGTTTTTTTGTTTTTTCTTGATCACAAGCAAATTGAATTTGGAGCCTGCAGCCTTGTGACTATCATTTTCAGCTTTATCATTTCTTCCGTCTCAGTATCGGCTCTTCTCAGGAGTCAGTTGTTCCTTGTTTTAGCTGCCATTAGAGACTTAATGACTCCAGCTAACCTAGCTCTCTCCTGCTTCATGGTTATTGCTTTAAAGCAGCTCTGCCATTTCCAAGGACCGTTAATGGGCTTTTGTATTTTTTATTTCCTTAATGTTGTTTAGACTCATTACATTACATTTAGCTATTTAGTGGAAGCTCTTCACTAGAGTGATTTCAAGTGACCGAGCAAGTACAGGTTCTGGATGTTACTCAAAGACACTCTTGTTGGGCACACGACTGTTGTCATGACCTTTACTATGTTTCTGGAAATCATCTTTATTATTTTAATTCTGTATCTGGATGGTTGGTAAATTTTCAAAATTTCATATTTATGTTTATAGAAGATGTCCTATTTAAAGATGATGATTATTTTTTGTTATTGGATTTTGTAGCACCTGACTGCATAAATTTGCTTTATAACGTAGAAATGTGGTAGAACATTAGGTACTTTACTTTTTTGTTCTTGATTGATAAATTAGTCGATTGACAGATAGCTTTTTTGATAACCAACTTATCATTTAAGTAATTTTTTTTTTTTTTTCCCAAGCAAAACAATTTAGCATTTCCAGCTTGTCAACAGTGAAGATTGGCTGATTTTCATTGTTTTCTAAGATAGTTAACTGAATATCTGTGGGGCTTTGGGCTCTTGATCAGAGAAAAGAAGCTTTGAAGATGTCAACTTGCATTCTCAGAAATTATGGTAGGCATGTCCCTCTGTTTTTCTAACATTTTATTTAATCGAGTACTTGAGAAAAGTTGTTAGTTGTAGCCCCAGTGACATGTCAGGCAAGACATAATGTAGAAGAGAAAGCTCTGAGAGTCAATCTAGCATTAAAGAATAAGTGAATCCATGATTAGCCACCTTCAAGGACTCTTAATGGACTCAGTGTCAGTCAGTATCTCTGATTATTAGTTTTTTATTTTTTGACTGGAGTGATTTGTTTGAAAATAGTTCTGTGTTTCGGTTGAGGGGTTAACATATTTGGACCTAATGATGTACGGGGGCGGCTCAGTCGGCCCCTCAGAGAGTTTATTCCTGGACGCCCAGATCCCGTTTTCAGCTCGAGATAAAAAAAAAAAAAAAAGTGTCACTGGTCCACTGAGCAGGTTCCTGCACTGCTCTGACATCTGGTGCCCTGTCTGTGCCAGGATGCCCCCGCCGCACTCAGGAGTGTGTTTCTGGCGCTGCACCTGAATCCTCTGTTCATTACACACACCCACACATAAATACACACAAAACTACTGCATGTCATACACTTACAGACACACTTACACACACACATGCTCAAATTGTGGCAAAATGCATGCAACTGAAACAAACACTATTTGCCGCTACAAGTATTTGCAAGTGAACACATGCATGCACACACCTCAGATCACACATGGTACACATGCATCACACACACACACACACACACACACACATGCACACACCTAGCTCTCACACCAGTGCAAGAACATATGTCACCCCCAACTCCTCTGAGAATCAGTGTAATTAATCAGGCCCTGAGATGCAGGCTGCGTTCGACAAACACACACACGTTAATACAGCACCGGAAGCAGAACATAGTAAATTGTCGTCAGGTAAAATTCTCATGTTTAGAAGTGCTGTTCACTGTGTTTGTCTTCAAATCTTGTTGCACTTTATGCTTTTATTTTGTAAGCACAGCTTAGACAGCTCGTGAAGACCCAATGATTCCTCTTTTCCCTTCATCCTCTCTTCCCCTCTGTTATGTTGGCCTGACCCCGCATTCATTCGCCAAACAATCCCCCTCAGAGACGTGACTAGAGCCAGGCACTTCTCGGACACTTCAAAACTTTTTTTTTTTCTCTAATCAAACTCTGAATGAATATGTAGCCAGGCAATTCAGTCTTAATTAGAGAGACTCTTATCCCAAGTACTGAAACATTAAGAGGACGCTCTCTTCTCATTTAGGATTACTTTAATTGGCACAATTATTGTAATTTGGTTGCAATTATGTGCCGGGATAAAAGTGCTGTTCCAGAGCTCATGCGGGTGATTCCCTTTATGTGGAATCCTTTAATAAGCTCTTAAATATCTTGCTACAAAAATGGTGAGATCCTATTCTTTTCTTATGATGAATACTTCTGAACTTTTTCTGCCCTCAAATGAAAAGTCTTTGTTCTTTGCCACGCTGTCTATTGTTCCTGTGAATTCCCATCGCATTCGTGACAATTTCAATCGTCTAGATGCACGGCAAATGCACAAAAATGGTTTTTCCTCCCCTGTCTGTGTCCTCCTCCGAGGGAGCCCATTGTCCCCGTGCTAAATCCCTCCAGGAGGTATTTCAGTGAAAGACAAGAGTAAAAACTGCTAATGCCATCGCTCATTGCACTGCCTTTTGCCAAGAGGCCTGAAGATGTGTGTGAATTTGTAAAGGCTGGTGTGAAGCCACCTATGTCTCAATAGTGTTCTGGCTCCATCACTGATAGGACACCGGCATTGATTCTTTCGCACCAGTGCGCTGACAGACCACCTGACTGACGAGCCGATAAAGACAGACGGAGACAAAAACCGAAGTATGGTTGGCGCGAGATAAAGATGGAATAGAGAGACGGGTTGGTATTAGATAAGAAAGGGCATGAAGAGAGAATGAGAAGAAAAGAGGGTCCGGTCTCGGGAGGTAAAACGAGGTAAAGGAATCAAAGTGTGTGAATACTGTAGAGAATCAGAGCAGATACCAGCAGGATTACTGAGAGACGAGTTTGCCATTGGTGTGTCTCGGGTGTATTCAAAGCCTCAGGTGATGCTGCTGCTCCAAGTGAGATAGTCCAGGTGGTGGACACACACAGATCCATGCACATGTCCCCTGGGTCCCACATGGCTGTTTATACAGTGAAACTGGTCGTCTGTTGATTCCAACTGAGTGTGTTTGTGTATTTGTGTGTGTGTGTGTGTGTGTGTGTGTGTGTGTGTGTGTGTGTGCGTGTCTGTGTGTGTGTCGGCCCGGCCTCCATTGTCGTTCCTCCATCCCTCAGGTGTTTGGCGGTGGTGACTCAGTGATGAATCAGCCACAGCCAGCTCCACCACCACTCAACCCCCGCTGAGCTGCTCAAAATGTAAAAAAAAAAAAAAAAAACAACAAAAAAAAAACAAAAAAACAGCCACTGCCAGCGTGTACAGGTGACACAGAGGGAGGTGTGTGTGCATGCGCGTGTGTGCAAGGTGATTTTTTTTTTTTGATTGTGCATTCGTGCGTGTGGAGGCTACAACGTGAGGACGGAAAGAACGTCATGCAGCATTCTTTGTTAGAAAATCCTTAAAGCCCTTTTCATTTCTGCCTGTAAGCCGAGGTTGAGGGATTAGTCTAATTGGTCTGAAACAAGAGAACTGCTCTGTTCCCCTTTTTGTACAAAGCATAAAGAGTCATTTCAAATGCAATAAAGCCTCTACTACACCTCTGCCTGGCCTCTGCTCTTTAGTCATAGAGTCGTCCATCAGTGACGACAAGGTTGGATTAACATTTAAATGTGACACTGAGATGGAAGGAAAGGAGCGCAGGGAAGAAGGAGCAGACATCTGCCTGATACTCTGGTATTTCTGTGGCGTTGAGCGTTATTGCTGATGTCTCTCCCACTCTGCTGTCTCTCTCTGTGCTAGAACTGCTTGAAGGTGGTGGTGGGTGGGTGGGGGGGGGGGGGGGGTTGCTGATTATAAATAGCAGCACAGGATTGCAAGAAGGTTCAGCGCTGACCTTTAAGTGGACAACGAGATTTGCCACTCAGCCGCAGCGAGAGCCACGGGCACACTTGATAGTTACACACACACACACACACACGCACGCACGCACACACACAGCCGACCCTTAACTGATGTTAACATCCCGGCCCTTCAAGAGTCAGCGGAGGTCAGGCCCCTTTTTAGGGTGTGGGTGTGTGTGTGTGTGCATGTGTGTAGAAACCACACTGAAGTGGCAAAAAAAGAAAGCGAGCAAGCAAGCAAGCCCAAAGAAGGCAAATTTGAAGATTGAGCCTGTATTGGGAGTATCCTTTTCTTCCCAATCTTTGCTTTTAAAGCAGCTTTTAATTTGTCTCACGCTACCAGCTACGGAATAGCTCCAGGATTTAGTTGTCAGATTTGTGTGCTGGGGTCTCCCAAGCAATGTGCTTCAGTTTCTAAAGAAACCTCTTAATAATCAGGAGCGGCTTTTCCTCGCTGCCTCTGACTCAAATTGGAGTAAAGTAAAAAGTCAGTTTTACGTCGCTAATTGACGTTCTCATATCCCTCTCTCATCTTATTTGCGATGCACACATCTCACTCTGTGAAGTTAACTGGAGGATTACTCAGGATTACTTCAGCCCGAGAATCCGAAGCATTATTCGTCACATTCATCACTTACTGTATGGATTTCAGCTCCGTAACAGAGTTATTCCAGATGTATTATCTGCTGCAGAGGAGCACATTTGTCTTCACTTTAGCAGTCCACCCCACTTAATTCGGCATCATACGGCCTATCACTTGGCCATTACAGTTATCAAACAACCACATGTGCTGATATGAACTCTATGGTTCAATTAGTGTCACAATGAACGAACTCTGCCATGGCTCTCGGATGCTCCAAACTCCTCTAAAGCATAAATCACCAGGCTGAGGTTTAGTGTTTTACTATTTGTCAAGAATGAGGCCTTAGTTACTCTGAGTGGAGGGTTCAGTTAAGGTTTTTGGGGTCTGGAACAAGGAGGCTCCATTTCGGCGCTACACATGAGTTTAATCAACATTTCAGGGAACCACTGAAAGTCCTGAGCCCGTCTCAAAGGGAGGCCGTTCGCTCCGAAGCAGCTCGGTTTTTATCAGCCTGGTGTGTTTCCCATTAGCCTGCTTGTCTCTGTGGTTTGCTTTGGGATGCACAGGTCCAGCTTAGTACAAGAGAGTTTCAATTATTGGACTAAACTTTGCCACGAATGTATATGGAAAGCAGACGCTGCCACAAGTTGTCAGTTGGCACTGCCAAGACAAGGAAGCAAGAACGAGAGAAAGTTTGAGACGGAGACGAGAGCAGAGACAGAGGGTGTCCACAGTACTTGAAGCATTTGATTCAAATCAAGGAAATAAGTCTGGATTTTAAGGAGACAAAGAATGTGGCGTCATCTAAAGTGAAAACATGTTTTTGCTCTCCCCCTCTGCCTTTGGGGTGGTGGAGGCTTTGGCAGCTTCCACTGTAACAATAACCTCTCTCAGAATTGATGCTGAGTCCACGCGCCAGCTTGCTGGTCTCTCCGCCTGTCCACTGTTTTCCCAGAGAGGGCCTCGCTGGGTTCATCCACACGCCTGGCAGACACTGTGCCAGCGACTCCAACATGACTCTGACCGGGATAGGAATGTGCCGGACCCGGGCCTGGTAAACTTCTTCACCCACTCACTGTTGTACTGGCCGCACATTGTCTGACATCGAAACTCTTGAGCTTCTTCAAACACAATGTGCACAGGCGTTTGTCTGTTCCGCAGGCATCTCTCTCTGTCTTTGGGCCCCTTTATGGAAATGTTTGGCAGCTAGACCACCTCTTTGTGGTGTGCGCGCGCATGTCGTCTGTAAGCACAGAGGGCAACTGTAAAGCAAAGTCAAGTGGCACATTCATACTTTCAGTGCTCAAATAGCGGATGGAAGGGATAGAGAGATGAATTCTGCTCAGTCCCGTCAGCTGCAGCGTGTGGGAGGTTGAGAGGAGAAGAAAGGCTATGCTCCAGTCAGCTTTGGGACCTATTAGCATTTGGATAAGCTCAGAAAGCTCCCAGTGGCCACGCCACACAGAGAGTGGTTGGGCCTAAGCGGCTGTACTGCTGCAGCTATAAGCTGGGTCCTTGTCAATGGACCCATTGTGCAGGGACGGCTGCTCGGATGCCTGACGGCCTTTATCTCACTCGTCCTCGGTCTGCTTGAAAGTAGCACGCCGGTTTCCTTGGCACTCCAACTCGAGCATCCATCTTGTCATTTGGCAACTGATTGCTGATAAGAATGGCTTTGTTCATTTTGTCTGTCTCGTCTGTTCACTGTGAGGATGACTAAGTTTGAAGTGATTTGTGTCAGTTGCTCAATGCCAAGGCCGGCAACTCATCATTAGTTAGCTGCAAATGATGTCATTTGTGGTGGTTAAACCTCACTGACAAACTGCTGTTGTCATTTAGTAGGTACTGTTTGTTCTGTAAAAGCATGCAGTTCAGCATGTTGGCCAGAATCACTCAAATGGATGATCAGCTGCCAGTAATTGTGTTTCTTTCTTCCTTTCTTGCTTTTCTATAATTCACCTCATCAGCTATCCAGCGACTGGCGCTCTCTGATCTTTACCAATGATCTTACAAGGCAAGCGTTGAAGTGCGAGCTCCACTTTGCGTCTGGCCAGTCGCTCCTGCAGACATGTCTGAGCAATCAGCTGGGAACGTCAGGAATGGACCTCTGACTCTCTCTCTCTCTTTTTTCTTTTCCATCTGTCCTGGGTGTGACTCAGTGATGGATGTCCTTGATTTGTTCTTCTCACCACCTCCTGGTTGTCTTTGGAAGACGCAGCTGTTTGTGCTGCCACGTGTTTGCAGTGTAACGACAGCAGGCCAGAGCAAACACGCAGGTCAGCAGAATATGCGCGTTTGTAGCTAGCTTCGCGGACGCCATTGTCGTTGGCCGATGTAGCCGAAGGATTCATTTATATGTAGAACTTAGTCTTAGTTTTCCTCAAGCTGTGAGAGATTTCTTGAACTTTTTAGTAAATACCAGCAGTTATATTCTCAATAATACTATTTAGGCTGTAATAAATGCATGAAATAAAGAATCTGAAGGAGGCAAAAGTGTCTGATATTACTAAGTCTGAGTTTGAGTTACATTATTATTGTCCATTCCGACTTTTGGCCCAGTACCGACCAAAGTGTGTGTACACACCATTGAGTTATGTTAGATGGTCCTATAAAAAGACTCAAAATTCCTTAGAAAGTCTTTGGAGGTTGTTCTGTATATAGCAAGAGGAAGTGCCCTGTGTGTGTCTGTGTGTGTGTCTGTGTGTGTGTGTGAGTCACTGGCTCCTGTTGGTCTGTGTCTGCAGACCCACAAATAAACAGCAGTAAGCCAGCTGGAAATGGGGAAAAGCACAGGCTTCTCTCATTTTGCATACGGGTTAATACAGTTCATGGGAAAAGGAACCAAACACCCACACATATACTGTACATGTAATTTGCACATGCGCACAAGCGCACACACTCCATCCTTCATCTGCGCCTTTGTATTTCCCCCAACCGCCCAGGTGCACCGCGGCGGACATTACACAGTTGTTTTTGTCGATGCTGTTTGAATCAGCACTGGCGCCGCTCACTGGCACTGTTTATGTGCGTGCGTATGCAGGTAACATCTGTGCCTTCAGAGGTCCAACTCATCCTCCCCAGCGGGGACACATGAGCGAGGGGGGGGGGGTCATCTGTGTGCCAACATGGAGCTTCCTTGACCTTTTGGGTCTTGTTAAAGGTTCTAATGGAAGGAACACTGAGAGGGCTTTGTCCACTGGAGCCCAGCTGTGCCTCTGTGTCCTCCCTGCCTGCAGCCTATTCTCTCTCCTTTCAGTCTGTGTGTGTGTCTGTACTGGCAGTCGGGTAGGGACAGCGGGGTTGGGGTGACCCACCTGGGCTGCTGTGCTGAGAAGTGAATTTCTGCAGGGGGATCAAACAGGATTGGGGAGAGGTGTATAAACAGAGCACAGATGCAAAAAAAAAAATACGGCTTTAAATTGATCATTTAGAGGTAATTTAAGCTTTCATGTGAAACTCTATGGTATAGCGTTAATATCTACACATCTGAGTTACTCACTTTTACTTCTTAGCATGCCCCATCCCTCTATTTTTTTTTTTTTTTGACAGACTTGTACATTTGGGTGGAGACATCCTGTAACCACAAGGTCACAGGTTTGAGCCCTGCAACAGCAGATGTGTCCATCACCAACCATCTGTCCTGTCAAAATGTCCTTGAACAGAAGACTGGACCCCTACCTGTTCACTCACTGTAAGCAGTCTGGATAGGAATATCAGCTAAAATATAAATGATGTAACTCGTGGTGCAAGCGTGCGTCTAAGGTCTTGTTTTTGTCCAGCCGTCACTGAGGTATGAGAACCTCGCTGGACTGTGCTGATGGGGGGACATTTCAGCCAGTTTTTTTAACTGGATTAGCCGAGCTGATAGTTTTGGATTATTAGCTAACAGTGTGCTGTGTTGAACCCTCGCCAGATGCTGACCTCACCCTGACTTAGCTAGCGTGCTGCGGCGATGGTACTAATCATCCAATCAAGTCACAGAAAGGCCAGCCTGTGTTCACTCTCAAAAACAGATCAGGCCCGGGGAAAAACCCAGCTCATCAGCCCGTGTTCTCAGCTGAGCATACCAACACACAGGCTGGGTGATGCATGGGGAGGAGGGTGAGTTGGGGTTGAACTGGAAGGAGGGAAGGTTAAGCAGGATGTAGGGAGAGCGAAGTATCCTCTGAGAAAATGATGAAAGGGTTCGGATGAGAAATGGAGGCAGAGATGAGAAAAATATCTGCTCCCTGTTGGAGTCTCCTCATTCATCTGATAAGAGCGGCACATTCTGGTGATGAATGGCCGGTGTCATAAGTCACTCTGGGTTTCATATTTTCATGTCTGAATGATGGGATTAACGAGATGTACTGATTAGCTCTGGGTTGTTTGTGTTTGCTTTTCTTGTAGCCTCTGCCACATGTTAACACTGTCCTTGATTAAACTGATATTTTTCTTTAACCCTGTGCTGCTGAAATTGGATTTCCCACATTTATAACTGCCGGTTTAAGCTTTAGTTAATATCGTATGACGCCGTTTTTTGTGTGATTTTTAAACTGAACACGGTGTTTGTTGTTTTGATCTGCTGTTTTAAATATAATATAATGTCATCTGCAGTATAGACAGGAAAAACTATATTACACAGTAATGGAACAATCTCCAAACGTTGTGTTTACCTCGGGTCTGTGATAACAAACATCATGTTAACTGTAGCAACGCATCATGACGTGCTTCCGTCTGCTGCTTGCTAAATTACCCTGATTGTCATCTTCTCAGGTTTCCTCCTCTGCTGAGAAAAGATAACATCCCTCACTCTATCTGTCCTCAAACATCCCCCCTTTCACTATCTTGCCTTCTCTAAATCCAGTTATCTCTCTGCTCTCATGATGATGATGACCGTTGCATATCTTTTCAATCTTAACAGTACTGCTTGTTATTTCCTCTTTTCTTTTTTCATAAGAATGCTACTATGAATCTAGCACTCAGTGTCTTTTTTAAGAACTTGGTTCTCAACAGTAGAATTCAGGTGTAAAGCACTTGTTTTCTTTTATTATTTTCAATAGTTTTGTTCTAATTGTCATGTTGAGCAGATGTAGCATAACCTACACTTTATTATTTTCTACTAAAGCCCCCGTTTCTTTTTCTTTTTCCTCTACAGAATCTCCAAGAACATCCCCACCACTAAGGACGTGGAACCGCTGCTAGAGATCGATGGAGACATCCGCAGCTTTGAAGTCTTCCTCTCCTCCAGGACGCCCGTCCTCACTGCCAGAGATGTGGATATGTTCCTGCCCTGCACAGTCAACCTGGATCCCAAACTGAGGGAGATCATAGCAGGTTCATACACTCACAGTATTTGTACAGACGGGCGAACAAATTAAAGGAAAAAGCAGCATAAATGTCTTAGTAAGGTGTTGGGCCATTTTTAGCTGCCAGAACAGCTTCAGTGCACCTTGGCATAGGTTCTACAAGACTCTGGGGCTCTGCTGCAAGGATTAACATTCTTCCAAAAGATATTCCCTCATTTGGTGCTTTGAAGATGGTGCTGTCTAACACGTCAAACTTTCCTGTAGGTGTTTTATTGGGTTGAGATCTGGTGACTGCAAAGGCCACGGCATATTGAGTGTGGTTTGACCTTAGAAAATCTCAACATGAAGTCCAACTCTTTTTTTTTTTTTTTTTTTTCTTTTCTAAGCCTTCAACCACATCCTATGGCCTTCTTCAGTAAGTGGACTTGGGCAGTCGTCATAGATATGGTTTAGTTGTTATCACGTGTCAGCAAAACAACAAATAAAGCATCTCCACGACAACAACAAGATGTGGTTTTTATAAACTCGGAAAAGTTTGCCACCGCATACAACATCATTTTTACACTCATTAAACCAATGAGTGACCTATCTTCAGTTTGCAAGCAACTATAGAGTATATTTCTGCAGACATTTACATGTTGTTAGAGCCATTTTTATTCACATTAAGCTTTACTGTTCATTTTTCCTGACAGTAATCAGGAAGATTTGTGCAGCCTCAGAAATGTTTACACATCATAAAATCTGATGTGTATTTAGAGAACTTTAAGGTCCTACACGCTCAAAAATCTTTACATGTAGTGACAACAGATGGACATCTGTATTTGTCATCCCGATATGAAGTGTGTGCATATATGTTTGTTTGTGTTTGTGTTTGTGTGTGTGAGAGAGAAAGAGGTTCATTGTACAGCTTTGTCTAAAGTACATAAAAGGGGTTGGTATACAATAGCATGGCGAAACAGAGAAATGTCCTCTATGTGATGTGTTGAATTCATTGCCAGCTCATTTGGCAGTGACATTACTCATAACATTGCAGCAGGGTCTGCTCTAAAATCGCCCACTGCAGGGGCTCTCAGAAACCCACAGCTCGCTTCTCATTTCCAAACAATCAAATGTCGAGCAGGTTTCCACTATAGCGCCGTGGGATCGGGACAGTATTTTCACTCGCTGTCACCAATCTGCCTCCAGTGCCCGCACCAAATATCACAGTTTGTAGTTACAATGACGTAATAGTTGTATCCGTTTTAAACTGTACGCCAGAGCGGCGCTGTACTTTTGCTACCGTGCGTCAGCGTCCGTTCAGCCTATACAGGAGTGTCAATGACGCCTAGTGTGAAGCCACTGCATCATGGCGTTATGAGACCACAAAAAACACACAAAAGTCACACACACAAAGTCTGTTCCATTGAGCCAAGGTTGAGTCATGCAGGGCGCAGCTGACCAAGCTTCACAAGCAGACAGTCCAGTCTGTAAGTACAGGATTCCTGTCCTCAAAGTGTGTAGGTGCGTATAAATGTCCACGGAACATGTGTTTAATTGCACGTGCGCGTCTGTGTGTGTGCGCATGCGCGCTTAGAAGTGTGTAGGTGTTTTCACCTCCACACGTGTCCCCAGGGAGCGGAAGGTGACCAATGCTCCTACCCAGTCATCCCGCTCTCTCCACTCCCTCCTCGGCCAGTCGGTACTTGGTGCCCAGTGTCCTGTGGCCAGCCAGTGGGTAGTGCTGTCAGTGATACCCGCCCATGAGCCTGACTCACATCATAAGGCCCCCATTGTGTTCGCAGGCTGGATTGGGTCTCACTCAGCGTGTCATTCAGCAGCCACTTGTATAACCAGGAGACATTCTGGTGCCTGCTTCTGTTTCTGGTTCTTACTTTCTTGCCAGCCACACAGAGCCACTCTGTTCTGTCTCCGGGCTTATTTAACTTTAATTTGAGAGGTTTCACCAAAGCTCCCTCCTCCGCTCTGACTCAACTCCTCTTGAAGTCAAATTGATTTATGTGAAAACAATTGTGGCAACGTACTTATGCTGATAGCGTCTTACGAGTTCACATGGTCCGCTTTGTTTGTTTACATGGGTGAATTTATTTTGTCAGGGACAGCAAGGCCCTCCGTGTGCCAGAGCCGTCACGTGGCCGGCATATCGTTTGAGAATGCCTGCACGCCTGCTGGTTTCTGAGCAAGCGGAGTAATGGAAATCAAAGTGAGAATGGAATATTCACAGTTGAGGTTTGTCGTAATCGAAACATCTGCGTCTGCTTTCTCTCCAGCATTTAGCTATTTTGGATAAGGAGAGCATGTTCAGGAACAACGCTCTTGTTGTATTCCCGACAGCGCTACGAGACTCTGCGTACGTCGATTGTTTGATATGTATTTTTCTCAGCGGATTCAAAACTGTCTAAACTCTCTTGAGATGATGAAATAAAGCTTAAATTATTGATGCGTGGGTGGATCTGAAGGGTCTTTATAGTCATAGCCAAGGCATGATCATCAGCATCGCAGATAAACACTTCCTTCTCCTCTTCCCCCCTTGTTCTTTCTTACCCCCTGGCTCTCCCCTCTCTTAGATGTGCGTGCGGCCAGAGAGCAGATGCACATGGGAGGAGTGACCTATCCCACGCTGCCCCTGCAGGACCCAGTGCCCCGTCCCCAGTCAGGTTATGGCCAGCACTCTGCCGTCTGCTCCCCTACAGGCTCCTTCGCCGGACCCCTGCCTCCTCAGCCCCACAGTTCCTACTTCAGTGGGATGACTGGCCCTCAGCACCCCTTCTACAACCGGGTGAGTCAGGGAAGGGTTTCGATGATCAGTCCATCAGGTGTCCGTATAATGTAGAAAACAGAAGGAACAGTTTCAGCCACTACAACCACAAACAACCACACTGTTTCTATAACGGCTCCTTCTGAATTTAGCTGCTCAGTCTTCTGTTCTGTTACGACCACTTGGCAGTTACACCTGAGTAAATCATGCAGTTAACAGATCTTTGTGTGCACCACATGACTGTTTTTAAATAACCAGCACGTCACTCTGAGAAACAAGTTAGCAGCAGTGTTTTTTTTCCCTGCAGCATTTTTTTGTTTGTATGTGCTTGACCCACCCCCCCCCCCTTTTATATGATTTTCATTTTATTTGTTTGTTTTACCTCCTCTACCCTTCCCCCTCCCCCCTCATTCCTTTCTTTTTACCCTCATAGCCTTATTTCCCTCATCATGTGTACCACCTGCCACGACATTACTCCCACCATGCCCCCTCATCCTTGCGCCCCTCCATTAAACCACCCGGCCAACCTAAGGACAACACCAATGGACTTGTAAGTAAAGAAGCAGTGCTAGATCCATCAGATCTCGCACTAGGCGATCACAGCCGCAGATATACTCATTGTAGTCATATTTATATGATGTAATAACATTGTTTTTGTGGTTGAAGTGATTAAAGGTTTAAAAAGTTGCTCTCTTGTTAAAAGACTTTAATGTTTTTTTGCAGTTTCTATCATCTGAATTACTCAGTGTTTCCTATTCCTGTTCCTATTATTATATGAACATGATTAAACTTATAAATGCTCAGGATATAGTGCTATCACATTACTCAATATTTAATATGCTATCAGGTCCATTGTGTCAACCTACAGCTGCAAGTCTGACCTCCTTTTTTTAACACTTCCTCTTCTCTTGCGTACCTCTTTCCTCCATCTCCCTTGTCTCCCTTTCCTCGGTGCATGTTACATGTTTTACCTTTACATTTTAACATCACCCTGTTTTCACTGCTGCTGTGCCCGACATCTGTCCAGCTCCTGATTGATGGCAGTGAAAAGTTATTTCATAAACTTGAGTGGTAATGAACCCAACCTTCACTGGCCTTTCTCTCTGTGCAATCCTTGTCTCCATTCTGTGCCCATGTCAGGATGTTATCGCAGAGGATAGCAGAGAAGGCCTCCCCTCCTGTCCCTCTGATCCTTCCATGGTAACAATGTAGTTACAGCTGTAGAGCACTACAAATATGCAACTAGTGCTTTTTTATTTCCTGTACTGCATGCATAAAACGCATGCATGTGTGTTTGACAGACTGTTCATTTCGTCGCTGTAGTTTACAAAAGGCGAGAGGACAAATATAGACTGTCACACTCGCTCACAATAAATACTTAAGCGGTGTGACTACGACCGCCCGATAACAAGAAAGAGACGTGTATTTTGTCACAAATTGCAGCATATGTAAATATAACAAGCCGTATGACGTTCAGTGTTGACGCAGTAGCAGTTCCCCATCTCTCGTAAATTAACATAAAAGTGTTTTTAAATCCACTTCAGGATTGCATTGGAGTCGCACTGACAAGAACTGAATCTCTATGCCCAGATATTCACACATTTGTAGAGAAAGCGGCCACTATTAGAACAATTTGAAGATAACACTACTCAGGAGATTTCTGCTCCACAAAGCCACTTATCAGGGCCCTGCCAGCAAGCGTTTAAAGGAGCTGTATGAAAGATTTGAATATAGATTACTCCTTTTCCTTCCCTTCCCTCTTTAAATTTTTTGCTTCAATCTTCCTCCTTTCCTTTAAACCTCCATCGCTGTTTTAAATTTCTACAACCTTTTTTGCTCCTCATATCTTCCCTTGCGCTTTTATTTCCTCCTTAGTATAAATTTTCTCAGTTTCATCCCATTCTTCTTTTTTATTTTTTTTATGTACATTAGCCCATCTTATCCCTTTCTGGTTCACACTTGATCTCTTTGTGTAGTGTTAACATGTGCCTGTATTTCTGCAAATCTGTGAATGTGAACGTGAATGTGTGCGCGCGTTCGCTCATTTGTTGGATATGTAAGCAGGCCGAGCCCAGTGTAATTGCTTAGCTGATATAAGTGTGAGTATGGATTCCTCGGGCTGCTGGGATTATCATCAGAGCAACTGTTGGGACTGGCAACACACACGCTCACACATATACACACACACACACACGCGCGCTGACAATGAGCCCAGCGCTGGTAGAGCTTATCTCCTTACCAAGACGCTTCCTCCCTCACAGAGCTCTGTTTCCTCTTCCCCATCCTTCTGCCCAGCCCTGAGCTCAGCCCAGCTGTAATTACAGTCTTATCACATACACACACACACACACACACACACACACTGGGAGGGTTCACACAAACATACATACACACACACACACACGCAGACATTTGCGCTTTTTGCTCACGTTCTTAGAATACATGCTTTGCAGTCTAGTCTAGTCGTATTCAAGGCCTTCCCCTGAATAGGAACTTCTGCTTTTTTCTGCTCGGAGTAAGAGATGTCTCATTCTCTTACCGAGTCTTTCTCTCTGTCTCCGTCTCGTCTGCAAAGATTATGACTGTAAAAGCCTGCTGACTCCAGCGAAAAAACAAAATCTCCTTGTGTAATAATTCTGCTTCCAGTAGCCTCTTCTTTTCCAGTCTGACGTGCGGCGGCTGTAAAGGAGCCGTCTCCTCCCTCTACTGCGAGACAGATAAATGTCTGTTGTCAGTGTCTCTCTTGTCCCCCGATGATGAGTTCAACATGTGTGCTTTCTGCTCGTCTGTCTGTCCTCCCTCATGTTTTCTTCCACAGGTACAGTCCCGGCTTCATAATGTTGTACGTGTCTGCGTGTATTTTTGTCTGACTATTGTCCGTCTGCTTCTTTTTGTCTCCTTTATCAAGCATTTAAAGTCGCTGCCTTACAAATTAAAGCAGGTACACCTTTGGTTTCATGGCTACCTTCATCTCCGCATCTGACTCTTTACTCCATCTTCCCACGTATCTCTAGCTAATTTCTAACACACTGGTTCAATACTACCAAGCATGCTGTAGAAAGAGATATGATAGACTCATCATTTAGACTTAAACTTCACGTCCTGTAGTCGTTCAGTAGATTCACTAACATAGTTTCATTCTGCCATGTGGACATGAACAGTAGCTAAAGTCCCCGAGTGCCGATCTTCATCCTCTTGCCCACCACTCCACGAAGTTGGCACCTATTATTGTGTACTGTATTGTGTGAGCTTCTTGTTATTTTGTTTAACAACCACTCACAGTCCGACTAAGCTCTCCCTCGAAACCAGAAACAAAGCCGGGGGGGCTTAGACTGAAGCCATGTCTTAATGGTGTTAATAGCCAGAGAGAGAGCAAAGATGATGAGGGAGGGAGTAGGAGGAAGAGATGGGGTGGGGGAGAGAGAGAAACAGAGTGATGGAAAAGAGAGTAGGAGGTCAGGGTAGGGAAGGAATGTGAGAGGAAGGAAGGAAGGGAGGGAAGGAAGGAAGGAACAAGAGTGAGGGTTCATAAAGACAAGCAGAACCAGAGGGAGGAGGGTGGATGAGGTTTGTTTAGTTTCTGTGCCAGCGGGTGGCATGTTGGCTGTGTGTGAGGCCATAGACAGCATCAACAGGCCACTGGAATTAGTCACATCAGGCCTCAGAGCTGCCTGGCGTCCGCCGCTTTCAATGTGGCTCGGCTCAACGGCCACTCGCAGACACGCAGACTCCATCGCTTAAGTGTTGCGCGCACACGTAACACGCTTGTATATACACACCGAGAAAGAGAATAAGAGCAGGTAACAGCGTATTTGGATAGGTTGGCAGCTTTGTTTACTTTTACACTTACACTGTGTGACTGATAGAGAGAATTACTGTGTGGGATTGTGGTTTTGCACCTCTGTGTGCCTCACAGTAACAAGCCTGCACGTCCCTTTGCCAGGAATCGTTGCTCGTTTTTTTGCCTTAATCGATGAGTTAGGAGTGTTGAGCTGGTCTAACAGAGTGCGAGTTTGCCCTGATAACCCTAACACACAAAAACACTCTGAATACGTTGTTTATATTCTAAATATACATGTGTGTGTTTGTGTGTAGGTCTCTCCTGCAGTGCTGCTCAGCTCTATGACCACCGATGCAGTGTGCGAGCGCGTCAAACAGATAGATGGAATGGACCCCAACATGCTGGCTCAGTACACCGCCACCGTCAAGAAGGTATTGACAGTCAGACTCTGATCTGTGTTGTCTAAGCCTGATGGAGTCTTTTCATGCTCTTTGTGCAGCTTCTTTTCCTCACAGTTTGTTTTTCTGGACTCATCCCTGTCTGTTGCAGGCTAATATAAATGGCCGAGTGCTGTCTCAGTGCAACCTGGACGAGTTGAAGAAAGAGATGGAGATGAACTTTGGAGACTGGCAGCTCTTTAGGTCAACGGTGAGACTACAATTCTTGCCTCTGCTGTTTTATACTCGTGTATAATTTTATGAATACGATGGAAGATATTAGTTTGTTGTTTCAAATCTAAAGAAGCGGGTTGCAGTAGACAAAGCATCAATCTACCAACAACAATAACAACATGGTCTTCATTACTCTGGAGTAAAGGCCTGTAATAGATTTACAGCAGCATCCTCGCCCTGACAGTGTGCAGACACTCGGCCCAGCCAGCACCCTCCTGTTGAAACACGTCACATCTTGTTTATTCCAAAAAGAAGTAAGACAGCATCTCGTTATATGACATCTTGTGCTGCTGCTGAGATATTGGGACGGATATTTTATAATCCGTATTACGGGAAGGGCGCTAGTCAGTCAGCCAGGAGTCCAGTCGGCTGAGCCGCGGCTAAAATCACTAACACATGTAGCCGGCTCCACTTCGTCAGATGTCAGTCTGTGCTCCTAATACCAAACCAGAGCTGGGGATTGGTCGTGTTTTACAGGAGATCCAATGCAGAGCTCACGTAGGAGCAGCTGGAAAGTGCAGCGACCTTACAGCTCCGTACACTAACTAGTGTTGTGTTTCCAGGACGCAGCCAGCGTAGACATCTGGTTCAAGATGGCTGACTGATATCTGGATGAAGGGAGGTTATTGTCAGTGAGGAGTGGACAGCTGAATAGCTCTACTTAAAGAACAGCTCACTCTCACAAACACGTTTTTGTTGTTGCTGTCTATCATACTTGTTTTGTATGTCACATGCTCTAAAAAACATGTTTACCATCGACTCTGCGTCCTGAAACAAATGTCAAACTGCTTCTGAAATACTGAGCTGCGATGTCTTTTCCCAGGTGATGGAACATCGTCACGCAGAAAGCCAGGCTCTGCTTCAGGATGAGTCCCGAGCTGCTAGCGAGCAAGGCAGCAGCGTGCACCACGGGGAGCCCAGCAGACGCTCGGGGGGAGCCCAGCATGAAGCGGCGGCCTTCAGCCTGAACCTCAGCTTTGAGGAGCTCAGCGGGGCCGGGCTGGAGGAGCCTCCGAGACACAGCAACAACTCACACTGGCCGGTCAGTCTCCCTGTTAAGAGCTTAGTGTAAATATACCCAAACAGCAGACACTGAGCTGCGTGTATGCATGTATATGCACATCATACTCGCCCATATACATGTGCAAAGAGATAAGAGGTATTAAAGTTGCTGGTGTAAGCAAACGTGTGAGCAACAGTTGCAAATGGATATGCAAGGTCACACACCCCAAACTGTCGCACACTCACAAGTTCGCTGCAACTGAGTCAGTGTGTTGGTGACCTCAGTGGTTTCACATCAGTGTGGGGTTGGTTTTTTTTGAGTGTGAAAAGAGCCCGGCAGAGGAAGCTTACGGTGCTCTTGAACATTTAAAATACACAGACACACCTAAAATGTGTCAAGGGGGGGGCCCATGTTTGTTATTTTCAGCTTCCCTATTCCCAATTTGCAAAGATCTGAGACACAAGCAAACGCTCACACATAGACAGCTGTCTCTGCTGCTATTTCATATGATCGCACTTTGTGATCTTTTTCAAATTCAAACCATCCGTCACTAAAAACGCACCACGACTTTCGTTGCCACTCCGTCTGCGGTCTCTGCCAGTATCTTTATCGCTGTATCCAATTCTCACATTCTAAATATTTCATTGGTTACTAATGTAATTATAGCATTTTTAAGCGCTCTTTTAAGTGCCACAGTTTTATATTCAGGTGTCAATCCGGAGTTTGCCTCCTCTTTTCTCAACAATGTTCAACTTTTTTTCACGCCCCGTCAGGTGACAAATCTCCGCACCTCGAGCATGTCCAGCCTCAACTCTCAGGAATCCTCCAATGACATCTGTAAGCTGACAGACAAGCAGCAGGCTGAGTATCATGATGCCTACAGGGAGTACATCGCTCAGATGGCCCAGCTGGAGATGTCCGGCAGTGGGGGAGAGAGGCCCGTGCAGCCCCACCCTGGACAATTCCTTCAGTCTGCCAGCTCAGAGGACAAAGGGGTGGGTGGACAGTCACAAGTACACTGTCGAGTTTTTATCATCACAGCATAAATGGTTCAGTCACATCAGTGTAGAAGCTCACAAATACCTCGTGGTAACTGCTGTCATTAACTTTTACAGACATAGTTTCTGAGCCTGCATGTTATGTCGTTCTTAACTTGTGTTTTTAAATGTTTTATTCCTCTGGCCTGTGGAACAGCAAAAGTCTTACTCTGGGCCGGGAAAGGAGAGATCACTGCTTCTTGTGTTTCTTAATTATTAGCTTATACGCTTTGTTACTCTTGGCACATAAAGGAGAGACAGGAATCCCCTCTTCAGAGGCCTCTCAGCCAACAGGACACAGGATACTGTATATTTTTGTGTTTTTCTCATCAATCCTCTTCCCTCTCCTCAGGCCAAGGAAGGAGCTGACCAAGACAGCCGCAAGCCCTTCACCAAGAGAGGCTCCAAGGCTAGCGATGCCACAGACTTCCCCTCCGGGGCTGATGCCCAGCTCTTAGACCCCATCAGTGAAGAGGATGAGAAACAGGACCACAGCTCATCCTCCAGGACTCCAGGCACCAGGAAGAAGGGAGCAGGGGCATTGTACCACAAGCTGCCCAGCGATGAAGACTCGGGCCCAGAAGAAGGTGACAACACCACACCTCTCCTCCATAGAGAGGCTGGTGCTCTGCCCTCCCACAGAGGCTCCCAGCCCACCGGGCTGCTGACCAAGCCTGGCTTCCTCACCGAAATCGCCCTGGACAAGAAGGACTCATCCGACTCAGGGATGCGCTCCAGTGACAGCTCCTCGGACCGCTCCCTGGAGGAGGCTGAAGGAGACGCTGACGGAGAGAAGGGAGCACTGAAGCCCAGCCTCATTGAACTGGAGTTGGAGGGCCTGGTGAAGAAGAGAGGCCTCCTCCCCAGCAGCCTGAGCGGCCTGCAGGACGCGACCGTGGCCCGCATGTCCATCTGCTCCGAGGCTCCGTCCGAAGTCAGCCTAATGGCCAGCAGTCCAGACGAGGGGTGGCCGTCCAGCGGGGTCAGCAACCTCAACCGCACCGACAGCAACACCACCCTCAATAACAACACAAACGACACCACCAACAACACTAACACCAACAACAGCCACCAGCGGCCGGCTAACATCACAGGCTCGGAGTCCGACACCTCCTCCTCCAGCATCGACGTCTCGCCAGCTGTCATCATCACCCCCGGCAGCAGCAGCAGCACTGCCAACACCACGGCTGCCACCATCCACAACCAGAACCTGCGCACCATCAGCCTGGGAGATGAGAGGGAGAGTGTCCTCTGAGAAACTGATTGTTATTCTGAGAAGGGTCATGTAGACTGTTGTTCTTGATGTTGTCGGTGACATTATTATGCTGATGGTGTTGTGTTCCAAAGAATTAGACTACCTTTGTGTTCTACTCTTAGAAAGTGTTGCTGTGGATCAGGTGTAGTGCATTTAAAAGCTTTGATTAGTCGGTTAGTAAAAATAAAAATCACCAAATCTAAAGAGACATTCGTAATTATATTTGGAGTCAGTCAAAGTTCTTTTCATGTTCCAAAGTCTTCAGCTGACCCGTATGTTTGGATTGTCTGAGTGTTATTTCTTCTCTTGTGGTTGTGGTACTGTCATGGAAATGGTGTGTTTAGTGATGAAATGTTACATGTTTGTTACCAAAAAAAAAAAAAAAGTGCTTTTCAGGAAATGTAGCCTCGACTGGAAAAGCTCAGTGTTACTGAGGACTCTGTGAAGTGTTTTGTGCCGTGCTGTGTTTGGTAGTTAGAACGTTGCGGTGTGTTGCTGGTTGAGTTTCTGTGATAGAATCGCATGCACTAGTCTCCAAAGTGGTGGTGATCTTTTCTAAAGCTCCTTGTGAAATGGTGTATCGTGAATAAATAAACATTTTTTTTTGCTATGTGGACCCTTAAAATGAGTCGACTGTTTTCTCTTTTCTTGCAGGAAAATCAGCCGCTTGTAGAGCGAAGCCTCCGTTGACTTGTAAATAAACCTGAGTGTTTAAACTAAGGCTCTTTTCTACAGCAATTTAATATCTGATCTGATGCAGCTCAGAAGAAAAAGAGAGGCTGACATACAAGAGGAGGGCGTCAATGACAGGATTTCTATTCTCCGATAGATGGCGCACTCTCCATACAAACGTGCTGCAGGCTGGTGTTACGGACACAGCCTGTCAGTATATTAAACTACTGAGGGTAACAACTTCAGCTCAGTGACTCAAAATCCGGTGCGAGGACCTGAAGGGGACCTTTTGAGGAGATTTGTGAGGTACTGTTGAATTCATAGTTCACATGCATCAGGTTGCAGCTCACACACTTGATCAGGAAAGATCCCATAAAGTGGTCTTTGGGTGGTCTTCATAGCTTCGGTTGGTGTGAAAACATTTGAGCCATGCTCTGTTGCAGAGGGATGATTTACAGTTTTCACTAAGTCATATTAGCCTCTCTGTCTTAACACTTGCATACACTTTTACAGTACAGTGCGCACTGCCTAATAATAATTCAGGGCATCAATTTAAAGTTGAATTATCCCAGCACTACATCCCATCATCGCTTGGTTCACTGTGTTCATATTGCCTGCTCATTTTTCGGCAACAAGCAGCGAAGTTTCCTGTCACCAGGAGCTCTCACTGCTTTATTTCATCTGGCTGATAAACTCAAACATTGGACACCGGTGTTACTCGGTCTGTCACATGACAGGATCATATTTTAACGGAAGGCAACACAAGTCCAACAAAATAACTGTTTAAAAAAAAATATAAAGGAA
Source organism: Argyrosomus regius (assembly GCA_946959425.1). Taxonomy (NCBI): domain Eukaryota; kingdom Metazoa; phylum Chordata; class Actinopteri; family Sciaenidae; genus Argyrosomus; species Argyrosomus regius. The sequence continues at coordinate 11,170,488 of OX336887.1, read as the reverse complement.
TAAAAGAATCACTGCTCCGGTGAAGCAATTAAGTTGAATGTTACTTTTGGAATCAGTGACGCACCAAAGGTCCAGTTTCACCTTTAAATTTCCTCAAAAACAAGAGCCTACAGCTTGCTGCTTTAGTGGCTCAGTCTGTCACGCTAAACCATTTAATCCTATTTACTTTACATAGCATGTGAGAAAGTAAAAGTGCAGTCAGTGCGCCCTAAATACGCATTTATGCAACTGTGTGCCTCCGGGTCGTTTTGGCCTCGGGAGGGAAGTGTTTATGGGTCACATAGGGCAGGTCTGATAAGGACACTTTGTTGTGGGATTTGTTTTTGAAGTGCGTCAGATGTTCTCCTGTACATATACAGCGCTGCCATGTCCATATAGTGGTGGAGAAAGTCAGCTGGACGCGCAACTGGGAAACTGGTTTTACGCACTGGTTTTGGTGTCTTCACACTCTCTTTCCCCCCACCCCCAAAATGAAACATGTTCAAATAGCGTTTTTGATTTATTTTTGTATAAAAAAACGGTACAATTTACATTACTTTTATAAAAAGTTTCAGCATAATTAAGTACAACATTACACTTTTGCAGAAGTTTCAAATTCCTGCAACTATACAAGATAAACTCCCGATAAGAGTTCACACGGTTTCATTCTTTCATTTTTACTTTTTTTTTTTTTTTTTTAACAACGTCCAGTCCTTCATGTGCCAACAATTCTGACAAGACAAGACTAAACTTTTTACAGTAACTAACCAAGTTGTCTTTTTCTATTCACGTTCCCACCTCCGCAAAAAAAGCGAAGACTTCAACAAGGAGAGGGGACAAGAGGGGGTGAAAGAGGAGGGGAAATAATCCTTGTGACAATAATCTCGTTTTTCCTCCCTCTGTCGGGAATATAACGCGCCTTCCATTTCCAGAAAGGACCCACAAATAAAAAAAAAATGTCTTAAGTTAAATAATAATGAAGTGTCCAAACAGAAAACACATCACATAAAGATTGTCCCATAATAAGCAAAAGTCTCTTGATTTCAGCGTCAGAAGAAAAAAAAAGAAAAAATCCAGGGCCTGGAGGACAGAGGTTGGAGAGAGGGAGAGAGAGAGAGGGGGGGGGGGGGAAGTCCTGCTCCCCAGGTCCTGTGTGTGTTTTTTTGCGTCTTGACCAAACACCTGCAAAAGATTGAGAAAGAGAGGCGTGTTTAGAAAATGCAAACAGGGCAGAGATCCGGACAGACTGGCGCCAGGGAGGAAGCCGCAGTTTTTAACATTTAACCAAACACTCCCAATACTAAGCAAACCCTGCGCTCCAGATGTACACACACACAGAGAGGGAGAGAGAGAAGGACGGGGGGACTCTCTCTCACACACACACTTTTCGCACAACTTCAGCCTACAATCTGGGGAAGAATCAGCGTAATTGCCGCTCAGCTGGCGCCTACCCACTTCTTGTACCAATTATGTGCAGACATCGTAGTAGCAGTAATCCAAACAGCCATTATTTTCCTGTTGCAGATGCTCTTCATTATAGACACAAGAGGGTATAATACAACCCTGACGACTGCTACTTATATACAGTAACCCAAAGCAGCCTGGGGGCGAATATCTCCCTATTTTATTCCACCAAAACTCCAAAAATGTATGTGCCAGCGAGATGTCTTTGGACACAGCAGATGAGTCAGAGATTATTATGATTAATCTGGGTCACTTTACTGACACAGTGGAGTCCTGAAAGAGCTCAGAGACAAAGCTACATTTCTGCTTTTAGTGCTCAGAAATAACAAACATATGATTAAATTTGGATTCAAGTCAAGCCAACTGTCTTCGCCATAACTGACGCCTTCTCATGCAAAAAAAAAACAACCCAAATAATAAACATATTGGGACCATTACAGCAACGTGAGACGAGAAAGCACATTAGCAGAGAGAACAAATGGATTGGTAAATGGTAATTCTAGCTCCATTCTGCTCCAGCAGACTGGTAGACAGGCTGTAGAGGAGCCTAAAAGCCCTGGACAGAATGCAGCAGCAGACATGAGGACAGCCTACTTACCGCTTTAACGATGCAGAGTCCGGCTGTCATCTGTCATCAGCTCTGATGGCAACTCCGGGGACTGAAAACAAACAAACAAACAAACGGACCAAATGTTAAATTCTTTTTTACGCAGCATCCGATTGAGGTGTCGTGCGTTGCAACAGTGTTTTATATAGATATGTATGGGTCGAATCTCTTCCTCGTCTGATTCTGTACAATAGAAGAACAAGAAGAGAAAAAAAAAACATGCCATTTTCTTTTCCAACAAGCCATTTTGTGCGAGTTACGCATCGGCTACAAAAGGCGCACAGGCTATGCGCACGATTCAAAAAAAATATATCTTCCACAACACACCAGGCTATCGTTTCCCCCCCTTAATTAGGACGCTTGTTTAGCTACAGTGTAATTACCTGTAATGACAAGATGCTGATATCTGTGTTGAGGGTGGTCAGAGGGGTCCTGGATGGAGCCTGCCCCGGCCGCGCAGGGTGATGCAGGCTGGTTAGTGCGACACTGGAGTCCAGCGCAATCTGCAGGTCCAGGATGTAGTCGATGACATGCTGCAGGATTTCCATCTTGCTGACGTTCTTGTTCTGGGGGATGCTGGGCACCAGCTCCTTCAGCTTGGAGTAGCAGTCGTTCATGTTGTACAGCAGGCTGAGCGGGTCATCCACCGGGGTCTTGCTCCGAGAGATTCCCAAGGAGTGCTCTGATAAATTCGCGTTGTTTTTCCGGAAGGATCGCACGGGGCTTATTGCTTTCATTTTATCAGTGTTAAGTTAGACGAGAGGGGTTTGTGTGTGTCGATATCTTGCTTCTTTTAAGTCCTGTTTTTTGCCAGACGATCAGCGATCAGACTGGATTACCAAGCTGTCAGTGTGGTTTATATAGGCAGCAGGCTGGGCATGCGACACAGGCGGGTCCAACGCGCTGATTGGCCCAAGTCACCGCGTCACTCAACGCCTTTTCGCTCTACTATTGGCTCCTCATGCTCAAATCCCTCCTCTCCTCCGCCGCGTTACCAGTGGCAACGCATGTTGGAGGCGGAACCCAGAGGGCGCTTCAGCAGCTCCGGTGGGCAATTTGGAAAATTAAGCCCTTACCTGTTTCTGATCAAGAAAATTAATGATTCGCATGGCTCTCAATTGACTATGGCAAAGTGTGAGCACGCTCCAGTGCCTTTACCTACACCGTTTGAACGAGAGATTGCAGTTTTATTATGAAAATAAAGCCGGAAACAAGAATTTAAACATCAAAAGGGTGTCAGATGCATTAAAAAAAATCATATATTCATGTCCAGCACTGCGAGAATTTATGTCTAATAAGTTATTTTACAAACAGAGCAATCAGAATATTGTCAGCCATCACTCATTCTTCTACTTGGACTCATATATTGAGTTGACGTGCGGTTTTTGGAGGTGTGGAGCAGTGATGAAAGGTACCATACCAGGCGCGCCTGATGATTCCTGATTCACTCTAGCCCGGACCGGTGTGAAGGCAGAGTTTCTGAGACTTAAAAAATCACACCGAGAGAGGAATGTTTGAATAGCTTCCTCCAGGAAAATGGTTTAGACTTTTTTTGTGTGTGTTTTTACGCACGAGGAAACAAAGCATGGGGATCCAGCTGAGCTAATGTGGTAATTTTGTACAAAATATAAGTTATTGTCTGTTCTTTATTCACCGTCACCAGCAGTGAAGAGTGTTAAGTTTGATCTATGAACATTTTGGAGATCGTGCGCCACAGTGGTGATAAAATAATAAATTAGAGTCCACAGACAACTTTAATGCATTGTTTTTCACAGTTCTCCCTCATAACAAATATATCAGTTATAGAGATTGAAAGATTTGTGTGTGTGTGTGTGTGTGTACCAAATTCCACTTTAAAATGTGAAGTGTTTACGCAGCCCTGTACCCACACATTGTTTTTGAAGTGGCTGTGCGTATCCATCTAAACGCATCAGTAAAGGTCCCGTGCACTTGAGTGTTAATTGTCACCTGAGTCTGTTGTGTGTCAAAGTTCATTTAGTCACGGCCCCTGCGAATGTGGCTTTCATATCTGAGCACGTGAAGAGGTGATTAACTACTATTGACACTTTAATGTTTTCTGAATGAGCCATTTGTTTGTAGGAATTACACGCTTCATTCTTCAGCTGGAGGTGGGAGACTGTTTGATGCTGCACTAACTAATTGGCCCCGGGGGCAACTGTGGACTGTTGTGATGTCGATTTTCTTCTAATTTCTTTGTGGATCTAATTTTTAAAAAATCATGTTTTTATATATATATATAAAGAGGTGAGGTAAAACTGTTACAGAGAGACTTGGGAGAAAAAGATTTATTTTATAAAGACACAAACTAGGAAATCCTAAAAGCCGAAGTAATCCTAATGGACAAAAAAAGAGTGCACAGCCTGTAGAGGCAGGTAAGATCTTTATAAAAAGCACAAGCAGGCTGTTCTTCTCTGGATTACTGTGAGCACAGAGGGTGAAGAGAAAGAGAAAAAGTTGCTCTAGCCTATAATAATCTATATAATGATGATTTTGCGCCTGGGAGACTATTCAGAGAAATGTCAGTCAAATGTTTTGCAGTATTTTACACGATCCAGCCAAACACCATCTGTGTGATTGTTTTTTACGCGCGGTTCTATTCACCAGGCACGGACACCTTCTCCTTCAGCTGTCTGCAGATCCTCGGAGTGTGTGTGTGTGTGTGTGTGTGTGTTTTTATGCATCTCTAATCTGGAACTCCTGCAGTCTGTGTCCACATCTGGTGCAAGAGGATTTTTCCATTTTCTCCTCGTCTTCCTTTCGCTTCCACAGCTGTGTACATTTCGCACAACGCCCCTGACTGATGCCTGACAGGCAGGTGATGAATTGGCGCAAGAGCACGTCGGTGCAAAGCCGAGCGAACCTCCACTACCTCCACCTTCACCACCACTAGCAGCAGCGGCGGCAGCAGCTTCACCCCTGCCACTCTCCTCCTCCTTCTTCCCCCTCTCTCTCTCTCTCTCTCTCTCTCTCTCTCTCTTTGGAGCAGACTCTCTGGCGCCGGCGCCGTGACGTCACCCCATTCACAGCAGCCCTTGAGCCAACCCTCGCGGCGCCGTTGAGGCGGTATCCATGGATACGGGGTTTCGGGGGTTGTCAATCAGGGGTGTTCTCAGCTGATCAACCCGAGGGGCCGAACCGGGGGGGGGGTGGAGGGGAGGGTTTGGGTAGCTGTGTGGTTTCTTCTTCGGTGGTGTCCGGCACATTGACATACTCTAGTACTGTATCTGAGATAGTTGTAGCCTGCTTTACTCGAGTATTTTCATTTCAGGGTACTTTTTTGGGATACTTTTTTTTTTTACCCTTTTACATTCATCTGACAGCTTTAGTCCACAGATTAAGATTTCACATACAAAACATGATAAAATATAATGCTCACAAAATGAGCTCCACTTTCACCAAGTACAACAGCACAATGTTACTTACACCTGAATGCATCAGTAATAAGGATCAGGGGGCGTGTTTTCTGCATTATGAGTACTTTTGATAGACTGTTATAGACTGTTTCAAATAGATTTTATAAATAATAACCAATATAGGACTTTAACTACTAATTATAGACTTCTGGAACTTCTAACTGAGTATTTATATACTGTAATATTTGTACTTATGTAGGCTATTATCTGAATATTTCATCCACCAACTCTTTCTGTCATAATCTTGACTTTAGGGTGCCAAATTGATGGCATCATCTTTTTTGTTTTCTTAACTCTGTCAATCAGCTGAGTCTATATTAAGTTTTAAGATAAACAGTATGTGGAGGAACTCATTAATACTTAAGGGAAATGTTAAAATGTTTTTTAAAAAATGGCTCAAAAAATATTGAACGTGTACTGTGAAGATTAACCCAAGTTAAATTAAACTTGTTTGTTCAGGGAGGACTCGATCTGTTCTGGGAAATGTTGATTTAAACTACCCAACAGTGATGTCTCATACTTGTCTCCAGATGTGGACGTAGGAAGACCAACCTCAACTGAATTAATCAATGAATGGCCAAGTGAATTCATTTATTTATTTATTTAATCACCATATGCCTTGTAAACATAAAAAAATAAAAGTTTGTGACCAAACAGTCAAACTTTTCCCATGCAGCCCACGCACAAACCAAAGAGCCACAAGTCATTTTCTCTTGCTCCTCAGAGACTCAAAGAGATTCCTTAGTCGCAGCTAGTGAACAAATAAAAGCCTCCACATGCCCTCTTCTTTTTCGGTCACCAACCTATTAGTTTGGGTTCAGGAGATAAGGTTTAGAAAACAAAGCGGAGAAGTGCGCCCTGCAGCCCCGGCGTCGGACTGTCTGAGCTCCGGTCAACTTGTTGATCCTCCGCCCTGCATCTGCACTCAGGTCTTTGAGTAAATATTAGGTTGGTTTGAAATGATTTACTCATTTTGGTCCTGATGCCAAAAAAAATATTTTTTATGACAGAAAATACTCACTAAAAACCATCTTTTTTTTTTTTTTGCATGAGCTGTCCTGAAATTAAGACAAAGTAACTTTCCTCAGTTTTATCCGCGCTTTTAACAAAGTTTAGACTTTAAACCACGATGAACCGCACATAAGATGATGAAGAGAGTCGCTTTGAACGTAAACAAACACCGACGTGATTTAAACGTATTAAATATGCACAGTCGACTTTTTTTTAACCTTTTTTATCCCCCAGTTTTGCCCCTATCTGCACAAAAACGCGCACTTTTACGCATTAAATTCCGCTTCTTTCACAGTCCGTGTCCTCCGTGCCGAGTACCGTAAATCTGCACCTCCACCGTCCGGGACTACAGAAAAAGTCTCGAGCTCTACTCTTCTTCACCGGGCTGCCACGCGCCTGTCGCGTGCGGGGAGTGTACAGATCTGACAGTGGCGCGGGGACTCTTGTAGCAGCGTCGACCCTGTGGGGCGTGGCCTGTACACCACCCTCCAAAACACAGCAGTGATGTGGTGTCACCAGGAGTAAAATGTAAAAAAAAAAAAAAAAAGGGGGGGGGGGGGTGAACTGTGATCTCCACTGTGGGTGAGCATGCAGCTGAAATGCCAACAAAATCTGGCAAATACTTTGTTACATTCATTGGTGTTATAAAGTGCTTGCAATGCAATCTGGTGCTACAACAACAACAACAACAACAAAAATATTATATATTAATCAGCCAATAGACCTTTTTCACAGCAGCCATTTTGACATGAAATAGTAGGGTCACTGGAGGTTCCATTTATTGCAGCAGAGACTTTCCAGTGAACCAACATGCATCGCAGCAGCACCCTGACTCTGTTTGACCTGAATGGAACTGAACCTTAATTAGTATCATTGGAAATACCTGAGTTTACCTACTACTATTACATTAATACCACTGCTACACAAGCTGTAATATTTTATTCATTTCAATCTGTCCATACTGTTAACACTGTATATATCTTATAATTCATATTTATATCTGCTCTGTTATTTGTATATTTTTATACATGTGTAACATACTCTGCACTTTACTGCCCTTTTTGCACTTCCGGTTAGATGCTAAACTGCATTTCGTTGTCTCAGTACTTGTACTTTGTGCAATGACAATAAAGTTGAATCTAATCATCTAATCTAATCTACCTCATGTCAAAATGGCTGCTGTGAAACAGGTCTATTAGTTTTGTGATTAATAAGCTGTCTTTAAAATCAGAGAGTAGTTCAATTTTTCCATAATTTTCCTAAACAAAGTCTTCAGATTCCTTGTTTTGTCCAGTCAGTGTTCCAAAACACAAAGATGTTTTAGTTTACAATCAAACAAAAGTGGGAAATCCTCATATTTGAGAAGCTGTTACCAGAGTTTTTTTTTACCTAAAGTAACTGATTATCAGTCCTTGCTGCAGCGACCCAGGTTCGACTCCGGCCTGTGGCCCCTTGCTGCATGTTGTCCCCCTCTCTCTCTCTCTCCCTGCTTTCCTGTCTGTTTTCAACTGTCCTATCAAATAAAAGCACAAAATGCATCCTAAAATAATACAGTTAATATAATGAAGCTCAGATCCCTGAGTAGTCTTGGACACATTTTATGATCATTAAAAGCTCTGCCTGAAACAATCATAAATTTAGTTCATCTGTTTGGAATAAAAATATAAACTACATCAAGGTAGCGTGTAGCTCTGATTTAACCAATGTTTGGCCTCAACTAAAATACATCTGGTGTGTCGTTGTCTTCCTCCCTGTCCACATCTCGCCTCTTTTCAGTCTCTCCTGAGGTCCAGATGGGACTCTCTCTCTCTCTCTCTCTGCTCTCTGAGCAACAGCCATCGAGGCCTGGCTCTATTGTAACGTGAGAGGCTGCAGCAGGCACACGGGCAGGCAGGAAGCACTGGGAGGAATGGATGGATGGATGGATGGGAGAGATGAGGTGGCCAGATTGGACTGGGAGACAAAGGCGCCATGGCTGCCCGAGTGCCTTCCAGGCTGGTCATAGAGTGGCCACTCCAAGCCTCCCTGGAGGCCGGCCCTCCTCTGCCCTGCACACACCACTCTTCTACAACACACAGCTGGCTGCAGGAGATGAAACAGGAGGTAGATGATGGAGGTAGACAGCTGTGGCATTAAATATATATTATGCTATACCTTGCAACTATAATGTAAACAACTCAAGCAACTACAGTCATGTGAAGTTGCTAAAAAATCCACTTATTTTCTCTTAGAGTTGAACCACTCAGATCTTTTGGCCAGCGTAACAACCACCAACCAGTTGGCAGTGTGGAAAAGTTGGCTGCAGTTTAACTTTTGGGCAATATTGCCCGTTGGCATACAATCACACGTTAACATTGCTGTGTCGCCCACCTATCACTGCGGCACAGCTGTCACTGCAGCTAGCAGTCTGTACCCCAGTAATCAGATATCTGCATATCTCCACTTTCACACAGGGAGTATGACAGTGTGGTTTCTAGTCGAACGTACTGTCAGAAGATGATTGTTGAAATCAGATTTTTTTTTGCACCGAGGAGAACAGAGGTGAGGTGCTGTCTGCGTGTAAATTAGGAGTAGTTAAGTTAGGGTACGTTATCTGTCACAGAGTTATGTTGCAGAAAATTATCAACATTAACATTTGGCGTTAATGACCACTGAGTCAGTTACTGTGGGGATGTAACAGGTGCAATCCCAGTGCAATGTCATTTTACTGGGCCTTTTTCCTTGTGAGCTCTAACAGAAGCTTCAGTGAGTAAATTGATAGAGTTGGTGTCGTTTCAATCCCAGTGTGCAGGCGGTCAGGTTCCTCTATTCCAAGGGGAATTGAGAATGTATACGAGACCTGAAACTAGCTTCTGATACCACCTTAGCCTGAGACTTCTTGGATTCTGTGGTAAGACGGTTTTGTGTCCGTGTCTTGAAGATGGTGTGTGTCAAACGGCAGCCCACATTTAATTTCAGGGAACCTCACCCTTGCATATGTCGATGATCACTGCCTTTTCTTGCCTTTTCTTGACCCTGAGCCACTAGTAGACAAAACAAGGCCACAATGTCCATTTAGTAGCTGTTCTGCTTTTGTTCATATCATACATGATCTTCCACAGCAGACCTCAGTTCACAAGAATATTCTTTTAATCTAATTTTCATTGTCAAAATTGATGAGAGATCCAGACAGTGCTCAAAAAAACTGTAAATCCATGACCACTGGGAAAACTCCACATCTGTTGAGGAAAATCATGTGATATGATTGAAAGCTCATGGATCTTTTTGTCAACCATCATAAATATGACTCTTCGAGCATTAAATATGCAGTTTTTGGTGACATTTCAGCCCCAGGATTGAGTTGTACCAGGTATTCATAAATCCATCACTTATGTCAGGGTTAGACTACACAATATTTTTGTCTGTTAAGATGGTCACTGTGTCAGATTAGGTGAATATAGAGTAATAAATCCTTGCCTTGTCATGACCGAGACACATGACAAATTATATGTTGATCCCTGACCAATCATTCATGATGTGTGTGATGTCACCGCGAAGGAGGTACTAGGGAAGAACAATGTAAACAAACTGGTCATGTGTATGATACTGGTGATCTTGTGTTTGGGAAAGCCTTACAAAGAAAGAAAGGGCGATGGTAACCTTTCACTTCTTACATGGTTCCCTCTTGCAGCACCAATAACATCCTTCCTCTTTTGTTTCGCCATATTTACAGCGTTCTGTGAAACATGTTCTTTGTCAAAAAAAATGCACATGCTAATCTTTCTGTCAGGATGTCATGAGATGTCCCAGATGTCGTCCACATTGTGACACACCACATGAGATAAAACTGACTGTCATTCCCGAACAGACGCGACCCCACACCTGTAAACTGGTTGCTAAACGTCTTTATCGCTATCCAATTAAAAGCAATCTTGTATATAGACAAGGAAGTCACTGTAGCATCACAAGCTATAGCATTTCTGCATTAGCACCAACATTTGACTGCTAAAATATAAATATAAAACGTATTATTGTGGCATTTACTGCAACCGCTTCAGCTCCAACGTTTTGTTTGTTGCTTTCGACTACAAAATTCAGTGTACTGTGAGTACCCAGATGGTGCACTGCAGGTGCTCACAGTACACTGTATTCTGCCATTATTGACATTGTGAATGCACTTCTGTACTCAAAATAGTCTAATTACGTACGCTAAATACGCAAATTGAGACTCAGTACACGACTTAAGAGGCCAAATGATATGTTGAACTTCACCAGTTAAATTGGTAAATGTAGGTATACAGTAACTTTTTTTATTTACATCCTCATAAAGTGGAGAAATCTCTGATTTTGCTAAGCCAGCTGACGTTACTATTTAATTTAAGCTTATGGTTATGTAAATGTATTATTCTAGGTAGACCTACGTTCTGTTAGTTTTGTAATTAGTTACTGTAAATAGTTTTCATTATTGTCATCGATTAGCTCAGTAATTAGCTAAGCAACAGGTAAACCTGGTAGTTACTGGGCGTAAATATCTAGTACCAGCTAATCTCTGAATAAGAATGAGATTGCGTGACACATCTTCTCTCAGTAAGCACTGACACTATATAAAGATGAAGTTCAGGGGCCTTAACTATGACAGAATTTGGGTTAAAATCCACTATTGTGACCCTCTCGGCCACGCACAGACTGAACAGAGCAGGAACATAAAAGGCCAACATTTTCGACTGAGCTCTGCCTGCAGCAGAACTCTGTTTCCTCTTGCTGTATCTCTTTGTTACAGCACAGCCCACTTCCTTATAACCCTAAACCCTCTGACCACAGTCATCTCGCTCTTACTCAATCTTTATCTATTTATACAGCACAGAGGGAAGAGAGAGTTAATGTAGGAAACACACTCCTTTCTGTGAAAATGGCAGCTCAGTCCGGGCTGATTCATTGCTCTGTCCTATGCCATCTCTGACCACCCGTGCTTGTGTTGTTTCTACTGAGGTAAGTTATGAGTCTGGTGTTTGGAGAAAGGCGGCAGCAGTCGGGTATATGAGCTACAAGGTGCTGCCATAACACACATATTCAGGTGTGCTGGAAAAACACTCAGCTCCTAAGAGAGTTTTGAACAAGATTAAATGACAGGAGAGGATATTATTGTGTCTTTTGATGCCTTTTGACGCCTTAATGAACGCGGCCATATAAAGAAATGTCTATACTTTTTATGAGTATAGACAATTTTTCAGTTCCACAAGCATTTGCTGATCATTCTGTAAAAATATTCCATCCACACTAAAATGCCAAAACAATAGAAAAACACTTAAATCTTTTCTATTCTAAGCCAACAGCTTAACACGACTACTGCCAAGATGCTCTCCACTGTCTTTGAAGCATTATTTATTGTTTACAGAGCGAGTGTGAAAAATGGAGTACAGCAGCAAGCCCAGACTTTTAAAAACTGGATCACATGTCAGTGAGGCTGTCCGAGGTTATTCATTTACTCTCTCGTTCACTATTTTACGGTTTTTATAAAGGCTATTCTTTGTAGAGGGCAGGGCCGTAGCCAGGATTTCAGAAGTCAAAGTCCTCCCTAGGGCACCCCACCAGACACCAAAAGAAATACTCTGAATTTCAACAAAATTCCTCAGATCAAGTTCTCAGAAACCAGAAAGTCTCATAGGTGAGTCAAGTCAAAAACTAGCCGATCATTTTCATTTTATTCACAATGTTTTGATCTTGAAACGTCATAACTAAGGTCATTTCTTTTATTCTTTCGATCAAGGAAATGTCTCTGGAAGTCAACAAGTCAACGCAACTCAACTTAAAATGAAATAAATGTCTCAGACATTTCACTCCGTTCTCCCTCTAATTAGTACCATATTACATAGTTCTTTCCAGGAAACTATTGGACCAGTAAAATGAGGTATTACTGTTTAATTTTTCCAACATGAACGTCTAAGCGCCGTTTCAATGCCCTCTTCACGCTGCCAGGAATACAATTCTGGTGGGAAAATGCTGGATCTTTTATGTTATCATGCTGACCTAAAAGCGGTGTCAAATTTTAAGCTGCGTTATTTTTTTTATATCAACAATGGATCAAATGATTATGTGTATATCATACGGACAAACCCACAGATAATTATCACCTAACTCCGCGGTTCCTCTCAGCTTTATGGAGCTTTTAAACATCTCTCAATTCATTGTTTTGGTTTTACTGCTCAAAACTGATTTGGTTCAATCTAAACTGCTCTCATTGCGTCATTTTCAGTCACATCAGGAAGCTGTTTTCAGTGGAAAAGTATTAAAAACTCACTGTACGCTGCCTGCCTGGCAACAAACTCCCCTAAGGTTGTAAATTCCCCTAAGGTTGAAAAAAGAAAAAAACAAATTCCTGGTCAAAAACACAGAGGACATAACCTTGCTGTCCCCAGTGTTGGCTAGATGGAGGACTGCGTAATGTGTCAGGTGATGCATTGAAATTTGAAACACAAGTCCCTGCACTGCCTCTGCAATGCATTATGTTGTTTGCTCTTTATTCTCTGCTTTTTATTAAGTCCACTATAGTTTATAATTCTCACTAGACATATGGACAACACCAGAAAATGGCAAACACATTACATAGTGGTGGATAGCGAATGGTTTTGGTCCCAACCTTGGATCACATGGCAATCATCCATCAGTGTTGTAATGTGACACTTTTATGACTTATGTCCTTTAGGTAAACAGCGGTCAAAATTTGCTGCACTCGTGTCCTTGCAGGAGTCATTCAAAGAGCTGCCAAAGGTGTCTTGTCGTCCCTCGCATGCAGATTTGCTGCTGTAAGCACGCTGAAGTGGTCAGGTGGATCATTGAGAGCCAGTGCTTTTAACTGATCACAACAACAAAGGTTCTCACGGCCCTAATCCTCTTTGGCTCTTATCTCTCACCCCTCCTCACCCGTCACCCATCTCATCGGCTCACATAGGATCAGACCTACCAGCACAGACTTTCTCATGCCTTTCCCTTTTGGCATGCTCTTAATATCCCTATTACCTCCCCTTTCTCTTTCCTCTCAGATTATCTGTCTTGCACCGCCATCGTTCTCTCGGCTCTCGTCTTTTTTTTTTTTTGTCTCAGTTTAATTTCTTTTACTTTTACCAGTTTATCTCTAGCTCTTTCCCCCCCCAAGGGCATCTGAGTCTTTAAGGACCCCCTTCACCCTTTGACTAACAAAAGCTGAGTCACTTTTGAAATGAAGAGCCGAGTCTTTGAACGACACTTGCTAAGCCCCATTTGAAGAGAAGCTTCAGTCTCTTATCAACAATAGAGTCAGCCCTGTGTGTAGACTATGATCAAGCATAAGGCGCTTCATTCAGGATGGTGGGAAACTAAACAGCAACGGCGAGAGAAAAAAAAGCGTTTGAATAATAACTTTCTTCAGCTGTGGCATCTTTACATCTGTGTGATGTAATTCCGTTAAATCCTCCAAACCTGCCGTGTTTCATATTGCCACCAGTTTTTACTTCCTCTCTATGACAAGCTCTGCTACAGTTAGTTCCAGCCAGAGCAGGTTAATGTGGCCATTTACTTTGATATCAGTAGAATGAATCAACCTTTAAAGGCTATTAGTGTTATTAAAAATACCCCAGAGGGAGCAGCTATGGCTCGTGTATTTCCAGCGTCTGTGTATGTGTTGCAGTTAGCTTTAGATTATTGGGACTTATTGGAGTAACAAGCTAATGGAATTAAGGTGCTGGATTTCATGCGCCGTTGCCAAGATTCAGCATTAAAAGGATGTGTGCTGAATAAATAGTGCTTTAAGTAGATGAGATTCCGACACGGGAGAGATTCGCTTGTCAGAGCAGCATTGTTTGCTTGGCTCCAGAGCCAGCGAAACTGTCAAGTGTGCTAGTGGCCACGGATAGATGGATGGATGGAGGATTCAGAGAGCGGGTTTCTCTTCTTAAAGTGCATGTTTAGAAGCTGAAGCTGACAAACTCTTCAAAAAACGCTGAAAGCAAAGAAACTTTCCTCCTCCTATCTACTTTTACGCATGAAGCAGTTCTGAAAAGAACTGTGCTGGAAGCACACCTAAAGACACCAACACCCAGCAAGGATTTCTATACAGATCTATATTTGCCAGCTAATTACGTACATGAAAAGCAGAATCAAAATGAAATCCAAATATTTACCAAAATAAACTCATGTTTTGTTTCATTTCTCCGTCAGCGGTGCCAGAACAGAGTCCTCTCCATTACAGATAATTCATCTGATGTTTGTGTTTGTTGGTGGATTAGCTGGGAGGCGTTGCTGTTGGCCCAGGCTGTAAAACGCTCTCATCTGTATTTTAATGGACTACGAAGCAGTGGGAGGATGTGGCTCCGTGCCACAATTTCACAGTGAAAGAGGGGATCGTATGTAGCAGGTAATCTATTTGTGAGAGTGTTTTATCCGTATAAATGGAATTAGTGGATGGTTTGACGACACATTAAAAAGGCAACACTGAGTGTGTGTGCGTGCGTGTGCCTCCGTGCCCGAGGAGCCATATTTGATCGACCCTAATTGGGATTTCTGTTTCTTCGCTTTAATGATACTGGGGATGTGAGGTAAAAAACGATAAATGAAAGTCATTGCTATGAAATTAGAGTGCGTAGACTTGAAGTGGCAGCTGATACAGCTGTATGTAGTGCATTAGCTGCTGTATGTAAGATGGGAGTGTTTATGTTTGGTGGTATGATGGTGTCTTTTCACAGAAGTGGCTATAAATTTAAATTAAATGTTCAACCAACGCTGCCAGCTTCCTGTTAAAATAAAGAAGTTGGTTGTTGCAGAACCTGCAGATGCTTCATTTCTTACATTTCACAGCAAACGTCTGAAAGTTGAAAGCAAAATGACAGCGTGTATGCGTCACACACACCGACACGCACACACATGCAAATACACACACAGAGCTTGCAGATGGTAGGGTCTCTCTAACCCGGCTCTTTGTAGCCCTTTCACAGTATGAGTAGAGGAAGAAAAGGCTTGTCTTTTATCAGGCACTGAACGCAGCAGTGTTGACATTGGGATGGCACCTAATTAGGTTAGGCCCAGCACAGCATGCATGGTTAACTAGGCTGGCCTAGGCCTCAGGCTCCACAGATCCCAAGGTGAATGCCACGCTACAGCTGAGGAATGATGCCTGCGACTACTAATGTACTTTTAACGTTATCTATCTTCTAAAAATATGACCACAACAAATACACGCAGCCACAGTTATTTTTCCTCTCCCTCTGCAATTAGCAGGTAAAACTCTTGGTTCTGGCAGAGTCTGACAAATATGGTGGGAGGTGGGATTTAAACAAAAGCCAAGTTTTGTCTGTCAGAGTTATAGTTCCCATTACTTTTTATAAAACAGACTAATACACTAAATAGACTGCTCATATTTTAACATTAGGATTTTTTAAGGAGCAAAATTCAGTGGACTGTCTTAAAGAAAAACTACAATTTATTAAAACGTGGGTTTCTTTTTGGTGACAAAAAGTACAATGTATTCATGAAATTGATTGTATGGATCTTGGAATGGGTCAACATTACTTAAATTAGGTTCAACAGGGTAGGAAACATGAATTGAGAAGAGATCTGACAAGTTGTACACAAGCCAACAGTTTTTCCAGATTAGTTACTAATTTATTTGGAGGTTGAACCAAGTTAGTGCACCTTTAATGTCACTTATAATCCCTCAATACGGCAAAATCGTATGTGTGTATGACTAAAGCTGAACCAGAATTTGGTCTGTAAACTGAAATGTAACCGTGATTTGTTTTCTATTCTAAGTTTGACTCACCAGGGAATTCATCTACAACCTGTTTGACCACTCACATTTGTTTTCTCAGGAAAAATAAAAAAACAAGTGTTAATAAAGCGTTGTTTTCCTCTGAGGCTGAGTGAGTTCCCAGTAAGGATGGAATTGGTGGTTTTCAGGTCAAATGTCTCGTAAACATTGTGGTTAAAGACTTTTTTAGTTACAAATATGTATTGTTTTATGACATTTTGCTGTGTCACTTAAATGACACTTTAAAAACTGCCCTTTTAAAATCAAATTTAAAAGATCATCAAATCTCATGAAAAGACCAAAACTGATGCGTTAGTTAATCTCTACTAATCTCTCTCTAAGTACTTTCCAATTTCCCAAGCCCATTCGTCCCTAATGAAGATGTAAATCTTTAAAAACAGGTCATATATATTTTTTAAAAAGCTAAATAATTTGCTTCAGCTTGGCACTGTGGGTTAAATACTGCATTTTTTTAGGATTTATTTTAGTGCTCTACTCAGTATTTACTACAGCAGGGACGATTTATGCCGGGCTGGCTCAAAATAGATGACACTGTCCGAGTTCATCATAATGAAGGCATCACCCTTGTGTGCCTCATTGATGAGATTTTGGACAACAGTGGAGGACTGTGGCACAGAGGCTATAAGCCTATAAAAGTAACAACAATAAGCTAGATCAGCTACACAGACAATACTTTTTGGTTCTGGCCTTTTCATGTGAGTAGTTGCCAGTATAGCCTGTCCTTTAAACTATCTGCCAGTTTTAAAAGTTGGAGTCACTTTTACCTTTTAACCCAGACGTCTCTCGTGTTACAATATCCACAAAACCACACTTACCGGGGTGCACCCACCCATTTAGAGTCCTTTAGCTAACAGGGCTGTAAAAAAGAAAGCCTTTTTTATCCACTGACTAAAGGGCCGAGTGAGACAGAGGGAGGCTGACAGAAGCTCTGTTTGGGTTTTTCGTTTCACAGTCCTCTTACTTCCCCCAAGGGGCCACGCTTTGTAGCATCATTAACAGTTTCCTTGTGTGGAATCCCCTTCTCTGATTCCATTTCCGCTTTATCGCCAGTTTGGCCTCATTGAAGTGAGATGGTCAAGCTGGAAAGGGGATGTGAGCTGAAAAAAGAGGATGTGGTCTGGGAGTATCCAATCTTTGTGCTGACATGAGGGACCGATGATTAACAAGAATTACATTTTGACTCATCTCTGCTCACTTTAATATGTATAAATGTAATGCATGAGTGTTGATGGTGATGCAGATGTATAGTCAGACTGGCAACAGAACATCCTGGCCACTTAAGGTCACATTAGCTCTTTGCAGGTGTCAGGGAATGAAATGAGATCATTTGAATGTCTGAGAGTGGGTAAAGGGAGGAGAGGAGAGTGTCTGGGCTGTGTATAAAGAAAGACAGAAGGAGAGAGGAGGAGGAGGAGGAGGAGGTGGAGAAGGAGGAGGGAGAGCAATAGGAAGAGAACAGGAGGGAAGGAGGAGGAGGGGGTGTCCGGTCATGCTCAAGCCCGGCGCCTTTGAGAGAGAAGAGGGGAAAGACACAGGGAGAAAGAGGGGAAAAAAGAAAGGAGAGCGCTTTGCAAGCCACCCAGGCTTCATTACCACGTCAATCTGAAGAGAGAGAGATAGAGAGGGAGAAACAGGCCGGCCAGGGCCCAGCAGTGGGGCCGGATCCATATGGTGCTGCCGGCTCTGGAATGAATAGTGAATGGAGCGGCTGGGCGCTGGGCTGCTGGAATCTGCCTCCAAGCCTTTGTGAACAGGATGACCAAAGACAAGAGGGAGCTCTGCAGATGGCCCGGGCTATAAATAGGTAGCTAGTCTATCTCCGTGCTGTCACTCTTCTTGTCTATCTGCCTCCCAGCTTCCCCTCACCCCCACCCTCACCCCACCCCACATGCTGCCAGTCCCCTGGACACCACTAAACCCAGGAAATAAAAGCCTATGGTTACATGCCTCTATGATATCGCCACCGGGCTGAGAACCGCCGTCCTCTCGTCCCCCCCCCCCCCCACCTTGTCTTCAAACATTTATCATACAGATTTGTTACAGATGCAGCAGAGGTATGGGACTCCATGTGTGGGAAAGTGGGTGCGTGTTTGTCTGTGGAGAGGAAGATAGGGAGTTAGTCTAAGTTGCTCAAACACAAGCCGAGGACGGCAGAGAGACTGAGCAGTTGTGTTTTCAGTCCAAACTTCTCGCAGATGGACTTTAAAGTGAGTGATAAATCCGTGTCCAGATTGAGGGTCCTTTTGTCATTAAACTAAGCCTTAGCACTGCTGTCCATCTGGCTCTGTGTGTGTGTGTATGTGTGTGCATGTTTGCAGTGTGTCTTTGTGTGTAGACACTGGACATGATCCGGTAGTGGGAAGAGCACTTCAAGCCTTCCTTTTAAAGTGTTGCTGACTGTAGCACACTATAAGCTAGCCTTCTGCTGTTACTTCTCATACATTTTCTCTCTCTCTTACACACACACACACACACACAAACACACACTTTACCCCCCAGTTCTTGTAAACACATCTCTAGGCCAACGTGTGTTTCGTCTGTAACAGCCCCAGACTCTGAGGTGCCCGATCTGTGAGCTAACGCCAAAGATAATTGTTAGGAGTGATGGAGCTCAGAACCAGACCTGTGCAGACAGAGTAAGAGATGACGTATGTGTGCATGTGTGTGTGTGTGTGTGTGTGCGTGGGTGAGTGTGTGTGTAAGAAGTAACCCACCAGTAAACAGAGTGAAGCAAGTGGCCTGGATGACTTACGTCTGGACCACACAGAGTAAAAGGCATCAATCAGGCTGGTGCTGTGTAAAAGCTGTGGCATCGCAAAACTGAGGCTGGGTGGTACCAGAGACAGACAGACAGACAGACAGACAGACAGACAGACAGAGAGGCAAAGAAAGCGAGCTCTCTCCAAATTGACCATGTTTCTGTACCATCCAATTCATTGTCATGTTCCAAGTTTTATTGTTTTGTCTAGTTGGAGTTGCATACCAGCTGCTGGCTCTCTCTGTTCGTGTGTGTGTGTGTGTGTGTGTGTGTGTGTAATGACTGTGCGCTCTAAACACCTTCCCGACATGTAATGGCTCTCTTGCGGTGAAAGCAGCCAGGTGCTCACCGCAGGCGACATCACCGGGTCAGCCGCTGATGTGATGCACCGGCTCGGCTTGATGACATCATCACCCTCCTTCTCCTTGACAGGATTGCTTGGGCCGAACAAGCAGCTTGTGTGTGTGTGTGTGTGTGTGCGTGTGTGTGTGTGTGTGTGTGTGTGTGTGTGTGTGTAACAAAAATTGTCTTAATTAAGTCATTAAATCTAGTATTGAGAATATTAAAATCATATTTTTCCCAGAAGTGATAAAAAAAAAGATCTTCCAAAAGCTAATTAGCAGATAATTTCAGTCGGTTCTGAAATTGTTTCAAGATTTTCCCGAGGTCAAGTCATATCTTGAACATATTTTCAACCATTTTGAAGAGAAACTGCTTTGGAAACAATTACACCTCCCTAACAGCAGGTACTGTTCATATTTTAAGGATATGAGAATAAATAGCCTGTTCAGATGGACATGTTTTGCTGTGTTTTTTTCGGTAGGGGGAAATACTGTTTAAAAGCCCTTCCCAGAAGAGGTTGTCCATCTGTTTAAACTCCAGCAGACACCTTGTATCTGTATCTTTACTCCTTGAAGATGGTACAGAGCAGAGACAGATACATTCACGCCTTATCCAGCCAAACAGTCAGATATGCTGCTCTGAAAAATACAAAAAAATACAGTGTTTATCAGCCGGAGTGAGTTTTTTGTTTTGGTGTGTGGCAACAGTCGTTATCCATCACAGTGATGTTGTGTTGTGTCACAGCAACCCAGAGGTTGTCTGCTACTATTGCTGCGGCGTTCAACTCGGAGAATGTGCTATTATCAAGCCTGCTCTACGCAGATGAGCATAAAAATATCTGCGTGGTGGCGCCATGACATCACAAGCGCTCTATTTGGGTGGGGAAAAGGTCATGTAATTGCAACATACTCTGTCATTAGAAGGGCAGAGTGTCATTATATTACATGAGTTACTATGAAGATAAAAAAAAAATACATTCTTCTCCTGCTTTGACCTCAAGTTTCTTCAGGGTTTGGAAATGTCTCTTTCTCTCTCTCTCTCTCTCTCTGTATATATGTCTAAATGCTTCAGCTCTCTCTCTTCAGCTTACCTTCGTGCTGCCCGGCCTTTAGGACACTGAGAGACTTAGTACATTTAGAACACAGCGATCAGGAGACCACCGTAGAGAGAGAGAGGGATGAAGGAAATAGAGGGAGGACAGATGGGGCAGGGATCAAGACCCTGTGTACCTCTGTCCATCTGCATCTCTGCCACTCTTCTTGACTTGTCTTCTCTTTTTGGTTCAGGTCTTTGAGCCATTATGTGGGACCAGATGACAGCCAACCTGTGAGTCTCTCTCATTATAACCGCAGATGTCTTCTCACAACTGCTCTTAAACTGTTGTTCTAATACTCTTTCTATTTCTGAGATGTAGTTCTTTATTTATCACACTACTTTGGGCGTGAAGGATTTTACCCAGCAGAGCTTAAACTGGCAACCTGCCTTTCCCATGACCCCCCCTCCACAACTACCACCAACACTCACCACCACCACTGACACATGCACATAGAAAGCACCAGAAAATGACAGACAGTGAGACAGAAGTTGTTTTTGTCTTTCCTTTTTCTCCCTCGCTTCCGCATATGGTCATCCGTTCTGCCTGTCTATCTGTCTGTCTGTCATTACAGTAAATCAGAGGGCTCTTCGGCTTTATCCGAGCGTCCTTCTGGCTGGGACGGCTGCAGCAGATGTTGGAGCCTGGGACAAAATGGATTTCCCCCCGCTGAGAGCAGCTTTTCTTGCCCTCCTTAATGGAGGCTCCTTGAAATGCTAATGCCCCACCATTAGTATAGTGGTGGTCTAGCATAGTGATGGTGGGAAAAAAAGGAAAGACCGCGATCCCGGCTGAAAAACCTTTGTCGCTGAACAACCCCTGGAAAATATACTTTCCTGATCCACGCAGACAAGCGTCTAGTAGAGGTTTGAGGAAGAGAAAGCGGATATTTGTCTCACCACACACAGAGTTAGGGTGTGTGATGGCATCTCATCCACTGGCCTCCTCCCCTTTCCTCCTCTGTCTCTCAACCCCCCTCCATCCCTTCCTCAAAGTTTAGCTCAAAAGAGGGATAATGATTATTGAGCACATGAATGGAGCAACAAAAAAACCAATTTCTACTTTGCACCAAGCACTGGCATTTCAAGGATCAGGCGGCGATTCCGAAATTAGGAGGCTTAACTCGCTGAAAACATTTGATGATCAGCTGCCGCTTGCTGTTATCGGAGGAATCAAACGGCGAAAGGCAAAGCTGCTTTGCTTGAGCAGCATGTGCCACATGTTTTCACTCCTGGAGGCGTACTGCAGGTACAGAGGAGGAGGAGGAGGAGAAGGAGGAGGAGGACAGCAGTCGTATGAATTTATATTTCTGTTTTGTGCAAAGAGGCAGCTTACGAGCAGATGAAAGAGTTTGCAGGTACCAGTGAGGGAAATATCGCAGCAAAGACAAACATATCAGGCTAACTATATATTTACATCCAAATCTGTCACTGATATGCTATACAGCGTGTAGCATGTAAAGCTGGAAGAGGCTTTTTGCTCTTTTGGACACACTCACGCACTCACATGCTCACAGATTTATCGCTCTGGACACTCTTGTCCCTGTCAGCAGCTGGCGGGCTGAGTCTTGTTTGAGTTTGTGTGTGTATGAATGCTTGTGCATCAATCTGTGTGTGCGTGTGTGTGTGTGTGTGTGTGTGTGCAGAGCCCCAGTAAAGCCTGCTGCTCTGCTCTGCTGTGCTGGCCAGGCCATGTGGCCACTTTAAAGCTCCTTTCTGAGAGTCCTGTGAAGTTGTTAAGGAGCTCCACTACACTGGCAGTTGGCTCTGGGAATCCCTCTGCCAGCTGTAGCCTGCGCACACCCCTCCCTGCTTCACTTCCCTCTCTCTGTCTCTCATGTCCTCCCTCTCATGCTTACACTTGCTCCATTTCTCTGTGTTCGCTTCCATCTCTCTCCTCTCTTTCTGTCTGTATTTGTTTGTCGCCCGCTCTTGGTCCCTCTGTCTGCTTCTCGTGTTCTCTTTCTCCCTCTCCCCGTTTCCCCTCTCTCTCTGTCTGTTCCTCGTTCTGACCGCGGTATCTGCATAATCTATGTAGTGAAACATCATTGCGGACCTTCTGTCTCTTCTGGCACTGGTCCGGCTGCACATGTTTTCTCCTGTATACCTGCTCAG
This sequence comes from Argyrosomus regius, assembly GCA_946959425.1. Taxonomy (NCBI): domain Eukaryota; kingdom Metazoa; phylum Chordata; class Actinopteri; family Sciaenidae; genus Argyrosomus; species Argyrosomus regius. The sequence continues at coordinate 11,147,908 of OX336887.1, read as the reverse complement.
ATCAGTGGAAATGCACTTTGGCAGCCGATACCGTGCCACGTGTGGAAATGATGGCTATTTAGAAAAAAAGTATGCTGAAGATAGTTAAAGAAAAAAAAAGATGAGCTATTGCACTAATTCTGCAAAGCTTAATAGGTATTTACAGTACATAAATATACCATAATAGTTCTTGTGTCACCCTCTTACACTTTCATATTTTTTCATCCTGGCTCACACACACTCACTTACACACAAACACTGGAAGGTTGCATCCCTCTCTGAATTTGGCTGACCTTTCATCGAGAGCAGAGAGCAGGTGCACCTGTGTCCTGTTCCCTGGCTTATACTCCCAAGGTCTGCAGTGCACATCTGCTTGAGTGCACTTTCTTGTACACACAAGGAGGACATTTGCTTGTATTGTCATCAACTCCATTTGTGGTGGAGGTCCCTGGCTGGCAGGGTTGTGGATGAATTGTTGAAGAAGGCCAACGTCTACAATATCTATTCGCTGCTCTGCTGATATTCACTGAGGGCACTTGTGAACTAATTCTTCGCTGAGGCACTTTTTATTTTGTACTGCAGCTGGTATTCAAATGAATTCATCACTAAGGCAGATGTTACCAATACTTTTATTTTTGGTATAGCTTTCATGTTCACAGAAGTGAATTACCATGAAATCACATGCTCGGCTTGCTCATTATCAACTTAATATAGTGACACCGAATGAATGCTGATCTCAAAAAGTGATGGGATAATCAATGGTCAATCATTTCTTGAAATACAAGAATATATATTGTAACATAAGGTTATAACGTGATGAAAAATAAGGAAACCAAGTTTGGAAAGATTTAAAGTTGAGCACCATGTTCACTTGTTTTACATTAGGACTCGATTGATCAGAATTTTCATCTCTGTCTAAACTAGACAGGACTCCTCCTCTAATTATCGACTGACAGACAAGGTTTGGAGCTCCTGCCGACTCTCCTCCATCCTCCTGCCCGTTCCTCTTCCTCTTCCTACTCTTCTCCTCTCCTCTCCTCTCCTCCTCCCATCCTCTTCTTTCTCCAGAGACGGCCATGCAAGCTGGCGTCCTTTCACTCCACAGATGTCTCTGTTCCTATAGGGCTCTCGCTGCGAGGAGATGTGTTGGCAATCCTGTGAAACACACCTAACACACGCGCCCGGGCACACACACACACACGCGTTCGCAGACACTCGCAGAAACACCCAAACACACGGTGTGATACTGCTGTTGTCGCTGCTGGAGTCGATGTCTGTGCAGACTCTCATCTTCGCTCGCTCACTCTCTTGTTCCTTCCTCTTTTCCTGTGTGTCTCTGTTCAAAAGAAAGACCGAGAAAAGTGGAGAGAAGAAGCAGAATGTGTATGTGTGTACGCGCACACGCGTGTGTGTGTGTGTACACACAACACATCCTGTGTGACAACCTGGCGTAGCCTAGATCCGCCAGAGCTCTCAAGTTGGGTGTGAGAAGGTTGTCACCACATACCTGAGGCTGGCAGGATTAACACCTGTTCTGAGCGCGAGTGTGTCATGTATGTTCGTCAATGAGCATCTCACTGTATTCATTGTGGATTTTACATTTTAGGCGTTTAGCTGAGATTTTATGCAAAGAACTTGCAGTGAATCACTCAACCGAGGCTCAGTTTTCTTGATTATACTATCAGAAGAAGTTATGTGTTGAGTCAAGAGAGACAACGGACACAGTTTATACTAATGACGTCTTGTGAATTGAACTTTGGCTTCTAGTTTTGTTTGCATATTTCACCATTTTCTCCTCAAATGTGCTGCGTGTGTGTCCGTGATGCCTGTTTAGTCTAGCATGTTGGTGTGTTTTTCTGTTTTCAGCAGTCGTGCTCTGATATGTTCTCTTGCTGGCTGTACTGTTGTGTGTCACTCTCCGTGTGTGTCTGTGTGTCTGTGTGTGTGTGTGTGTGTGTGTGTGTGTCCACAGCATGGCAGTCCATCTGTCTCCAGGAGAGCAGCTTCCTGTTCTCTCCCTCTCATCTCTGCCACTGCAGGAACACACAACCTGGTCTGACATCCGCTCACACACTCACACACACACATATACACACACACACACACATGCACGCACAAACACACATGTATATATACCTTCTGTCTGTCTGTCTGTCTGTCTGTTTGCCGACACACATTCGTCTGTCTGTCTTTCCGCACACATCCCCATAAAGCTCATCAAAGCCAGTCATCTGCCTTCCTTCTGTCTCTCTGTCTGCCTGCGTGTCTGCCCATCTATTTGTCTGTCATCCAAACGGTCACAAATGATGGGGTGGATTGGGGATGAGGGGGGGGTTTCACACGTGCCATTTGGCATCCCCAGCTGAAGCTCAATAGAGTGCTAAATGGCAGGGACACAAAATGGCTGCAACAAAGTAGCTGCTGCAAAATGGCGACAGATGGGAAGCGTGACATCGAGTCAAAGGTTTCAGGATCTCTCTGCGGCCTTATCTAGGTTGTGATTATTTCGAAGTTTAAGGAGGATGCAACAGCCGCGTCGACTCTCCCTACGAGACGAGGCTGATCGATCGTCCTCGCTGTTGGCCGTGGTGGTTTACAATGATTGTTCCGCAGATCCCGGTTTGCTGGAGAACAGCGGTGTTGGGGGTGTGCGCGAGCGTAGCATGTGTATGTGGGTGTGTGTGTGTGTCCGAGGGGGACATTGATTGGAGCTATTTCTGCTTTGCCACATGACAGATGCAGCCTGTTCACAGCAGAAACGTCAATGCCCACACCTGCTTGGGTGGTGAATGTGAGGCATCACTGACGATTGCCTCTGTGGAGCCAGACTGAGAGACTGACAAAGTAGGAGGAAGGACTTTGTTAGGAACATGGGTAACATGGGCTCACAACATATGATTTCGAATAAAGAGTTGTTTATTGTTGCTATGATTGCAGTATATAGGCGAAAACAGCGCAATGTTATGAAAATAAATATTATTGTGTATGACCGAGCGCCGCATGTTGCGCCTGCATTTCCATCCAGTACTATCAGCTTCCAGCTCCGCACCATCGTGGGGCAATCTGTTGACTGTTGATTTAAAGGAAAGATAACCCTATATCATATTATCCCTGCACATATGTGTCAACCACGCAGTTTGCAGATTAAAAATACAGAGAGAGATGGAGAGACAGAGAAAATCGTGATGAATACTTTTCTGGCACGTTGAACAGTTTTAAATGAGACGAAAAAAAGAAAAAAAAAAGAGAGCCAGCCCTAAGCGTCGGGGCGTGTTTGACGCAGGTAGGATTATAGGCCCTAATAAGTTATAAATGATAGTAATGGCCATCTGTTCGCCTATAGGGAGCTCCTAGCCAGCTCTGATTTGGCACGCCGAGCCGCGGCACGACAGACACTCCTTTGAGCATTGGGCATTTAGAACGCAGCCACCTCGTGCCTGGGCATTTGCTAAATTCAGACGTGACACTCTGACAGCAGATGCTCAAAGCTAGACTTCAAGACGAGGATAAGTAGAGATTTTTCCCTCCTCACCAGGAGCATTATGAACACTGTAGTTAGATAGAACTGTCAAATGTGCCTCCTCCATGGACGATTAATACCAACCAATTAGGACTGATGGTTGTAACACAGGGACAGAAAATCCACATGCTGCAGGAAATACACAAGTCTAAATGACAATATGGTTTTAAAGAGTACAAAAACACCTGAATGTCACACTGCTTGCACAGTAATCGAGTGACTGCTTTGTCCATGGTAACTGTGGCCTCTCCATCTGTGTGTGTTTGTGCGTCAGGGCTCTGGTCTTAGCCCTGTGGCAGGTGTCTCATCCCAGTGCAGTGTTTGCAGTCTGGCCCCTTTAAGCGCTGTAGCCTGTCTGAGGCAGATTACACACACAAGGAGCAGATGGGTGCAGACCTCAGCACCCACAAACACACAAAGCAAGGCCAGGCCAGCTGAATGTACTGGATCTATATGTACGAGTATGTGTGTATTTATGTATACATGTGAAATTTTGCACATGCAACACATGTCTGTTCTTTCATCTATGTTTGCATGTACAGTATCTACATCATGTGTATCAGAGTGTGTATGTATTTATGTGTGTTTCTTGCTTCAGCGTAGCTAAAGACATTAGCGGGTAAACATTCTAATCCTGCTGCCCAGAGATGAGGAGAAGAGTCTCTCGGCTTCTTCCTCTATCTCCCACACACGTCTAGTCCCATATCAAGGCTAGCTTAACTGGCATGGCTGGCTAAGATATTTCTCTCGTCCTCCTCAGGTTCGTTCATATCAAAGCAGGAATTACTAGCATGGCTGGCTAAGACGCTACACCATTGCACCACGTGTCTTCTCTCTTATCAGACCTTGTGTGGCTGGGATAAAATGCTACGCCTTGCTAAATGTTAAAGCGCTTGAGGCTACAACTGCACCAAAGCTTGCTGACACAAGAACATGGGTGAAAATGCTGTTGTAAATCTAGCCAGACATCTTAAGGGTCATATATTCTTAAAGCTACACTAGGCAAGATTTTTATGTGAAAGTGCTCCAATGAGATCAGGGTAATTCACAAAGGGCACCAATATTCCCCTTCACTGATGCACCAGATTCATCTTATTTCCTACAATGATTATTTCGATATTGCAATCATGTGCAAAACTGAAGAGTATTACAGCAGCTGCAGCGTTTTTTCCACTGATAGCAGAATTTTTTTTTTACCAGATAACAATTGGCAAACCTTTATTAGTCTGTCTGAACACAACATTAGTAACCCAAGCAAGTTAATACAGCCAAGTCACTTGGAATATTTTCACTGAACTGCAGTGTAAATGTGGTGGTAGTGTGGGAGAAAAATGGGGAAAACTTAAATAATATACAAATACCAAATGTATGTTATGCTTGCTGTTTAGCACAGTGGTAATATTTGGGTATTTCCAACAGATTCAAGTGCCTGTTTGATCTGCACATTCTTCCTTTCCAAACTAAAACAAACTGAACATGACACAAGAAATAAAATAAATCACATTTTTAGATCACAGCTCCAAACAAAGCAGGTGTGAGACCTTGCTTTGTCCTTTTCGGCTCTATACTTCATGACAGTTGACTTATTCTGCTCAGAGATGCAGCTGTGGTTTTACACTGATTTGTTCCATTTTTTTCCTCTGTTACAGTCATTTTCTGGATACTGTAGTTTCACAGAGATGACAAGGTGATGTCAGAGAGAAACTTGTTTGGCTCTGACTAAGCTGACAAGAACGTACACACATACATATCACACACTCATGCATATATACAGATGCTCCTCTGTGTTCTTACAGCTGCTGTTAGATCCTTCATGTGACCATGGGCTGCTAGTCACACATGAAAAGGAGAATGTGTCACCATCAAGGCTGATATATGGGACCTTATAGGCGACACTATGTGTGTGTGTGTGAATGCAGAGAGAGGGAGCTAGCTTTGTCCTGTCCCCAGCTGTGTGTGTCCTCAGGGGCCTGATGTCCAAACAGGAAGAGGTGTCAGATGGCCCGGGGACCCATCTCTGGGACCCAACAACTGGAGATCTGTATGTCACACACATACACATTCAAACTGTCATCCATACGTCACTGCAGCAGTTTGTCTTCATTCCCTGAGCGCCCTGCATCGATGCTCAGTCGACAGCAGCCTCCTTCCTGCCGAGTGTGTTTGCATCTGTTGGCGCACACACACACACATGCAATCATACACACACTCGTTGAAGCTCTTATAATGAGTAATTAGCCGAACAAACAGGTACTGCCTCAGCTAATGGCTGAGGGTGCAATATTGAATCAAGGAGGTAGTAAGGTGTTAGAGGAGAGAAGGAGGGAGGAGGAAACTTCCTCTTTCATCAACCAATCGGGATCTGACTTCAGGAACCATAAAGGGATTGGTTGATTGATGCCTGACATCCACCACAGGAGCAACGTCCTTTTGTGACATCAGATTCATATTGTTTGATACCAAAATTCATAGCTGTCATGTCAAATTACCGTCATTTATCACCGTTTGGAATGGAGATTGGACATGGCTATGGTTTATATGTGTGAGCAAGCATGTGTGTGTATTTGTGTTGTTCTTACATTGTTCCACCTCTCTTATCATCGCTCTGTTGATGTTGTGTTTATGCTAGTGGCTGTGAGAAAGTGTGTGTGTGTGCATATGAGTGTATTCTTGTATTTGTATATGTTGGGACAAATTAGTTTTCAGCTTGACTGCTTGTGTGCGTAAATGAGTTTGAAAGGCTATGTAATCACCCAAGATGGGGACTAAGTGTGCCCTGTGTGTGTGTGTGTGAAGGCAGCTGGACCTTAGCCAAACCCTTGCCAGGTCCTTTTTGGTACATCCTCTCAAGAATGAAGCACGCACTTGAGAGTGAGAGTGTGTGTGTATGTGTGTAAGAGAAAGAGAGCTTTGAGAGTCTTATAACATAATTAACAATAAAAAAAAAAAGTCCATGTCTTCTCTCCCTCTAAACTACGTACAAGAAACAAAATAGACCAATTTTGATGTCACCGAGCAGTGATGTGCCATCCGGTCCTTCAAAACTGCTACGCCACGGAAAGTAAGCTGTGTTAAATTTTGAGAGTGGGTGTGGAAGTGGGTTATGGGAAATTCCTGTTAATCTTCCTGAAAGTGTAGCAGGCCCGATTCAGCTAAACATCGGGGGTGGAAAGTGCCCCCTGCATAACCCCAATAACTCACCCACACTCACCCCCATCCTCGAACATTCACTTAGCTTGCTGTCCACATACAGATGGAGCTGTCCAAAAATAGGACAAAGGACAGTGTTGTACAGTCACCGTAAGCTATGTACAGTTGGAGGTCGGTACTGTCTGCAGGCGTCTTTCTCTGATGAAAGAGGAATCACCCTTTGTACACAATTATTCTGCTTTAACTTTTATTAAAAGGCCGGTTACACCGACAAGAGGCACAATGAAATGAATCTTCTTCCCTTTTTTAAATAGGGACTACTTGTAGGGTTAGTTGATGAACTGCTGTAGCAAGTGAGCTAATGCTAACGCTCTCTAAAGCCAGGAACACGCTAGTGCTAGTCAGTGGCAATATAGGCCATAAGACCCTAATAATAGTGTCTTAATATTTTCTTTGTACTGTGCTCTAGGTATTTTGTTCTCAGTGGTGTACACCAACATTCGATAAAGTGTCACTGATGAGAGAAAAAAGCTCGCCAAGCTAACGAGCTTGTCAATCGTGACAGCAAGTTCACTCAGTTTATTCAAAAGACGCACTTAAGCTAATAAGCTGTGATAGCTGTCTCTCCAACTCTCAGCTCCTTCAAAAGGTCAACACTGTCAAAGTGGTTTGTTATTAGTAAAAATTTGCATGTTAATGTTCATCAAAGTTCGTGAGGAGTTAAGCCCACATTTGCATCGAATGAACATGAATTAATTTCACTGTGAAATCGTGCTGTTTGAAATGCAGAGTGACCAGTCCTTAAAGTGTTTCTATGTCACATAACACTTCACATCACATGTCCGTATTAAGACGGATCTCATCTTTTACTTATTTTCCATATTTTACAGGGACATATCCTGCAAAGAGTGGGGTAAGCTTTCTCTTGTCATATAGATACAATGATAAATTCCCCTTTAAAGTCACTACATTGTCTCTTGGGCTGTATAAATATATTTAATTTAGTATAACAAACATTTGCTTTGTTCAGTATTCATTCAGGTTCATTTCAAAATGTATGTTTACTTAGTTTTGTTTTTCCTTTGTGAGTTCACAAAATAGCTTTTTTGTCTAATTTCTTTATGCTGTTTTTTTAAATGTTTTTTTTTTTCCATTTTAATTGTAAAAGTTGAGTTTTACTGTATACACTGTGTCTATCATCCATCCTCGTACCCATCCATCCATCCCCTTTAAATGTTCCCACACTACTCATGGTTGAATTCTTTTCCATTTCACTCATTCCTCCTCTTTCAATTGCTTTCTCACCATTTCCACTGTTATTCCTGCTTCTCTCTCCTCTGATATATTTAAACCATCCCCCTGGGGAGAACAGAAGCCCGCCTCAATCTGGAACCAATTGTTTTGTTCGGTTCACGAATCCAGAACCAAACCCTGACAAAAGAACTCTTGTAAGGACCGCTGTGTTATTTGTTTTTGCCCAAGTTACAGATTGTGCTGTTATCAAAGTATTTATTGTGCCGCCATGCTGCAGTTGTGGATGCGGAGAGGGCCTGAAGCCTCGCAGCACATCAAAGCTGTCACAAATATGGAGCAAGGACCAAATGGCAATATATGCTGTGGGCACAAATGAAATAATCCCAAACTGTTACTGATAAGAAGCCACTTTTAAAGGCTTGCTCAGTGTTGTAGTGATTGTACTCTGCAAGTTTGAGCAGCTGGTTAATATTCTCACACTTCTATCACTTTACTGAGTTCTCAGAGTGACAGAGTGAGTTTAGATCCATGCACGTTTGCAAAGGGTGAACTAATTGGAAAGAAGCTTGGCATTGCAGAACAATGATAAGCGGCTGATTAATATGCTGAAGTTGAAATTGTACTTCTGTCAAACTAAATGCTACAGTTGAGTCCCCGTCAGAGGAGCCATATGCAGCATCACATGTGAGATCAGGGAATTACAGGCGAGGCTGCAGGATGTTTATCCCCTGGGGGTCATCTTGGACAGGACTTCTTGCTGTATGTTCATGGCTGACACAGGTGTGCGAGTGTACATGTGCACATGTGCGTCTGTTAAAGGCTGAGCTACTCAGCTGGGAGCCTGTCAGCATACGCCAACAAGCTGAGTAATGCTGCTGAGAGTTAGCTTAGTGTGTGGAGCCACCTGACCCCAATAGGTCACCTAATGACCTTTACTTCAGATGTGGAGCTGCAGAGACAAGTGCCAAATCCCACTGCCAAAACATTCTGATACAATAACATTTAAATGCTTTTGTTTGTGTCCCCGCTGGCCATCGCACACTCTCTTTGACCATGAGCAAGTCAAAATAAATCAGGAAACGGCAATTCATTTCAAGCTGCATTACATTTAACTTAAAATAACATTAAACAGGCGACCGCCATGTTGTGTTTTGATGACTTCTTGGCTGCTTGACCTCCTCACGCGTCTTCCTGTGCAGTCACATGCAGAGACAGGAGGGCTCAGGTCTGGACACAAGCGCAGGAGGATCTCCAACTGCTCTTAAACCCATTAAGGCCACCTGGGTGTGTAGCCATGCATGGCTAGAGAGATGGCCAGGAGGTGTGTGTGCGTGTGCGTGCGTATTTGTGTGTGTAAGGGGACCGAGAGGTGGCCAGGAGGAGCAGGCTGTTCAGCAAGATTAGCAGGCTCTCACATGTTGCATAACAGATTCCCCGTCTCGTGAAAAACCTGCCTGCATGTTGCCGCCCGCTAAGCAGGATGGCCTTTCACTAACGCCCTCCATACTCACACACGGACACCTATCCATGAACACGCCCAACACATTGCAAATTCATTGTTAAGACCCACCACCAAGATGCTTCTGCTGCATTGCTCTGCTTCATTTGCTGTTAGTTTCTCTATTTATATCAGTAATGTGTGAGAGGAAAGATAGCCAGACTGGCCTCCTCACTCACGCAGGTTGAGTCAAAGCCTTAACAAATGTCATTATCCAGACCAGCCTGGAGGTGATTAGTTAGTGTACTGCTTATGGCTCTGTGTTTAGCGTGGGCCTGCTGCATCCATCCAGGCCAACTGCTGTGTGTGTGTTTGTGCATATGGGCTTGGGCTTGCTTGGGGCTGTGATCCGATGGGTCCTATAACACCAAATCAAACACAGAGGGAGACCCAGCCTGCCTATTTCTCTGTCAGTGTGTGTGTGTGTGTGTGTGTTTGTGAGCAGGGGGGGTTAAGTAATAAACAAGGTCTCCATGGTGACAACAGATGCAGCTGCAGCAAAGAATGAAGTTGAGTGTCAGCAGTAAGGACCCACTGTGTGCATGTTTGTGTGTGTGTATGTGTGCGGGAAAAAAACATCAGCAGTAGGGGCCCAGTGAGAATCGTAAACACCAGCAGGCCATGACTTCCACAAATAGACCTCTTAAAAAGGAAAAAAGCTGGAGAAAGGGGGTGAAAAAGATGATTTCACACACAACGCAAAAAGAAAGACGTGTAGCACAAGAATGCTCGGAACGTAATGTGTTTACAATCGTACAAGACAAATAAAAAAAACTAGCTTACATAAAGAAAAATGCACAAACAAGCAATCAACTGTACAAGTAAAGCTGTAAAAATTTCTTTGCACTAGAAAATCCTAAGCTCTGGCATCCACGCTTGAAATGTCAAGTTCCTCACAGAAGCACGTCGTCCTCCCTCCCCCATAGTTAAAGCGCCAACAATCTATTCATCAGTCTTCATCATCTTTCATCATTATATGGTAATCCTCCCAGCTCACTCTGGGTCTGTCTTGACAGCCCCCTGCAGTGTCTCTTTCTAGTCCTGTTGTGTGGTGAGTGTGCCATCTTGATTCACACATCCTGTCAGTGGTTCATAATCCCTCCTTTATGGAGGCAGAATAGCGCACTGCTGTCTCACTTCAACGCCTAACTTCAAGGCCAGATATTCCGCGCGGCAGCCTCACGATGTGTTCTCATTGTCGGAGCACCTCTGCTGGCAGTCCACATCTCGCCCCAGCGTGACCCCTCCCTTACTCAGGCTATTTTCCAATATTATTTATGCAGAGACTCTCTTTAGTCCTCTCTAAGCTGGCTTTTTGAAGGCTTTTCACTAAAGGGCTAAAAACATACAAATACCACCAAAAAAAAACCCTCCGAAAAACCATATGGAGCACTATACCTTAATCAGAGCAGTCACTGTGTGTGTGTGTGTGCTCACTAATATTAGAATAATCCCTGGTGATTATGGGAGTGGTTATTAGGATGAATATGGCAGCAGGGTTGGGTCGGGCCGAGCTGAGCTGAGCCCAGGCTGTAGTGAGAAACAGATGTCAGTTGACCCACATCTGCCGAGCATGCTGGGACGTTGGAGTGTCAGGTCACAGCTCTGATCACCTCAGGGACACTGTACATCTGGGGCCCGAAAGATCATTGGCTTTTTCTCTTGGTTCACAGTGTCCCCTGAAAGCTGTCTCTAACTGTCTCTCTGCCGCCGTCTCTCTCTCTACCTGTCTGTCTCCCTGTTGTGCCAACATACACACATATAAAGACTACGCACACACATGTACACACTTAGTACAAATACAAATATTTCTGGCAAGAAGAACAAGTTTCAGACTCTGATCTCTAGATCAAAGGTTTTGGCCAGTCTACCCTCTTGGATTGTGACCCAGACTGGTAAAGTCTAGGGATGCATGACTATAAGCACTCACTGGTGCAGCACTGTGGTTGAAAGGGAAATTGGTTGAAGCCCTGGCAATGAACTGTTATGTGTATATATAATATGTACATATTTGGCATCTTTACTCTCTCTGTGTATGCTGCCAGAACCCGCCACCATTCCTTTACTGGTCATCTCAGACCAGAATACAGCTGCATTTCACACCAGTAATCACATGTGTATACATGTGATTACTGGTGTGAAATGCAGCTTACTTGAGAAGAATACGCGATAGAACTAAACTAAATCTACTAGGACTCCTTGTCAGCTTTTAAATTCTTAACCTATTAATTCGTGACTTGATGCAGACAAATATCTTTGTGCCATGTAGAATTTAAAAGCAACAAATCAGTACATGGATTTGTGCTAAAAATGGCAATAAGTGCAGCTGTTGTGAAGCAGCAGGCACGAAGTCAAGCTGCGAACGGCCTGTTAGAATTATATGCTTCTCTCCAGATGTTATAACTTCATATTCTGTGGTTTATGCACTTTGTGCCATTGTTTATATACATATTATCATCTTAGCCTGCTTTATTCTGACTTTTTATTTTCTACTTTCTGTAAAGAACTTTGTAGAAGAGTATACTGATAATACAACTGTTGCAATTTGTATCCCTTAATCCAGCTTTCTGTTCTTTTTTTAGATTCTATTTTTTGTTATTCTATTTTTTTGTTCTATTTTTTGTGTTTGAAGTTTGACTTTTCTGTCAATTCCTCTTCTTATGTATTAAGTTTTTCTTGGAGTTTTTCCTTCCAGTCTAGGTCAGGAGCCATAGCTTTTGGTGGCCTATAAAGCCCACTGAGACACTGCATGTGATATTAGGCTATACAAATAAACTTGGCTTCACTTAACTATGTACGCATTGCTTTACTCATACCCCATTCCCAAGAGAACATATTTCAAGAAGTGTATTTTTATTGCTTATGACTTTACTCTGATTTTAACATTGACTTATTTAGTTCTGTTTCTAGGCTTTGATTTTCTGTGATCTGGTGTTTGCTGTATTACATTACATCGCTGTAAAACATACAAGAAAGAGTAATTCTACTGAAGAATCAGCAACACAAATGGATGTTAGAGGACTCCTGCAGCGGCTACCACTGACAAGAGAAAGTAGAGAAGCACAGATTTCGCCATTGGCCAAACCAAACATTGTGGCTTTAAGTTATGGTTGCATTTACTTAAAATGATGTGGTAGACCAACACTGAGAATCAGCGAGTGCTAATTGAAAACAGCTTGCTGGAGTTCCAGTGAATGCTAACTGTGGGATAAAGTGTCTTTTTCTATTGTGTTCTATGCACTGGTTCGCTGGTCATTCCTCTGTGTTCCCAGGAGGCCTGAGGGGTTATGGTCCTAGATAGCTAGAGTATGACTCATATGGGCCTTTCTGGCCGTCAAATAACAAGTTCACACAGTGTCATATTGCCTACTAAGGAGAGGGTCATCAAATATTTCATTTCCCAAGATAGATGGCTCCATGGTGAAACCCAAATTGAAAAGTGAATGGCTACAATTTTCACTGCCTGTAACAAAGGGTGCAAACTTCACGAGGTTACACAATCACCTGTTGGGTTCAGTTTTCCTGGAGTTAAATGACTTCAGCACATTTCCTAAATAAATAATAAGCTTGTAAACAACTCTCTCCCTCTGAGAGTCTTTCTCTGATCTTTTCTCATTTCTCCCTGTCTAATTTCTCTCTCCTGCCTTTCCACCGCTTCGCCTCGTCTCTCTCTTTTTCTCTTTCAGCAGGATTAAGGCCCATCCTTGTCACCCCATAGGGCAGAGCGCTTTGATTGACAGCTGGGTTCAGCATCTTGACACAGGTCCGTGGCCCCGTCATCATCGCTGATCGTCCCATGCTGGCCCTCGGAGTGACAGGCGCCTGCAGAGCCATTTACTCCTGGTGCAGCCGAAAAAAGCCCTCCTCGATCACCGACGCTGCAGACGTACAACCTCCTCCCTCCTCTCTTCCCTCTCATTCCTTACCTTCATAACTTATTTCCTTTCCATTCAACAGCCTTCTCCACCCTCCTTTTTCAAAAATCTTTTTCTTTTTATTTATTTATTTGTCTCTCTCCACCTTTCTACTCCTCCTCCTTCTACTCTTCTTTTCAACTATATTGTATTGAGTACAAGCTACTATTAATCTAAAGAAATCTGCCAGATCTTAATTAGGGTAATTACTGTGTTTGTTTTAACTTAACACTGATGACTCCACTCAAGCTACTATCTTTGAGCAGACCATAACAGATGGGGTGCTTAGTACTCTTTTGGGAAGGCTGACAAGAGTCAGGATGGAGCTGTATGATTTTTGAGCTTGATGTTTGTCAGCTTAATTTAACTTACAAAACTGTTTAGCAGGAATTCTTCTAAACCCTAAACCGCTGGCAAAATGGCTGGTTGGTGGACAAAATGAAGTGTCACTTTTGTTTTGATTGATGTAGTGTGAACAAGCCTTTTGGCCAAACTTTTAAGCTTTTATTCTCCGCCCTCTAATACAACACATAACATTGCCTGAAACTGGTCAGTAATGTCACAATGTGTTGCATTTTTCACAAATCCGTTGGGCCACGATTTTCTGGTTTACTTTCTTGTGTTAACATTTTACTCTTGTTCATCCTGATTAGTTACAAAATAAATCAGTTTAAGGAGAGACTTGAAAGTGTGGTGTGCAGGATTTCGTAACGTCTAGCAGAGAAGTTGCAGATTGCAGACAACTGAATGCCGCTCGCCTCACCCTGCCCGTAGGAGGGTAGGAGAAACTGCCCATGAAACACTCTTGATTGGTTTGTCCAAACATGGCAGTTCAACATGGCTTACTCTGTAGAAGAGGATCCTCTCCTGTAGATATAAAAGGCTCATTCTAAGGTGACAAAGGGGATAATACCCTAATGAAAACATAGTTATTAATATTCTATGTGTGACATGTTCTGACAAAAAAACACCCTCATTCCTGGTGTCATATCTTTACCAGTTGTGACCAGTTACAGTAAACCAAGGAATGGGGGGGGGTAAAGCTTTTTGTTAACTAAAACTGAAAGAGCAAAAAGCACAGGAACTTACTTGAAATATACATAACTTTATAGCAGCTTATTATCTTAATCATCACACAACCTCTCAGATTTCCCTTGCAACCTGTCATGGGAGCCCAAGCTTAGGAATGACTGAACTATATTAGTATCTCTTCCTATCTTGTCCTTAGACTCTAAAATTCAGAAACTCCCAGGCTACAAGAGAATTTCAGAAATATTTCAAGTTGCTCAGCCTCTTGCATCAAGTTTCTTGCTTGTGTAATTTCATTTCTGCTTTCTGTCTCATAGGGGGCTGCCTCACTGCCTCTCAATCTGAAACAAAGCTATGATTCAGGTTGTATGCACTGTGATATGACAGTACGCTTATGACCAAGTTACATGTTATGTGTGTGTGTGTGTGTGAGAGAGAGCGCAGAAGGACAGGAGGGCATCAGATGAGTACAGACTGTTTCCACCTGCCAGGTGCCTGGTCTCTAATCCCCCCTCTCTGTCTGATTAAACACACACACACACACACACACACGCACACACACATACACACCGGCGCAACAAGGTCATCTCTCTGTCAACCATACAATAGCGCTGTGTACCCATCTGGCCTACATCCTAAATACTTCCTCTTTAGAAAGCAAATAAAAAAGGAGAAGAGAGCTAACATTTGGTGCCTTAGAAACAGGTCACACGTAAGTTACTATTGTTCTAAGTTACAACAATAAATTTTATTGTATTTAGCACTATTTTATGCTGTTACCACATATTCTGTATTTGTCATCTGGGAGTGCTGCAGACTGTGTTATAAGAGACAGGCGCTCAGTTGTTTTGTCTTATGTCCTCTCGGTCTTGCTCACTCCTGAGTTCACCTCAGTGAGGGAGGACGCCTCACATAATACTTTCTTTGTATGTTATCAAAAACATCTTTTAAGAACACTGTTGTACGCCCATGCACTGCCAAAACCGCATGAAACCCCCCCCCCCCTTTTTTTTTTACAATAATTATTCTTTCTTTCTTTCTTTCTTTCTTTCTTTCTTTCTTTCTTTCTTTCTTCCTGTTTTTACTTTGGCATTGGACAAGTTCCCCCTGTGGTGAGTCATATCATTCTCACAATATTTTATGTTGTGAGTACAGAGCTTTGATATCTAGAGGATAAGAAGGCTTTTGTAGAGACAGTGACACCCATCGTCCTCCTCCTTCCCTCCCTCCATCTCCTCCATCTCCTCCCACTCCTCTGCTTTTCCTTACCCCGGGGAGGTTTGGCTTCTTCTGCCCCCTCCGACGGCTTTTATGTCTGACGAGGTTCTGTGCTGTCGAGGTGAGGACGAGGTCAAACGACTTCAAACGCTGCGCTGAGGAACATCACATGTAAATGAATAAAGATTAATGCAATAATGTTTGTGTACGCTTGAACGAATGCCTGAACACTGCGGTTTCTGTCTTCAATTTGTTATAAATCCTTGTGGATTTGATCCTGTTAGCATGCTGACAGTAAATGCCTCCACACTGTAACACAATATAGCAGGATGTATTATAATACTATGTGTGCTATTCTGTACTGTGAATTATTCGCTGTATTTAGTACCACAGTAGAGAGCAGTATATATTTAGCATAAATCCTGGATACTGTGTGTGTGGTTTGATCTACATTATGATAGTGTAGGAATTCCATGTGGTGCCATGCTGTCTGCTGTCTCCTCTCCTCACCTGTTGAGGCTGTGATTAGATACTGTCAACCCTCAGGCCATAGCTATCACATACAGGTAGAGCACAGTGGAGCTATAGCTTTCCCTCATACTGTGGGATCGGAGAGAGAACTGGTGAACTCCAGAAACTGCAGACGGTGCTGAAAGTTTGTGTCACACTAATGAGCAATCTGTCAACAAGTGTGCGCTACAGGGAACTTGGAAAAAAAATGGAAAAAATGTAGATTATATGGCGGAAATCCTTGTATGAATCCCTCTACCAACCACACACACACACAAACACACACCGATCTCCACGGCAGAAAAATTATAAAATGATATCCCTGTTACAGACGGATGTGTAGGTGTAATGGTTCTTTACCTCTCAAGTATTTTTAAGTTGCAGTGTGTAGGCTACAGGCTGGCAGTGATTTAAAGGAAAAGTTCAACATTATAGGACTCCATTTATGCGATTCCCCCAAGAGCTATTGCAGAAAATCAATACCACTCATGTCTATGTGTTAAGCTGAATTTGACTCCAGTTTTACATTGCTCTCAATGTACTTTTTACAATATATGTAGACATACACGTAACAAATGGACGGCTTAACGCATATGACAGTGTGCACAGCATCCATAGACTGTGCATATTTACATGTTTGAAAAACAAATAACAATAAGTGAATACGTGAATTAATAAACAAATGTATAAAAGATAATTTTTTGAAACGAAGAACAGAACATCCATCCACTGACTAAAGACCTGGTTACCTGGCAACCCTCAGTGACCATTTCTGCTTTTATTTATTTAATTTAATTTAATTTAGCTAGTGCTAAGCAGTTGCTAGGAAGATTAAATTTCTATATTTATTATTTTGTTTTGGTTCCCTGATAGCAGACCATTTCGACTTTATTGCTTACAGTGCCTCCTATCTTTATGTTTGTCTAATATAATTTAATTTTCTAAAACCCCTGAAAACAATCTAAGCAATAAATAGCTTTAATAAAGTAATCACTTACTACCCATTGGTTTTTGTTTGTTTCTAGTTGGTTTTCATCCTGAGCTTGTGACAGATGCAGTTTAAAAGTCAGAAAAAAAACTGGTAGGTGGACAGATTAAGAGATTTTCTAAAAAACGTTCACTTACATATATTTACCATATATAGCCTATGTATGTTTAACTTTTGTCCAGTGACATTAGTATCATGTTACTTCCACTTTCTCAATACTGTCTTGTAACCAATACTTTAAAATAAACTGATTTTGCTGACACATTTAAATCTCACATTACAGAAAATCAGTACTGGGGTTGTTTTTCTTTTTGGCCAAATGGCCTCCTGTAGAGGAGTTAAACACAGAAGTCAGTTTGACATTAGTCATGAGCTATCCTGAGATTATATTTCTCTCTTTAAACTGTTGTTGGGTAAAATTTATTCAAGATAACCAGCATTGAAAAAATATATAAATTAATTCACTTTCCTTACATTTTATACAAAACGGAATTAAATTACTTCTAGAGCCGATATCAACCTAACTTATGCTCGCTAGCTGCGGCAGTTTGTTTGTGCACGTGATGTAACCGTTAGCTGCTTAAAACATTTGTACTAAAGCAAAACGTCATGTTTACGATGTATATTAAATGTGGTCAAACCTTTTTTTTCTGTTAAACTCCACCTCTACCTGACTGCCTGTCATCATTTTCAACCACAGTTATGGACGCTGGAAAGCAAGGTACAGGGCCTGTTTGTGTATAATAACACTGTTCAGTGATGTAAGTTAGCTAAAGTAGCTTTTATTCTCCACAGGTTTTACAGTCTGCTCTGGTTTGTGGTTATTTTCTTCTTATTTTATTGTTGGCATACTACCACTTAAGTTAATCCCCACATATAATGTGTTATTATTTAGCTAGCCTCCGAGCTACAACATATAATTTTGCTAACTTCTGTTTCAGCTCTGCTACTTGCTGTACTCTACCTTATACATATTGTTTATATGTGTATTTAAAGGATGGTTCATCCAAATGACAACAGTCACACTTTCTAAGCATGCAAACAGTACTTTACTGGTTTATGACATATGCATTTATAAGATTTCCTTCCCCCCAATACAATGGAAATGAACGGCTTTGCAGTGTTGCAAACTTACTTTTAAAAACTGTAACTTTCCAGAGTTATTATTGCTCTGTATAAACCACAAACACATTGTCAGTTTTCAGAGTAGTTAATTCGATTCACCTCTACTGTACTGCGGTGAAGGTAGAAATATTACTGTTATCTCAGAACCTTGGCAAATAAATTTTCTGGATGACTACATACCACTCAGGGTAAGTGAAAAAATATGTGTTCTTTTCAATTTGGGTGAATCAAACCTTTAAATATAATTACTTTCAGCCTGAAGGTACCATAAAGCAGCTATATATCATTGACCTTGCAATCCCTTACACAAGATGGTCCTGATTGTGCACTGAAGGGGCCCATCTTGCAAGCAGGGAGGCTGACAAAGTAGGCTTGACCCCGGGCTGAGGCTTGTTGTGGCGCTTCGTCTCTCTCTGGAGGGCTTGTCTGGAGGTTGGCTGTGCTCTGTCTGGGCCGCGCTGCTCTCTAATCACCCTGACACTGCACTTACAGGGCTGACAGCTATGGCGCCAGAGAGAGGGAGAGGGAAAGAGGGAGAGAGAGAGAGAGAGAGATTGTACACGTGACAAGGCCCACCTTGGCTCTCCACTTGTTCCCTCTCAAGATAATCACTTTCTATTGATTTTCTTGGAGCACACAGATTCCTGTTACTTTTCAACCTCTCTGATGCTGCTTGTCAAAATATCCAAGGGCCACAGCGGACAGACCTGTTACCTATTACCTATTACCTTTCCTGATCCCACTTAATAATTGATAACGTACGCCAATGAGAGAATAGTGAAGCTGCCTGCAGGTCTTCATTTTTGTGCCATGATCAATAATGGCGCTTGATTGTAAGAGCAAATTTTATCCATCCCTTTTGAAAATAATCAGGGCTATTATTGAGGTTAGGGAGTGGGGGGTGGGGGTGTGCGGTGAAACATAAACCCAAACACTGTGTGTGTGTGTGTGTGTGTGTGTGCGTGCGCGCAGTCGATGCTTCATTCCTTTACAGCTCGTATCAGTGAGCTGAGGCGTCACAGCCGGCGCCCTCTGCTACTTACCTAATTAGCTCTAGGAGCCCCTGCATTATTAACAGACCCCCTAAATCATTCAGAGGGGCCCTAATGTGTGTGCGCGTGTGTGTGTGTGTGTGTGTGCAAGGGTACACACAGAGGGGGTACAGAGGATCACTGCGATAATGTCCCTCCCTATTCACGACATGTCAGACGTAATTATTCACCCAGGGAAGACACGGGTCCAGAACACTGGTAATGGCACTCTTCTTATCCCCTCCTCCTCCGTCTCCACCTCCACCTCCTCCTCCTCCTCCTCCTCCTCTCCCTTCCCCCCTCTCCCACTGCTTTTATGACTGACAAGGTGCTAGATGGCTCAGACACACTCTAGAGATAGACAAATAGTGGAGGATGGTTGGTATTGTTAGACAAGAATGTTCATGTTACAAAGGTCATGTGTTAATGCGGGCGGATCAGCAGAAATAGACGGATAATGTTTATTTTATTGTGTACATGGATCTCATTAATGCGAGGAGCTATGCCATTTGTAGGCCTCATTTGGTTATATTACATGTAATGTACTAATCATTTTAGAGGAATATTACTGCGATAATAATGTGAGTGTCATTTTGCTACTTTAACCACTGGATGACTCACAAGCGTGGCTCCAGTCCAACAGAAGTGTTTGATGAATATATAATAATTTGAGAGTCAAAATGCAGCTGAATCATGTTCAGCAGAATGTGCTTGTTTTCTCGAGGTTTAGCAGCTGGAAGTGGTTTGGTCTTTTTGTCAGCAGAGTCAGCAAGACACAAATGAAAAGTCAATATACATCACTTCCTCCCTCTCAGCCAATAGCTGCCGTGTAGGGGGGTGATATTGTTCTGTATGAGATAATATTTGGGTAGGCTGGTGACCAGGAGCTCTTGCCCTGGTAATTCCACATGTGTTTACAGGAATGTGACTGTTTCCTGAAGCACTGCAGTAGCTCTGGTATGTGGGTTGAATTCCAAAACATTGCTCCCCTTCTTTGCGGCGTAGTTCACTCTGCCACATAGATTTTGTATGAGTATTAAGGATGAGGTTTGTGGACACGATGGAGATGATGACTTTCAGTTCTGTAAAAATATTTGCGGTGAATTTGCAGCAGTCTTTCACGTTGTTAAATAATATCAAGGTGTTGATATTGTGTGAATTAATGCAATGAATTTGGTTTACATTAGTAAAATAATACATATCGCAGTGTCAGTTTTGTATTTGGATGGATTTTGCACGGTCTGCAGTGTGCATTACTAACATACTTCACTTCTTGCAGAGATTTTAAAGGGATATGTGAGGATATGTGTGATATATGTGAGGAAGACGATGCTCTATCAGTCTTCCTTTGCAGCTTTGTTTTGCACTAACAGTGTTTAGAAGGGTGTACTGGTGATCGTGATTGTGCAGATGCAGGTCCATAATATACAGCAGCCTTTACTATTAGTTTAAAATAGGATTGCAAAATTCTGGGAATTTTCAAAGTTGGAAACCTGGGATTCCATGGGAATTAATGGGAATTTATAGGAATAAATAGGAATTTACAAAATTGAAGGTTGGTCCTTAAAAGGGAACTTAAATATGGTTAGGGAAAATATATTTTAGCATAATCTTGAATTCGCCCCCTACAAGCACTGTGCATTCCTCCATCACATGCACAGGTAATTCCAACAACCCTGGACCACACTTTAGAGCCCAGAGTCTATTGAAGCCACACATTTGAGCACGTGGACTACATAAAGTGACGCAAGTTTTGATGATATTATGGGGTGAATATATTTGATGTATGGTATTAATGTTTAACTTGCAAATAGCACATGAAAATGTATTCATACAGTGGATAAATTAGATGCTAAATAAGCTAGCATCATTTCATTGACCATTTATGAGGCTATCTGATGATGTTAGCTTACCCCAATTACTAAATTACCCCCAATTTCCAGTGAATTCCCATACATTTCCATAATTCCCACGGAAAGTTCCCAAGTTGGAATATTTAAAAAAAAACCCCAGCTTAACTTCCTATAGAAAGTTTCTGGAAATTTGCTGGAAATTTTCCACCCCTAATATAAAAGCATATTACAGGGCACATATGAATAGGAAGTTGGTTCCACTGATGGTAAATTTGACACATTTAGCAAAATTTGGAGTAAACGAAGGTGTTACATTACAGCAGTGGACATGAATAACACTAGGATGCTTTGAGTAGAACGCTTCCAAATTCTGGCAACAGAGGGCTTTAGTGGTGTTTGTTAAAAAACCTTGCGTTAATGACAAACACTATTTATTTGGTTAATGGTGGTGAATATATGTGTAAAAAGCAGCAGCATAGGAGCTGCACTGTTCTTCAGAAATGTTTTAGCATAACCCCGTCTCTCTTTTTAAGTGTGTGAGAGGCTGAGTAGATTACGGGCTTTTTACTGCAGTTGCAGGATGAAGGAAAAATTAGGGTGAAAACTGTAATGGGAAAAAGAATTAGACAAGATAAAAGTCTCAAGATGTCGGGAGAGTGCAAATGAGCGAGAGGGAGAGAGAAACACTCCTTTACATTGTTAATCTGGTCTGCCCCACCCCCCTCTGTTTCAATTAAGAAAATTACTTTTTAGTTCAATTAACAATAATTCACGGTTAACTGAATAAAGTTTATTACACAATCAAGGCGACAACAGAGTGAGAGGGACACACGCACACTTATACTCACAAGCACGCACACGCTGGACCTCCTTGTTGTAGCAGGTGTCAGGGCCCCTGATCTGTCGACCCATGCGGGCTTTGGTGAACTGTGGTCGGAGGAGGCAGGATGTTGGTGGTGACGGCGTGATGCTGGAGGTCGTGGGAGGACGATGTTGTTAAGGGATGTTAGGGAGAAATGTGTCAGCGCGCTCTTAGATGGAGAGGCCCCTCTATCCTCTATCCTTGGCCTCAGGCAGCAGCTTGCATCACAGCGATTAGCTCCAAAACACAGACAATAACACTAGCAGCCACATTGTCATAATCGCCATTACCCCCCCCCCCCTCCTCTCTTCCCTCCACCACCACCACACCACCATCACTACAAAACATGGCAGAGACTCATTTCTGGAAGCTTCCACCCTCTTTTATGGAACTACAGATGAGCTGTCTGCCTATAAACATTTAGAAAAATGAAATAGGGCAGTGTAGAAATTGTCCTATTTTACATTTACATACTGACAATAAGGTGTTCTTTGCTTCAGCCGCGGTTCATCCTCCTTTGTTCCATCCCCACCTCCTCCCCCTCCCGAAATGATTTACGCTGCTACA
Source organism: Argyrosomus regius (assembly GCA_946959425.1). Lineage (NCBI taxonomy): Eukaryota > Metazoa > Chordata > Actinopteri > Sciaenidae > Argyrosomus > Argyrosomus regius. The sequence continues at coordinate 11,125,410 of OX336887.1, read as the reverse complement.
ATTATTGGGTAATCTCCACTGTCATTACTCTTAACATCTGCTCTGTCACAATGCTAAGGGCTTTTGGCTGTGCTCTGCGACAGTTATTCTATGCGCTTACAGTCCTATGATGCAGCCAGACAATCCCCTGCTTTATCCACTTGCCTCCTCTCTGTATATGCTATCTGCATTAGAGAGATGGAAAGGCTTTTATATGAGCGGGAGCAGTATGGTAGTATGATTTGTTTGTGCTTGTGTGTGAGTGATCCGACTGGAGAGGTAGGCTGCTGAGTTGTTGACTTGACCCTGTTGAAGTATCTAGAGTTCAAAGGTCAGCGGATGTTCTTGAGTCAGATATCAGCTGAGGGGAAACCTTTTAATAACACAGAGAACGCATTTGAAACTGACAAAACTACCACCCACCATCTTGATTTCCTCTAATCCATACACCCATTCTCTCATGTGTTTCTGTCTGTCTGTTTGTCTCTCTGTATGAATAACAAGCAACCACCCAGCAGACAGGCAGTTAAGCAGCCTAACCTTTAGCGAGTAGGGAGAGGAACATTCAGAGATTTCCATCAGATTACCCTCTCCAGTTTCCATTGTGTGTGTTGGCCCCCTCCGTGGTATCCCCCCCCCCCTCACGCAGCAAATTGGAACCATTTGGTATTCAGATAACGGCAAACAGCTCAGATCTGCTGGAACAATAAGCAGTTTCCAACCAATCGCCCACCTGGACTGAGCTATGCTAAGACGGTCTTGATAGTCGTCAGTTCTTTCACCACCACTCAATTGCCAGTGTGGGTTTCTTTTTTTTTTTTCCCACGACAAATAGCGTTTCTAAAGCCTCCCGTCTGATTCTAGTTTCACCTCCCTCTCCCCTCACTGCTGATTGACCTTCAGCTTCTCCACAAATCAGATATCACTCCGGAGTGCCATACGCGATGAATTCGGTCTAGTGGATGTCACAACCTGGCAACTTTCTGTCTGTAATAGTTGTCTACGGACTGAAGCAGTTGTTTGTGAGTGTGTATACTTTCTGCTCTTCACCCCCAGTGAGAGGAATGTAATGACATGGGTCCAATACTGTGTGATTGAGATGGATGACCTGTTTTATTATCTGTGTTTTGTATGTATGTGCATGTGTGCGTATACTCCCAGAGTGCTGAGGGAACACATTGTGACCCTAGTTGTATTTGGCCACTAGAGGCCATGCTGGCAAAGGCTGAAATGATGATTAAGGACAGGGGGGCTGAATGGGAAAATGTGGATTAATGAAGCTCAGATAGAATTAATAGCCATGACATCCCACAACAGCGGAGCCGCTAAATGAGAATATGTCGTGGGTCCACCAGAGTCTCAACGCTTGTTTCGCTTTCAAGGTGATGGTAGGAGTAAAGAAGGAAAAGTTGCATCTCTCAGCTGACTTACCTAACTTGTACACACTTGATAACAGAAACAGTGTTTCCTACTGGCGGGGAATTTAGTTCTGGTGGTCCCAGTCCATTATCCCCAGGAATTTTTGTACGTAATAATGGACCGTTCTGCAGGGCCAATGCAGGAAGCAGCATGAGAAACCAAGGTTGTGGCGATTGGATGGCAGAGAAGAGCGTCAAACTTATGTTTTGTCACAGTAATGCTGGCTTTTCTTTTGTCACTTACCTAAGTGAAGGTAATAGTGCTGTTCCTGTCCCTGTGGTGTGACACTAGACAGTGAGGGATCAAACTCGAGTGTTATGAAGAGAAAAGCTGTTTAATTTACTGAGACAGGCAGGAAATGTTTAATATTTTGTGATCGGTTCGTTGGTTGGCCTTTTTATTTAGACCCACTGGTGCAGCACAAGTCACCACTAAATATGCACTGTTTTTCAGGAAGTTTGAAATTTGATTTATAGCTTAGCCATAACCAACAACTCTCTGTACCCTTAACTATACAGGAAAGGGGTAGTATTGCACAGGTGGAGATATCCTGACTTTTAGTTCCTTGTATGGGTCAAAATCTATACAAGGTCCTATGAAGCAACTCAGTAGCCACCTCTGAACCCAATGATATCACCCTACAGATATCATCAGGGTTATTCTTAAAGGAACTGTTTTCACTAGCTGAGTACTAATCATGACAAAGAAACTGGACTTACCCATACTGCAGTTGCCATGACATTTTAAATATTCTGCACATTCAGGCGCATATTGAGACGGAAGAATAAGTACATATTGTAAAAAATGATTTAGTGCGGAGTGGACCTATCTTTTCAGTATATGGATTAGATTCAATATAAAATAAACATTGCAAAAATATTATTGTTAGTGCTTGGCTGCAATATGTTTGTTTCTGAGAACCTCAGATGTTTTTAGCAGCAGCTGCAAAGACTACAGATCCAACCCCCTGAAGTTTTAGTTTGGCTGTTTTAGGATAACAGTTGCTGGACCGACTTGTCTTGTCTTTGATTTCACCACCTGGTTCGTTGTTCAGTTGGTGGTCTTTCACTTCTACCTCCTGCGGACTACAAACATCCCGGCTTGTGTGTATGCTCACATGCACACACACCTGGACAACTTATTAGCATGTTAAGTCAGGAACCGGAGAATGGTTTAGCTCCAGGTGGTGATCAGTCATTAATGCCTGATCAGTTCTGCAGGTAAATGTTTACCTCACACTGGTTAGACATTACTGGAGCCTGGAGGCTAGGATCATTAAGCCTTCACTGCAGTATTTCTAACAGTTTGTAACTATTTGTAACTGAAGGCACAGTGTTAACGACTAACTTGTTGTTTTAAGAACAGGAAAAAGTGCAAACACGGAGGTGTTTAAGGTGAGTGTACATCAGGATCATTTTGTTGTTTCGTGAGGGAAAAAAATCCAGAGAAGTCTACGAAACAAATGTTTTGTCATGGTAACGGGTTACATGATATAACACCACAGAGTTTGGTGGGATTGAGTAATTTAGAGAAAACACAAAAGGGGAAAGTGGGTGGCAGTTCATAGAGTTCACTCCAGAGCATCTTGCTTTCTATGAAAACATAACTGTGTTTTTTTTCTTATGTGGAGTCAGAGAGGAGACCATGGGGAGTGAGAGAGAAAGTCAAAGAAACGCATAATAGTGCACTAACCTACTGTGCTTTATTCTGACACAGGAGATGCTGTCAAACCTGGACTAACCAGCTGCTCAACCAGCTATTCTGCAGGACACCAACTCACACTGTTGTGCAATGAAGGTCCTTTTTAGAAGTGCCAAGATAGATACACTTTTGGAGAAAGTTCATGTCTCTAACCTGAACTCTTGATGATCCTTCCTCTATAGGTGTCAACAAAAGGCTTAAGTCATCTTTTCTCTGCCAAGATATAGGTGATGACAGGTAGGTGTCATTTTAGTTACCCCCTCCTCTTTTAAACTCTATTAGGACATTTTCTCATTCTCATCATTTCTCTTTTTTTTCAAGTGGGCTTGAACTCTTCAAGAATGGTCCCTCATTACGCCACCTTGCTGCTTTCCTTCTTAAGTATGACTGGGGTTAGTGCTGACCCAGGGCGGGGGGTGGAGTAAACTCTGGGAATGAGTGTAACAAGAGAGAACATACTAGACTGAAAGGGAAACTGAGATAGTGAGCATTGACAGGATTGAGCTCCCAGGTGGGGTGTTACCCTCAGGGGAGGCAACAGTTGCTGACAAAGCTGTGAATGTGTGTGTGTGTGTGTGTGTCACATGAGAAGGTCTTGGCAGGTTCTCTCTTCATGAATGAAGATTATTTGGTTATTGCTCATTAGAGGCCAGTGTAGGTCTGGGATGATGACAATTTGACGTGTTGAAGCGTCCCATTGATTCAAGCTGTGGTCATTGTTGCAGAAATATTGTGCAAGTCATGTCTAGAAAACAAATATTAAAGAGCTTTAGTTATTCCCTATTCACTCGGAATATTCCACCACAAATAAAAGAACAAGCTCTCATTGACAATGACAAAATAATAGACATTTACCCCTTTGACCAGCCTGTTTTTTTTTTTTACAGTAGCTTTAGTCACGCAGCAAGTGTTGTTGACTTTGTCGCTACCTTCCCATTGTGAAAGGGTGACCTTCCTCTTTCTCCCACTCTCTGTTCTGCTCAGCTCCGTACATCTGTGTCTGTTTACCAGCCTGCCTGTGTCTCCCTCAATCTGAACTGATGAGTGCAACTCACAGCTGCTCCTCTCTTGTTTCCCGCTGCTTGGGTTGTGTTTGCGTGTGTGTGTGTGTGTGTGTGTGTGTGTGTGTGTGTGTGTGAGTGTGTGTGCGCGAGCGAGCGTGTTGGTGTGTGGTGTCATTGTGCTCGGCGGTGACAGCGCCATGCTCCCAAATCAAAGACGACTGGCTTGGTACCACAACACACCTCTGATTGCAGAAACAAGAAAAGTTTAGATAAAAGGAGTAAACACGAGTTTATATTCTACTTTGATCGCTCTGTTTTCTTTATACCAGAGTGGAGACATGCATGTGTACAATGTACTACGGACAAGTACACATGTAGTACTATATGTGCATGTACACACACAACAAATATCCACATCTGTGTCACCTGAGCCTTTTGACCTGCATTCCTTCATGTTTTATCTCTGTATTTTGTAATTTCCTGCTCTATCATTAATAGAATGACAAAAATTTTGTGGTTACTTGGTCATGTGTCAGTAGTCTGGGCCTGTACACCATCCACAGTTCAAATACAAAGATAATAAAAGATAACAATGTGACTTTTACAGTCAATGGGGTGTTAAATTAATTTTTAAGGAGTATTTGAGAGAGTCGTTGTTCGCTCGTGGTGACTAATGGGAACAGGATGAGAGGATGGTTTCAGGGAGGGCACAGAGAGGTGAAGAAGAAGGAGGTTAAGAACTGAGTATGTCTTCAGGCGAGTATGGGATACCTCTGAGAGCCTGACATCATCAGGACAGGTGTTGTTTGCTGTTGTTCTCCTGAAGTTAGGGCGAGGGGGCCTTGAGGTTTTTTGACTGTCAGCCTGAACCTGTCGGACCTGTTTTAGACCCTCAGGCCCACGTCTCACCTCGGGTGGAGGTGGCGTGTTTTGAGATTGAAACATGATGAATATTTAGATTTAGGGTGAGTCATCATAGAGAAGCTACACAATATTTTGAATTCCGACAATTGTTTTGCTTTTTTTCATTTTAATTTTGGTTCAAGTTTAAATTATATGTGAAATTTTTTTCTTTTGTTATAATCTGCTTCTTCTGGTTGTTTTTTTAATTGATAGAACATCATAAGAGCTGAATGATTAACAGATAGTTAATCCAGTTTCAAGTTAATTGTAATGACTTTGTACTTATTTTTGTCTTATGTAATAGTAACTGAATATCTTTGGATTTTGGACTGTTGGTTGGACACAAAGGTCAGTTTGATGGTGTCTCTTTGAGCTTTAGGAGATTATCAAATTAATAAATTGAGAAGTTAAGCGGCTGGATAATGGATAAATAATTTTCCTAGTCCCTGGTTTATACTGTATATCCATAATTGTTGATTAAGTAACTGCATAACTGTATAGATCTAAGCTTGGTATCTTAATTATAAATAGTTTTTTCTGTCTTGCGGCGCAGAGTTGAAGCTCTTGCATAAACACAGTCGCTAATGTATGTACACATACTTTTGCATTCCTACATACATTCAGACAAATTTCAGGGGACTGTTGGCTTATGTAGAAGTTTTTCTAAGCCTCCTATAAATATTTCTGTGAAAACACTTTCTCCTTCAGGTAGAACTCGTCTCTGTGTCGTGTTGCCTGTTGGTGCTGGGGAGATGTTTCTTTGGTAATTCATTTGCAATTAGGAAATGTAAATCAGACAGGTGCTGCTGGCATCTATCAGAGTCTGTATTTGTTTTACCTAAGGCATCTCAGATCCTCCCTTTGTAATCACACACACATGCACGCTTACACATTTGAACACACACATGCACGCACACAGACACAAGGTCACCTCCACGAATCACTTAGGGTCTTTCTACATGAGTCTGAGGAGACTTTAGAAGTGCTGCGTTAAAAAGAGAAAGCAAACTTTTTATTCAAAAGAAGGAATACAGAGTCTGCCTTGTTTCTGACTGACATATGTTCACTGTGTGTGAGAGAAGAACTGGGATCAACACTCTCTGCACATAAGGAGAGGTACAGCTGCTAGATAGCATTGCTTAGTTTGTGTGTGTGAAGTGAGGGAAAGTGTAGGGGGGGGGGGTTGCACACGGGAATGCACACTTTCATCAGTGTGTTGGTGGTGTGTGTGTTTGTGTGCAAGAAGAGGCGAGTGACTTCACACAGGCGTAGTAGTAATGAAGCGTGCCAGTGTGGAGAGAGTGGAAGTTGAGTGTCAAACTGGTGAAGAGGAAGGAGGAATCTGCAACATTTGGTTTCCAGTATGTCACATTTCCACCGCATTTTAATCACCTTTATTAATGCCAAATACTGAGCACGAGAGATAAATCCTTGTTTACAAAGACTGACCAATATGACAAATGTGCAATTTTAATATTTGGACTGCGGACAAGTAACTTTTAAAAGACAGTTTTTAATATTCAGATGCCCTCCCACACACGAAGGCACACGCCGACCACATTTATAAACACACATACACACACACACACACACACACACACACACACACACACACAGTGTTTTATACCACTGGCAACTGCCTTATTCCCACCAGCTGTCTGAATGCATAAAACCCAGGCTTGTTGTTAAGTCTGGGGCTTAAAAGCACTGCCAAAAAGAAAGCTGGGCAGGAATAACGGCATTAATTCTGTGATTTGAGCCACCACTCAGACTCAGCATTTAAAAGTGCTTAAAACTAGCAGCTGGTGTCAACAAGGTAATAAAAGCAGGCGCAAGGGATCACTCTGCCTGACTTGTGTTGGGCAGCAGGTCGTCCATGTTAGTTTAAACGGTAGTGATGCGGGCAGAGAGGAGACACTGGCACAGGCCACAGCCTCCCATACTGCCAGAGAAAGAGGGGCCAGTTAGGGTAATGTGCGATAGTAATTTGTAGTTTATTAGCTTGTGTCATAGAAATATAACATACAATAGATTGATGTTGGCACGTCACGCCCTCCATCTTTTGGTTTCTGTGTTGTGTTTCCAGCTCAAGCTGGTTGTAAAATGGCTTGAGAGAGCTCTGCCAGTGACATCACTCTCACTGCAACGTCTCCCTCCCTCCCTCTTCAGGTGAAGGTATCATTTGCCACGGCTCCTGCCAAGTCAGGAGTTGGAAAACTTTAATTTCCCTGGCTCCAGAGACAGCGCCAGAGGTTTGATGTCCATTACCCAACCCTTGAAACAAGAAATGACGTAAACTTGGATTGAGCTAAACACTCTGTGGCAACATTAGCTAACCCCCAGAACCTCTGTATCATCTTTCTTACTGTCTCTCCGCCTCTTCATTACTTCCTCCCTCCCTCTTCGCTCTCACTTTCCCTCCTTTGTTGTCCTTCTTTTCCGAGGGCATCCTCGTCAGCAAGGTTGAGATTCCTGTTAAAAAGTCAAGTCTCGGCTGGACCCGGGCCACAAAGTGCATTATGATCCACCTCCTCTCTGCTACCCATTAACTTGTCCTTCATGATGTGGCAGCGGCTTGTAAATGCTTCGGCACTTCAGCACTCAAGCTCCTCTGCTCTTAAATCTGCACGCCACAGTCTGTAAAACATCTTGACTGTCCTCGCCACTTTGCACTGATCCATTTTGAAAGTGAAACACAGCCTGTGAGTCAGCGTGGGTATCTGCACATCATCACACCACACGAAACGTGATAGAAATCTGAGCAACATTAACATTAGAACTCACAGTAAGAAAGACTTTTTCTTGTGCAGTTCTGGATACTTTGCATTAGACATTCCTTCATTCTAAGGGGTCACAATCCAATAACGTTGGCAACGCAGTGTATTATACACATGAATTTTTTACTTAATAGTGAGGATGTTTTATAAAATCTACACATAGCTGTCAGTCAAAGTAGAGGACAAGTGCAAGGTGTCCTGAAGGTTAATGGCTTAGGAAACGCTGAGCGATTTAAACACCATATGGATAGGCTCATCATCTACAAGCTGTTCAAGGTTGAACCCATCCAGAACACTGTAGGATTGAGATAATAGCCTTCTTCGCCCAACTGTTGTTAAGCTACCAATCTCCTGTCAGCTGCAGAGGAACTGATAGGCATTAGGACCTGACACCGCCAGCAACTTTCTCTCTCTTTGCACATCTTTGACTCATTCTCTCCCTCGTCAGTCTCTCAGGTACACAATACAGAGGCGTTGATGACACGTCTTTCTGTCTTCCTTTCTTTCTTCGTCTCACACCAGCGTTTTTCTTCCTCTTCTTCCCTTTTTCCTCATCACTCCCATTTCTCCTCTCCCTTTTACTCCTCAGCCATACACATCCTTTGGAGAGTGGCTCGCCCTCAGAGCCATCTGTTTCCAGGCAGCCTGTGAGCATTGCTGAAATATGTAGGGCCTAATTAATTCAACCAAATTGTTTTAGAATAGATTAATACAATAATGGCAGCGCATGAAAGGTTATTTCAAGTACACCACTCAGCTAATCTCATCAAAGGGTAGATTTCACTGCTCTGCACTCGGTGAACACCCACTGCCATATAGACCCTCATATACAGGAAGCCAATCTGTATGTACTGGAAAGCTTCTCAGTGTGGGCGCTGATTACACAATCAACAAGGAAAGGCAATTATTAGAGAGAGGATTGATTGATACTATAGATGATGAAATGAATACTGTATGCTATGTATGTGATACAAATGCGGGGCCTACACAGAATTCCTGTATAATGGAAAACAGTTTGAAAACCTATTATTACAAGTATTAAAACTGCATGAAAATACACATTTAACGAGACGGCACAGCAACTAAACTTTAAAAGAAACCCAACAGCCCCATCTCCAGTCCTAGATCATGATCCAATATGTGAACCTGAACCATAAATGCTTATTTTGGCTGTAAAATGATCCACCTATAAGAATTTGTTATTATTACCTAATTATGATGACGTTGGTAGAGTGCTCACGGTCTAGAGTAGTGGTTCTTAACCTTTAAGAGCCCTGACCCTCCAGAATAATCAGGTTGGCGTACGTGACCCAAACCCCCATCTCCACCCACCCTCCCTCATTTACCTGAGACTGTTCAGGCATTACTGTAACATAACACACGAGCCACCACTCAGGATGACCATTGCTTCGCCCACAGTCAGAACACAAGTAATCGGATTTTTGGCTTTAATTAGAGTCAACATGTCTGCTATAACCTAAAAGAGCAATAATTGATAGAAATACATGCTCATATTACTGAGGTAACTAGGCCTGTTCACATGTACCAAACAAAGCCTGTAGTATATAGTGTTTTTGAGTTCTTGTCCCCTGTGTTGACATGGCAGAGAGCTGCTTCCTGTCTCTCATTCTGTGCTGCTAAGACACAATATGTTATTTTATTTTATTCTCCCACAGTCTGTGGTCTACACAGTCTATCACTGGAATCATTTTTAGTGCTTTTTCTTCTTTTTGGTACTCATTTTGAGGCGTTTAAGGTCAACTCTAATACAATACAGTTAATATAATAGTAATGCTAATGCTAATTCTCAGTATTTGTAGTGCGGTGGGGTCAAAAAGCTTGTTTTTGAACTAGTAACCTTTTAGTTTTAGATGGCTCCACTGCTCCTGCCAAGCTTCCAGCTCATACATTATAGAAGATGGATCTGTGATTGTTTTTCCTTTGATGGTTGTTCAGCAGAACAGCTGGCGCTGCTTTAAATCCTGTGACCTCTAGAAACAAAACAATAGTCACTCACTTGAAAGCACTTTATAAATGATACGACAGTAAACTCATTATAAAGGGTGTCATTTGAAGTACTCGGTATCCATGTTGAGAAAGACAAGTTTTCCTTGACGCATTAGTATTTTTTGTTTGTTTGTGGTTGTCTATTGATCCCTGAAGGAGAAATCTGACCTTCTGGGTGAAAAATGGCTCCTCATTCATTAAACTACACACCATGCGGTTCTTGTACTTTGTGAAAAAAAACGCTTTTTTTTTTGGCGGGGAGACAGGTTTTGTGGAGAACATAAATAATATTTTAAGGTAAGGTTAGCGCTGCAGTGGACTCATTGCCTGTCCATGGTGTGTCTTTCATGCTAGCATAGGCTCCCAGTTGGCACATTAATCACTTAAAAATGAATGTATTGAACCATCCAGCCAAGAACAATTTTTAAGAGCAAGTGTCACATTTTCTAAACAGTGGGTGTCTCATTTTCAAATGAAGCTCTTCACATACTACTCCTATGAGACAGAGAGGCTGTGCCATCAGTCACCTGGACTAACCTCTGTGGGGAATGATACAGACAAGCAGAAGTCACAGGGCTGTTGTTCATCAAGATTAATACCAGCTCACTGTCCTCCCCGGAGAGGCAAACTAACAGATTCCCTACTTGACTTCTAGAGCCGACTCCTATAGATGGCTCTGGTTCATTAACACCAGTATTATGGCTGAACCACTTGCAATTAGGAATGTGTTTAAGACGGAGCGCATACACTTACACCAGTGTGTGCTCATGTCTGAATACACACATACCCTTACACCTACACCTATACACACACACACACACACACACACACACACACACACACACACACACAGTGGCACCGTGTCGGGTGCATTTTTTAAGAGGAGGAATATGATAATGAACCTGGCTTGATAGAGTAATTAACTGGGCTAAATGGAAATCCCACGAGGTTCAGTGATAGTTAGCAGATGTTCTCTGAAATACATTAAAGACCAAACGTCTTGTGAAGGGGGGAGAAAAGAGGGAGAGTAAAAGAAGGAGAATATTGCCACTGTAGATAAAGTTTGGGGTTTTTCAAATAAGGAGTGGAATTTGAGGTCTGGACTTCTGCGGCGGGAGTCTTTTATTTGGAAACAATGTCTCTGTAGGGGGGGTTAATCAGCTGATCAGAGTCATGTGGCTTACAGAAGTAAGAGTCATCAAAAAAAGAACAACCTCAAGCAGGCTTTGTTTTAAATAGAGGGCTTTTATGACCAAGAGAAATTTCTGGTGAAGCGGTTAGTTAAATTTGCCTGTGACTATGTCGGCGAAGCAGCATGTTTTGAGTTAGGAACAAGCCAATAAATGTGACCCAATAAATCTGCCACTGGAAATGTTACTGATTTAATAAAGTCTGTAACACACCAATATGTTTCTCTGATACAGTAACTGTTTCCAGTGGCACTGATTGTAAAATAGAGGTGTGGTGGAATCAGCACCACTAATCCACATCATTGTGGCCTTCTTTGGCTTATCGGACGATGTCGGTTAACAGCAGTAGCTCTCAAACAAATGATTTTCATAAACACAGAACCATCGTTTGATCACAGACTACTTCACACTGCTACAGCTGAGCACAAGAAACTAAATACTGTTCAACAACTCCCATTACCTTTAGGCTGGTGAAAGGTGTTTTTGGAAATGTGATCGTATCAAGATCATTTCAATTAGAGCGTTTCTCAATCACTGTTTACACATAACAGCAGTTGTAATGCGTGAGAAGTAGCAGAAACATAGAAGAAATTAATTTATGCATTGTTCCATATAGTGTTCACTCATTCAGCCACTCAATACACGGGTGGCTTGCTGTCTCAGACAGGCTCAGTCTATAGTTCAGCATATAGTACAGCAATATCAGTGGCACCACCAGAGGCGGTGAAGTCGCACTCCACAGCTAGCTAGCTTGCTAAGTCACACTGAGAAGAGCCATCTGCTTCCCTGTCTGAACTTTAGAACAAAGGCGCCAGGCTGTCAAAGTTTCCCTCAAACAGAAATGCACCCTGACTCAATCGCAAGCAGACGCATACAGGCAGATCGCCATGAACGCATATACATACACAGACACACACACACACACACACACAGACACTCCACCCACATATGCACACTCGTTTTGGACTTGTGTCCTTCTGTTCTGGATGGACTTTCCCATTCTTAGTTCAGTGGCTCATCTGAGTGAACGGATGTAATTTTGGATATTTCCTCTTTTTGCAAACTCAGAAATAGTTCCCTGAAAGAAAAAAAAACAAAAAACAAAAAACAAAAAGTGAAGCATGTGGTTTAAAAAAAAACATGTGCGTGTTTGTGCTTGTGGAGAGGAACACCTGTTAATATTGAGTTTATTACTGAATTTCTTCCAGTCAGTCCATGTGGTCAGTAGGTGTAAAGCAGCTGCAGGAAGTGTAATAATGACTTCCTGTTTACTCCGCCTCCTCCCACCCACTCACCGGTTACAGCCGGCCATGTGGTCCTGCATGGACCAACTCCATCGCTAATGAATTGGCACTGGAAACAACCCTATGTCAGACTAAACACCCGAATATACACTTGCAAGACATGCATCATCAAGTTTTACATTAAAAACCTGATCTGTCTCACACTCCCTCATATAAGCTGATGTGATCCTCAGTCACTGTGGTTGACACCCCAGATACTTGTGGGTGAGCTTGAACTTCCGGTGACCTCACACCTTAATGTATTGATCAATCAGTCTTCCATTAACGCCGCCCCCGCCTCGTTCTAATCTAATCTTTGTTTTCTCTTTCCGACTCGCGTAGGCACAGCCACGCTATCACACATGAGCAAAGAGCAAAAGAAACCTGGAAAACCTTTTAGCAAGCCTTATTTTGACATACTTAATGTGTTCCAGAGGAGTACACTTGAATCCTGTGTCAAGCCAATCTGTTTACATTAAGTGTGAAGAATGCCTGAGCATGAACCCTCCTGCCCTAACACGAGAAGACAGCTGATATCAAGCTACAACACTTGGCCTATTTCTGTTTTTCACACAGTGTCGCAGAATGAATTATTAGCTAGGACGGTAACTGTCCATAACATGACATGAAGAAATATTACTGACACTTTGACATTTTGCTATCTTTAACACCTAAGATGAAAACCAGAAGGCTCAGAGTTACAGTTGTGGTCATATCTATCATAAACAGTGCAGCGTAAGCGTCACTGTCGATAAAACATAACAGTTCTGTGTGCAGACGTGCCACATTGCACTAGCAGGCTGCCATGAAGTCTTCCTCTGTGCTGATGCGGAACTTGATATATTGCACTTCTCTCTTTGATGATCCTATTGGCTAGCACTCTCTGATAACTTGGGGCACAACAAAGAGGGAAGTTCTAAATCATACAGTGAGATCTGGTGTTTTTCTTTTTTTTATGACCTGACAAAGATCCAATTTAGATTGAAATGCTGTCAGTGGGAGATGCTGTATAGTGTTGTAGTGCTGGGACAACTTCTGTGCATTTAGCTGTCTGAGCCTGGCATGTGCGCGGGAATCTATGTTGAGATGATGATGTTTCTTTGGTGTCTGCAACCGAGTGCAGCTCGTAAACATAATGTTAGAGGTTAGTGAGGAGTTAAAAGTTAGATTCTGGGGAGTCAAAGGTCCTAAAACCACTAACAACCCCTGCTGCGTCAGTGGATGGTAGTTTCCTTGTGGCTCTCACACAAGGGTGTGACTTAAATATCTATAAAAAAATAATAATACTTGCCTATAGATTAGTGGAAAATAAATAATTGGTCTATGTATCTTTTTATTCGTCCATGTTTTTTTTATTTTCTACATGTGATTCATACATCTAATTCAAAATAAAGTGTCTTCAACGTGGCATACAATGGTTACAGCTACAATAGCTTTGTCAGTGTCTGACCACCCTGTGCTGCCATGGTAACCTCTTTAATAGTCCACAGTGTATGGATGTGACATCTGCCATGGTGTGCTTGGTTTGTTTGATTATTGAAAGCCCAGGCAAAGCAAAGGCACATTGATTAAAACAGAAAATGTTCCTCTCACAAGTAAATGGCTGTAGCACGTGTCTCCTGCAAATAAGTGGGACAATGTATTTATTTTTATGAGGTATGAAGGTTAAAAATGCTGCTGCTAAACTGGCACAGTTTCCTTGTTTTGTACAGTACAGTTACACCATCTTACATCAGCAGTGGAACTATTTAGAGTGTTTGAACCTTTAGTTCAGGTCTTAGAGATATGTAAAATCAAATGTTTCTCAACATATCCTAAATTAATGTGTGGTTGTTTTTGTTTATCTACTATATCTCCACCCAAGTGTGTATTCCTCCCACTGAGCACAAGGGTCAGCTCAGTTAAGCGCTTCAGTTAATCTGTGCGACATTCCCAGGAAGACAAAATCACTCCATGCTGGTTAACCATTACCATACTCAATTAATCATTCTCTGAGCCTATATGAGAATTTCACGATGCCTGCCTCCTCCTCTTTCCCCTTTTTCTCATGCCACTGGTCTTACTTCATCACATCCTTGTTGACACTCGCTAGCCGCATGGCCACAAAGCCTGCCTTTCATGTGCTCCCCAGCCGGCTCGGAAACACCGGTGTCGCAAGCGCCCCAAAGCGCCATCTGCCACCGCCCCTCCAAGCAGATGATAAAGTTAGCATCTCCGCTTTGCATCCTCCCCATGGATACAGACAAACAGACACACATAGATACACCTACACAAACGTATACAGCACACACACTCTGTGCCAGGTATTAGCATATCTGTGTATGTGTGTGTGTGTGTGTGTGTGTGTGTGTGTGTGCTGAGAGAGGAAACGACCAACTTTCCAACTCGACTCTCTGGGCACAGAAAACATGTAGAATAGGAGGAAGAGGAAGATGAGAGTGATAAGATGGTGATAGAGTGGGGAGGATAATGGCAAGCGTCAACAGAGGTTGTAAGGTTGAAGAGTCACTTATGCCTTCGTCACACTACATGAGTTTCAAAGTCATCAGATCGCTGTACTCTTCACACCACATAACTTTCTGTCTTGTGATGGTGACTCTTGAAACCGCTGTGGTTTGCACACTATGTGACAGATCAGCAAACATTACAAGATCTTTCACCAGGAGGAATCCTTGACGCGTGTCAGGACTCCTACAAACTATGTTTAGTCATGGAAACACATACAAGAAGTGACATGGGAAATGACGTGGTACCATGCGTTTGTGCACTAATTTGCAGCATAAAACAAGGAGAAAAGGAAAAGATTAAGGGAGAAAGAATAGTTTGAGATGCACACGCAGCAAGAAATATCTGTTTTTGCAATGAAAACTATAGCGGATGACAGCAGAAGAGTTTGATTTCTTGCTCTCATTGGCTGTATCTCGTTGCCGCTTGATACCTTCTGGGTGTCTGCAAGGCTGTGGTCAGCTCTCTGCGAGTATTCAGATCGCATCTTTGAACAATTCACACAAAGCGATAGAGTGTCAAATTTAGTGTTAAATTGTATGAAAAGCTGCTTACAATGGAGATATCAAAGAGTTTTATTCAACTCTATTAGGGCTTTACTAGGTCTTATTTTTAGCACTGGGTAATTTTACATCAAACATTGAAACAATATTTGGTATAAACTGAAGTTAACGTTTGTTTTCCACAAAATAGATTTATAGAAATATTGTAATATATCATATATCCAAAGTAGAAAAGATGTGAGAGAGATGACTATCCACTCTGCATCTGTAACTTCATTTTTTTTTTTATTGCAGTTTTGCATAAACTTTCCTTGATTTCTGGAGCAATTAGAGCTTGAAAGAAATTAAATGAAACTGACAGTGGTTCACTGAACACATCTTTTCCACTGCGCTTCTTCAGCTTGGTTTCTCTATCAAGATAGTGTGACGTTTTAATTCTGTCACTGCAGGATTTTTAATGTAGGGAAATAAGACTGAGCTGAAAGAAAGACTCCAGATGGAAATGATAAAGGTGAGTTGAAATTCAGTGCTAATATCTTCACACACACACACACACACACACACACACAAAAAAAAAAAAAAAATGGTGGGTCTATTTTCTGAACTGAAGAATCAGATTTGTGATTAAAGTCCTTGCCTGTCAGTCAACAGATTTAGCTGAAATTGGCAGCTTTATCACAGTACATCTTGCATAGATTAATTTAATCAGATTCTACTTTAAATGCTTTTCACTGCCACGATAACCCCAAACAGATCTATAATGACGGCTTTAGCCCCAAACTAAAACAAGCCAAAGTGTCTAATGGAGTCATCAGCCCACTCAGATTATCATCATCTGTTTGGGCTAGCTACCTCCGTGTTCCATGCTCCTGCACACAAACACACACACACGCGCACACACACACACACACGCACGCACACACACACACACACACACACACACACACACACACACACGCACGCATATCCCTCAGATTCCCAACTACAAGGAGCAAAGAAGCGTCAGGAGATGTTTAATTAAGACAACAGATCAATTAACAGCTCAATTAGCCTGGCTAATTAGGGGCTCAGTTGGAACAAAAGCTTGCTCTCCTCTGCTCTCTCTTTCTATCGGTGTCTCTCTCTCTCTCACTCTCTCACCCCCCCTCTTTCTCTCCCCCCCCCTCTCTCTCTCATGCACGTGCACATGTGCACACTCATACACTCACACCCCTCTCACAGGGTTTGAGCACAGGACATGGTTGTCGCAAAACCTCGCTATAGAGCACATAATCCTACTTAATCGGCAGTCCAGATTTTGGCTGAAAATTGCCTGGAAGGGAGGATAGGAGCAGGAATTCTCTCTCCCTCTCAGTTTTATCTGTGAATCCAGGACGGCAAGGATCTCAGAGGACTAATTGAAGTTACAGCAGCCCGGAGGTGGGGGCGCGCGTTTTTAGTTAACCTGGCTTTTTTGTGGCAGTGTGCATTACATCATTCTAACATGTTCAGATACAGTGTAGCGTACGTATAAACCCGGCTTCAACCTGCAAATTATCCTCTTAAGTACAGAAAATGTCTGCGTGTGTGTGTGTGTGTGCGTGCTCACAAAAGCCATGCTGCCAGGTGTACCTAAGCTTGTCGCGTGTATCGAGTCTTTTGGGGGTGGTGGCGGGGACACTCCTGACGTTTACATGCCTCTGAGTCTACATGTATTTGGCAGAAGCTCACACTCTGGACCCCCCTGCCCAGTCAATTAGGATGACTGTGCTAGTTGGTACACAGCCCCATTTGTGTGCGTCTGTGTGAGAAAGAGAGAGAGACAGGAGGAGGTATTAAAAGCTTGAACAATTCTTTAAGCAAATTTTCAAAAAGTCAGCAGAAGAACGGGTGTTTCCATGAACAAGCCTCATGGCTGTAACAAGATTATAAAAATAAAATAGCACCTGTAGCTGAGGGCGTAGGTTTGTTTTTTGATTTAAATATACGCACTGGTCTGTGTGTGTTTCTATGTTGTACTGAGACGTGTACACACACACACATATATACACCTTCATAAAGAGAGCAAAATATTACCTTTATTCAGTATGTATTAACACAATACTTACACCTGGAATTTAAACATAAAATCAACTGACTGATGTTGAAGTCTCTTCAGGAATAAAATATTTGAAATTCTATGAATTATTTAGGATATAAATACTATATATCAGGGCTAGTACAGCCAGATCATTAGGTCACATGTCCCTCACCTTTTCTGTCTTTGCAGTGACAATTCACCTTTTGCACCTTGACTTTGATAGGGACATGTCCTCACCTTCCATACCCAAATCTTTGCCTGTTAATCTTCCCTAACCCTGAAAAATCTGTGTATTTCTGAAATAATTTCTTCTCCATCTACACAATGTCATCGATAATGTTTTGGTGTGTTGTCTATTTTGTTCTTCTTGTTTTGGGCTTTCTCTCTCATTTCTATCTAACGCCTTTTATCGCATTTATTAACAATATTTCAGTCTCAGTTTTGCAATATAAAGACGTCGTTCACATTAAATTTGAGTCGAAACGTGCATAAAAACAGGTGGATGGAAACATACTTGGAGAGATGGACAGAAGGGAGTGTGTGTGTGTTTGTTTGTGCCGGTGGTGGGTAGTGTCCTCATCTGCCCTTCCCTTGCTGTCCCTGGGGTGTTTGTCTGTGTTTTTGTGTGTGTACAAGCTAGCATGCATGCATATGTACTCATGTGTGTGTGTGTGTGTGCCTGTGTATGTGTGAGAGTGTGTGTGTGTGTGTCAAGCAGGGTTCAGATGCCCGGTCACCCCATATATCTCCAATGCAGCAGACAGGTCTGGGGTTCTGTTGCTGATGCACTGTCTTCTCTCATTACTGAGCAGGCCCAGGAGCAGGCCCAGGCTCTACACACACACACACACACACAAACACACACACAGACACACGCACACATGGTTTTGCTGGGACAATTAAATGCGACTGGAAACACTGGAAGAATCTGCCTAAAGTGAAGGAGACGGCTGGAAAACAGCTTCGAATTGATGCATGTTGAATTACCTTCACAGTACAGCCAGATTCATATAAACCCCCACACACCACACACACACACACACACACACACACACACACACACACACACACACACAACCACACAACCACAATGGGACACACTGTGCAAGTCTTGTGACAGGATGACTGACAGAAGGACAGGCTGTGGCCGCATGACTTCCTCTCTCTCTCCATACACGCACACGCACCCAGACAGACACACACACACTTCCCTATGTTCCAGTGTTAATAAATTGTGTCCCAGCAGCTGTGTGCTCTGACTGCAGCCTCCGTCTGCTGTGTGATCTGATCTGGCAATGACGTTCGGTAGCCACAGACTCTCCTCCTTCCTGTTTCTCTCCCACTTCCTGTCCATCTGAACCTGCCCAGTAACAAATGAATTCTGACCAGTTACTAATGAAACCTTTATGGAGAAGAATTAGTGAATTTCATACAGCTTGTGCTTGTTTTCTTGTACAAAAACGAACCCATAATGTTTGAAATGAATGAATACAAGCCTAGTCCTTGAAAGAGTGGCCACTGCATTCTTCTATAACTTTATCTTTGTGTGTGTGTGTGTGTGTGTGTGCATCCTGGCTTGAGTAGACTGATCTGAGTAATCTTGCTGCTAATAGAAATAGGTCACTCATTAGGCCTTCAGGCTACAATGTAACTGTGCTTAATTACCAACCTACCTTATTTGCATTCTCAGACAACCCTTTAATATATCCATACATATATATCTGTATATATACATTCAGTGTATACATATATATATATATATGTGTGTGTGTGTGTGTGTGTGTGTGTATGTATGGCTATTATACTATTACTAAAAAGAAAAGAGAGACGTTGAGTGCAGAGCAGCCAGGGGAAGATTCCAGCAGTGGATAATTGGCCTTAAGCCATTCCTCTGGCCTGCTGCTCTCTGAATAATGCATGGTCTTTTTAATGAAGCCCCTTTTTGTTGTCTTTCTACTTCTCTAGGATGTAGGGTAAAATTAGCATACTCCTGTGTCTGCATCTTAATGAGGGTTTGGCCACTGAGGCTTGGTCGTGCTCAGAGCTACGCCCATACTTACTGATCTTAGTTTAAAGTTAAGATAAGGATAGCCGTAACGAGAATTCAACCACCCTGCCAGTTGTTGTAGACAGCGGGGCTTCATCAAAGCCCTTTCATAGTGATGAAGGAAAGACAGTTACTGTACACACTGCTTTGTCTCAGGATAAATGGAGTTTAGCAGTCACCGCTCTGAAGTTTAGGGTCCCAGGAGGCTATGGTCAATACAACTTAAACAAAACATTTAACGTTTAGATTCATTTTGTTTCTTTTATGCTCCAAAGTACATGCACGTGAACATTTTCACATGAGGCTTACAGTAAGACCCTCTCACTGCTGTCCACATCTGAGAGTGCCGTCTTTTTTAGCTCCAGACTGGAGCCAGGAGTCTGAAGTGTTTGAGCCTGTCCTTGAGTGGGGCAGGAGAGCATTCCTCAATCACTGGGGCATGTACAACAGTTCCCTAATCCTACTGTAGAACCCTCTTTCATCTACAGGCTAATGCTTTGTGAAGCACTGAGCTGTGATCAGGCCCAGCGCTGGAGAAACTGGTGGAGCTGAGCAGGTCAAAGGGGGCAAAGTAAAGATGGAGTGAGAGTCAAAAAAAGAAGAAGAAGAAAGGAGCTGGAAACTGTAAACAGAGAGACCTAAGAATTTTGTTCTTTGTCGTATAGTTTTGACTGAAATTAGGATAGAAGTGTCCGTATCCTCCCTTGGTGATCTTACAATGCTTGATGGCTGTGTGACATGTAGCGCTGGATAGAGATGGATAAAGACAATAGAGGCCTCATAGTGTGTGTGAAAATTGATTTGGGAATCATGAAATGGTAATTTCTCAGGAGTCTTTGAGTGCGGTAGCTTCTTTAGGGTGAATATGACAAATTACATTCTCTACACAGGCGATATTTGGCTGCTGATTTGTTGGTGTTTACTGTAGACTTATAAGAAGCAGCTGAGTGATTTAACAACATCTGCCTTCATTTGTCCAGGCCATCAAGTCACCAGCCTTGCAAATGATACTTGCTTTCTGGCATTTCTTTATTGACTGATTTGTCACGAGCTGAGAGGAGTGGTAAGTTGAGAATATCACGGATGACAACAACAATGCTGGCCTAACAAACTACACTTGGCTGGGATTCTGTTTTCTCCAAACAGAGTTGCCTGGATAATTAACCTGTACATTAACTTCCCAGCTGATAGGAAACGGCATGTGGATATGAGCTCAGTGAGTCATGGAGATTGATCCTGAGTGCGATGGGATGGCAGAGGCAGGAAGCCTCACAGTTTGGCAGACGCTGCCATACCTGTCAATTCTCACATTCTGTTCAGTCTACCAGGTTCAGAGAGAGTCTCATTTCCTAGTTTGGCTCGGGAAGGAGTTTGGCACAGGAACAGAATAAGAAGTGAAGTTACAAGATGCTTCCTCGCTGGAATTGTGTACCAGCAAACTTTCTGACAGCTTGAGCAACTGACTGGTTCTCTGTGATGGACTGAAGTCACGGCTGGGTTGTTGTTCCAGCTGACAGTATGCACAATTATCATGTATCGAAAAGTATCGTGCTATTCTGACAGTGCGACAAATTGACAGAAAGCTTGTTTTTTAATATTTCCATTTTTAAATCATTTAGTGTGAGATTAATTTAACGACAGGAAGCTGTCTATCTAGGTTATCTAGCCATTCCCTTCTTTGTTGGAAACCAGAGTGCCAATCACTGTACTGTGTGTATCGCTGTTTGTTATTGTGAAGTTGGTGATCACTTCAGGCAGCTGATGGTGCACACCACTGCACATCTTTAACTGTTGGCACAAACCTTTCCTCTGTGCTGGGTGAAAGCCTGTGGGACTCGAGGTCAACCCACCGCTGGGCACTGGGCACCGAGTAATGGGCTAGTGGCAGCAGGCACTGGGCACTGGGCGGTGAGTTGGGACACAATAGTAGAAGGCTAGTCCAGGCCAAAATCAGGCCAAGTAGTTGCAATCAGTGGTGCATGAGGAGATCTGGCACAGGCTTTCAGCTGCCTCTCCTCTCCACAGCAGTGAACTGCAGTGATGAGCACCAGGACCAGCTACTGTCTGTCCTGTCTCAATTAGCACTATTCTGTGTTCTATTTACCCCAGAGAAGACAAGCAGAGTCCTCTGTCTGTTTTTTACTTGGTGCATCCATGTGTTGTATTTGGTAATGCTTTATTTCGATAATATCCTATAACAGTTTCCAAACGAAGTGTCCTGTAATTTGTTGCTGATTAGAGTGAAAACACAGAGACAGTACATGCATCACCTACTCACTCAGTTTTTAAGATAGAACCAGGAAATTATGTAGTTAGAGCGATGATCAGTTTGTTAGCCACTAAAAAACAGTTGAAACCATTTAAATCCATGTATTCATGTATTTGTTGTAAACATTATTCTCCATGTCTGCTAAATTATTAGCTTCTCTGTAATTTCCTCTTAATCACAAAGACAAATTTTACATTTTTACATGTTCAGCTGACTTAAAGGTCCAGTGTGTAAGATTTAGGAGTATTTATTAGCAGGAATATTCATAAGTATGTTTTCATCAGTAAATATAGAGTATATAATATAAATAGTATAATCACCTGAAAAAAAAGAATTGTTGCGTTTTCGTCGGCCTTTATATCCACAGAAAGAGCGGGTCCTCCTCCATGGAGTCCGCCATGTTGAACCGCCATTTTTGTACAGTGGCAGACAAACCAAACCCTGATCTAGATATGACTTTTGTTTTAATGTGAATTTGGCAACCAGAGTTTTTCTTACATGCTTGGAAAGAGAGGGTGAGGCATGGGAGAGTATTTATTTCATTGCAATCTGCAACTTGAAGGCTAGATGCCACTAAATCCTACACACTGGACCTTTAATAAAAAAAGTTAAGCTACCTATTTGATGGAATGAACCAAAAGTCAGTTAATTATTTTGTCTATAAAATGTCACAAAACTACCAGTCACAGTTTTCTACAGCCAAAAGTGACATTCAGATTGGTAGTTTTTTCCAATTTACAATGGTATAAAGATTCAAAGAAAAGGAAACCCTGACATCTGTGAAACAAAAGTCTTCAGAAAACTATTGGACCTGTAGAAATAAAACGTTGCCCTTTAATGTAAAGAGGAAACACCCCCGTTATTTCTCAGTGCAAATGTCTGTATGTGCAGTTGCAAACTAACTGAGTTTCTGTTTCCATACTTAATTTAATAGCTGACCGTGTGGCTTGTTTGGATGTATTTTTTAGTGTACAACATGGCGCAGCTGGGTTTTGATCTGAATTCACATGCTTTTGGCTAATATCACCACCATCTATTTTTAATAAGCACACCACCGTCATGGAATGGCAATGAACAGGACACCTCCAATCATCAGTGCGGCTTGGAGCCCCAGCAATGTTAAATTAACTATGTGAAGGCAGCTGCTCTTTGAGCTCAAACACTTTTGTTGTGTGGTGAAAACAATGAATAATTCTCTTTACACCCCATATGAGGGTGTTGCGAGCAGGGCAGCAGGCAGGAGTACCATTCGCCGCTCAGATCAAAAGCCAGGCAAAGTTTAGAATTAACACACGCATCGAGCGGAGGGGAGGGGGGGGGGGGGGGGTGGGAATGTTTGTTTGTGTGCGAGAGAGTCCCCGCTCCCCTCCCGTATCATCAGGCGAAAAACTAAGATGTCTGTGTGTGTATTTGTCTGAGTGAAAGAGTGAGGATGTTTACATGTGACGAGTGAGTGCGTATGTGTTCACCTTTCGGAGACGACATCTGTGTAAGTGGCTCACCGTTCTTCACGGCGCATGGTACAATAGGCTGTGCTGGTATAAGATCTGCAGCAGCTCAGCAGATGCATTAGAGATGGCACCAGATTGTAAGCAGTTACAAGAGTAGGTGTGGGGTCACATATGTAGATTTTTGGACACTTTTTAGATTTAAGACACACCTGAACTACAGCAGGTGAATATACTGTTAGATATTTAGATTTCTACATGAGTGGGCCTGATGTGGGATGAGCTGAACACAATCGAAAACACCTTAAGAAGTTGTTTTCATTCAAAATAGCTTTGAAAATTTTTGGGACCATGTGTGCACAAACACCCACACTCACTGTTTTCTCATAATAACTTTATAAAGTCATCACAGTTGAATAGTTGATGGTATTAATGCTAACGATTCTGAAACTAAAGCCTTCCTACCTTTTTATTGCACCAAACAGACCCCCCCCCACCCCCCCAAAAAAGAAAGAAATTCAACTCAGCTCCCAGCATCTCAGTAAAAAGAAATCATTCCCTAATGGTAAAAAAAAACCCAGGCAATTTTCATCAAAACAGTTCAGTGTGCAACCTTACGTTCCACTTACCGCAACCTCACCGTCTCCCTCAGATCTTTTTCTCTCTCTCTCTCACTTCAGCTGTGATTCCTGTGAAGCTTCCGCCAACCCAGAAACACCTTCAGAAAATAAAGTCAGCCTGTTGGTGTGTTGTCTGCAGGGCATTCACCTGCCTGACAGACACTCAGGGAGAGGGAAAAGGAATAAGGAAGGAATGGGGGGGGAGAAAGAGAGAGAGAGAGCGAGAGAGAAAGAGAGGCAACTTGTTACCAAGCTCCTCGACATTGATCGTGACAGATTTATTTTTTTTTTGGTTTTGCATCGAAAGTTAAGCACCGGAGGAGTTTAGCGGGTTCAGTAACTCACTCAGGAACATTTCTACGAACGGACGGAGAAGTTTATTATTAGCCAATAATTCCAGCAGCTGCAGTCAGGCAGTCAGTCTATATGAGAAAATATGGGAAAATGATGCAGTGTGTGTTTACCATGATTTGGTTTGGAGGAGGAATCCAATAAAGATGATGAAGAAGCCTCATCTCCGCACCTCGCAGGGCTGGGCTGGGTGGCAGAGTATTCAGCGGAGTGAGGGAAGAGGGAGCACAGGGAGAGGGAAGTGATTACTGTCGTTAAGTTGACAGGAAATGTTGCATCTCCTTGACGTTTAGTAATGATCGCAGCAGCTGGGAACAATAAAACTCCAACATTGCGCAATTATTGGCCTCCTTCACTTACATTGGATAAAAGTAATAATGCACATTATCCCCACATCCCCCTTTATAGTCGCACCAGCGAGGGAGCAGAGGCAGCAAATGAGATTTGCTGCGCAGGAAGCTGAGTAGGCTGACGGTTATGATTGACTGGAGGAAGACTTCCTGCAGTGTTGTTTGATGTGACCACTCTCGCTCGCTCTCTCTCGCTCTCGCTATGAATTCATCCGTTTTTCTGCTCCCCCGTTTTATTTCTCGTGATTCGACTTTGTGCCTTTGGGACAGAGAGGGAAGATTAGAAAGTTAAAACGACACCAAGAGACTGTTGACAGCAGCTTGGATTCATGACAGGCAGAAACCACAAACATTCGCCATTGGCAGTGAGTTAACAAGATATGAGTGAGAGAGAGAGGCAGACAGAAAGGGAGAGAATGTTCTCACATTACCATTACATTCAATTATCAAACTATAACATTTTTTGTCATGATTTGTTTTTCTTTTATTTAAGTTTACTGTGTAGGAATGATTAAACTGTTGCCTTTTCCTCATAGATTCTAGATTTTTATACGTATATATTACACTTTACTCTAAACCTTGTACAACCTGCTTTGGCTAGTAATACAAATCAATCAAAGTTGAATTTAGGAGGAAAGAAAAGTGAAAAGTGCAGCAAGGACGAGATTTCTTTCATTAATAAACATAATGATAAGTTCTGTCAACATTAATTAAAACTACAAATAATGGTCCAAAATTTGTATAAATTGCTAAATACGGAGCTACTCAAATAGATTACTGTCATTTAGCTGTCTCACAAAGATGAGTGTTTATGTCTCTCACAAATTTTTTCTTTGCTTTCCTGTTCAAAATATAAACATATCAGACGAAGAACAGAATGCATGAGTTTATCTACAACATATTTGTATACAAATAGCCTGTATTTCCATTTGACCGATTACTGTTATTGATTGATTTATTTTTATTTATTCATAATGCATTTATTCAATAATGATCATGCATTAATCATGAGATGTTTATACAGTATATGGTTCACACCCATTCATACAAATGAAGTGTATTTGAATTGGAGTGAGAGCATGATCATTTTACATATTTAACTGAGGCCTACAGATGAAAGATTGTTTTGACCTTTCTGCTCTGTGTGTGTGTCTCTTATGCATGAGTTTGAGGAGGATATAACCAGTTGAATATTAATGATTGATTAGGTCTGTCGTGGTGGTGCATGAATATCAAGGGTATGTTTGTAGTAAGAAGTGCATTTTGTAGTACTTGTACTTCTCCCCTGAATTAAAACTGGCCAGATTCCCTTTTAATGATCATTACTGATACCGCACAGGAGGTAAATGAAGGAAATGACTGAGAAGGTCAAGCCTTGAACTGAGTAATTGAGTATTTTATTTGTTTAAATTGCTTCTTTCAGTTCACCAACAACATCAACATCTTCCCTCATGAGCCCTAAATATATATTGCTGAGGACTGTTGTGAAATTGCGTAGGAGCACTAAAACCGTGACATCTTAGAAAGATGCTTTTTTCTTTTTTTTTGAAGAAGGAAACTAGTTTGTCTTCATCTTGTGCCCTGGCTTCCTGTCTGGGAGTTGTTTCAAGAACAAAAGAAACATCTTGTTCTGTTGAAGAGAAGAGTGAAGTGGAGTAAAAAAAAAAAAAAAAAAAAAATCAGATGTGCCTCAGAGTGCCTTCTCAGAAACTCCTCTGATGCCGGATGCTTACTTCTAGATATAGCGAGTGTGTGGTTGCGTGCGTCTTCCGGGATACTTTTACCTTTTTGGAGGGCCTTTGAAGGAAGTTATCAAAACCTCGCTCTTTCATCTTCTCCGGCCCCAGCGCTCTCCTCTCCTCCGCAGGTGGTTTCCCCTCCAGTCCCTTCGCTCTCTTCTCTCGCTTGCTCTTGCCCACGCCTTCTTCACCCTTGCCTTGGGGAAAACACACACACACACACACACGCAATACTACTGCCCTCAAATATCTTCCAATAACTCATAAAAATAGGCCTCACAATGTGTGCATTTTTAGCAACTCCCCAACAAACCTCCCCTCCCGTTTGCGCACTCATCTCAGCAGGTTGAAGTAGGTAGATGTTAAAAACCGCGATGATGCCGTACATGATTATGTCATGTTTGTTTCTTCTAGGGTTGTATCACTTGTTATGAGTCATGCCAGGGTGCTGACTCTGTGTGCTGATGGTGGAGGAAGAGTTCACGTTCAGTGGGAGGCTTTTGGAAATCACCTCTTTCTCTTATACCCACTGGTTTCAAACGTTTGTGGGTATATTGGCCAAAGCAGTAGCAGGTTTCCTTTAACGGTCAGATGGTTTCATATGGTGTGATAATGTTAGTTTGAGATAGATTTTGGTTGGTTGTGTATGATTATATGATAAAACCTGCCCGTGGAAATGGCTAAATGCCACTGTCGTTCCAATTCCTGGAAGAGATGAGCCACAGAAAATCTCAGCACTCGGATTTTCATCACTCTGTAACTGACTTGCCAATCATTTCAGGTCACTGTTTGTCGCACGTCTTACCAGTCAGACAGTGAGACCGAGCGAGATGTGGCAAACTCCTGAAAATCCTTCTCTGTGTTTCTGTTTCTCTCACCCTTCTCTCCCAAAGTTTTCCTCTCTCTGGCTGGGCGGCCGCAGGTTTCCAAACAAACTAGCTGAAACATGTTGTCTGTGAGTCCGTCCATCCAGCCCTCCTGCTGGGCACCAAAGCTGCCATCCACAATGTAAGCAGGTGGCGCTGGCATCCCAGGGAGAACGGGCAGAGCGCGTGGGCGTCACGCAGGCGACGCCAATCCAAAATTCCCAGCTGACCTCCAAACCAAGGCTATGGCTGCGCTCGCCAATCTTTGGGAAACGCTAGTTTTGGTTTGTCTGCGTGCATCTTTCTCTCGCTATCGCGCTCTTGTTTTGCCAGCTGCATTCACATATTCTCTTAAATAATCACATTTTTGTACGTTTTTTTGTGCTTCACTTTCTTTGAACGTCTTTCTCTTTGCTTGCATGTCTGCCTCTTTCTGTCTTTCTCTCTGTGTTTGCTTTGTGGGGGTGCTGTTTAGTCGAGTGGGACTAGCTGTAGGCCCCAGGCCAGCCGCCTTCGGTTGGACGTTAATGAACGGAACAGGAGTGGGCACATCTGATGAAGCTGGCCATGCTGTCAACTGATTTTCATCTGGTGTGTGTGTGTGTGTGTGTGTGTGTGTGTGTGTGTGTGTCTGACAACAGGTGCAGACCAGATCTCTATGCACTGACAAAATACAGACTCTGCTGTGCCAACACAGGTGATTTCCATCTAGAAAGGCACACACAAACACACATCCCTTCCACTCTCCACAGTTTTTCTTACTTTTTTTTAAAATTCAGAAATACAGAATGCCTTCAGACCTAAATGACAGTTTGATTACTTAGATTATCTTGAGAGTTTGAACTTCCACACTCTTCACTGGGTCCCTCATTGATCAATTATAAATCATTGCCTTTGAGCTGACAATGTAAAACCAGTCTGATAGACAAACAAGGAAACACCTGTCACATACAGCCCTCAGTCAAACGACTCACTCGTGAGTAACATAACACACACCCAGTGGAAGGTCTGAGTGACAACATCCTGTTCCTCTCTGGTTGTCAACAGGCCTGAAGCAACAACAGTATGAGCGTGTGTGTTCATTAGAATAGTACCTGTCTGGGAGTCCCTTAACCACCTGGCTTTTCAAACAGAAGCAACTAACACTCCTAATCTTTCTTTCTATATGCCACAGGCAGACAAGATCCAAATCCGCGTCGAAACAACAAAACCAAACATCACAGCGTTCCCAAATGTCACATTATTGTGCATCGTACACGGACAGAAGCTAACGAGACGGGGAGACAGGAACGTGATTCTCCTTGGAGAGAGACAATTTTTCGCTGCCGCGTCCGAGTCCAAAAATAACAAAGAACAAAGGCGGATAAATGAGTGAGTTTTTGAGCACAGGCTAGTGGGCTTTGGCAGCACCGGCCAGGCAGGAGGGGAGGGAGAGACAGGGAGAGCTAGCTAGCGGCCCGTCCACACATCTGTCCACACAGCACGGGGTGGGTTCCAGCGACACCCACAGAAACAGGCTTAACCTTCTCTTCCCCCCACCACCTGTTCATTACTATGGGCCCCCCCACCGAGCCACCGCCACTCTGCTCTTCTCCTCTCACCCGCTCCCTTGTTCTTGTTCTCTCTCTGTCTGTCTGTCGCTACTCGTTCCAGTTCTCTTTGTTATCCTGCCGTTTTTTTCCTTTTTTTTTTACCCAATCTCTCCCTTTCTTTTATTTTTACTGTGTTTTTTTTTTCTCAGCAGTGCAGCGCTATCTCAATCCTCGCTGTCCTTCCCGATCAGGCTTTTAGTTGAAGTTAAAAATCTGTGGGACTAACAGAAAGATGGTCTTGCCGTAACAGGAAGGGATCATCAGACAGGTTGTTTTAACTAGTGTGAAGGAGAAAGAAGTGGTCGGCTTACGTGGAGGGGGAGAAGAAGAAGAAGAGGCTTTTGATGAATTGTCTCTGAAAGTGCATCAGTCTACCCACATCTTCAAACCCCCTGGTGCCTCTTGTCTGCTTTCAGACCCATTTTTCTCCACATTGTTGGTAATTTGAGCATTCTCGCCCATGGCATCATTCATAGTTGGCCCATTTAAATCCCCTCAGAAATTCAATTTGGAGAAAGGAAATGACAAGATTTAGCTTATTGAGGTATGCCAGAACATCCATGAAAATCAGACATGGGAATATGTGAGATTGTAAAAGCCTCATCATCGCTCCCCTTTGTTACTGTGCAAAAAAAAAAAGCAATGAATATTCTCTGTGCTTGTTGGGGCTTGTTTGGATTTTTGATCATTTATTTAGCCAAGGTGAATCATGAAATAGCCTTCTGACTCTGAGGACTGTAGCTGAACACATTATCTTTCAAAAATCAAAACACTTTCCTACATAGTAGGAAGGATTTTTGTTTTTAGCCACGTTATTTCTATACCATAATTCTCGTCCAAAACGAAACAAAAGAGGAAAAAAAAAAAAAAAAAAAAAAAAAAAACAAATTGCACCCGCAGTCTCTCATATGGTACCACAGTGAGAGCAACTTGGCATCGGCTTATGCCATCATTGTACATAATGTGGTACATATTTCAATTCAGCCAATTGTTATTTTTAACTGTGAAAGTGAAATCACATTGTGGGCTGTGCATGTAAGGAATGCAAATATCCGTCATGAAAACATGTAAAAAAAAAAGAAAAAAGAAAAACAGTATTATTTTTAAATATTGCACACACGTGTTTGAGACGTGTCCACGCTACAGACAAGAATAATGATCATCAAAACATCATACCAGACTGAATAACTGATGGGCCTCTAATAAGCTCTTGCTTGCATTGTAATTTCAATATCAGCAAAAACAAATAACTACGATCTGTCATTCCTAGCCTTCTTTGGTGTGAGTGTGTGTGTGTGTGTGTGTGTGTGTTTTGTGTGTACAGGGGCATCTTGTTGACTTGCGTTCTGCTCCCTTGGATTCTGCATAACTCCAGATATTCTTTTTGACTCTTTAATTGCTTTTGCACAGTGGCCCTGATGATGATAAGGAGGACTTGGTGACAACATCTCAATTTCTCTCCCCAACTGAACGCTCCCCGTTTCAATTATCCTCGCCGTTTTCCTTGCCGCCCTCACTCTCTTGCCTCCAAATAAATTTCATTTCCCTTAAGCCTGCTGCTTCCAGTATCTGATGGCGTCTCACTCAGTTATCCATGCATGGTATTATCAGGGAGACAGGCCCTTACTGCTCACTGAGAGGGAAAGGCTGCAGGGCCCTTATTACATACCAAATATCAGGCACCATATTCAAATCCAAAGTAGCTGCCTGTGGGGAATATGCCGAAACTGGTTCAGCCTCTTAAGAGTTTTGCACCAGCCTACACAGATAAAAGTCCACACACTGTATGGAATAAGGGAATTTACTTTCAATGTTACACATTTTAATGTATTTATGTGTTTTTCAGCTATTCTGATGTATTTGTTAACTTCATAAATAGTTTTTCTCTCACCGAATGTGAGTCAAACAGTCACTCTGGGTGGATAAATGCAATTTGAAATCTGAGAACGTATGTAATGGTGTGTGAAAGGCGACTAAATCCAAATATGTAATTTGATTGTACCTTTTACCGCATTTTGGGAGTGTATTCCGAACTGTCATGACATCAGTGGATTCAAAGGAGAACTCGCCGTAGCTCTCCAAACAATGAAATCATTACAAGCTGCTTTTCCAGGTTGCCTACCTATTAAAAGAGAATAAGGAGGTAAGAAGTTGGATACAGCCACTGGGTATTGTGCAACGTTACAAAGAAAGCAATGAGACAATCAAACAGTGTGATATCATATTGTTTTATTGCCTCCCAAAAGCTCAAAGTAATATTCTGCTTTTGAAAATGACATAAAAATCTCTCTGTGGATTATGGCATGAATATGAGTTCATGCCATGACAATTTTCACACAGAGAAGAAACCCAAAGTCATATAATAATTACAGAGCAATGAACGTGCAACAATAAACATGTAAACTATTCAAGGTAGCTGAGATAAGATAGCGTTAAAGCACCTTTTTATTGGGAGAGGTTCTCACAGTTCAGGGTGTTCAAAGGTCTCTTACACAACCACAGATGTCCATAAAAACCATCAGTTCTTGATCAAAGCAGGGAGTGAATAAATATGTGTCAGAGATGAGCTACTAGTGATTAGGTTTGTTAACAGAAGGCAGCCCCTTTCATTTTCAGTCCAGCCCACGCAGTAAGCTAAACTTAAAATTCATATTTAAATTACAGAGAACATCCACATCTTGCAGTTGCTACTTGGACTGGTATGAAAAACTCTTTTGTTTTTCACCTTTTTGAATAATTTATTATTTTTGATAATCCAACTTTGAGTGATGATTCATTTGATCTTGATTTAAAAAAAAAAAAAAAAACAGCAATAAATGGAAATCAAACATAATATTACACAACCGCAAATAAAAAGAAGTGCTTCTCATTCTCGACTAATCACAGCATAAAAAGTAAAACATTTTGTGTGTTTCATTTATTAAATTAGATGTTAATATTATAGCCAACCAAGCAGGTAATTTGAAAGCTTTGTGAATCTGAAATGAATCTTAACACTGATCATCTGAAGCAATCGGATCAGAAATAATACTAAATGAAATACAACGACTTAATTTAATTTCTTTTGTAGGAAGTTGTGTAAGTTGTTCAAACACCAAGGTCTTGTCTGAAAAAAAAAATCTCTTTTTGGGTTTTACAGGTAATTATAATTGAGATAAATTCAATTAAAGTATCATTATGATGTTAGACGATGCAGTGTAGTACTGAGCATGGAAGATCAAATCAGATGTGATTTGAGCTTAATGTGATCAATTAGATACTCTGTTGTTCCAATGAAAATTGAAATCATATGTAAGTTTAGAAAAATAATTACTCTCACTGTATATGATGTTTAAATTGTTTCTTTCTTCCAAACTTGTCGGAAATTTCTTCTGACCGAAGACTATTAAACATTTCCAATAAATCTGAGATGACACTTATACTCCAGCCGTTATCCAGACTTCATCTTTCTTTTATACATTGTGACAGGTTTAGTGTTTATGTGCAATACTTCTATTTACCTAAAAGTATCTATTTATTGACATGGTCTGACCCACCCTTTATGTTGTCAGCTCCTTCTTGCTTTAATATTTTTAATCTGAGTGTAAAAACATTTTGAAAATGTGGGATTTGCTTGAGTCACGACAGTGCAACTAACAGTTAGTTTCAGTATTGGTAGATCTGCCAGTACATCTTCTCTATGATCTCTGGGTTGTTTTCATTTCTTATAATGACTTTTTTTTTCTTTCCTGTAAAGCCCTTTGTAACCTTGTTAAAAAGTGCTATATAAATGAAGTTTATTTTTCTATTCTATAAAAGTGTCCAAGAGTCCAAGGTCACACCTATAAATTCCTCTTATGATGAAATAAAACAGAAAAAAAAACTGCAGAGATCCTCAGAAATAAGAAGCTGACACCAGAGAATGTTTGCCATCTTTACTTAATTTAATTATCAAAATAGTTGTAGAAAGGATTTTCTATCATGTATAACTTCTAACAGTCTAGTGGTTCATCCAAAAACATTTCTGTGCAGTGACTTAAAAACATCAATAACAGTTTAGGTAATGAGATAAAAGGGCTTCACTAATTGCATATTCTGTGATAATTGCACTGAGAGGACGGCCTCTAAGTGTTTCATGAATGGTGGGAACTCTTGATTTCTTCGTCAGCTTTATAATCTCTTTGATAACAGCTCAGAGGTGGGCGGGTTTCACTGCTGTAAAACTGACCGGCAAACTCTTTCATGTGTGGACTTTATGCAGTGATGCAGCCCTATCAACCTGTTTGTTCACTCTGTTATTGAATACTTATCTTTTTCACAAGAAGACACTCAATACCGGAGCAGATAAAGATGAAAAGCACAGACGGACTTTTTTTTTTTCTTTGTGTGTCAAACCGAGAGTCACCTATTTTCAGTTTCATTGAATTGAAGAAAGACAGAGATGGCTCAAAATGAGACGATCAATGTTGTCTCAATAATAGCGCTCTACATTCATGGCCGGGTGCATTATGGGAATTTGGGGAATCAATCGATCAGTCTGCTCAACCATCAAAAGTGGGACACTTCAAAGAAAATTCAAAAGTCATTAAGACATTTGCAGGCTTTTATGTTGCATAAAAATCTATGAGAGGAAGGCGAGAGCAGGATGACTTTCAGATTTACTCGGAATAAAATCAGAATATGACAAAAGTAAAAGAGTTATTTTAAGAAACAGCAACTCACATGATGCTGAATGCTGTACTGAGATGCATCAGTCCGCTACCTTCCGCCAGTCTCCCTTTATTTTGGGGCTAATTCAATTTCCCTCAGACAGACTCTCACACGCTGACGCCGTCTCCATTACAACGCGCAGCCAAACACAAGCATTCATTAATTAGTGGCATCGTTGTCTTTTAATTATGCATGTGGCTTATTAGGCGCCTCACCCATTCACCCAAGCCTTCC
The DNA here is from genome assembly GCA_946959425.1 of Argyrosomus regius. Classification (NCBI taxonomy): domain Eukaryota; kingdom Metazoa; phylum Chordata; class Actinopteri; family Sciaenidae; genus Argyrosomus; species Argyrosomus regius. Next base: position 11,091,875 of record OX336887.1, on the reverse strand, counting down.
CGTCTACACTCCCCTCTGTTTCCTCGCTGTGCTCATACGGGACCTTTAAACTTCCACCTGCACATTATAGCTCTAATAAAGCTGTTATCAGCCCGTGAAGGAGATGGCAAACAGGTGAGAAAGAAAGAGAGGGAGAGAGATGGCAAACAGGCGACTGAGGGTTCTGATATGTCAGCAACAGAAATTAGCTAACTGCACTCCCGACTGTGACACAGGCAGGGAGAAAATAAACCCACCAACTCTTCTCTCCCTCTCTCTCTTGCTCTCTCGCTCTCTTCTTCTTCCCTTTAATTGTGTCTTCCTCCCTCTCTCTCCCTCTCTCTCCCTCTCTGTCTGTGGTTTGTAAAGGCAGAGAGAGAGGGAGAGAGAGAGAGAGAGAGAGGGAGAGAGCGTCAGCCGGTGAATTTTTACAGCTCTCCAAAATCATTATTGGCAATTAGCGTTCGTCAGGGAAGACAGCAGCTGCTTGTAATTACAGGTAGCCCCTCATTACTTCTCAGTGTAGGGGAGAGGAGGGATGGGAGGGATGGGAGGGATGGGAGGGAGGGAGAAAACATGTTCCAGAGCCAGTGTTTATATTTATTTATATATATCTTTACCTGTGATGTTGAGCCACATAATGTATACCAGCTATAGTGGAGGGCTGGAGACTTCAGCAGCTGCAGCTTGAGAGGAGGAGGAGGAGGAGGAGGAGGAGGAGGAGGAGGAGAAGGAGGAGGAGGAGAGACTAAACTCATTGTAAACAGCCAACGTTATCATACAAATATTGTGCTATTGCAGCAGTGCTGTGCATGTGTGTGTAAGAGTGGATATGATTGTATATACAGGCATCAGTGAACGCTCATTACAAAGTTTAGTTACGATCCTCGACTAATTCTTGAATTTCTCCTGCTGCTTATGAGCTAAGTTTTGGTGCGTTGCGTGGAGACCTTCCTGCTCACAGAGCTGTGAGATCTCAGCCTGATGGCACAGGTTGAGGTTAAGACGACCTGACATCTTCACTGTTACCGTGCCCTAAAATTCAGCACCACATGGCACGGTGGAGCGGTCATCGTGTACGGTTTCACCATAGTCATTCCCCTGAAGATCTTGGCTTACTCATGCAGGAGTAAGCCTGAAACTGGCCTGGCCAGAAACTCCTGTGATTTAAGAAGAGTCACTCCCTGATAGAAGAGGTATTTCTACCTAATCAGCACACTGAAGCTGGCACAGGTCAAACAGTGTGTTAATTTTAAAAGTTTTATTTTTTAATCTCAAGGCAAACCATCTCATTAAATGATAGCTGGAGTATCAGATTCAACCATCAAGGGGTTATATTTTCATACCTTTCAAGCTACGTTCAGCGTTTCCTCATGTTTTGTGCTGCCCATGTTTTTTTTTTTTTTTTTTTTATTTTATGAGGGTTTGGCAAAGTGAAATTGTCAAGCTTTCGTTCTGATACACCTGTCAAATCAACATATTTTCTTTTGCGTAGCCAAAAAAATGTCATGTTGTTCAGATGTTTGCACCAGACTGGGCAAGGTTGACATTAATTTGACTGCATCGCTAAAATAGTTAAACGTTTACTCATGGACGTGGAGAGGTGTACCCTTTGGTAACTATAAAAGGAGATATTTCTGTGGGTGATGAAGATGAGGTAAACACATACCTCAGGCAGGGGCTAGACTCCTATGAATAGTTAATTAATACCATCTGAATGCTTTATATGCCCTAGCGACTGCAAGACTTAAAGTCCCCCCACAGAATCCACCATAGCCTAGGGCAACAATCAAACCAATTAACCCAGGGCAGAAAACAGTGGAGGCGGGGTGCGTATGCAGCTCGGTAATACAGTGGACCATTGCTTCTACTGATCCCTTACCTCAGACAGAGCAAGGTTAGGTTCAGGGGAGTGAACGCCCTGCTCCGTGTCGAGGTGTACTTTTCAACATGGAGGTCAGGTCTGCTACATGCAAGGCCTCTCTGCAAGACTAACAGAGGGCATGCTAATAGCAGCCAAACATTAGCCTCTTAGCCTCAGCGGAGGGTTTGGCTTGTTCTCAGAGGAAAGGAACGCCTGAGTTTGTTTTTCCTCTTTGTTACTAAACGTAATTATTAGTCTCACTTACCGAGTGAGTCATTTTGGTTCATATGTTCCACAAAGGGAAAAAAAAAGTCACAACTGTCAATCTTCAGCTGATTCCCATGACATGGCGCTGTCGTTCATCCCCCTCCCTGGTGATCAGCATCATAACAGTATACATAACAGTCAATAAACAGCTCTTTCTGCCAACAACGTAAAGCCCTAACCATGTTCTTGCTAATTCATAAAGGATTGCCTCTTTCAATAAACATATACTATGATTGTCTGTTAAAAATAGAAAAAAAAAATCTCTTTAGACCTTGAGGATATCTGCAAAGCTTTATTCGCTGTGAGGGTGCTGGTATTTATTTTCTGCACACGCACACACACGCACACACGCACACACACACACACACACACACACACACACACACACACACAGGCTCCTGCTCAGTTACAGTAGAACAACCGGCATCCTGGCAGCAGAATAGCTCACATTTGCAGGGCATCTCTCGTTTCCACTGTAGACCGTCCAACGCAAATACAAAGAACAACTGTCACATTCAAACTGGAGCTGAAATGACTGGCTGGGTTTCGATTCATCTTGTCTGTCCGGGTCTCTCTTTTTTATTCGCTGCCATGAAAAGTTGGAACTGTATGAGAACCCCGCGCTAGAGGGAGAAGATCAAGTGTGTAAGGATTTAACAGATGGAATTGGGACTAAATGAAACGCTAATGCATGGATGGTATGAATCCACTGTGCATTTTTTTTTAAATTTTTTTTTTAGCAGGGACATGATGAGATGGTTTCTGTTCAAGGTGGAAGTTAGTTGTTGATTTAATTTCCACTTTAGTTGTAAAATATGCAGTAATATGCATTTAAAAATATACGTTCATCTGTGTTAAAATAATATGTGTGATTTCACAGATAATTTGCTGATTATTTGCATCTAGAAAAACTGATGATTTGTGCAATTTAGTCATCTTGATCACGGTTAAGAATTGGGTGGAAGAAGTAATACTAGTACTTTGTTTACATGAAGGATAAAAAGACGCCTCATGTGTTGGAACAGCAGCAACTATTGTGGTGAATGTGTCAGCGGACACCTGTTCCATTTAATACTTCATTAATAGGTAGGCTGATAGGAATTATAAAGAAACCACATTTCGCTTCGTGCACTCTGGCTATGTTGTCTGCTGTCTGATAAATGCAACCTTGGTAAAATAAATTTGAGTGGCATGCTTGTGAACACACTTGACATGTTGCCCCCAGTATTTTTACACTGCTGCTGTGACTTGTAATGAGTGCCTAATGCGCTGCCACTATTCTAGAATAGGGAAAATTATAGTGTATGTTTTAACACTCAAATCAATTTTTCAAGCTACACAGAAAACATTCCCTCTCTCACATCCGTAGCCGGCTACATGCGGTGTACCCGAGAAAAGCGAGATCTTAAAACAAACCCTTATTTTGGATGCTCCTGCTGCTTGTTACTGTGGCAGCTTTGAGAAATATTGTCGTTTTGTTCTACTGATGCTCGCACTGCTGCAGTGCTGCATTTTAAACTGTTGAGTCAGATTTCATTTACCAGCTCTTTCATCTGTTTTAACTCAGTGAGGCGAGGTATCGCACAGAGTGTGTCTGCGCGCCCGTGTGCATGTTTGTGATTTAGCAGTGAGAATGTGTGTATTCTCTTCGCCGAATTTGTGTGGGCCTTGTCTGTGAACCGTGTTGTTTGTGCTTATTTTGTTTGCATGTGTATGTGCACCCTGTCGTGTGTGTATCCAAATGTGTGTGTGTGTGGCTCCCAACCCAGAGCTATTATGTGGAGACAGCAGGTATAATATCTGCAAACCTTTGCCGCTGTGCTGGATAAGTAATGGCCTCAAGACGTCACCTTTATCTGTAGCCACACTCCTGCAGCTGGGGCTGTGTACTCCCTGCCTCACACTCCCTCCATGATACACAGGTGTGGCATTATGTGTGTGTGTATGCCGTTTATCCCACAACACCCACCCCCCCCCCCACCCCTTATGTATTTGCCACACACAAAAGTGGTCATGAGGAAGGCAGATAGGACCAAGACTGACACATTCATTTTCTTAACGGCCGTGGCTGTGGCGGTGGCGCCGCCGTCTTTTAAGCAGCTTTAGCTATATATCCCCTACAGACGTAGACGCTGTGTGAGCGCAGAGCGAGGCGCCACTGGGAGCGTCCCATCATGCCCTGCAAACGGAGAAAGAGAGGCCATGGTGGGGACAGATAGGAGGAAGGAGGATGGAGGGTGGAAGAAGGAGGAGGGCGATATTTAGACAGAGATGGAGGAAGGCAGAAGCAGAGAGATGCGGGAGAAAGAGACAGAATGACGAGTGAGACAGATAGGGAGAAAAAATTGAAATGAGACGGAGGGAGGGAGAGAGAGAGAGAGAGAGAGAGAGAGAGGGGAAACAAAGGAAGAGTTAGATGGGGAGTGAGTGAGCTTTGTGGTCTCAGGCTCCATGGGAGGTTCAGCCCAATCATTTATAAAAGGTAAATGCTGTCAGGACGCAGGGCGTTTAAAGGCGCGGCGCTGCAGGTGTGATTTATGCTCTCAGTACGGGGCTATAAATCACCCTGCCTTTGTTTCCACAGGCTGCAACTGCTGCTGCTGCTGCTGCTGCTGCTGCCGCGTCAAGACATAACCATCCCTGCCTCATCTACGGCAGGCACACACAGTGGACAGCAATAAAGACAGAGCAAAGAAGCATGATGATGGGAACGGATGGCTGGATGGAGAGTGAGGAGAGAAGGGGTGACCGGTTGGAGTCTATGATGAGATGTGTTGAGTCAAAGAGGTGTGGTGGGTGTGCTCACACACACACACACACACACACACACACACATACACACAATCAAACACAGCTATCGGTGCAAAGCATGGAGAACCTACTTCATGTTTCTCCATTGTTGTAATTCAGACAGTGTTTGCGAATGTGACCTGCTGTCTTCTAGTTTGACTCCACAAACAGAAAAAAAAAAAAAAGGAACCAGACTCCAATCTGTGAAGCTGTCAGAAAGCAATTTCTGTTCGGTTCTGGTCTGTGGACTCGTGCAATATTACTTTGAGCTCCTTCACCCAAATTAACATTTTTGCATCCATATTTGAAGTCATTTTTACTGGTCTAATCCAGATGTACTTGAAGCAGCAGAATGATCTGTATCTTGCGTTTCTCACCAAGTCTGTCTAGTGTCCTTTGTAAACAGAGCTACTCCGGAAATTGTCTCTTCATGCCATTACAAACAGGATTCTTGTTCCTTTTAGCTCTGTCAGGCAGCAAAATGGATTTGTAGATTCCTACAGGCCTTTTTTTATACGGTGTAAATTATCACATCATTCTTTCAGTGGATTCTGGTTCTTTTCAGCGTAACAATGCAATCATAGTTATACAATCATTTCTCTGGTGGATAACACAGCATTACTGTACAGCGACCAATGTCTTGCCTCTGTCACAAGCCCTAGTTTACCAGAGTTTGAGTGTTGAGGACATAGGCAGTATTGATATGATCGTCGTGTGGGAGGGAATGGCACTTGAGCAAGGTCACAAGTCCTGCTTATGACAGTCACATTGTCAGCATTCTTTAACTAGCGTTGATAAAGCCCTTTGTTCTCCACAAAACACCCACCACTTTTGATGGGGTAAGAAATGGGTTCAACTTCTGTCAACTCTTGACGTATGCGGAACAGCAGAGTAACACTGTCGAGGGTGTGAGAAGATTCTCCATGATAAACGATGACAGTCTGCTACTCATTAGAGTGAGGCTGAGTGAAACCAATATCTATCACATTTAGTAATTTCACCTGCTTATGCTGTGCCATACACAGTGTCATCAGTCTAAGATATTTAAAGCATTTTCCTGAGTCATTCAGCACTTGCATGTCTTTGAATGACTTTCCACAATGCCCCCGAGAACGTAGCCTGAATGGGTTGCAACCATGCTGTTGTTTTTACAAGATGGAGAGATCACTGGCAAGAGTGAGAAGAAGTCCCTTACTCAAAACGCAACTTTTCTTGCTTGCATTATGCAATATTGAGGTTAGGTTAGGTAGAGAGACTGTATGTCCTTGTTTACCCCTGTTTTTTTTTCTTCTGCCATTTAACTCATTTATACTGTAAATTACTGGAAATACATTGAAAGTACGTTTGGTCGTTTGATTTTTCACAAAATTGTCCACAAGAAACTTAATCACTTAATAATAATTTAACACCTGGACTCAAAAACATCTAAACTTCCAGGTTATGGAGGTCACACACATACCTACTCACACACTGGTGACCTGACAGCACATGCTGTATTGCCTGGGGTGAGGATGATCAGAGAAAAAAAATGGAGGTCTCGGTATAGAAATAAGAAAAGCAAAACAAAACAAAGGGAAATAAAATCATGAGATTTGATTAATGGTGTCAAAGTGTGCTCAACTAAAACATATGAACTCATGCAGTTCTAAAAGGTGCCTACCAAGGTAGCATATGCTCTTAATATTTCAAGAATAGTTTAGTTTAAAAACTGTAGATGCATTGTATTGTGTCTCTTGCATCCACATCGTCTGAAAATCATCTTATATGGTCTCAATAAAGTCAGACAATCAAGAAAAACATAGCATTCGATATTGTAATCGAATAATTACTTGTTAATTGAACAATCAATTATTTGACTAATAATTTAAGCACTATATATATTTCTCCTGCCTCTTTCCAGTTCTGTTCCAAGAAAGCAGAGATACTATACCACC